>CM051037.1:20108441-20750941 GCA_027627225.1 Congeria kusceri | reverse complement strand
TGAAGATTCCTGAAATCAGTATATAGTGCACAATTCTTCACTTTCTTGTCCGGGCTATTTCTCAGCAACTACTAGCTGGAATTCAACAAAACTTTATGGGAAGCTTCATTACTAAGAGTAGGTTAGCATACTACCAGGACGTTTCACTTTAATGATTTTTCTGAGAGTTATGGGACTTTTAAAATTTCTGAAATTAGTATATACTGCATAAATTCTGGTCCGGGCGATTTCTCAGCAACTACTGGCCTGATTTCAATAAACTTTTATGGGAAACTTCATTGCCAATAGGATGTGAGCATATTAGCAGAATGTTCCGCTTCAATGATTTTTCTTGGAGTTATGGGACTTTAAAATTTTCTGAAACATATTATGTAGTGCACAATGCTTGTCCGGGCTATTTCTCAGCAACTGCTGGCCAGATTTCAATGAAATTTCATGGGAAGCTTCATTGCCAAGAATAGGTGTGCATAGTAGCAGGATGTTCGACTTCAATTATTTTTCTTAGAGTTATGGGACATTGAAAATTTCTGAAAGGTAGTATACAGTATGCATTTCTATTGATTTTTAGCCATTCTAATATATTTGCCCTTCTCATTGCATTTATATTGCTTGACAAAGCGTATTGGGGAGCATCCATCAGTTTTATTGATACCTTTGTTCTCAGAGTTATGGGACTTTGAAAATATCTGAAATTAGTATATACTGCATAAATTCTTGTCCGGGCTATTTCCCAGCAACTACTGGCCAGATTTCAATGAAATTTCATGGGAAGCTTCATTGCCAAATTGAGGTATGCATATTAGCAGGATGTTCCACTTCAATGATTTTTCTTGCAGTTATGGGAGTTTAAAATTTCTGAAATATAGTATGCATTTCTATTGATTATTTTTTGTCATTTTAATATCTTTGCCCTTATTGCATTCATATTGCTTGAAAAAGCGCATTGGTGAGCATCCATCCGTTTCACTGATATCCTTGTTTAAGCATGAGTAGATATTTAGATTTTTTAAAGTTCACTAAATATCTTTGAATTGATCAGTTTCGTATGTCATCAGTGAATATGGACGCTTCAGGATACTAATACCGCGACCACCACCACTACTAGAAATACTACTACTATCTCTATTTCTTCTGCTTGTTAGCAAATATCCTACATTTTGATTGGTCGGGCACATGTGCACCATTGGAACATGTGAATAGTACTAGTAGATATCTATATATGGTAATGCTTACTACGACCTATATGAAGACATAGTTCAAAACAACCAATCAAAAGCCAGAAATGACGTGCGTTAAGACGTTGCTCTTAATGATTAAGAGTTTCACATAATGGGTGCAATCCAGCCATTTCATTGGATCAAAATGTAGGTTATAGTACAATACAAACACAGCATTCTGTACAATCCAGCCATTTCATTGGATCAAAATGTAGGTTATAGTACAATACAAACACTGCATTCTGTAAATCGTCAAATGCACTTTGTTGCACAGGATAAATTAATACTATTATGTTTGACGATATGTTAATTCACCTGTACGTCATGCACCTGTTTGATGTGCCTGTCCGACAATTACGTATTTGACATTCAATGTTATATATATCAGGAACATCTTTAAACATGTAAAATCCGTAGATGACTAATGACTAAATTCAGACACACATTTATTCATTTACCGAAGTGTAATGATCTCTTTTCGAAGTGAATAGAATTAAATAACTCACACGTTCACTTTCATGCTCAGCAATTGCCTTCAAATGTGCTATGTACTGTTCGTTTTTGTTTTTACATGGAAACGAACTAACGGACATACAGACGAACATGTTTTACAAGAAATATTGTAAAAAAATACTCGTATGATTGCATTGTGAACTAATAAGGCAAGTAATGCCAACTTTGTGTCAATTTCGCTGACATGTTGCTAGGAAAATATGAAATCGAATGGGATTGGAGCCAACGTTGTGTACACCCCTCTACTTTATTACGTTATGAATGCATAAAACAATATGAAATGTTGACGTGATTGGTATTAAGGGAACATTGAACAGAAAGTTTGTCGATTAAGATTTTTGGGAACTAAACTGTTTGTGAGAAAAAATTGTTTACACTCGAAAGTAGTCTTTGATATGACTTGAATTTCGGCTTTAAATCATATTTATTCGAAAAGTATAAATTTCTTCTATGTGGTATTCTGTGCCAATATTGTATAGCATCTGACATCTTAAAACAAGTATTATATATGAATTAATAAAGCAAAAGAATAGGTTCCACAAATAAAGTTATATATACTCATTTGCTATAGTTTATAGTTTTCGCTGAACTTTGGCGCGGGTACTACGATGTACCGGTACGTAGATCCGCTAGTGTTGTTGGCTGTACGAACATATGCAAGAGAATATCAACTTTAATATTGTAGTGACATAGATTTATGCTTACTGTGTCATGTTTTATTAATTTAGCTCTGCTATACCTTGTGGTTTTCCCATGTTGTAAGGCGTAAAAAAGGTTGTTTGTTTCCGCTTACCCGAACCCAAGCCCCTAATTTTTCCACCGACCCTGCAAGTTTTTTGCCTATCAATCAATATCTGTTTTTGATTTTCTGGAGAAAAAAACACCAGCAGTTTTCGCTTATTAGTTTCTTGCAAGAAATCTTTTTTTCCAAGACCTTATTTATAGTTAAGGTACAATTTCTTTGTTTGGGAGGCGTTCGAACACATTTACATTCAGTCCAAAATACTTAAACTGTGTGATGAATATGCGGCGAAGAAAAAAAGTTCAAGAATAAAAGTTATATTTTACCCCCCCCCCCCCCCCCTCCTAGAGTTTTTTGGAGATGTAAGCGGAAACCAACGATTTATTGTTTGGCCTAATATACTGCAATAAATGTCTACCGTATTTATCGTATCAGCCCTGCGTATGACCTATCCATTACACAAACGTTGGCAATAATTTCTAGAGTACATGTATCATAAGTTCACCATCGGAAAACCTGCCCTTCACCTGTTAAATGTCAATAACGTGTGCTTACCCTTAGCTAACGCAGTGTTTTGCTTAAAATAGTAATTTGGCGTGGAAAGCGTGTGATTTGATGGGAAATTCTTTGCGTAATTGTTACATAATAACTATAATTTGTGACAAATCAGTGATCGATTTCTATTTTCACACCATGATCTATCACGCTCGTCTAAACATGTATGCATTTTGTATTTCATATTATTTTATTATGCCTTTGTTTTTTGTTTGAATTTATTTTGTCTCACTAAGATTATACATTATAATTATTATTAAACGCAGAACAAAAGATAAATTGTTGCATATATGGCAGAATGTATAACCACAGTGGCTCTTTATCTCGTTTCGATTGGGTCTATTATACGGTTGTTATTTTATATTTTTCACCCATAGAGTGCTTTGCCCCAGTAATGTGAGATACTTTGTTGATGGTTTGTTTGTATTATAATAGCAACACAGTAGAGTTATTATGTGGAGTTGTTAATAATCAACAATTTGTATGCATTTTTTGAATGTTTTGACTTGCATGAACAGAATAATAACTTATGACGAAAAACAAATTTAAATATTTTAGATCCTTCTCCGCTAAACGTATATATCTATATATATATTCTTATGCATGTTGTGTAAATATATGTATGTAGTTTTTCATATGTGTACATTTGCTGTCCTCATGTGCCACATTTGGCGTATTGGATTTGAATAAAATGTCTATGTCTATGTAACAAGCATAATAATAGAACTGTTGCGCTAAACATTTGAACATGTTGATCTACACCCCCTGTACTCGAGTAAAGCTACAGCGGTTTAACAAGGTCCACAGCTTACATTATGGGAAGAAAAGACATAAGAAAATACTTCCAAATACTTAAAAGACTGGACATAAATAGAAATTTGGAATTGCTTTAAATGCACTAAACACAGAAAAATAACCCGCTGTTTACCTTACCTTCCCGTGCTCTTAACCCTACCATCATATTTGTCTGACCAATGTAGACCTTTTTAATTTTACCATACCCCAACTTCATAAAGTATACGATATTAATTGTAGACAAACAGAGCAGAATTAGGTAGTGTAATGAATAATCCATACTCAAATGGCCTTCTTTCGCGAACAGAACATCAGAAAAGTCCTCAGACAGTAAGAATTTGGACGATTAATAAATATTTTTTATAATCTCGATTCAAAAATCCACATAACTTTGTCAAAAACGGTGATAGCTTTCCAAACAAAACGGTAAGGTGAGGTCACATGTTCACGCTATAAAACTGGTTCAAAGTTTGGTATCTTTTGACACTATATATATGTTTAAATATCAAATATATTAGCTTGGTGTCTTTTCTTCCCATAAACAGTGAACCGCTGTTTGCCTTATCAAACCGCTGTAGCTTTACTCGAGTACAAAGGGTGATTTACGGTTACGCACAAGATGAACAAATATTATTATGTTTCAAACAGTAACACAGACGATGATTTAAAGGGACTATGTCAACGAAAAGGGCCCCAAAGTGGCAACTGCAGTACAAACCTAAAAATTAAATATTAATATTGGCATATGATACATGGTTTAAAAAATGTACATATATTGGAAAAATAGTTTATGCAGAATTAATTTTTTTATTTAATGTTAGGTCCTTTTCTTGTTTACAATTTGACGTCATATTTGTATGTATCGTATATAACCATAGTATGCCCCGTGTATGATCAATTTTTGGCTGTCTGACTAGCGCAGTGGTTGGTACACTCGCTTTCTCACCTATAGACGTCCCGGGTTCGCTTCCCACTCTCGGCGCAAGTCAGTTTGGTTGGTGATCACCATACCGGACAGGTGGGGTTTCCTCCGGGTTTCACCCCCCCCCCCCCCCCCCACACACACACACACAGTACAAGACCACACCAAAATTAAAATATCTTTCAGTAAAAAAATAAATAGCTGGAAATTGCAGCTATGATTCAAAATTCGTCCCAACTTTCGTGAGTCTCTAGTAAGTTAATTAGGTAGGAGTGTTTGGACACACTCCGGGTCCTCACATAATGCAGCCTCAGGCGCATAAGGACCTCATAAACTTCGAAATACGCACACTGTCTTATCCATTTTCACAAGTCAGAATAGCGCAGTTGGTAAAAGCGGTGTCGACTGTCATTTGTTCTTACAGCTCGGTCGTCGTGGGTTCGATACCCACTCCGGGTTGTCTTTTTTCAAGTATTTTTCTTTATTGGTTTTTATACAATTTCTCATATTGCAATAAATTATTCATACGTTATTTATTGTATACGCCTTTGTATTGCTAATTTCTTCAACATTATTACATTAAAATTCCTGAAAGAGATCACTATTTCTTTGACATAGTCCCTTTAAATATGTTATATGTTGCAAGCAGGAAGACATTTAATACAGCTTTACGCGTCGAATGGGAATTCACCGATAGAGTAGATTGTCGAGAAATTTAATTACTGAACAGAACTGCGGCAGTTTTCCACCATAATAGACTCGCAGGCGTCTCAGAGAATCAGAGAATGAAAATTATTGAGTCGTTTTCTTTCGTGACGTGGGTCATCAGATATTGGCCAGTGCACGTTTGCGTAGTTAACATTAAATAACAACATGCTATTTTATGCTTTCCGTACGTGGTTTATAGGGAAATATCAGCGAAATAAAATGTGTAAATCACTGTTTTAAAACAGGGAAAATAACATTGGTATTTCACTGTTTTAAACAGAGAAAATTACCACTTTGATAATGAAACTATGGAACTATTTTTTCACCGGTAAAAAGAAAATGTGTTGGTTTCGGTTAGCTATCGATTTTTATTTCATTATTATTCTAGCGAAACCACCTAGAAATATCCTCTATGCATTCGCATATAATTATATTGTAGTACTTGTAATACATTTGATATACCAGAAATCGTTACAGATTATATAAGTGATAGTTCTAGAGTATGTGCAAAATGGCTAGAAAAACACGTAAAATCAAGCGACTTTTGCATGACAACGAATGTGTCTATATATAATATATATTAATATCATAACAAAGTGGCCTGTTGGCTCGTCTACTCCTACTGCCCACGCATGGTTTATACCCCGAAACAACGCGCTAACATATATGGAGCTGGGTTGGATTCCAGAAACATCTTAATTTTATCTTAAAATATTTCCACTTAAGTTAAAATTTATAAAAGTAAAACTTATAAAGCTACCTATAAAATTGTGAATCCCTTTATAATGCATCGAACAATTCTTAATAATATAGCTGATAATTTATAAATACGTATATGCATACTATATTGTGCACTTGAAATAAAAACAAGTTAAATTTTTAAATGAAGAATTTGAGGTTAAGAATAACATATTACCTAAAGGTGTTTCCGGAATATGACCACTGATGTGTACTGATTGATTCGGTTTTGTTCGCGTACTTAAATAAAGGACCGGGCGAGCATGCACGCAATCATACATAGTAAGCTGTTTTGAAGTGCGGAAATCAAGAGCACACGAAGGAAACCCACGTGCCCGATTTGGAAACTAGTATCAAAAGCCACATGCCGTATGTCTTGGACATGAAAATCTAATCTTAGTGGCCCTTTTCCCATCTTTTCCCATCGTCACAGAAAATGTCATGCACATCCGTTCATACCTTTTGCGAAGAGTTTCTAAATAACAAACGTACAATCAAAGCAGCTCCGGCAACAACCTAACCTACTTGGCGGAGGTAAAGATTTGAGGCGTGTCGTGGGAAAACCGGGCTTAATGCGTCTGCGTAAAGTGTCGTCCTGTATCAGCCTGTTCAGTCCGCATAGGCTAATCCAGGACGACAACTTTACGCCTTTGCGGTATTTTCTGTTTCAAGGAAGTCTGTTCTAAACATAAGTCCATCGTAGGCGGAAAGTGTCGTTTCGGATTTGCCTGTGCGGACTACACAGACTAATCCGGGACGACACTTTACGCAGATGCATTAAGCCCGGATTTCCCACGACACGCCTTATATATACAACTTACCGACTATTACGAGCTTCACTTCCGGGTGTTCGGTGAGGAAGTCCTCGTACTTCTTTACCACCTCATCCTCGCTGAGGATCGGGAAGTCAATGTCGAATGACAGCGTCTGCGGGCCTAATACATAGAAAGTATAGGAAATACACAACAATGATGAAGCGAAGTTGCAATACGTGGCGGATAAATGACTGAGAGACGACGATGATTGCAAACTGATAATACTCCGTGGATGATAATATATATATATATATATATATATATATATATACATGATGATGATGATGATGATGATGATGACGACGACGACGACGACGACGATGATGATGATAATAATGATGATGGCCCTGATGATGATGATGACCCTGATGATGATGATGACGATGATGATGATGATACTACTACTACTACTACAATACTACTAATAATAATGATAGTTAATTAATTATAATTATACTAATTACAATAATAATACGGAAAAGCATTAACATTTGTAATTGTTTTCTTCATTGTAGTAGTAATGTAGTAGTGTTTGTGGTTGTAGTAGAGCAGTAGTTATTGTAACAGTAGTACGTGTAGTAATAACAGCTGCAGAAATTGTAGTGGTAATGACAAACACAACGACCATGAAAGTGGCGAGTTCATACCGTTCAAGGACGATGCTGTCGTGACGCGTGCCGCTACGTTAACGGCGCCGTACGTCAGCGAGTTGACGAGCACGGCGTCGCCGGAACGGAACGGAAACGTCTTCAAGACGGTGTTGGCCGCTAGAATATAAACAGCCAGTCAAACAGCTGGGCGAATACAAAGTAACAGAACAACAATGGTAGTGTGGGTAACAGACCGCAACGAAACTGTTTTGTGTTAATGTTAATACATACCAAGAACCCGTATTATGCTGTTAGATGTACAATTTTACTTGTATATAAATTTTGCCGGATACTTTTACGAGTACATAATATTTATGTAATTGAATGCCGCGGCTGACGTCATGTGGAAAAATTTACTCTTTGAGTTTGGGATAAATTGTTCTTATAATTATTGCTACCGTTAATAGGATGAAATAAGTCTTATCAGAGACCTAATATGTAGAGTTTCACGTAAATCACTTTGATATTTTTATCATGAGAAATTCTAATGAAAGTTTGGACCGTGTGGTATTCATAGAAGTAAGTACTGTATCCCTTTTTAATACAACAAAAAGAAACTGCCCAGCTATTTCAGCTTACCTTTGGTGACGTTCTGCAATACAACAAAAAGAAACTGCCCGGCTATTTCAGCTAACCTTTGGTGACGTTCTGCAATATGAAGGTGTCGTCACTATGGATACCCATGAAGTCGGCCACCCGACAGATGGTGCTTTTCAGGTAGTTGTACAGGTTGTAGCGAAACCAGGTGTCTGGGTGACTCTCCATCTCTACGAGGTACCTATACGTGTATTGCCGGTACATGTATAACGTGCTTTCGAGCAATGGGTCGGTATTCAAAAATCTCCTAAGAAAAATCTTAACTTAAGTTGAACTTAAAAATACTGAACTCCAGATGGGCATAAAACATGTGCGTTTTTTGTAGTTATCCCTAAACGGTAAGAACCCTCACGATTTGTATAGAAAACGATCAAATATCAGGGGCGGTTCCACCATTTCAGGTTGGGGGGGGGGGGGGCGTAAACTTTTGATCGTGCGGTTATAACCCCTTTATGTTGCCATAAAAAATTGCACTTTGTCTCACTGAATAACTTAACACTTCACCGTATTATGTTCGAAAGACATGTTGGTTCATCTGAACGTTATGCGCCTGTTTTGGCAGTAAATTACCCTTGTTTGATTTAATGCGTATTTGACATTCAATGGTATATATATATCAGGAACATCTTCAAACATGTAAAATCCGTAGCTTACTAAATTCAAACACACACGCATCGAAATTTTTTGTATTATTCACCAAAGTGTAACGGTCTCTTTTCGAAGTGAATGTCATTAAATAACTCAAACGTTCACAGTCATGCTATTTAATCGTCTTGAAATGTGCTATGCACTTTGTGTTTTTTTTCATTGAACCGAACTATTAAACTGACAGCCAGACGAACATGTTTTTACACGAAATATTGTGAAAGATGCTCGTATGATCGCGTCGTGAAATAAAATAAGGCAAGTGATGCCGACGTAGTGTCAATTTCGCTGACAAATTGTGCCGGAAAAATATGAAATCGCCAGGAATTGGAGCCAACGTTGTGGACACTCCTTTACTTTATCACTTTGTATCTTTTTATGAATGCATAAAATCAATATGAAATTTGGTGTGATTGCTAATTAATGGAACATTGAACAACAAGTTTGTCTATTTAGAAGTTTGGAAACTAAACAATTAATTGCGACAAAACTGTTTAAACTTGAAAGTAGCTATTTATTTGACTGGAATTTCGACTTTAAATCATATACATGTATATTCGAAACGTATAAATGCATTTTATGTGATTTCCCGTGCCAGCGGTGTATTGCATATGACATCGTTATATAATACATGTATATGAATTTATAAAAGAAAAATATATAATCCACAAGTAAAGGTATATATACCCATGTAAATAGTTTATCGTTTTCGATGAACTTTGGCGCCGATACTACGGTGTACCTAAGCAATCGTAGGGGTCGGGCTAGGTCGAGTATGTTTTATTGAAATTATGTGTTACCAAATTGAGCGAACGAAGCGAGCGAAAAAAAATTAAGCACGTTTATCCAGTTTTGACAGTTGTATATATACCTATATATGCATGATCCGGAAGTTTTAGGGGGTGCGCGCGCCGGGTGCGCCCCCCCCCCCCCCACGAACCGCTTGTGAAATATATGTATGTATGAATTTCAGTGAATGGTGTATTGGAACAGCAAGTGTTATAACCCAGTACTTATGAAATAACGATGATACTTTATATTTCATACTGTCATACCGCCAGTTTTAACTCTCTTTCAAACCAAAACGACATGACTTAAATCAGCCACCGTAGTTAAACATACGACATGGTAACCACTGGTTAACACCGGTATATCGATTATTTTAATGTTCCATTTAATGTACCACGTGGTGACATCACTTACCTAACCTGTCTCTCGTGCACACATCTCGGCATGCTACCGTATGAACCATGGTTGAGAAATACGCTGTTCTCTCGTAGCATAAACTCCTTTCGAATATCATTTCCGAACTTTGGAACTGGCTCCTTTCTGTTTGCTTCAGGGGCCTGTAATTCGTTACCCAAATCAAATCCATTGGTTGTTACGATATTTTTCGATTCTTCTTCGAGTGAACAATTCTCCATATTCAGAGATGTTTTGATCATCTCTTCACTTTCCAAACACGCCATACTAGTAGTTTAAACTACTATTTTATCAACAACAAAATACGTGTAACAATTTCTTATCTTTAATTTGGTCAGTAGTATCTACGGAAGCGCAATTATGGCGCATATCTTCGCTTTAATCGTGCATTATACGACTATTTATTTTATTAAAAATGGAAATTAAAACCGCAAATATCGAAATAAGAGTATAATGGAAACATTAGATTGCTTTGAAATAATTGTACATTAAACATTGAAATACGTTGGTAACATGCAATGTTCACATATCTCACACACAAAAAACACTGAAAACAAGAAATGTCTTTAAAAAAGACAATCGGCGTTGAAATTAATATTGAGATGTCATTTAAAACTTACCTAAACAGACGGCCAAGATGATCGGTTACGTGACTTCTCAGACCCCAGATTTTTTGGTCCTCACCAATATTAAGAGACTTATTGGACCCCAGATTTTTTCGGACACTATAAGAAAAACTTCTCGGACACAAAAGTTAATTTGAGATAAATTTAATTTTTTTTAATTAAATAAAATTATAATTAATATATATGCCGTGAATAAACCAATCATAAAACTCCATGTTTCCACCAGTAGTATATGAATAACCAAAATAATTTAGGTTAACATAATTGTTATCTGAATTTGTCAAGCCAATTTAACATATTAACAATGTAAGAAAATAATTTCGAGAACGAATGAAAATTATTATGTATCAGACGATTCGATATAGTTATTTATAGTACCGGTAATATACCATTCATGTCAGTTATCTAATGTAATAACGATTTGATGTCAAATAAACATTTATACTGTGTATCCCAATAAAAAGCAAAAGCCAGGGAACATTCAGCGATTTTTTAAATGTTAAAACTATATTTTTGAAAACGCAAACATCAAAATTCATTAGACTTTAACGATTTTTAAATTATATCAGTAGAAATATGTTATATCAATTAGTATTGCAAATTGTGTATTCATGCTACGCAAATAACAATTCGACGTATTCCGAATCTTTTTTCATAACATTTTATCTATAGAAAATGGAGCATCTTTTTACAGATTAAATAACATCTACTGGAGAAGTTGATGGAAAGATGCAATTATAAATAATCGCTAATAAATCGTAACCACAAGTTTATTTCAAATTAACAGTCAGTTTATAATATACGTTCCACATTTATTGAAATTTTTAGGTTTATGATTCTCTTAACGCTATTATTGATGCATGTTCGAGTATATTAACACAGCTATACAACGGTTGCTAGCTACGCGCGCTATTTTTAGAATGACACTACTGTTTCTGGAATGCGATGAACTCGCTAGAATCAACAATGGGCGACATGGAACGGCAACTCTGTGAGTGAGATTTATGAATGGGAACATTGCACAATTGCTATTTATAGAGCGTACCGCTTATATAAATGTAGGCTAAACAAAAAAGTTATTTCGTTACGTGAATGAATATAACATTCTGTTTATGGCATACAATGAGAAAATACGTTCATAATTAGCCTCAGTTCTAGAGTATATGTCGAGGATATGATTATAACTTCATTTTAACCGCTTATGTAAACAATTATGTAAATTTTTAATCCCCAAAAGTATGCAACAGTTTTTGGCATACGTTAAACCATTGTTTGAAGTTTGCATTCCCTAAATTTAGAAAATTTGCCCAATTCTACTGGCATTCAATTTTCCCGCTGCATAATTATCGCAATAAATCTAGGTCAAAAGTGATCTTAGACAGCTACGCCGAAAAAACAACAGTAGTGTTTAATTTATTTCGCAGGGGAGACAAAAAGAAGAAGGATGCTGCATCCTGCTAGTTTGATCTGGATATTTCCCGTCTGATTTACATTTAAATGTGGTTGACACATTGAAAGTATTCTACTATCACAGACAGGCTGTCGTTTATCGGTACATATCTACGAGTGTTTATGTTTATTTCTATAACGATTTATAAAATAAAATGGTCACGTTTTCACATTTTGTCGGAAACATTTTGCCTGAATTGAGAATTTGATACACGATGTAAACATTCGACAAAAATTCTCTTATTAGTAGCAAAAATAATCTCTCTAAGGGAGGTAATTAGTGATAGGCTTGTGTCAATATCAAAATTGGATAATCTTCCGTGGCAACGTAAAAACTGAAGAAGGAAACAAACATATATGGCTTAATTGGGTTATTATTCCATGCAGAAAATGACATTTGACTCAAATTAACTGACGAGTTTACTTTGGTATCATAGATGTTATAGAATTAATGTCAGTGCATACCTCAGTTCCTAACTGTTATCTCATTTTTACGCGTCTTTGTCCGTCCGTTCGCTTGTTTTTTACCGCTTACGTTCGTTATCTGTGTTGTTTCTTGTGCCAGGGGTCGTATTCCAGAAATATCTTAAGTAATATTGTATCCTTTACCGGCATAAATTCATCATTTTGTTAAACTTTTTAAGTTTTCTGTGTAATTTATTAATTACCGGCTATGTTAGAGACAAGTGTGTGTTTTACTGTAAACGGATTCACAAATTTATTGGTAGCTTTAAACATGTTACATTTTGAAATGTTTAACGTAAGTGACAATATGTTTAGGTAAACTAAAGATGTTTCTGGAATTTTGCCCCATGTCTTCTGCACGATTCGCACTTTCATACGTATTAATCATAACTGAATTAAGAAATAATTTCCATTTAGAGTTAATTTCTGGCTAGTAAACAACGATTTGGAGTTATGTTGAGTATGAATAAAACGACAGAATGACAAATCGGTGTTTACTAGTCGATAAACAACGATACTGCGAAAATCATTTCAATTCTAACGTGACCTGACTTTATTTTCTGCAATTACAATGCGAACTATGTTTTAAAGTTATAGAACTATTTTTCGGGTTGTTTATTGGTAGTTTAACAACGGTGAATCAGATGTGTAACTGTACGCCCGTGCATTTAAATGTTAACACTTGTGTGGAATTGCAAAGTTATACAAAATTTAAAATACGTTTACAAAATGGTAACTAAATGGGATATGCATGATAAATTACCTGATAGCGATGGGCAATTTTATGCAAACGAAACGGTGCTATTCACACCGGCATTATGTTGTTTAACAAAATGTATTTTTATGAGAAATGAATACTCGTAAGAATATTATCGGTCGTGAGTTCGATCCCTACTCGGGGAGCCTTCAAAGGATCTCTCTCATTAGACACCAAGTACTGGTTCTACCCAGGAAATGGATTCGTGTATCTCAATAAGCCTCAGGCTTTCGACTCAGTCGAGATAAAATTTAAAAAAAAGGTTCAAATATATGTTTACAAGTGTTTATGACATTCACAGAAAATGTAATTAGATCTATAATATCATTGTATAATATAATACGACTCTGTTTCAGCATCCCTTAAGTTTGCATTTGTTAGATTGTGCGGCCACTACAATTTCGCCAAGGTACGCCCCTGCCTGGATCACATTTTGAAGGCCTTCAAAATGTGGTACATATACAGTTGATCTTCGAACAACTAATCAAAACGTTGACAGCGTAGAAAGACTGTTGGCGACGAGGGAAACTATAAGCATGTGAATTATGCGTTCATTTTTTTTTTGCTAAAAAGGAATATTTGTTTGAATGAAGTCCGATTTCTCACCTTTAAACTTGGTAATACGGCTTCTTATTCTATAGTATACATCATAATTAAAGTTTGTTTGTAAGTAACGGACACATAAATTATTTTTCAAGCTAATTATGTTATGAAAACGGAATTATATACATTAAAGTTACTAAGTCGATCTGCAACGAGCCATGCAGAATAACCGATATAGCGTGGTAGTTAGGGGCATCTATTGTTAGTGATTCGTGCTTTAACAATAGATACCGCGGAAGAACGGTCTGAAGTATGAGTATGGAAAGACCTAGGATCATGAATGGTGCTGAACAGGAGCAGGAAGAGCCGGACCCGTTGTTTGACATTTAATATTCTAACATGCAAAGGGCAGAGATTTCTATAGACAAAGATTAAAATTTACCGCTGTTAAACTACCAATAAACAACCGGAAAAAAATAGTTCCGAAGCTGCAAAATATAGTTGTAATTAAAATGGCAAAAAAATGTGGTCATGTCATGTTAGAATCGAAATTATGTTAGCATTATCGTTGTTTATTGGCCAATAAACAACGATTTTTCGTTCTAATGCGGTATATTAAACCACTTGGGCTAACGCCCTCGTGGTTTAATTCCTACACATCAGCACTCTAAATCGTTGTTTATTGACAGAAAAATTATTAACTAAACATTTATTTCTTAAATATAATATGCAATTTCAAGGTTTTTATCATGTCAATGCTTCTAATGGAGGTTAATATTCAACATCCCAATGTCGGAAAGCCCAGAGGGGCACAAAAGGCTGGAACCAAAAAGGAGCAGGGTGCAGCACTCTGCTATTTTGCTCTGGATCCTCCCCAAATATGAGTGATCAAGTTGTTTAAAAAGTCTATAAGATGACCGGCTATCGTCATGGTTAGTACAAAGTTTTCACATACATGACTCCAGTCGATTTACTGTCAAGTTTTTAGTATTTTCCAGCAATGTCGGTCTTTAAGAGAAATACCAGGAGCGGTTACAGGAATTTTAGTTAGAGGGGGTCGGGAATTTTAGTTAGAGGGGGCGGAAACATGAAGTAACTGCCAACAAACTGTTGTTGTCGCTTACATGTTAAGATACGTATACAGGAACCATGTAATATCGCCAAAACGGAACAACTGAACGAAAATACTACAAAATGGTAAATGTATTTGCAAAAAAATTGATTGAAGAACACGTGCATTCGCAACATTAATCCACAACAGCCAACTCTAATGAATTTTATTTTGTTGACACGACGGTCTATGTTGGTCAGCTTGTATGTTATGTTATTTTGTTCATGCCAATCTGTTATGGTTTGTATATTTATGTGGCTTCACGGTCGATTCGCATGGGATTCCACAGCACGATCAGCACGTTAGCCCATGTTGCCCTGATGTCGGCAGATACATACGAAGGAAAGGTCTCTACTATATTAATTTTAGTACCTGGAAACAAACTGCTGAAACTGTGTATGAAATGTAAAGGTCGACAAATCCTGTTACTTATTTTATCTTACTGAGTTACATTTCCTTGGGACAGTTTTCAGGTAACTGTCTTGATCAAGATCAAAACTGCAAGCACGTTACACAGGGAGCTAAGAAGGAGAAAAGTAACATCATATATGATGAATTCGATATTTGACAGAAACGACTGCATCAGTCTAGCTCTATACGAGCTGTCCGGCTAGCGCAGTGGTTAGCACACACGCGTCCACCTGGGCTAGGCTGCCTCGTTAGTATAGTTAATAAGCCGTGCAACGAATTCATTGTTACTTTTGATATAGGGCTAAGTTCTAGACAATATTACCCATTTACAAAGTAGCTCAATATTGGCGACCAGAGCCCTACAAGTAATGCTAGGCGACCCGTGTTCGATTCCTTGAGTTAGGTTGGTTTTCACCGGACAGGACAGCCATCGGGTACTCCTATTTGCCCCATAAAAGAAGACTTAACTTGATGAAAAAAAAATCATTAATGTAATAGTAATGGCCGGAAATTGTATTTACGATTTCAAAATTCTTCCAAAATGCCGATGTGTCGCAAACAATAAACTGTATATCATGACGGGACATTACCCGACTTCAGTGGTTTGGTTAAAAATGCTTAATAATCTCAAAATATCTGACCATTTTATTTTACTTCTATAGAAGCCCATTGATTTGGAATATGTGTTTAAACGGACTGTCCACTCTAAATGAATGGCATTTGTGACAATACTAAGTATAAGTTTACTATATATTTTAGCATAAACACAGACTCATTTTATCATTTTTTTAGGTTGAAAATGTGTCATTAAAGTATATACTAAATATATACATGCTTAATATGTTTGCCATTATTTTCTATTTAATGAAATATAGTTAATAGTTCAAGATATACAAGGGAAGTTACTCCTGATACGATACGCTCTTTAGTCGCTCCACTCAGCGCTTTACAACTGTCTATTGATAGTTGACACACCCGCTGCGAAAATGAACTTGCCCTTCATATTTCGGAACTACTCTGTTCTTTTAGATGTCATTGGAAAGTGCGTTAGGCAGATGACGAGTGCTTCAGTAATTGAATTTTAATTTCGGATATTTTAACACTATATCGGTGATCTGGATATTTCCTTTTTGTTGCATGGATTAATAATTATGCCGGAATAGATGCAGTTATGGAGCGAACGTGTCGGCGTTTCATAAAACACCGTTGGTTGACGACTTTGGGTCTTTGTTTACTATATGTTTCGTCCTCAACATCTCTCGAACTTGGTAAGTTAATATTCAGTTTACACTGAAATATAACACATTCATTATTAATTTAATAATTATTATATTTTCAGCAAGTCTATTCAACTGTGATTAATTTGGCCCTCACAGTAGTTTAGTTTTTCATAAAAAATATGGTTGTTGATGGTGAAATCCACCAATAAATAATGTTAATTTACTAAATAATGTAATATTTATAATTACATGTGACATTCTGTTATTTATTTCACTTGAAGAATACTCTTTTTTTCAATTTGATTGAAATTATGAGAATTTTCTCTAAAATAATATGAGATTTTAAATAACTCAGTTATAAACTGAACATTTTATATGTTAACAAATCTAAAAGGTTTTGATAATTAAATGTCACAACAAATTACTAGTATGGTATATAGTTTCCCATGATATTGATTTGGATAGAAAATCAAGATATAAGATCAGTTCTCGGCTTCATAAAGCATACACCATTATTGTTTTGTAGAAAATTGAATTTGAATCCGCATTCAGCAGCATGGTGTCTAGAATGTGTGGAAAATTTTGACTTAGAATATAACTGGATCATGAATTACAAATATTTCACTTGTTTTATTTATCAAACTTCATTTAGATACATAACACAATAGTGGAAGTTTGCCTTTTTTTGTTGTTGAGTATTAAAATGCCTTCATTTGTATACACTTATAACATTGTTATAGTTCCATAATATTATTAGGAACCAATTATATGCAAGAAATTAATAGTGTATTTGTTTCCTAACTAAAGACAATTGCAGTTGAATTAAGCATTCAAGATAGGATTGTGGATCGCCAGACGATAGAGTGCAAATAATTAAAAAAGCAAATCAATGTACAAAGATAGAGGAAGCCTCCTTTCTGCAGATAGCAGGGATATCACAAATATTGATTGAAGTTCATACCCTACACACTTGATAGAAGGAGACAATGGGAATTAAATACGAACTGACTCACGCACCAAGTAGTAGCATTCAGTGAGCGCAATACATATCGAGTCGATACACTTGAAGGAGTATGGCGTGAATTGAACCAATTTCACCATTGACTTCAATTGCTGATGTTCAAACTTTAATGTACGATAAAAATTGGCATTGATTTTTTGTTCTTTAGTCTATTGTTGTCTCGCTGTAAGCATACAATAATCAGATGAGAGAATGATGTACGAAGACATTTTAAACTTTAAAACTGTGAATAGTGCGCAGATCTGAATAAAATGCACATTTGGTATTATAAAATATTTTCCAAGACTCTGAAAAATTACTTAGAGGGCTTTCATTAACTTTTGAAAACTGGAAGTTTGAACTTCCTGGCCTCTGACTTTGAAAGTTTGGCTCATAATATTTTGACGTTTTGACTGTATTGTGCTACGTAAGTCCTGAGCATTTCAGAAATAATATTAAGTACTGTATAAAAGGTGTTTTTAAGGCCAGTTCTTTTTCAACAAGTGTTTATATGCCAATGTGTTCAGTGAAAGAGGAATAGTTACATTTAGATAAATAATAAATTACTTAATCGTTCTTCTAACTTGTTCATCCTTACATGATGGAACTTCCATTGCTGAAATGTTGGAAGTTCTGCAACTTCCATGGCAGCAATTTTGGAAGTCCTGTGGCAAAAACTGGGAGTAAATTACTCCCAAACTTCCTTAAATGCAAGTCCAGTGTAACTTATAAAGAATTTGTAAAATGTGCATAAAAGGGTAAAACAAGTTAGACATAACCATTTCTTTGACCATAGATTTATTATAGCACATATAACTCTTTGGTGCATTGTTTAAGCAAATGAGCCCTTTATGTACATATTACAATGCCTCATAAAACCTCTGTATTTCAACATGGGGTGCATTCATGAAGCATCAAATTGACAATTAAACCAGTTTTAATTTTATTGGTGGGCACTGACTGAGTCACCACAAGATTCAGTTTATGGTTGTAAATCCTTACTTTCTGAATGATCTGTACTTTGTGACTTGTTTGGTCACACTCCTTGCATACCAGAAAAATGTCCACAAACATCAAATGAAATATTTATCTCACTGTACTGACAGTTTGTTTTCTTGTGTGTGAGTATAGTTCTTGACATGTTGATAATGGTGAAAAATCTTGAAAAAAAAGTTTAGTCATGTGATTTCTATTTGCCTTAGTGGTAAAGAATTGCTACCTTGTACATTTGTTTTCAAGTTTTGTAAAAATTATTTATGGAACAGAGCAATTAACTTATTAAAAAAACAACAGATTAAGTTGGTTTACCTTTAGATCATTGTAATTCATGATTTAATATGATTTCCTACAGTAGTTATATATCAACCAGAATGCAGTTGTATAGAAAAAATAAATGTTTTGATTCACATTGAAAAATATTGTACATAATTTTTATGAATTATGAAAGGTGCATTTAGGAAATATGTTATTATCAGGCCTGATTACTATGCGTATTTCTTTAATATCTTTATAAAAAATTTAAATGACTAAGTTGGTGTAACTAAACCAAATACAACATATAATATATAACCCATATTGTGTCAAACATACATGTAATATTAAAATAAGGCAGCATGAAGTGTGCAAAGTACAGTTAGTCCAAATGAGTTTATTTTACAGTTTTTCAAAAGTTGTTTACATGGAAAGAATGGCTAAGACGCCAGATCCGATGCCTATCTGGGGGCTTCGTAATCAACAGAGAAAGTGTGTATTACAGAATTACTCTCAGAGCGGTCTTTTGCTATGATACAATGTGCGTAACGTAATTACTGCTGCGGATCAGTTTACATATGAAAAAAATGGATGTGAGTGACTGCTTTTTTCTCATGATGATTTTCGTGCATGATAAAGCAGATTTTAATCGTCTTATTGTCAGCTATGCAGAGTAGAAGGTGTAAAGTTGCATAAATAATTGTAAAGCTGTCTATTACAGGGTCTGTCAGTTTTGACAAGGCAGTAATTAATTATCATTTCGGAGATTTACTACGTATGAAAATGACAGATTTTCCTAACAATCACTTATAAAGGTATTATGGGTAATTAAAATAAATTCACTGAACTATTTTGAAAAATTATGTGCCATGTACAATAAGCACTAACGCATTGGGTTTTCATAAAAGATTATAAGTCAGATACAGGCTACAGCATAAATTAATGCAAATTGTTGCTCCAGTATTTTTTGATATAAATCATTCATAATATTAATATTTTATCATTTTAATCTAGTTGTATGTCAGTCCGGTTTTAATTATAAAATATGTCTTTGAAATCTGCCATTGCAAGACCAGATTTTATTAAATTTGTTTTGGCAAATGGAACAATAGGGTTTGCATTAACACCTGGTCCACTATGCTTTTTAATTCAAGATTTATAATTATCTATTATCATAACCATTGTTGTATTTTTCATTCAGTAAATTTTACAATTTGTTGATCGAGAGGTTGGCTTATGTCATTGCGATGTGCGAGATAAAGAAGTCTGAATCAGGATTGTGTAATAAAACACGCGTCAGATAATTATGAATGGAATTATTTCTACGGCCATTCACCCCCCAAGTCTGATTCAAGTAGGGCAGTAGTCAGTTACTGGCATAGGTATGTGCACTTAGTACTGGTAAACCGCTTAGATCGGCTAAGTTTGCCCAAGAAAAGTGTGAGTAGGTTAACTGACCGCGGTGATATGACTGAAATACTGTTAAAAATGGCGAAAAATCCCAACAAACAAGCAAACATTAATAGAATTATTGGTTACTGGTTAACCGTAAAATATTGTTTCATGTTAATGACAAATCAGATATGATCTGACCCTGACTTACCATTTTTAACCAGTTTTGCCATACTTAAAAAATTAAAATTTGGTTATTTTATAGGGTTTTATGATGAACAAAGTTGTAGCCAGACAGTCCAGCTTCTTTTAGCCAAATTAATAACTTTTGTTACAGCCATGTTATACATGTATATTTTAAAAAGTGCATACAATCCTCATGGATACGTCTTAAAACTAGTGGTTATTGATATCAAACCCATTCAGAAGCCGAGTTGAAGTTGAATGAGTATTTCAAGAAAACAACTATTATCCGAGGCTTTTTTACCCTACATGTATACAGCAGGAGCCAAATAAAGGCTTCATGCCTATAAGCAATTTTTTGTTAATCATGCAATTTTCCCCAATAGCTTAATTTACACCTAGATATTTTGTTTCCCTAAATTTACTAAAGCTGTTGTGATATTTTTTTTTCTCCAAAACCTAGGGCTAGCCTCTGAAAAAAAGCTCTGACAATATATGTGGCGCGTTGTGGGAAAACCGGTTTTAATGCATGTGCGTAAAGTGTCGTCCCGGATTAGCCTGTGCAGTCCGCACAGGCTAATCCGGGACGCACCTTCCGCCCACAGTGGATTTATGTTTAGAACAGACTTTCTTGAAACAGAAAATACCATACAAGCGGAAAGTGCCGGATTAGCCTGTGCGGGCTGCACAGGCTGATCCGGGACGACACTTGACGCACATGCATTATGACCGGTTTTCCCACGACGCCCCTCATATATATATATATGTGCACTGAACCCCTTGTTACTTGTTGTTTAATGTCTTCTTATACTTTTACCAACCGGTTGTTATCAGGGATCTCACTAGGATTTTAAAGTAGGAGTCCTGGGACTCCTTCCCCCTAAAAAGTAGGAGTCCCAAATAGAAAAGAAATAAAATTTAAGTATGTGCCGCGCGCAAGTGAATGGAATTTTTTACAATTTATACATCTATACAATATATGACAGTTATAAATAAAATAATAATCATGATAATAATAATAATAATAATTATTATTATTATTATTCTTTATATTATTATTCTTCTTTATATTATTTTTATTGGGTTATTTTATTATAATGATAATATATAATACTTAATCATGTTTTATAAAACAATATTTTTGAACCAATAATTAATTTTAAAACAGGTAAATTCTGGACAATTTGCAATTGATGGTCTAAACTTGTTGACTGAATTGTAATTTGTAGACCTAGTAAAAACTTATGATGCGGTGATTACAGTAAAGCATAAGTAACTGTCAAGTAGAGAAATTGTGAAACAGGTTAACAACACAAAAATGTAAAAAGGAGCAATTATTGGTGATATTAAACACCAAAGTATGTGTTTGCATGTGTTTTACAAATGTTTGTGACCTGTAAAATCGGCGACGAAAATTTTCGCGAGGTCGCGAAAATATGTGACGTTGCAAAATTGTGTAACCGCTAGTATTGTTAATTTATGTCTTGTCATAGGTGTTATCTATACTAGAAAGTTCCTTTTTGTATGATTATTGATCGATGCTTTTATACTCCTGTAAAAATTCAGCCCTAGATTTTCGTATAAAATTTCTGTCAAAACAAAAACTGCTATCACCGCATTACTGAGATTTAGTTGTTATTTATGAAATAAATTTGGCAATATAAATTAATGAAATCAGCTGAAGCTGTTTTTCATTCATTTTAACAATGTTGTTTGTTTCAAGTTGTCAAATATGTTCAAAACTGTTCTTTATTGAGGACGCCTTTTGTCACATTTCGGCGATTTCGCAAATTCTAATTGACTTGTGCATTAAAGCACAGCAATGAGTGACAATGTAATATACCAATGAAAATTAACAGTAACTGTCTGGAATGATGTGGGCCGAGCTAAGGGACTGCTGTGGGCGGAGCTAAAGGACCAGACTTTGACAGCTGCAGGGTGTACTGGGGCCGATATTGATTTTATGGCGACTTCTGCCGAGTTTACTGCAGGCACTCATGTATATGTGTTAAGTAACAGGGTATAAGCAGTAAGCCAAAAAGCATGCGTCCCAAGGACCCTTGGCATGGGTTTGACATGCGTCCTTTTGAACAAATATGCGTCCAAATACGCTTGATTTTGCGTTTCTGAGATGCCTGGTTATAATGCCTGAATTAACAGCGTGGCAACCTTTGCACCTAATTTATTTGCAAAGTTTGCACTTAATAATATTTTGTTTTATTGAAGAGCCCTTCAAAAATAACGACTGAGCTCAAGTGAATTTCTTCATCATGAAAAGTTGGCACTTTGCATACACAAGAGGTTGTTTGATTGTGAAAGATAAGCTTTCAATTTGTAATGTAAGTGCATTTTTCACAGTTTTAAATTTGACGAATTTTCATTAAAATGTACCAAGATTTATTGCTCTGCTTTTGATTTATAATTTACATTCAGGGAATTTAGTTTGAATGCCAGAATCTGAGAATCCGAGCACAGCCCGGTTCTAAATTACGAGCATGTGCTAATTCCAACAACTGAAAGGCAGTTACTTTTACACTTTGTTATATTATAAAGGAGTTTACAGGAATTATTGACTTACATATTCTTTAGAAATGTCCACTTATTTTCCGCCTAAAAAAATATACACCGAAATAAATTTGCAGACGTCTGTTTGTATTAGGCAGATTAATCCTTGAATGGACAGGTTAACGCGGCAATTGACCGTGTATACGAAATTGCAACAATATTGTTACACTGTTTATCGGTTAATAAATATCTGACTTTGACAAATAAAGAAATGGGGTGTAAGTGTGTGTGGTAATGGACTGAACAAATATACTGACAACCCGGGGTTGTTTTCCTAATTCCAAGATTTGAAATTACTGGTTAGTGAGGGTTGTGCAAATGTCTCTCACACTTTCGTGTGAGATCATAACAGAGTTATTTGTGACATTTTACTGCCATTTAAATTGAGGTGCCATTGTTGACAGTGTAAGCGTGCTGCACGATTTTATTTCAGACTGACACACTTCAAGACAATTTAACATTTTATTGGTCAAGGCAAACTAAATTTACGTTTGAGTTTAACATGCCATACTTTATTAAAAGTGTGATATTTGTTTGATGTCTATATAATGCCTTTGGGCCTTCTCTGAAACACCTCTGTGAGTTTACAAAATCCAAATACCGATACATTCAGTTAAAATTTATTTATTTAAGCTTGATAGCGTCAAAAGCCAGAGGCTTTTTGAGATATTTTCTAGTCTGATTGCTGGGTAGAACCAGTACTGGGTGTCTTGGGAGAAAGATCCTTCAAACCCTTCCCAAGTAGGGATCAAACTCGCAACTTCCTGATTGCAAGCCTTTGATACCATATCTATTACACCACTTTGACACCATATCCATTACACCACTTTGACACCATATCCATTACACCACTTTGACACCATATCCATTACACCACTTTGACACCATATCCATTACACCACTGCGACACCATATCCATTACACCACTGCGACACCATATCCATTACACCACTTTGACACCATATCCATTACACCACTTTGACACCATATCCATTACACCACTGCGACACCATATCCATTACACCACTGCGACACCATATCCATTACACCACTTTGACACCATATCCATTACACCACTGCGACACCATATCCATTACACCACTGGGACCTTGAAATGCAAATCTGCGATGCCAGTCTGATGGTCTCTGGGAATAGATTAATAGACACGGTACTTGTGCAGTTGTATTGATTGTAACCCTATTGACTATTCCAGCCTCACATACAAGGCTAGTCCATAAATTATTCAGTGCGATGTATCACAGTTGAGAGACTTTTAAAGGCCCTTTCCGTCGAAAGTCATTGGCAGGGGTTGACAGCAATTCTATCATGTTCAGTGAAACACAAGTATGTCCTTATTATATGGTTTTTGCAGTTTTCAATGTTTGGAAAATATATGAGCAGGGTTTCCCCGCAGGCCTGTTTCCCTTGTCGGGCCCGACATGCCTTAAAAGCAGCTCATAATTTGCCGACATGCTTAAATAATGCCGACATGCTTTAATTTTCAAAGCGATAACACCGATCTTAAACCACAGGGCCATAAAACGAACGCCATATTGATCGATAGCGCCTAACTTCCAACAGTGTTATTGACATGTGACTGAACTGTGTAGTTCCGCCCACAACGATCTCGTTAGCCAATCAAATACGGCGATTTTTAGGGCGGAGTTTATACCTTACTAACAACTAAAAAAGTGTTTTACAACAAGTACTAGCGTTGCCGGGAAAAGTGAACAGGCATTTTAAAACATTTTATTATTATATTTAACGTTTTATTTTATCCCGGTAATTTTCTTATCCATTTAATAAATTGACAATCAAAAATGTGCAAACAAATAATGTAATATAGAGCCTAAATTTAAAACGCAATTTAACGTTGTCAAACTTAATTTTGCTCACATGAACACTGCAGTTAAGCACGTGATCAGTACACGCACGTTTTTCATGAGGCATCCGTGACCTTGTGCAGGGCAACATAACTATCTCGCGCTTTTGTAGAAAAACACGCTTTTACATGGAGAAACAGAACCGTATTTTATGTCGATTACGAACCGCATATTCCAGTATTTAAAAACAACGGTGATTTATTTGGATTTAAATGTCCGCATTTAGTATAACTGATATTAACGATTGATTTCTATCCGAAAGCTAATTCGGGAGGACACTTTACGCACATGCATTAAGCTTGGATTTTCCACGACACACCTCATAAGTTGAACTGGCTCAAATTGTGATCTAATGAAGTTTACTAAGAATCTGTCTTTGTTGGTTATTTGTCGACAATTATTTGGGATTAAATAGAGAAATTAGGTTGACTATGTGTCAGTGCAATTATCTTTGCTCTTCAGTTATGACAAAATTGCAGCTTAAGCATTCATACAATAGTCATGACTGGGATTTGATGTTTTCTGAAAAGCCAAAAACAAAAAAAGGAACATATCGGTTTACATTTTGTCAACTTTACTGACTGTTAGTTGACACCCGATATGGTTTATTGGTTTGACACTATAGGCCCACCACTGACTGAGTTTAAAAAAAAAAGATTTTAATCTAAGGTTAGATTATTGAGTGTGTACGATCACCTCAAAAATGGCCCCCTGCATTGGTTCGGAGTATTGTCATGTCATTCAAATCTGTCACAAATTTCTGTTTTGTTAGCGTCTTAGGTGTTTTCCTTGTGCTCAAGGTAAAAAAAGAATGGAAATCAATATGCCTTTAAATCTGCATTTGAGGCGCATCTTGGGAAAACCAGACTTAATGCATGTGCGTAAAGTGTCGTCCTGGATCAGCCTGTGCAGTCCGCACAGGCTGATCCAGGACGGCACTTTCCGCCTGCAGTGGATTTTTGTTTAGAAGAGACTTCATTGACACAGAAAATACCATAAACGAGGAAAGTGCCATCCCAGATTAGCCTGTGCGGACTGCACAGGCTGATCCTGGACGACACTTAACGCACATGCATTAAGGTCGGTTTTCCCACGAAGCGCCTCATTTATTTTTAGTACTTGGTTGTATGTCGAGCAACAAAACAGAATAAGTTTGAAAACAATATAATTATTTAATTTAGTATTATTTAAATAATATTACATGTATTATGTCAATTTATGTACTAAAATTGATTATTTTACAATTCACATGGATGTGACATTGGGTGGAAAATGAGGGCAGAATAAAATATTAATATAAATATTATAAAATATATTATGTATTATTATTGATATATATTAATTATGATCATTCATCAGCTATAGAATTTGTCCCCATTTTTGTAAATTTCCAAATGTTTTCAGTGACACAATGTTATCATACTGAATGCATGCTAATTAGTACACTGAGTTTGATTGACAAGGTTGTATGTTCATGGCAATAACCTGACACCATAATTTTATTACTTATGCAGTATCTACTTCCTGGAGTTACCTGGACAGTCCAGAGATTGACCAGTGGCTACTTTTGTGGGTAATTATCGCCAATAGCCCACTAGTAGAATCATAATATCCTGTAAAGTAATGCTGATTAGCCAGGGCCCCCAGCTAAAAACCTGGGCAAATAGTGTGCACTGCAGATAATACTGTTACATAACACCAATAAGACTTCTGTGAAGAATTCTGATCTCAGGAACACTTGATTAAAAGCAGCAATCATTTGTGACTTACAAGCTCCCAAGGAAGTCTTAATCATGATGATTGTCTGATCATTAGCCCTTTGGTATCAAAACTAATGTTTACACTGGTGTACAGAAGTTGGTGGCTTATCAGGGATGCTTATCAGATGTCATTATGGACATGCTACTGGGAGCATCTGGGTGGGTTGCGCAATCTTTGTTGACATTGGAACCAGACTATGGTGCCAGACTGTGTTTTCATTTGTTGTCAACTTTTGCAGACTGGTTTTGGTCTAAGTTAAATATTTTCTTTTTATGTTTATTTTGAACTGTCATTGAATGTTGATTCAACTTGTGTGACAGATTCCATGCTTGGCTTTTTAAGAAATTACACATTCACTTTCAAATTGGACTTTGAGAATTTTGTTTAATATTATTATCATAATTGTTATCATTATTATTATTAATTTCAGTTTGTCTAAAATTGATATAATGTTGTTTCTTTAACAATTATTAAATATGACTGGAAATTTATTGTTACAATTTTTCATGTAAAATCTGAAATGTGGTTGACACAACAGCAATGATTTGTCTAGGACTTGTTCCCAAAAAGCTAAAACAAAATTGTTGCTGGAAGCAACTATAGTTGCAACATCACAACTCCCAGCTCAACGACCCTCCGGGTCGCTGTACATTAATGTATGCATTTGCTCAAAGTATTCAGGAAGAACTAGAAGCAACTATAGTTGCAACATTACAACTTCCAGCTATATGACCCTCCGGGTCGCTGTACATTAGTGTATGCATTTGCTCAAAGTATTCAGGAAGAACTAGAGGCAACTATAGTTGCAACATTACAACTCCCAGCTAATGACCCTCCGGGTCGCTGTACAGTAATGTATGCATTTGCTCAAAGTATTCAGGAAGAACTAGAGGCAACTATAGTTGCAACATTACAACTCCCAGCTATATGACCCTCCGGGTCGCTGTACATTAGTGTATGCATTTGCTCAAAGTATTCAGGAAGAACTAGAAGCAACTATAGTTGCAACATTACAACTCCCAGCTATATGACCCTGCGGGTCGCTGTACATTAATGTATGCATTTGCTCAAAGTATTCAGGAAGAATTAGAAGCAACTATAGTTGCAACATTACAACTCCCAGCTATATGACCCTCCGGGACGCTGTACATTAATGTATGCATTTGCTTAAAGTATTCAGGAAGAACTAGAGGCAACTATAGTTGCAACATTACAACTCCCAGCTATATGACCCTCCGGGTCGCTGTACATTAATGTATGCATTTGCTCAAAGTATTCAGGAAGAACTAGAGGCAACTATAGTTTCAACATTACAACTCCCAGCTATATGACCCTCCGGGTTGCTGTACATTAATGTACACATTTGCTCAAAGTATTCAGGAAGAACGAGAGGCAACTATAGTTGCGACATTACAACTCCCAGCTATATGACCCTCCGGGTCGCTGTACATGAATGTACACATTTGCTCAAAGTATTCAGGAAGAACTAGAGGCAACTATAGTTGCAACATTACAACTCCCAGCTATATGACCCTCCGGGTCGCTGTACATTAATGTACACATTTGCTCAAAGTATTCAGGAAGAACTAGAGGCAACTATAGTTGCAGCATTACAACTCCCAGGTATATGACCCTCCGGGTCGCTGTACATTAATGTATGCATTTGCTCAAAGTATTCAGGAAAAACTAGAGGCAACTATAGTTGCGACATTACAACTCCCAGCTATATGACCCTCCGGGTCGCTGTACGTTAATGTACACATTTGCTCAAAGTATTCAGGAAGAACTACAGACAACTATAGTTGGACTTTACAAGACCCAGCTATATGACCCTCCGGGTCGCTGTACATTAATGTATGCATTTGCTCAAAGTATTCAGGAAGAACTAGAGGCAACTATAGTTGCGACATTACAACTCCCAGCTATATGACCCTCCGGGTCGCTGTACATAAACGTACACATTTGCTCAAAGTATTCAGGAAGAACTAGAGGCAACTATAGTTGCAACATTACAACTCCCAGCTATATGACCCTCCGGGTCGCTGTACATTAATGTATGCATTTGCTCAAAGTATTCAGGAAGAACTAGAAGCAACTATAGTTGCGACATTACAACTCCCAGCTATATGACCCTCCGGGTCGCTGTACATTAGTGTATGCATTTGCTCAAAGTATTCAGGAAGAACTAGAAGCAACTATAGTTGCAACATTACAACTCCCAGCTATATGACCCTGCGGGTCGCTGTACATTAATGTATGCATTTGCTCAAAGTATTCAGGAAGAACTAGAAGCAACTATAGTTGCAACATTACAACTCCCAGCTATATGACCCTCCGGGACGCTGTACATTAATGTATGCATTTGCTTAAAGTATTCAGGAAGAACTAGAGGCAACTATAGTTGCAACATTACAACTCCCAGCTATATGACCCTCCGGGTCGCTGTACATTAATGTATGCATTTGCTCAAAGTATTCAGGAAGAACTAGAGGCAACTATAGTTTCAACATTACAACTCCCAGCTATATGACCCTCCGGGTTGCTGTACATTAATGTACACATTTGCTCAAAGTATTCAGGAAGAACGAGAGGCAACTATAGTTGCGACATTACAACTCCCAGCTATATGACCCTCCGGGTCGCTGTACATGAATGTACACATTTGCTCAAAGTATTCAGGAAGAACTAGAGGCAACTATAGTTGCAACATTACAAC
Organism: Congeria kusceri; assembly: GCA_027627225.1. Classification (NCBI taxonomy): domain Eukaryota; kingdom Metazoa; phylum Mollusca; class Bivalvia; order Myida; family Dreissenidae; genus Congeria; species Congeria kusceri. Next base: position 20,721,508 of record CM051037.1, on the reverse strand, counting down.
TCCCAGCTATATGACCCTCCGGGTCGCTGTACATTAATGTACACATTTGCTCAAAGTATTCAGGAAGAACTAGAGGCAACTATAGTTGCAGCATTACAACTCCCAGGTATATGACCCTCCGGGTCGCTGTACATTAATGTATGCATTTGCTCAAAGTATTCAGGAAAAACTAGAGGCAACTATTACGGCTATTACAACTCCCAGCTATATGACCCTCCGGGTCGCTGTACGTTAATGTACACATTTGCTCAAAGTATTCAGGAAGAACTACAGACAACTATAGTTGGACTTTACAAGACCCAGCTATATGACCCTCCGGGTCGCTGTACATTAATGTATGCATTTGCTCAAAGTATTCAGGAAGAACTAGAGGCAACTATAGTTGCGACATTACAACTCCCAGCTATATGACCCTCCGGGTCGCTGTACATAAACGTACACATTTGCTCAAAGTATTCAGGAAGAACTAGAGGCAACTATAGTTGCAACATTACAACTCCCAGCTATATGACCCTCCGGGTCGCTGTACATTAATGTATGCATTTGCTCAAAGTATTCAGGAAGAACTAGAAGCAACTATAGTTGCGACATTACAACTCCCAGCTATATGACCCTCCGGGTCGCTGTACATTAATGTACACATTTGCTCAAAGTATTCAGGAAGAACTAGAGGCAACTATAGTTGCGACATTACAACTCCCAGCTATATGACCCTCCGGGTCGCTGTACATTAATGTACACATTTGCTCAAAGTATTCAGGAAGAACTAGAGGCAACTATAGTTGCCACATTACAACACCCAGCTATATGACCCTCCGGGTCGCTGTACATTAATGTACTCATTTGCTCAAAGTATTCAGGAAGAACTAGAGGCCACAAGAGTGTTATTGACTGTTTGGAGACAAACAATCAACCTCCGCGCAGAGATTTGACTGGTTCCGAGCATAGCTCTAATCAAATCCCTGCCGTCATAACAAACCATGTGACGATGATCAATTTAAATCTTCTAGATATTATTTTTGGTTTTAATTAGTTATTTTCTTTTTCTGTTTTCACTATTGACTGCAAACGATATATAAAAAGTCCAATTATGTAGAAAATTGCACTGAGTTGCATTAAATAAGGAAAAGTTACAAACACGTAATCCTGCCAGATCTGGAAGGATTTTACTAGTGATGGCAGTGGTTACCGTTTACCGATAGGGGAGGTAACCGCTGCGAGGAATTTGACAAACAATGTTGACTTTTAATCTGTTTCACCCATTTATTCAACCTTCCATGACTTTTAGCACACTCATTTTGGCCATCTTGTCTCCTGACTGTCCAAAGCTTAAAAGGATTAAGGGTAATTAGTTTGGTAATGTGGGCTAGATGCCGGTGTAGCCCAAGTAACTTGACCGTACTGTTCTTATTTCAGGTGTACTAAGGTATTTTCTTCCATCTTGGTCTAGGTGCTTAAATAAGTTACACACATCACACTATTATGTGAAGTTGGAATAAGTCGTCAAACATAGAATAAACTGTTTTATTACAGCAATGTTTTCTGTGCAGTTTACCATTTGCAATTTAAGAATTCTGCAGAGTAATTAGTGAAATAGACATCTGCATATATAACTGCATCAGTAAAATTGATTTTGCCACAAAACTGTATGCTTGTTTGCATTTACAAAATTTTCACAAAAGCTGCGTGCATGAACACAGTTTCTAAATACAGTAAAAATGATCAAAGACACAATCAGTTTTAATTAAAAAGTCATGTAAAAATGCTAATTATACCAAAAGTATTGCCAGAATATAACAAACATACATAAACAATATGAAATGCTCAGTTTTATGTAAAAAAAGAACAAAAATCCCGTCCATTCTATGTTTGATATCTTATTCTAACTTCACATAATACAGTGTTACAAGTTCTTTTACTTACATTGTACATTTATTAGTCTCTTTGAAGTTTGTTGACTGTGTCCAGAAAGACGTTAACATTAGTGCTTTAACTTTTCAGGTTGATAAAGTTACATAAAAGTCATGAGAATTTTAACAAAATTATTGCTACTTGTTTTTGTTGTTGTTTTTTTTAAGATGACTGATTTTATTTTCTATGCACTGTAGGTTAGTTTTTGTATGGCATATTGGCAAATGCAACTGAAACAGTGGATTGTTTCTCGAATTTAATATTTTGTATTTTTGTCTGAATGTCTATTTATATTTACTGAATATTTATTAGTATTTATTATATTTATGATGTGCAGTCTTCACCCTAAGTTTTTTCAAAGCACTTGCCAGTTCTGGCAAGCTTGTTAGCAAAACCACTTGCCCGAAATCTGTTTAACTTGTCCGAACTTCAAATGCTACTTTACAGCAATATAAGAAAATGACGTGTTCTATAATTTTATTTATTCATATTTTATTTCCATAGTCATGCCTGTCATCTTGTTTTTGTTGTTCTCCCTCAAAATGGGAAATGCATAAGGTTCATCATATTTTGTATGGCATGTGTCAAATGTGATTTAAAAGATAAACAAGGAAATATCTAATTTCCAAACGGTATGTGGCTCTGCTGAAAAGGAGAGGGGTGGACAGCTGGACCAATTTGTTGATATTCTCTAATAACTTGATGACTCACTTAAATGCTTCTAATTAAGGTTTTTATACAAAGTATATTTATTGGAAAATTGTATTTGCACAAATATATTGTATTTCAAAAGATATATATTCAACATTTCTCTGTGAACCAACTCAGAGCGGCAGCAGAGCGAAACTAAACAAGGAGCAGGGTGAAGCAACCCGCTATTTCACTCTTATTAAACTGCAAGCTACATTTGACGAAAGTAGTTCCAAAATAGTTCCTACCAAAGAAAAGTATTTAAATGCAGTCTTACTTTCAAACAGCATGCACGTGTGCAATTAATTTCATATTCAAAATAAAATACTTATTTATATATTTGTTAATTACTGCAAACAATGCAAGTATGTGTACGCTTCAATTTCAGCCAAACTAGCATGTACTCCAACTCAACTAAGGTAGTCTGCATCTTAAGCTTTTGAACTGAGAAGCGTTTACTCGACTACGATCAATTGTCTATGTATTTCAATAAGTCTACACAATAATGAAGACCGCGCAGCATGATGACGTCATATGTTTATGTGTAAATACTTTATGCGCCAATAAAACAACGGGTTTCTTCGACGAAACAATCTTGAATGTTATTTTTAATGCATTTCTGTTTCCACGTAATATATAAAGCCTCTGAAAACACTTGCCCGATCGGGCAAGCATCCGGCATTTTCTGCTAGCCCGAAATCAAATTACTTGTCCCGGGCATCGGGCAACCCAGTTACGACAAAGACTGGATGTGTGTTTGATATGTGCAAATGTCTTAGAATTTTATGGATATTAAATTTTCATTGTATTTGTAGTGTGTATAACCATTTTATTTTACTATTTTCTTCAGTAAATTCATAATTTATTTGCTGCTAAAATAAAATTGTCCACTTATAATTGTAATCTGAAAATCTTATTATGCAAGATCCGAAAAAAAGGTCATTATTCTTTCACCAACCCGTTTATAACATGACCTCACACAACTACAAAAAAAAGTGAAAACATTCTTTGTATTTAATAGGTGTCTCATTTAAACATCATCTTAGCTGTTTAAAGATTAGGATGATATTTCTTCTTAGGGGATTTTTCACAGCTTATTATACACTATTTTTATCAGCCCTCCAAAGATTATTGTAGACGTGTGTTTTTCTAAATCGTCAAAGCATAACACCATGCAGTGCAAATAAAATGTCATTTCCGTTAGATAATGACCACTTAACATAGCTTTGGTGTTTATTATGTCCATCTTGTCACCCCAGTGGTCAAAACAGGTGACAGGTATAATTAGTTGCTTTAAGTCCCAAGGGGCTATAGGAATTTGAAGGCCCTGTCACCTGCAATGTAAGTTAGAGGGACCCCACACCAGAAAAGGGGTAGCGAAAAGATCAAACAAGAGATCTTTAGTAATTAATTTTGCAAAATAAGTAGGAGGTGTTAGTTGATGGTTTTTGATCTATAACAGATTCTGGTGGTCTGTCATTAAAGTGATTTCTTTCTTTCATCTCTGCGTGATCATTGTTGATTGCATCAAATGGCAAGGACAGTGTACATGTTTTGATAAGGGAACGTAATAGTTTTGATATTTTCTGCTTGAAATGCGTAGAAATGTTGCCTCACATTTCAGAGAACTTTGCACATTAAATTTGTGTAAACCATAAACGTGTGTTTTCAAGAGCCAGTATTTATCAAACCAAAACAAGAAAAATATCCTTAAAAGAACATGATTGGGCTGGCATTTGCAACTGCGAAAACATTAAAATCAAAATCTGAAGTTACAATACTGTATGTCATTTAAATTAGAACATGGATTTTATGAATTCGCCATCACATTAAAAATCACATACAATGTACAAAATCTGAGTCTTCATGGCAAAAAGTAAACAACTGCTTACATTGTATAAATGTTTTAGTTTTTAAGAGGTACGTCACATGAAAGAATTCTACTAATTTTAGTCTGCAAGTACAGTACAGCTCACGCGAAACCAACAAATTCCGCGATCCGCGGCGTTCAAAGGCAGCGAGTCGACGCGGAGTCTACCATCGTAGCCGCGTTTGTTCGCCGAGGAAATCCGCGTCTATTCGCCGAGACAATCCGCGTCTGTTTGCCGCGGCAATCCGCGTCTGTTCGCCGCGGCAATCCGCGTCTGTTCGCCGAGGAAATCCGCGGCATGATGCCGAGGCATCCCGCGTATCACCTTGTTAAATAATTCAATTACATGTACATGTATATTCCGAAACAACTACTTTTACTGTGTTGTTGTTTTCAAAGTACAGTGTACGTAAAACTTGCCGTAATTCGATTTAAAACCCGTTTTTGCGACATTCTCAAGTGATACATAAAATTTACATTTTTATATTGTTGCAGTTGTTGTGATATCAATATTTTCTGTGGTAAAATTTTGTGTTATGAAAAAATATATAGCATTTGGCACCGGTTCACAATAATCTAATTGTTATAAGTGTATTATTTGGTAAATTTATGTCACGTAAAAATTATTATAGATTTTCGACACCGACTGCTAAAAATAACTTTGTTACTAGGCGTTCGCTACAGCGTACACGTGTTCTTTGCTCCGAATTAGTATTTGGGAATATAGTATAGAAATTTCATCATTTCTAAAAATAATTCAAGAACACGCATTAATATTCATGTGAACTTTACAATCCGCAAATGACAAAGCAGATATACAGATAACGCGAGGTCAGCGTGTCAGCCGAAATTCAGTGGGTGGAGCGTCATTGTCGACAAAGTCAGCGTTTTATAAATTGATCGTTTTGCAACTGATATTGATCAAGATACGAAACTTATATCAGAGGGCAATTTAATTTGCTTTAAGTTGGTGTTAATACTTATTTTGACATGATGAACTTTTAAAATGTAAATACAAGACGTGCTGGACGCAAAGTAGCCGTTTTCGCACATAGATGTTGTTTTCGCTAACATGTTTGAGCTGAGATAATTATCAGTTTGAAGCCACGTCAAGAACCAAGATTTAATTGTACCAATAACTTTAAATGTTGTTTTGTTAGCGATGACAATTATCTCCTAATTATAACATATTGTTTGAACATGCCTATATGCAGACAGTACAGTTACACACTATACATGTACATTGTACATGTATAAAGTGTAAAATTTCTCCTCGGTGTCCCGCCGCGTGAATGGACACGGCGGCAATCCGCGGATCGATGCCGAGTGCCTCGGCGATTCGCCGTGGCGTGCGGCATTTCGCCAATCGCCGCGGTAGAAAAATTATGTCCGCGGCGTAGCCGAGTGTTTTGTTGCCTCCGCGATTCGCCGTGGCGTGCGGCATTTCGCCGCGGCGATTCGCCGCGGTAGAAAATTATGTCCGCGGCGTAGCCGAGTGTTTTGTTGGTTTCGCGTGAGCTGTACTGTAAATTAAATACAAGAAATGTAATAACCACAAAGTTATTTAACCTCAAGATGCATTTATTGGCCACAAGGATTATTAATCAGCCACAAGGCTTTTGATGAAGAAAGGTGGAAGTGAAGTGATTCAAACTATCACTTTATCATCCAACAGATATGTGTAAACTAGGGTTTGACTATTTGCATTAAAGCAATAAACATGATTTATTGCATTTTATATTTAACTACACACCTAAAAAATATGCAATAAATATTACATATTACAAAGTTTTGTTTTTTTCTAATATGAATGTTTCTTCAACAAAATAAGTCAACCTTATTTTAAGGTGCATTAAGTAAATTTCCTGTTATAAATTGCATGCATTAATGTAGCACGGGTATAGAAAAAAATAATTGTCTAATAATTTTTTGTTTATTTTTAATACTTATTATGTTCATGAAAATATAATTAAATGTAAAGTCACTTAAAATGATAATGTAACAAACATTTGCAGTTCCTGACCCACAACAGCCTACAGTATGAACAAAGTACTTGAACATCTTTGCGAACTTAATTTGGTTCGCCACAGATCAGGGCAATGTAAGTGTTGCCACATGCAGATGGTAAATTAATTAAGATCGTTATGACAAGATACACAAAATCATCAGCATTCTGGGAAGAAACCTGAGAACAGTTCGGAGCCGAAAAGACCCTAATTTCCTTCCTTTCGCTGTAAAAAGAAGCAAGTAAAACAAACAGTAGCAAGATAAACATAAGCAAATATTGTTTACGAGAAGAAATGATGGCCCACAGGCCTCAGTGAGTGACAGTCTCAACACCACATTGGTTCGATGGATAGGATGGATACGTGGGTTACGCACGGATCAGGTGTCGAAAATCTCTGACGGGAAAAGACGGAAAGTCTAGGATAGGAATTCTGCTGCTACTGTTAAATGGAGGCACTGATGTCTTAGGACTCCAGTTATTTTGACAGTTATTTCTAGGGAGGTGTTGGTATTTTGTGCTATGCTTCTTACAGTTTTCCATATGACTCTCCGACATGGTTGTTGAATGTACCCATATCCTGCACATTTGCTCTTAATATTCAGCTGGCTGCATGTTTTGAATGAGGACAACAATTGCTTGGGTATGGAATACACATCAGTGACTCAGTCTTGACAGTTTCATGACTGTTTTATGTACTTATCTTTGGGTATTTGGGTTTAGTCTCTACAGGGCTTATTATCCCTTCCACTTTGTGTTCTGAGACATGTTCATTTAAATCCGTGAAGAAATTTGGTTTAACTGACTGGGAGTGTCAGCAACCCAGCCTTGGAATGGTTGGAATTAATATTAAGAGGGTTTCAGCCCCCTTTGGTTTAACCCCCCCCCCCCCCCATTGATGTACAGGGGTTTATTTCAAAGGTTGGGGATGGGGCCCAGGCCCAAGGTTTGGGCGGAAATAAAGAGGAATAAAAAGTCCGGGACTGGTGTAAAGTCAACTTTGGGGTAAAAGTGCATGACTAAAGAATATTTATAGAGGAGGCCATTATACAGTCCTGCTATATACAAGAACATACATGTTGGTAAAAAGGCCCTGATTCATGTTACCGTATTTTGTACTTTTTGTCTGAAATACATGGAAGCCAAGTCATTGAAAATTAACATATGGCCTGACAGTCTTGGGAAGTCAACAAAGAACATGGCTATTATGTTACAGCAAACATGTGTCACCATTGTTTAGGGCACCCATGTAAAGGCCAACATCACCGAAACCCTTTCCTCAAATTGTCAAAGTTCATTGTGGGATTTGAAAGGCACCATCCATTTGAACATTTTTCTGAGCCTGACAGATGTCGCCCAGAAATGAAAACACCCGAAGGCCGTCTTTTCAGTCCATTTGATGCTTTTTTGTGAATTTGGTCCTATTAAAACACCATTTTATTGCTTTTATTGCTGAAAAATCCTGGCTGTCATACAATGGCAAATTAAAGTAATATTAATGTCATATTAATTCAGAAATGTCTTCCAGTGAGTTCATATAGTATTTGTGAGAGATTATGTTTTGTTATCGATCTAAATGTCATAATGGACAAAACACAATGCATCATTCCTTTGAGGTATTTAATTAAAATTACCAGTATTCATTATTTAAAACCCCTATGAATAAGTTAATTACTTTTCATTTAAAAAATCACCTTGTCAAAAAACCAGGATTTTATAATAATGAAAGAGAAAGAACTTAAACATATATCTTAAAACTTTAATTTATTAACTTATTTCAAATTTCAATTTTTTTTTGGACAGGCAAAAAATGTCCCTTGTTGTTCCTCATTAAGACTGTTTAATCATATTTCATACATAATCACATGTATGTATAATTTTTCGTAGGCCTAAAGTTAAGTAGAAAATGATGCTAATAATAGGAAAGTAGTTCTTTATGCAATAAAGTGGGTGTTTTAATTTTTTGGATTTTTCGCCGTTTTTAACAGTATTCCAGTCATATCACGGCGGTCATTTAACCTACTCACACTTTTTCTGGGCAAGCTTAGCCGATCTTAGCAGTTTACCAGTACTACGTGCACATACTTATGCCAGTAACTGACAACTGCCCTACTTGAATCAGAGGAAGGGGGAGAATGGCCGTAGGAATAATTTCATGACCAATCCCCACACCAGTTATGTGGCCGGACTGGGGTTCGAACTTACGATCCCCGGGTTGACAGTCCAGCACTCTACCAACTGAGCTAGCCAGGACTGATAGCTGATGGAGGGATGATTTCAGATGATTTCATGTTCAGAGTCACAGATGTTTGCCAGGGAATAGCACCTTATGGTTATTGCTGCACCCTGGTACATCCAGCAGAGTGGAATTTGATTGGGTTTACAGTAGAAACAGAATCAAGAAAACAGGTGGTGTCTAATCAGGGTATTTCCAGAGCTGAGCTCTGTGTAGTGGGCGTTTTTTGGTCTGTATGTTGTGTTCATATGTTCTAATTTATTCATAGGTATATGCATTGTCAATTAAAGAAATCAAGCTTTTGACATAATCATAGTACTGCTCTGAAGCGAAATAAATATTGTTCTCGCCATTGCGGGTTCAAAATGTTTGATACAAGTAATTATTCGGCGTAGCTATGCAGAGTTAGGTGGAGTGGTAGCAATGTGTTTTTTATGGCCAATTTGGGGCTGAAATTCGGCCCCATTGCCCTGCTTAAACAGCATATATATTTCCCCTGTAAAAACCGTAAAATTTCCTTCAGAATGTAGCTTTATTTTGAAAAAAAAGAGACCAAAATCGGACAAAAAGTGGTAAAGATAGAGGAGTTTTTGTTAACAATCCCAGCAATTATTCATCAAAGCAAGTTAATCTAAGTTATCATTAGTAGCAAAACAATTCATTAATGATTTAAAACAAAGAAGAATATAAACATTTAACAATGCTTTTCTGAAAATAAAAATTCCCCAGCTGAAGGGCCCCGGCAACTTTCCCGCTAGGGTGAAAAAAAACACTGGGTAGCTGATGCCCGCCACAAACTCGTGAGCAGTGCACAGATCGACTCCGTGTCAACTTGCTTCTGACTCGGTGACCAAAACTCTGTGAATTGCAAAATATGTTTGTTTCGCGTGATACAATAAAATTGTATACTGCGTAAATTATTGTAAATTTTTAAATATTCAAGCTGTACTTTCTTGTAGCTGGAGACATATCTGACAACTTCGTTCACAAGTCATTGTTTTTTTTTCACCTTTGGTGGAAAGGGGGCGGGGCCCTCCAGACGGGGAATTTTACGGCAAAAGGAGAATTATTTATTTAGAAACGCATTATAACATTTTTATAATTTATTCTACTTTCTTATAAAACATTAAACAATTGTTTTGCTACAAATGATAACTTAGATTATGCACAAACTTGGTTGGATAAAAAGTTTGCAGGGATTGTTTACGAAAATTCCTCTATCTTAGTCAGTTTTTGTCAGATTTTGGTCCATTTTTTGCCAAAATGAAGTAAACATTCTGATGGAATTTTTAAGGTCAATATAGGGGAAAAATAAATACTTTTTAAGCAGGAGAATGGGGCCGAATTTCCGCCCCAAATTGGGCCAAAAAAAACAACACTGCAAGTATTCAGTTGGATAACTGCATTGTTGTTTTTGCAATTTAACTTCCAGTTGGTTCTGTCGTGTTTTGTTTTCAGTTTAGCTGCTGAAACCAATTGTCTTTAGAAAATATTTACTAAATTGCATCTTAATACATGAGATGATTTCCGAAATAAATAGAACAGTACCAGTAAGGCCTTGGTATTTTCCAATTGTCTTTTATTTGTTGGAGCAAAATTAGAATGCTTTATCATTTATCAGGGTAATAAAACTCTGGAGTTGGTTTATTGCATTTTTATTTACCTTGGAATAACCCTGCATTGGAGGCTGAGATTGGGGGCACTGGTCTTGTCATTAATGTCTCTTTGCCAGAAACTCTTGAATTCTCAATCTTGTTATGAATGTCTTCTTCCCATGAGAATTTATTGGCTGTTACTTTAGGTCTTCTGTTTCCCTGTCATTAATTTTAATCTTTCAAGTTTCAATAGGTCCATGAAAACTTTGATCAGATTTTGAAGATTTTCTTGAAAAGAGATTAAATGTTCTCTTTATCAGTCAACATGTAAAAGTTTCAGCTAAATAATTAATGATACAACAGTGATTTTTTAAAGCTGCATTGGGATCAACATTGGGACCCACTCCCCCATATATATTTTTTCCTTCAATTTCTCAGAATACCCATGAAGTCTCAGGCAGTTGCAATGATATTGATGAAACAAATAGAATTATCACTATTTCCAAGTTTAAAGGAAGTGTAAAATAACATTTTGACCAAAAAATATTTCATTTATTCTGAATTCCAGATATTTTGGAATTTCATGGTCTTCACATGCTTTCATTTAGTAATTTATTTAAAAGACAATGCTGACAAAACATTAGTTGGGCCAATATGCACTGACTTGCAAGTTTTCTGAGGATTGTGGTTTTTAAAGGTTAATATGTTCTTATAAACTTAATTGTGGCGCGTCGTGAGAAAACCGGACTTAATGCATGTGCGTAAAGTGTCGTCCCGGATTAGCCTGTGCAGTCCGCACAGGCTAATCCGGGACGGCACTTTCCGCTCTTGTGTCATTTTCTGTTTCAAGGAAGTCTCTTCTAAACATAAATTCACTGTAGGCGGAAAGTGCCGTCCTGGATCAGCCTGTGCGGACTGCACAGGCTAATCCGGGACGACACTTTACGCACATGCATTAAAGACCGGTTTTCTCACGACGTGCCACAATTATAGTCTTAACTGTTTAATGTTTCTTCTAATGCTAAGTTAAAATGACATGTTTTCTCAATTTCTCATGTTCTGGTATTAATCACACACCACAAAAAACAAAAACAAAAACGTTCTGTTTATAGCTGCACAATTGCCAGACCGGTCCGGACCAGAGCTTTTATCACTTGTATCAAGCAAGATCTGTGCACAAACTGTTATGTAAAAGGGATGGTGGAATCTGCAGAAGTTGGTTTTGATGGTACAATTGAATTCCCTGTAGGAGGTGCAATGAGATAGCTGGAGTGAATGGAGAATCCAGGCTCTAAAATGTTAGGCTACCATTCCTGTAATACATGTATGTGTATACATTCAGAATGATGTATATAATTATGCCAGGTGAAAGCACTAACTTGACTGAAGATATAAGAAGCGACATTTTCTGATTTTGATGTCATTAATGTCATTTATAAATAATACAAAAATAAATAAAAATTTAGAATATGAAAATAAGATGCCTTTCAAAATTAATGCGGTTTTGAAATAAAAAAATTTCCGAAAAAAATAATACAAAAATAAAATTTCTTAGTTACTGATATTATGTGATGCGTCATGTGACAATGGCAATTTGCAGTAACAGTAAGGAACAGGTTGTAATGTTTAACATACCCGTAGACATTTTGGTAATTTCCAAATATAATGCTGATGTTTTTGGTAAATAAACTGAACTAGATACAATTCGTTTCCTTAGAATTTTTAGAATAATTTTTAAAATTACTTTTAGTTCAATCAAATATCATTACCCATATGGCAGCAATAACCATCAGTTTATTATAGTGCCAGGGGCTAATAACGTGTAATTACCATACACATACCATAATAATATGTAAATATTTAATATTTAGCTTTGGTAAGATTTGGCAATTATTGCATTAATGATCTGATAAAATGCACACAGTTGGTGCATGTTTAATAGCTATTCATGTGATAATATCTGGTCAAACTGACCATCCATGAATAAAACATGAGAGGTCAAGTGACCAATTAGTGACCAATAATTGGGTTTATATGGACCGAAATCTGCACAACCATGATAGTTGAATGACCTTGTAGTGGTCAAGTATATCATTGAGTGACCACTGCTTATTCATAATGGGTTGGTAGAGAATAATTGGTTTGTAGAAATAGAATACAACCTATTATTACAGGCCTTCAATGAAGTCAGTGGAATTGAATATGTCAACATCGATAAATTATATTTGCTAAGTTGTGACCAGTGTATTGGCAATAAAATCTACAGAATTGTGATCATTATATACTTAAATGTAGGTGTGTCAACAATATATTTTTCATTCTATCTATCCCCTGCTCATTCTGTCCCGTTTCGGACCGTCACCGTGGCCGAGTGGTTCGGGCGTTTGCCTACGGAGCGGGAGGTTGCAGAATCGAACCCCAACTGCGACATTCCAATGTTGTTAAAAATGGTACTGGTAAAGCTCCCTCCCCAAGCACTCGGCATTTGAGGGTAGCTCCAGGAATGGTCGGCCCGGTGTCAGGATAATGTTTCTGGGTGTGGTATCATGTCAAAAATGTCCCCGGTATGATATTATAAATTTGGAGGCAGCACTATTTCCGTGTGACTGAAAAATTGTTGGTGGGAATTTACAACAAACAAATGTGTTCATCATTAATGAAAAAAAATATCACTACCAAATCGTGTTTATCATGTCATTCTATAATCAAAGAAGTTTTGCACATTAATTTCTGTGGGGAATTATCTGTGTTTTGTTTGCCAATAAACATGTGAAAACAAAATGGAGTTGTACATGTACTTGACAGAACACTTTGTATAAATTAATTACAGAAACGCAATTTCTCTAAAGAAGACTTTTAAGTGGGTAAATTTATTGCATAATTTCTTGTGCGAACATGAAAGGTGGGTGAAGTCACATTTGGCAGCTTTGGGTCTAAAACATTGCAATTATAATTTGAATAAATCACACAATACAAATTTAATGGTACTCATCTTCTAGACTAGAAAGTGCACAAGCCGAATACAAATTGAACATTAAGAAAATATTTTTATTTCGCTTGCATTTACAACAGTATGAAGAGTTATGGCACTTTAACAGTAATTTGTTCCAGATGGAAAAGCTAGTAGTTTGATTTATTGAAATGATTCAAAGAGTAATATGCTTGTGCTTCTGTTATTTTCTGTTGAAATTGGTAACTCACATATTACACATGTAAATACTTACAAGCGTGTTTGATGTTTCACCGTTTATTCTGATTTATAGTTTTCTACACTCAGTGTGTGTTAAACTCCACCCTGCTATTTTATTTCTCCATAATTTCAAGGCTTTTGTAGTCGGCTGTTTGGCTGTGAATTATTTATGTATTATTTAAATACACATAATTATTATGTTTTCGCTGTCTATTGAAATCTTGCTAGCCATTTTGATCCCGATTTGTAAGCAATTTTGTAGATATTTTACATTGCAACATATCAGTGCAGGCAAATTTGTACACTTTTCAAATCATTAAGAATGAATTACCCATAGTTTTTTTCATGCATCATATGTAAATTACAGTTGTAATTTAAATCCAAGAATCATTTTCTATTCTCTAGTGAATGGTTGATTTGGTGTTATGAGATCGCATCTGACAAGAACCATTCAGCAGTCAGCACAGGCTAATCCGGGACAACACTTTCCGCCAACAGTGGATTTATGTTTAGAAGAGACTTCCTTGAAACAGAAAAATTTCATACAAGTGGAAAGTGTGACGCCCCGGATTAGCTTGTGCAGACTGCGCAGGCTAATCCGGGACGACACTTGTGCACATGCATTTAGCCCGGTTTTCTCATGACATGCCTCATTTGGTGTTCCCTTATGCTAGCTTTCTTCATCAATTAATAAGGTTTGCATCAGTTTTCCCATCCCAAAGGCCGAATGCTTTGTCAAATTGTCACCATAAAGGGACCAGTTGGCTTTGTTGTGTGACCTTGTGGTGTGCTGGGTGTTAAAATGTTTGACATCCAAATAGCCTGAGTGGTGGGTAAAGCTAATGTCCTGTAAATCAAAGAAGGTATTTTTCAATTAAGCATGTTTACTGAAAGGTGACTCAGAAAATGTTGCAGTGCAGATGTAATTTTCATTCACAAGTTTACATTGTGAAAATGTTGGTTTTACTCATTGTTTTATGTAGGAATCTGTTTTGTGTAGAAATCATTTGATATTTCCTGCAATATGTAAGCAAAAGCTTGTACATGGTATAGCTATTTCTTGATTGTTACAAAGATTTTATTGATTTATTTTTTCAAAAGGAATGGACATTTTTTTTATGGAAACCACAGCCCATGTTTTGTTACATCATTTGCTATGCTAATTTAAAAAAAAGTCCCCATTACGAGTTATGCTCAATAAAAATGGTAATTTTCAGATTTGAAAACAATTTATTAGAAGAATTCCACAAAATTCAGCAAAAGGGTAATTATTTCTGAAAACATTTTACTGATTAACATTGTTAAGCAATGACGAACATCTTGTTTTGTTGCTCGGAAATGCATTTGCCTGTGCAGCCGATAATGGCTTATCAGCTAACGGCTAGCTAGCAGAAGACAACTCCGATTATTGGCTTGGCAGCGGCAACCGCAGACATGCAATTGGAATTTTAGTGAAATTGGCTGGAAATTGACAATTTCCGTGGTGTGCCGACTGCACGGCTGCAGATCTGAGGAAATTCTCAGCCTGTGTGTGCCGGGTACAGTTTTGATGAAACACGTATTCCTGAGAAAGAAATCACTTTTGTGCCAAAAGTTTTTCTATTGTTTACTGTCTGCTATTTATAATCTTTATGATGTCATCATGATCGTGATTTCAAGATATCATCATTATCTCAGTTAAGCATCATGATCCTGATCACCTTGGTCATCTAGCATCTTCATCGTTATCGTCATCATCTTCATCATAATTGTTATCATCATCATCATCATCATCATTATCTTTATTATCATCATAATCATCATCACCGCTACTGACAACACAATAATACAATTATGATAAGCATCATTATATGCAGCAGCAACATTGCTGTCAATGTCGCCACATTCCCCCTCCCCTCCTAAACCCTATATCCCGCCCAACCCCATGATTCATGGTAAATTCTTAATCAGTAAGTTAAAAGAATGAAGTCTAGTGTGAAACCTAACACCGAAATTCATTTATTTTGATGCGCCATGTAATTACTTGGTTTGAAACAAAACCCCATGTAAACAGATTAATAAGACTGACTTTCCACCTACTTGAAAGGGAGAACATTGTGGGATTTAGATGGACATTTGCTCACTGAGAACTTTTATTTGAGTTTGAATCTTAAATAACTGATTGCATTGGAAATGACTGTATCTGATGTCTGCAGTTATGTAAATGATTAGGATTTTTTTCAGGAATATATACATGCAATATTTCATTGGTTGTCGTTTTATTATAATGCTAGGGCAAGTGGACAAGTGACTTTTGCTTGCGGACAAGTAGATGGACAAGTGACTTTTGCTTGCGGACAAGTAGATTTTCACCATGAACTTGTCTGTGGACAGTGAAAATAATTTTGTTATTTCCACACCCATGTAGTAATAATCCAAATTGAGATTTTGAGATTTTTATCAACAAGATTTTTTTTAAATGTGTACATGACTTGTTCACAAAACTGTAAAAAAAATAAAGAATTGCTGCTTGACGTATGAGCTACTACAAGTCAACTATTCAACTATGAATACACCAAAACTTTCGCTGAGACTGACATATTTGGTGATCTGACCTAAGGTCCAAAAATACAACTATAATACACCAAAGCTTTCACTGAGAACTCAGATCAGTTGATCTGAAGCTGCAGATGTCTCTATATCAGATTTTAAAAACAAAGTATTAAAAATGAAAAGAAAAATATCAGAGCCTACTGAGATGCCATCAACACCTAAAATTTCATCACAGGAGGGAAATTAAAGGTGATACTCCTCTGCCCAGGTGATATAACATAGGGAAAGATCTAGGATGAAAAAGTTTCTGGTGTTAAAAGCTGAGCAGGGGGGGGGGGGGGTGTTGGGGCGGGCAGGGGGGAGGGTTAAGCTGCACCAATTCTTTGACCTTTTCTAATAATTTGGTAAGTCCAATGTTTCTAATGCTTTATGCACATTGTCTATATATTTGTCATTTGAATATTTGCAAAATATAATGAATTTTAAAAGTAATTCAACATTTTTGAATTTGGCCAGGCCAGAGGGGCAGCATGGGGAATAAAAATGAACAGAGTGCAGTACTATGCTGTTTCATTCTGGATCCTTACTGAATTAAACGTAGCTAACACTTTTCTAATATTCTCACCTTAAATTTTTCATGACAGCCCATTCCATTTGTGGTAAAAAAAATGAGTATGACCTAGTTGCCATTGTTTAATATTCTCATGTCATACAAATCCACTGAAAACGTCCATTGTTGATGCACGTTTGTTTCAAATGGAGAGAGATGCCGAGAGGGCATATCGATTGCTGACACAGCCTTCATGAATGGGTATGAAACTTTAGGCGGAGGTAGTATTGTATGTCAGAATCGGCTCCAAACTGACTGAGGGGATGTCAAGTACGTTATATTGCTATGTAGACTGGTGGCTGTTTGTGTCCGTATGATATCCACTCAATAAGGGACTGTGTAAACAACCAGTCAAAATTAGTTTGCTGAATGGAGTCAGATACTTTGAGTATGGTGTACCCTTTGTGTCAAAAGTACATTTATGCACGGCAGCTAAATATAGATGTAACTGATGTTATAAAATTGTAACCGCAGTTACAATTTTATGACTGCAGTAATAAATTTGTAACGGCAGTTACATTTACAAATATAACTGCAGTAATAATTTGTACCAACAGTTATAAAATATGGCAATTGTCATAAAATTATAACCACGGTTACCTTTTTCTGACCAAATGCTAAACTTGAGCTCTAAGTGTGTTTGGCGAATTAAATCACGTCTTATATAATGCCTTTTGTCAAAATTGAATTTGTTTATTTAATTGTAATTTTTTAAATTATAAAAACAATTTAAAGACATATTTCATAATTAAATGAATCAGAAAGAAATTGTAACTGCCATTATGATTTTATTACAACTATCATATTTTTATACGTTCTGTATAAATTGTAACTGCAGTTATATCTGTAAATGTAACTGCTGTTACAAATTTATGACTGCAGTCATAAATTTGTAACTGCGGTTAAAATTTTATAACAGCAGTTACATCTATATTTAGATTGCATGCATGTATGTACTTTTGAGTCAAAGGGTACGCCATATTTGAGTAACTGTGAGATACACTAAATAGAGGGTCACTGTGTAACGACAACCCGTCAGAATAAGTTTGCAGAATGGGCTCAGGAAATGTGTATATATGAAATATGTACAATCAAGATTAAGGATAGCTTGAACTGAATATTTACCAGTAATTTAGTTGATTTTTTTAAATATATTTCAATATGAACATTGTTCTTTTTTTTTATATTTCAAACTTAACACTCAGTGAGTCATTGCTTTACTTTAATATGTTCTCTTTGTTTCACTTGGTCCAACTATAAAGAACAGTTCTCACTTTTTTCCCTTGACAGATTTTTGAGACTGCTGATGAAAATCAGAAATATGGAAACCACAAAAAGAAAACCAGAATAAATGTTCACTTTTTAATGCAGATTTTACATTAACCAAACTTGTTTCATCTCATTGTCAGCTGTTCTGGCATTTCAGTATTAGCGGAATTGCGGGAGTTTTCAGTTCGCCTTTGGCTACTGAACAAAGTGGACTAAATATCCATCATTATAGTTACTATAAATCACCACCACTGCCACAATAAATATGCCAATAGCACAACATCCACCATGCCAATAATAGCACATAGCAGCAAATTCTGTGATAACATTTTGCATCTTCTGACTGAATGCTGATAAGCCCACTATGATTTTTTAGGCCGGGCAATAATGGAAAAATGCAGGACATAGGCTGGGTGTAAAATTCATGCAATAATACCCACACTGTCTGATACAATCTGAACAAACTGTAATTTTGTTGATAAACTGGAATACAGTTTCTTTTTGATGCATAACATATGTTTATAAGATAAGGTGGTATTAATGGGGGCATTGTTCAGTAGTAACATGGTTGTTTATTGTGCAATATTTTTGTTGATTCTTATTAACCGCTGTGTTTTGAATGTGAAATAATGGTAACAGGTAGATATATGTCACATTTACAAAAAAATTCAAGACAATACGTGGTTTTGTGAGAACTGATTCCTGACAGTTTTGAAAGTACATGTAATAAGACTTGAAGGCGCCAAAACTAAAGTAAATTTTAAAGGAAAAGTGTATTTTTTATCCAAAAAATATGGATTCCTTGTTTTTATCATATTTTTATGCAGAATTATTCGAGAAATTTATCCTATAATCAGTTTGGCAGTTTTGAGACGTTTTGACAGAAATTATAGTGGTTAAATATTATCCCATTATTGTGGGGGAGTTATTATATAGAATGTAGACATTGTTCAGTGATTGGATGTCATGTAGGCACAGTGGTCTGTACTCACTTCCATAGCCAACCCAGGCTTGATTCCCATCATGGTGCCTATGAGTTAGGTTGGTGATCAGGCCAAAAAAAAAACACTGTGTTTTGGGCAACAGACTCAAAAAAGTTAGGCAGGGTCAGGATTGATTTTTTTAAAACTTTTTTATCAGACAAATTTTGGTAAAAAACATTGCAAATTATCGAATTTGACAAATACGGATGTCACGGAAAACAATCTTTGCTAAAAACTTTATGGTTGGGGGGTTTCGCTAGGTAGGGTCGGGTGCCCATATCGGACAGGTGGGGTTTGCTTTGCTTACTCTGGTTTCTCCACCTGGACCACATCAGAATTAAAAAGACTTTCAGTAAATTTAAATTGTAGAAAATTGCAACTGAAATTAAAAATGTATCCCTAATTAGTCAGATCTCATTACATATTCTTACTAACACATGTATTACAATGGATGTGCAGTGATTAAAGACAAAGTATACATGGACCCGTTAACTTGAAAGGATTTAATCGTTATCTAGTTACCCGTCATTAACCATGTCAATATAATCCCACTTGAGGTGCATATTGATGCCCCTTTAACTCACCATTATTGGTGATAATAGAATGTTTAACATGTCACATTGAACCTGTGACAGGCCAGGGAAATGTCTGTGAAGGCATGTGTCAATGTGCCCTGCAAATCATTATTGATTGTTAATTGTAAGGCAATATTTACAAGTGGCTTTATGGTGATGTTGTTAATTAGATTAAATTATATTCTAACGTGACATGCATAGAATTTTCTGTGGACAAAGAACACTATTTACCATTGTTAAACCAGCAATAAGCAATACAAAGTCTGAAAATAGTCAGAAACTGAAAAATGTAGTTGCAATATGGTTATTATTGCAGAATACCTATATGCACCAGACTTCCAAACCTTTTTTAGCTTGACTATTCGAAGAATAGGTGAGCTATCCTACTACCCCCGGCGTCGGCGTCTGCGTCCACGTCTGAATTGGTTAAAGTTTTTAATCAAAAGTCTTGTAACTTCAAAACTACATAAGTTATTCACTTGAAACTTGAAATATACCTTTGTCATCAACTCCAGTGTTAGGAGCAATATTCCCCATAACTCTGTTTTGTATTTTGACAGAGTTATTCCCCTTTTTCACTTAGATTTTCTGGTTAAAGTTTATATTCAGAAGTTTTGTAACTTCAAATCTACATAAGTTATTCACTTGAAACTTGGAATATACCTTTGTCATCAATTCCAGTGTCAGGGGCAACATTCCCCATAACTCTGTTTTGTAATTTGACAGAGTTATGCCCCCTTTTCACTTAGATTTTCTGGTTAAAGTTTATATTCAAAAGTTTTGTAACTTTAAAATTACATAAGGTATTCACTTGAAACTTCGAATATACCTTTGTCATCTACTCCAGTGTCAGGGGCAACATTCCCCATAACTCTGTTTTGTAATTTGACAGATTTATGCCCCTTTTTCACTTAGATTTTCTGTTTAAAGTTTATATTGAAAAGTTTTATAACTTCAAATCTACATAAGTTATTCACTTGAAACTTGGAACTAAACTTTGTCATCAACTCCAGTATCAAGGGCAACATTCCCTATAACTCTGTTTTGTATTTTGACAGAGTGATGTCCCCTTTTCACATAGATTTTCTGGTTAAAGTTTATATTCAAAAGTTTTGTAACTTCGATACTACACAAGCTATTCACTTGAAACTTGGAACTAACCTTTTTCATCAACTCCAGTATCAGGGTGAACAGTCCCCATAACTCTATTTTGTATTTTGACAGAGTTATGCCCCCTTTTTCACTTAGATTTTCTGCTTAAAATTGATATTCAAAAGTTTGGTAACTTCAAAATTACAAAAGTTATTCACTTGAAACTTGAAACTAAACTTTGTCATCAACTCCAGTATCAAGGGCAACATTCCCTATAACTCTGTTTTGTATTTGGACAGAGTTATGCCCCTTTTTCACATAGATTTTCTGGTTAAAGTTTATATTCAAAAGTTTTGTAACTTCAAAACTACATAAGTTATTCATTTGAAACTTGGAACTAACCTTTGTCATCAACTCCAGTATCAGGGTGAACATTCCCCATAACTCTATTTTCTATTTTGACAGAGTTAGCCCACTTTTTACATAGACTTTGTTGTTAAAGTTTTTGTTCCAAACATTTATAAACTATTCAAGGCTTCACTTAAAAGCTATGTATTTTAACAAATGTATGTCCCTTCTACTATCCAAAATATGTACCAACAGAAATACTTTGAATAGTGGAGCGCGCTGTCCTCTGACAGCTCTTGTTTATTACCCAATAAACAACCATAAATCATATTATTTTTATTATTATATAATTATATAATTTATTGTGCACAACAAAAATAAACACATCATGCTTTCAGCACATTTGGCATTTTATGTATGAAGTGTTAATTTACAATGAAATCGGCCACTAACTTTCCTGAGAAAAACTAATGCATTTTTTCTCATGTTCATGAATTGATATATTTTGCATAAAAATACAATTTGTAAAATAGTCTACCGTTTAAATGTAATTGAGGTATATTACTATAATTCTTTTATAATTGACCACATAGACACTTCTGCTTTCTTTGGAATGCCTTTCACATGAAAGTAGCGTTATTAACTATACATACTTTGGTGCTTGTATTACTTTGAGCCCGTTTGACATTTTGATAGGCGCCAATAGACATTTTGCATGTTCTTTTGTGGTTGTAGATTTTAAATGGCTATAAATTTGCGGGTATTGACATGGTTATTGACAAACTCTTCACGGCACATTGTGTTGTAAATAGATTATTTAAATTCCTTCAGCTATCAAGAATTGACATGTATGGGCTATTAATGATAGGGGTAGATTTGGATGAAATTTCATGAAAATCATTTTATGGGCCTATTTCTGTCGCCCAAATATTGTCTGATACGGGGTAGATAGCAGACAAAAGTCTAAGTATATACTGTTTATGAGATTGTTATGCAAATATGGATAATGGTTGATAAATGCTTCAGTTTTGTTTAAATAAATAATATTGTTTCTGATGGGGGGGGGGGACCGGAGTACCTGGAAGAAACCCCACCTGTCCGGTATGGTGCTTACTAACCAAACTCGATTGCCTCGGGACCTGGCATTGAACCCGGATCGCCAAGTTGAGAATTGAGTGTACCAACCACTTCGCTAGCCGGACAGCTTGAATCACATAATAAAGGGCAAACCCAATTATGTCAGTGGGTGTTATAAAGCCTGATCACAGTATACAATAATGATTACAAACTTTTTTCACTCTTGCCCTTTGAAATGTGTTTCAAAACTCATTCCCTTGGTTCCCCTGGCTACCACTTATGACCTGCGCCCATAACAATTCCACAAATGTCTTTATAACCCTGGGTCATGACCCCTTAAGGGCCTCTTATCATATAGAAACATCAGCTATTAAGACTAGAACAGCTCTTGTCTATGAGATTATCATTCTAACATGTTTGACAGGCACTTCAAAGTTTGCAATATGATAGATCTTAAATAATGTTCTTGTGTACTTTTCAAGACAGGCTTTCTAAATCTCAAGTATTAACTGACTATCACTCTAGAGAAAGATCAGTATGGCCTGTTAATACAGCAATATGGCTAGTTTAATCAGAAGTACTATCTATCTATCCATTGGTGTGGGCTGTCTGTTATATAGCATTGAATGATTTGACATTATTTCAGTGTCTTTGTTTTTGTCTATGAAAATTTCTTGGTGTGTCAATGTATAATGCATGCATAAGAATATCATGTTTCACAAGAAATTTATCTCCCATTCAAGTGTTGCTGGGGTATGAGGACATGATTGCAGGGCTTGCATTAAGAGAAGTTTGGAAGTAATTTACTCCCAGCTTTTGTCACAGGGCTTCCAAAATTGCAGCCATGGAAGTTGCAGAACTTCTAAAATTGCAGTCATGGAAGTTCCATCATGTAAGGTTGAACAAGTTAGAAGAAAAATTAAGTTATTTATCTTAAAATATTCCTCTTTCACTGAATAAATTGGCGTATAAACACTTGATGAAAACTGAAAAAGAACTGACCTCACAAAAACCTTGAATTTTATACTAAATTTCATTTCTGAAATGCTCAGGACTTTTGTAGCGCAATACTGACAAAACTTCCAAATATTTTGAGCAAAACTTCCAAAATCAGAGGCCAGGAAGTTCAAACTTCCAGTTTTCAAAAGTTAATGAAAGCCCTGGATTGTAGTAAAGCTGGCGAGATAAAAGGACAACAACAACATTTCCTTTGTAACACCACTAAAAGGTTTTGATGGTTTTCAGATGAAATATATGTGAACATATAATGCATACCAAACATGTATTACATAATTAGAAAAGCATTCTGACTTTGGCAACAGATCAAGTCATATGTCATAAAGAATACATATTTGAAGCACTTAATAACATCATGGTTTGTTTCGTATTAGTTCATCATATGGAAGATACATTTTTGTTATGATAAGATCTAAATATAAAGGCAAATTGTAGGCAATACGGTTACTTTAATATTATTCTTGGAAGTAAATGCTCTGTTAATCTGTGTCAATAAATGTATTGTGGGTATATTATGATAAAGAATTCTTTGAAGGGAGTGATTTCATTTAGATAAAAATCTGGGAATTGTGTACTTGAGGATGAGCCAAATCTGTCTTTTTTGATCCAGAGAAAATAGTAGAGTAAAGCGAGAATATTTTGTATATATGTGTATAACTCAGAAAACTTAACCTGACACTCAACTTTCTGCATGAATATATAAAAATTGGTTACGATTAATATATGAGGCGTGTCGTGGTAAAACCGGGCTTAATGCATGTGCGTAAAGTGTCGTCCCGGAGCAGCCTGTGCAGCCGGACCGGCTAATCCAGGACGGCACTTTCCGCCTACAGTGGATTAATGTTCAGAAGAGACTTCCGTGAAATAGAAAATACCATAAAAGCAGAACGTGTGGACACTTTACACTCATGCAATAAGCCAGGATTTCCCACGACATGCCTTATATAAGTTTCCATTTCCATATACTGGAATCGAGTAAAATTGACGTAAGAATATTCCACTTAAAATATATATAAACACGTGAAACATGTGCACATACAAAACGGAGTATAAATATAAGAACTAATTCAAGCGTAAAATTATACTAATAGAGTTCAGCAACATGTATATTTAATTTGAGTTATAATATTAATGGGAATATATATGAGGCTAATCCAGGATGACACTTTCCGCTTTTATGGTACAGGCTAATCAGGGACCACACTTTATGCACATGCATTAAGCCGGGTTTTCCCACGACACGCCTCATATTTACAACAAAAATAAGCGCACATAAGAACAAAATTAAAGTGGCAGTACATTTATTTTCACTTTAAAACTCGTCAATATAACAGATACATTTTACACAAAATATATGTTACAATATAATATTTAGCGTGATAAACATTTATAATATAGGCCAGTAATGTATTTGTCAATAAAATGCTTGATACATGTATGTACAATTTTATTGCACGGTACAAAGTATATGTAGGGTAGTCCTTTTGAAAAAAAGAAATCATTTTATAATTAAGTAAAACACTATACTTCTGAGGCCAAATTGCAACAACACAATTAATGTTGCCATTATCTTCCATTTAAACTGGTTCTAAATTATGATCAGCTACCTTACGTATTACCCTATTTGTATTGTACTTTGTGTTTTGCCTTCTGCCAACAATGTCAGACAGGGAAATTACTATTTTTCTCCATTACATATTGACTATGGATTATTGATAAACAGTTTATCGGTAAACAATTTATCTAGTATTACAAATGCATTTCACCTGAGGGTTAACGATTATCAAATGGCCGTAAGTAATTATCCGATTTGATGGCAGTGTTTGCTGTACAATGGCTTTACGGCTGAGACAGGCTGGGGCAGTCATGGATTGTCGCCAGCAGGGGAGATTACTGTGTATCATTGTCCCCGTCATCACGCAGTGTGAACCATTTCAATGGCCATGTAACAGGAGTTGCGCTGCCTGGGGGCGCAATTATATGGTCGTGGAGATGATTTTTATGGACCTTTTTGTTGTGTAAAATATGATGTTAGACACCCTGAGGTCACTAATGGGACATTTTGGTCAGGAATGTGTTTAAGATAAACATAATATTCAATCATTCACTGACCCTAAGTACAATTATTATGACGGTGACCTATTTTAATAGTGATGCAGTATAGGGAAAAGATTACGGTTTGATGTCCAATTTGCCAACAAGTAATTTAGTGTATAATAATTATAGAAAACATAAACTTTATTATTCTTTATATGGATCACACAGACTAATTATAAACATAATATTTTTGATGTGACATAATCATCTTGTCACCTTTTATAGTTCGGATATTTAATTACTGAAATAATTTAATTACATTTATTTGATGGTAAATTTATTATTATTGTAATAGAGAACATGGAAATCTATTCTTTAATACCAATCTGTGTGGCATATTTACGAATATAAAACGAATATAGAACGGTTTACCTTAATGCAACATGAGTGGCTATTTTCATTGTAAACATTATAGCAGAAGAAGAACAAACAAGGTCTGAAGTATGTTATAAAATACGGACCTTGCGCTACACTTAAAGAGTTCTTGAACTTATTTGTGATTTGAACAAGCAAACATTCTTTTCTGATGAAAGCTCATACAGTCATTACCAGATATTTGAGAAAAAACACAGTCATTTTGAGACTGGGTATGGTAATGTAGAAAAGTGATGGACTCACAAAAACCGCACCCCATGCGTGCGCCGAAAATCACAGTAGTTGCATTTAAAGCCCGGGAAGGTTATGTGATCCTGTAATACCTCATAATACACAATTGTCACCAACCACTTGTCGCTGATACAATCTCTCTATAAATCACCGAGCGGCTGCCATTGTGTGATTATGCCTAGGTAATAGAGTAACATCTATCTTCCATTACCAGAATCAGGTCATTAGCAGGAGCTTGCAAGTAGCCGCAATTTGCTGTTTGACATTTGCGCAACTTTGAGTGTGTTGATGTGCCTGGTGACATGGACATTTATAATGCAGAAACCTTGTACCAGCATCTCTATTTGAAGATGTTTGACAATGAAATCTGTAGCCTCTCTTTGAACATGTGGCTGTTTTTTTTGCACTTTTTGACCTTGTCGGCTTAACTGTAATCTGAGTATTAAGTTTGAGTACAATATTTCACATAAGAAGTTTATTTCATCAAATGCAGCAATGTTATATCCAAATGTCAGAATATGGTAGATTTTTAAATGAGTTTAAGTAAAACTGTATTCTTCAGGATAAATGTGTTCATGTATGTACTTATTTTAATGTTCAATATATATATTTCATTTGTGTATTTTGTTTTGTAGTGTATACTACATACAATAACTATTATTATTTTTGCAAGCAATATTTGAATTTCAAACTATTATGTGTATCTAGATGTAATATTTAAATATCAACATTGGAAGTCAATGAACATCATGTGTTGGTTGTAGGGCAACTCGTCATATTCTAAAGGGTGGTTCGGTGATTTCCGTATATTGTGTAGGAAAATGTATTACTGCAGTTTTAGCACATTTCCACGCATTGCTGGGGATGCATTTGATTCTCTCTATATATAATTCTTTGTATAATAAAGTTATACATCAGTTCTCGTCTAGTCTATTTTTAGCTCAATGTCGAATGCTGCTGGTGATGAATTTGATTTTCTATTATGTAATTCTTCATAAAGTTATACTCAAGTTGCTTCTTTTCTATTTTTAGCACAATGTTGAACGCTGCTGGTGATGAATTTGTTTTTCTTTTATGTAATTCTCTATAGTTATAAAGTTATACTGCAATTTGCTTCTTGTCTATTTTTAGCACAATGTCGAACGTCGCTGGGGATGCAGTCGGGGGAGATTCCAGACTCGGCCATTACAGCAAGCTCCTCGTTCAATGATGATAGTGTGGGACCACGCAATGCAAGGTTTGGGAACGCTGTTATTTATTTGAGTCACATTTGTAGTGATAGGCATTGTTATTCATTTGAGTTACATGTGAAGTGTTTGGCATTGTTATTCATTTGAGTTACATTTGTAGTGATTGGGATTGTTATTCATTTGAGTTACATTTGTAGTGATTGGCATCGTTATTCATTTGAGTTACATTTGTAGTGATTGGCATTTGAGTGACATTTGTAGTGATTGGCATTGTTATTCATTTGATTACATTTGTAGTGATTGGCATTGTTATTCATTTGAGTTACATTTGTAGTGATTGGCATTTGAGTTACATTTGTAGTGATTGGCATTGTTACTCATTTGAGTTACATTTGTAGTGATTGGCATTGTTATTCATTTGAGTTACATTTTGTAGTGATTGGCATTGTTATTCATTTGAGTTACATTTGTAGTGATTGGCATTTGAGTTACATTTGTAGTGATTGGCATTGTTATTCATTTGAGTTACATTTGTAGTGATTGGCATTGTTATTCATTTGAGTTACATTTGTAGTGATTGGCATAATTGTAAGGCACTTCAAAAGGTCTCACTGTAGGTCTAGTAGGGGTGTCACGATATTAGAAATCCATATTGCGATATATTGCAATATTTGTTAATTTATCACAATATTTATTGTGATATATTGCGACCTGTGTATTTATGTATTTAATAAGGTTTAGACTGATAAAATCATTATAAACTGCGCAATATTTTATAGGATGTTTTTTTAAATATTATTTTCACCTATGTTGATGACAGGCGCAACAATAGCAACATATAAACAGCAGATAGAAAAGCAAGGCAATCATGAGCAACACTCTCAAACCTACTGTCATGGCTGTTCACTGTATTTATTATTTTACATACAAAGTCATTTTTTATATGTACAGAACAGAACAGAACTTTATTTACATGTCAGGCATACATTTATGCAGTAAGAGGAACAATATACATTTGGTTATACAATAGTTGGAGATACAAGTACTTCACGGTTAACAAACATATGTTTTGCAAGCGTACTTGAAAGTTATATTTGCATTAATGGGGGCACTTTCACAATTAAAAAATCAGCATGAAAAAGTAAATATAAATGTATAAATAGTAAGACACAAATAGTATAACACATTATCTGACACTTTTTAACGAAGTAATTGCAAATTTACTTAGTTTATGAAGTTTATCGTACTTTTCTAAATACATTATGTACTTAAGTTTATTGTCTCTGCACATATGTCTCGAGATTTCACGGATTTCATGTCTGTTTGTAGTAAAATGGGTGCATTTTAATAGATTATGTTCTTCATTGCCAATGTAATTTTCATTACAAAAAGTACAAAGTCTGTTTCTTTCTTGTGTGCCATTCCATCTACCAGTTTCTATTGGAAAGTGATGGTTAGCTGTACGGAGCCTAAAAATAGGTAAATACTTAGACTTAGGTAGTATTTTAAGCTAATTCTAAAATTCGAGTGTGGTTTTAAACGAGTAATAAAATCTGCCTTTATTAGATTGGTTCATTTCCGCATGCCACTGCTGAATGTTTTGGTCAATTAGCACACGCTTAACTCGTTGGGGCAGAGATTTTATGTGCGGCATAGTTTGTTCTTGCCATACATTGGATTTACCTGTAATATTTAATATTTGTTTAATTTTAGAGATCCATTTAAAGTCATGTGAATTATTATTGGCAATTATATTATACATTTTCTTAGAATATTTATTGTCGTTACTTAACAACGTTCTACTCCAGAAGCGTATCATTTTGCTGTAAATATTAACAGAGAGCGGATATCTCCCGAGTTCACCATAAAGCATGTATGATGGAGTACTTTTACGTGACATAGTAATTTTTCTGAGAAATTCTCGATGTACGCGTTCTATTATGTCTAAGTTTTCATAACCCCATATTTCGCAGCCGTATGTTAGTATTGGTACAATAGTGTGATCAAACAGTTTTAATGTTAAATCTAATGGCAGATCTGAATTATTTGCCTGGTACAGGTACTCTAGTCATGGTGTATATTTGTTTTGCGGCTTTGTGCATAAACTATGTATGTATTTCACTCTGTATTTTAACTGGAAACACTGTATCAGGTTTAATGTATTATTAAGCATAAACATTTTAAGAGAAAACTTGTATACCACACATAAATTGAATAGTATTGGTCGCCAGTACAGTTTGTAATGGTCCGGCTTTTGACCTTCACCCCTACGAAACTATCAACTTTACAATTGTTTATCACTGATAATAAGCATGTTTTAATGCAGTCAAAAGTTTTGTAACCAAGGTAATAATAACAGGACAAAACACAGACCACTTAAATAATGCAATATATCGGTATGGACATTCCTATTGCGATATTTTATTGCAGAATCAGATATTGCAATAAACCAGCATACCGGTATATTGTGACACCCCTAAGGTCTAGCTCTTTACCAACGTGGTCAGAGTGTCCCCTCTCATGCCTCAGACAAGGGGTCAATCCCACACAGACAGTCAGGGTTTTAATTATATTTTCCCTAATAGAAAACTAGCAAGACTGTTAGGTGTAATTGTTCAGAATCTGATTATCATTGAACAAAATGTGTGTGGCTTCAAAAGATTTACAATTTACATTACACAATTCTTTTTTACTGGTAAGATATGTCAGTTAAAATGTATATGATTGGGACAGAATTTCAGTCATTTTATTTGTTTGACTTAGTGAAAACAGATCATTAAAATTGTTCAAGGTTTCCAAGATCTAACAATAAATCATTTCATTTCTTAAACAATTCCTGGACCGACTAGTAAACATTTTTTTGTTTTAACCTATTCAAATAAAAAATTCATGTAGGTAAATATTAAGCAATAAAATACACATTTTTTGCCCCAGCAGCAGTATATTTTTATCAATGGAAGATTAATAATGAAACAGAAAATTCCCAGACACTTTCTGACCCTTGGAACATTTGTTTCTCATGTCTTAACACCACCTTTGCTTCCAGCAAGTTTTGTGGAGGCACCGATACCGTTGATACCGATACCGTTGCTTGAGTAAACTGTTTATAGGTTGTTGGTAATGTGTTTATTGCGTACATTGTTATTGCTTGGAACTGTTTTCCTGAAAAAATGTTTTTGTTGTAGTTTCTTTGTATGAAATTCTTAGAAATTCTTTGAATGCTTATATTATATGTATGAAGTTCGGTTAACTTAAAAAAGATTTGATTGATTAACGTTACAACAGTTAGAATTCCCAAATGACATGATGTAATTCTCAAGACTAAATGAATTGCATTTTATAGATGCATTATTAGATTTAAGGATTATGTGTTACTTCGTTCTAATTGTTCTAATTAGTCATGGCCACAGGTTAAATATTTCCTTAGATGATTTTCATTAGACATGGAATATTGAGTTCAAACAGTGCTCTCCATCCCCCCTTATTACACCCTTGGCAAGATTTGTCCCAACTGATATTTGTTCTCCGGTGTATCGAAATTAAAAAAGAAGTAGGCCCTTCACCTATATCCGAACAAGGGTCCAGGAGGTTGAAATAATGACCTTATATGGTCATTTTTCCAGGAAGTCCCAGAGCAGCATCATGTATTTTGGCAAATTCTTAATCCCAAAAATAGAAGAAAAATATCAAGTTTCATTTCGTTTGTTGAACATTCAATTGTATAAACAATTCAATCGAGAACTTCTTTTCTGCATCATTTTCAATTTTTAAAAAGTGGTTTACGCTAGTAAAATGTGGTTTAGCAAAAGCTTTTAAAACAGCCAAATGCTTTACTGACATAACCAGCTTGCCAATACTTTCTTATAAATGTCGTGCCCAATGCACTTTTTCATTATTCTTCATAGTGATATTGATGCTGTTTCCATGACAACCTGTGTACATTTGTATGTAATATAGGAGTCTATGGTTTGATGTCTAAAAAGGAAAAGAACATTTAACTGCAGTTTGTCATATAAGAAAACAAATGTGGATTTTATGGTAGCACCCAATACAAACAACTTCATTGCATATTTAATAAATAATTTTCTATTTGTCGTTGTTTTATCGGCCAATAAAAAATGATTTTGAGTTCTGATGCGTGGGAATTAAACCAAGAGGGCATTAGCCTGAGTCATTTAATAGCCATGCTTCAGAACGACAATAAACAAGTAGTTTATTGGTCGATAATCAACGATAAAGCGAACATTATTTCGATTCTAACATAATTGACAAATGTTTGTGCAATTGTAATGAGAACTATATTTTACTATGCTCCACTCAGAATTGGGACTACTATTTGTATTGTTTATTGGGTAGTTCAACAACAATAATTGTGTTCTTTATATATAGAAAAATTGGCAAGTATCATGTTAGAGTGTAAGATTAAAAAGAAATTATTTTGCTTGACTATTAAATAAGCTTAAACATATTGCTTCTAACTGAATTATATTGAAAGCTTATACTAGTATTAAGTTATAGAGATTCTTGACATTCTTGAGTCCTTTACCAGGGTAGAACCAGTACTAATGGTATAGCTTTACGAGTGATTGTTGCTGTACTACGAGAGTTTTAAGTGGTCAAACTCACATCTCCCTATAGCATGGTAGAAAACTATATCCATTAAGCAATTTCTATAGCAGTTTTCATTGATTTTATCCCTACTGATTGACATAAAAAAGAAGAAAAAAATAGGCATATGTTTTGCTGATTTCTTTGCTGACCTCAGAAATGTCTGCTAGTGAATCAATGTCAGCGAATATTGCCATGATGTCTATAAAATACAGCCTGTATCTCCCAGCAAAGATTACTTCTGTCCAATTATTATAGAGGCAAGTCCCGGCCAATCCATCATTTATGGCCGTGTAATGGTTATTTATAGCCAGTTTTCACCACACCACTTTCGGCAATTTTCCAAGGCATGCGATACTTAAAATGCGCCTCCATTTTCTCTGCAGACAAAGCTCTCCCGAGATAGTAAATAACTCATGTATTAAGACGCCATGACAGTCTTCGAAATAACCAACTTCCTTGAAGCCCAGGACAAGTATGAATCATGGCGAGTTAAAGTTATGACCTGGCTGCCCGAAAGATGAAAATAATTTTTTTCTTTTTTAACATGACCGGACATATCAAGTACGTAATGGTCAGTTTGCTATATTTCAGCTATTAATATCAGAAGTGTTTGTATTTGTTGTCAAGTGCTGCTAAAACCAGATAATCCAAAATGAGTAAAGCTGTAATATTTTTAAGGCAAATTTTGGACTATGGTGTCTGCCTTGCGACCGGGAGGTTCCGGGTTCGATCCCCACTCAGGAAGAGTTCTAAAGATCTTTCTGAAGACACCAAGTACTGGTTCTTCCCAGGAAACTGACTCGAGAGTGTCTCTATAAGCCTTGAAGGATTACGATTCAGTCAAGCTTAAATAAATAGGTTTAAACTTAACTAAATCAAATATACGCAAATTTTTTATTTTTTGGGAAATGCTGAAGATTGCTGAATTTGACATTTTTCCTTCATAAATTTTTTGATAATGGACACTTCAGTCATGAATTTGTGAGGTATTAATGCAGTTTTCCTGACTGGCATTTCCTGATCAAAATTGGTTGGAAACGGTTTGAAAATGCATATCCCACTTGAAGCAGCCACAACTTTTGTCCCCACACTTTGCAAGTATGGAGTGTTGCAAAGTGTCATGAAGTGGCGCTCAAGATGGCAAGTGAATGATCCTTGAGTTCAGATTTGCGAAACACTTAAGATGTTGTGATGGTCAACATTGTTTTAGCGGTACCACTTGAACTTGTTAAGAACTGCGCTTATGATTTTTATAACCGTTTCCGAGTGCAATTAACTGTGCATTGTTGTAATTGTAGTGGTCTGATTCATTGAAGTTAATTAATTAAAAAGGGAATTTTTCAAAATATTACAAAAGGCATAATGTAAAATATGTGAAAGTTGTTTAAAGAAATTGATTATCAATGTAATTATAGGAGCACATTGTAATTGGTTTGTATAATTCATGGATAATGGAAGGGAAATTTGTAAATATTCCGGACATTATCAGTGATTTTATAAAGGGAATTTTTGAACATTTTTCACATGTTCATTTCTATGTATTGTGCAACACTCTGCATTGTCATTATTGTTAAAAAGATTCCATTTGTAGGGTTACAACCTAATGGAATAAAAAATTATATGAGGCGCGTCGTGAGAAAACCGGTCTTAATGCATGTGCGTAAAGTGTTGTCCCGGATTAGCCTGTGCAGTCCGCACAGTCGAATCCAGGACGGCACTTTCCGCCTACAGTGGATTTATGTTTAGAAGAGACTTCCTTCAAACAGAAAATACCATAAAAGCATAAAGTGCCGTCCCGGATTAGCCTGTGTGGACTGCACAGGCTAATCTGGGACGACACTTTACGCAAATGCATTAAGGCCAGTTTTCTAATGACGCGCCTCATATTATGAATTTAAGGATGCCAGTTGAATAAAAACAATACTATGGGTGCAGTTTCGCATTTGAATGTCTGTTGCTTTCACTTGGCCAGAATGTATTTCTACATATGTCGATATAAATGCCTCAGGCTCCTCTAAGACTGCACTGGGTAGAATCTGGACAGTCTGTTTGGAGGTCTTAAGGACTAAAGTGGTCAAGAACATACTTACAATATACCTTTCAAGCCCAAATCTAACACTGTAAATGCTGTGGACCATGGTTTATCACCCTTTGCCCCACCCACTCTGGCTGAACAGTCCATGTGCAGATATAAAGTGGTCAAGTGGTCAAGAGAATAATTACCTATCAGCTAGCCCAAATCTAACACATAATGTTGCCAGACTAGGACTTATCACTCCAGCCCCACCCACTCTGGCTGAACAGTCAGTGGAGATCAGTTTCACAGTGGTCAGCCGCATACTTATGTTCCAAGCCCAAATCAAACACCCAGGATGCAATGTACTAAGCTGCAGACCAGGCCTAATCACCCTACCCCTCCCAACACTGGGCCATTGTTGACAGACAGTTCTCAGATCTGAGGCCAGTAATGAGCGATGATTACAGAATCATAGAATCCACACTTCTGCTAATCACATTCCAGAGAAATTGGGCTTATCAGCAGGAACTGTTACATTTGGAGGTGTTGACAGGGGTTTGCTAAGGCCAGTCCCCGAAGTTGACCATAGGTTGTTGGTTTTCTTGCAGACGCCAGTGGTGCTACATTTGGAGGTGTTGACAGGGGTTTGCTCAGGCCAATCCTGAAGATGATCATAGGCTGTTGTTGGTATTCTTGAAGGCGCCAGTGGTGAATGAATGAATTGCTTTGCTTGTTTATCTTCGGGGCTTTGGTTTAAAACCAGAGCACAGTGTGTTATTAAAAACATTGTTAGTGTTCACAGTGCGGACATGGCAGCCCTACAAAATATTTCACAATATTATTAGTCATAACTATTAATTATAAGGTATAGGATACATTGCGTATTTATTTTCATTGCTTTCATTATGTATATGGATTCACTTAAATAATATCATTGCATTTAATAGAACCATTGCACATTGTGTTAACAGTATTATATATGTAAAACACTATATAAAATGTACTGCATTCCTAGTGGATATTTGGTCCTGCACAGTAACTTACGGGAGAAGACTGGAAGGACCACCTAGAACCGCTCCTTTCACTAAGATCCGGGAGCAGTCGGTTGGAGGCTTGTTCCACCATATAATTTCACGTTTAACCTATCTATAATATTAGGTTATGCTATATAAAAAATGATTAACGCCAGTGGTGTTACATTTGCATGTGTTGACATGGGTTTGCTCTGTCCAATCCTGAAGTTGACCATAGGCTGTTGTTGGTTTTCCTCTAGGCGCCAGTGGTCTTTTGAGTCTCTAAGAACATCTCAGCTGGTGTTAACATTGTTTGGTAAACATGGCAGGGTGGTTTATCAACCCAGCCAGAAATCTGGGTTTTTCTTGGATTGCCAGGAATTTGAGATAACCGTTTATGGCACCAGCAATAAAAACTAATTGTTTCAATTTCATAGAAATGCAGATTGTGGGTACAGGGTTTACCAAATGTCTTGTCTTTTACAAGAAACATTCCTGTTATTATTAGTCTTGAACACTTTTTTACTTTTTTGTTGTAAATGTTTTGGCATTTTTATAGTGTAAATACAGTCCCAGATCAAAGATTTGTTTTATTTTCTAAATATCCATGCTCAGTTATTTAATTAAAATTGTTAGGTATGGTGTGGGATAATTTTATTTAATGCTGTGTGGCATTTTTATGTCGCGTAACAAAAGTTTCTTGACTCTACTTTGTTGTGAGGCACAAATTATCACCGATTGGATTCCCACATTAATTGTTGACAGTTATGAGTTACGCCATAATTATATGACCACTTTTTTTTTGGCAATATTGTGGCCAAAATCAGCATTGCTGTAATATTTTGCTCATGAAAATTAAAATTTTGGCAAGGTTTGGATAAAATAAAAATAATTATATACATTCCCAACATTTTCCAACCTGACACTCCCTCCGCCCGTGTTTCTCAGTTGCATACCTCAATATTTCCCAGTTCTATTCTGCAGATTGCCTTAACTGTACCAAAGAAATACAGAATTCGCAGAGTTTCCTTGAAATTAAATTTAATCTATGAACTCCTGTACTGTTTGTAACCTGGGAATTTATAGAAATGATGGAATAGATCAATATAGCCTGTCGATCAATGCACAATCCATTGCCATCATAAAATTGCATTTTATTACTTGAGGCAGTTGGTCCTAGGGGATGTACGTACCATTCCTGGTATATGTATCGATTTTGTCTGGCAGATTGAAATTAAAATGTAAGCGTGCAAGTTAGCCTTCTCCATACTCAGGCACAGCACGTGTTTTCCTTTATATAATTGAGGCGCGTCGTGGAAAAACCGGTCTTGATGCATGTGTGTAAAGTGTCGTTCCGGATTAGCCTGTGCAGTCCACACAGGCTAATCCAGGATGGCACTTTCTGCCTACAGTGGATTTATGTTCAGAAGAGACTTTCTTGAAACAGAAAATACCATAAAAGCGGTAGGTGCCATCCCGGATTAGCCTGTGCTGATGGCACAGGCTAATCCGGGACGACACTTTATGCATATGCATTAATACCGGTTTTCTCACGAGGCGCCTCAATTGTACCTTTAAGTGGCATATTTCCAGCCCAAAACTAATACTGCGAGTCCTTGTGGCATCCAATCCAGCTTTTATTCTTTTTTGGGTGGATTCTTTAGATTCTTGGTGCACAAATAGTTATTTAAGCCATTAAATATATCTTTCTTAATTATATTAATTGTATGTCAAATGCCCAATTTTGCTATTAATTCCAAATTATGAGGAAAGCACCATTATATTGCCAAATTCATTAGAAATTTACTGTAAATATTTTATTCATTAAAAGCAGTACAACACCGGTTATTCACCAAAACTAGCCGCCTACAAATATTACCAGATTTGCGGTATTCTAAATGGCATTGGCAACAATTTGATTGGTGAGCAACTTTAAGCTAAACTAAGTAACTTAATGGCTAGGCCAGCAGTTTCCATATATGGCGATTGCTGGCACTAAAGCACAACAAACGGAAATCGATACCAATGGTGGAGGAAGCCACCATAGGAATATTGGGATGTGTCAGCGTATCAGTGGCTGCATTGAACGATCCTTCCCCGATAATTGAGCGGCTGCAATGTCTTGTGTTATAGTCTTTTGTCTGGTTTTCTAACCCCCACGGGGCATCGTCTGTTTTGAGAATATTTTCTACCGATTTCGTTTTTTGTCACATATATTAGTGTATTACTCAGATGTTTTAAGTGTCTGGCATTTGAAGTTAATAAGACACGTTTATCAGCATTTCATTAACTGCCCTTATGCTGTTGAATGAAAAACACCGGATTTCAGAGTATTTCTGATAACGTCGCCTATTTTGTACCACACAAAAGCTCGACAAAAAATATGTTAATAGGTAGACTGTCACTACTTTTGTCATGGATAAAAAAATACTTGAGCACACATGATCAATATCATCATTCATGTCTTTATACCCTGAATAAAATTCAGATTGTACTTTTTTAAAGAGGGTATGTACGATCGGATCAAATTTTATAGAAACATATGAAAGTAAAATTAAACCTGTAAAACATTGCTGAATAACAAACTTGAATAAAAGTACATAACAACTGGTATTCGAAAATTCTTGAAATTAGATCTTTACACCATTAAAATACTTTTCGTCTTCCAGTCGAAAACTCATTCATGTACATTAGACATGTACAATATTGGGAAATCCCCAACATTTGTTACGTGTTGACTAAAGTTCTGTGTAGATGTGTTCATACGAAACATGGACACTTTTTTTGTTTTTCCCACAAATATGATTAAACGTGTCAGCATCGGCGTAGCGCTAGGAATAAATTTGTCGTTATGAAGAAGCTCATTAAAAACAAGTATAAAATATGGCACATATAACTGTTAATTTTTTATTTTATGTTAACTTTCCTCGATTATATTCCTCCTCTCATTTGTTTTGTTGAAATGTTGATATTGAAATCGTATATATCTCCTTTAAATCGTGACATAAATATTTGTTCGCCAATTATTAGCCGGATTTTTCAACGAAAAATCTCGACTTATAGATTAGCGAAAACCGGTCGGCGGGCGGTCAGGTGGTTTGGCGGGCGTTGCGATGTCGTTAACAATTTGCGTTAAAGTTTCGTATTCCTGTCATATTTTCAAAAGTTCTTGGTCAATCTTCATGAAACTTTACAGATATGTTCCTTGGATGGTCCTCTACCAAACCTGTGAAAGTGGTTCCGCTTTACTGCACAAGGTGGCCACCAGAGCTAAAAATAGAATTATATCTAAAACCTATTTTCTTCTAAGCCTATGGATAGCTTTTCAAATAATTGTACACAAATGTTCGTTTAGTGTTCCTCTACCAAACTTATTCAAATGGTTCTGCCTCACTGCACAAAAGGGCCACTAAAGCTAAAAATAGAATTTGCGTTAAAGTTTTGATTCCTGTCATATTTTCAAAAGTTCTTGGTAAATCATCATGAAAGTTTACAGAAATGTTCCTTGGATGGTCCTTTACCAAACCGATGAAAGTGGTTCCGCTTCACTGCACAAGATGGCCACCAGAGCTAAAAATAGAATGTCTAAACGCCATTTTCTTGTAAACCTGTGGCTAGATTTTTCAAATAATTTCACACCAATGTTCGTTTAGTGGTCCTCTACCAAACTTATTAAAATGGTTCTGCCTCACTGCACAAGATGGCCGCCAGAGCTTAAAACGGAAATATGTCTAAACGCCAGTTTAGAAATATGTCTTAAAGCCATTTTCTTCTAAACCTGTGGCTAGTTTTTCAAATAATTTCACACATGTGTTCGTTTGGTGGTCCTCTACCAAAATTATTCAACGCAATATCTTAAATCTGACATTTTCAATGTCACATTTAACCATGAGTAACTATGTCAGGAACATTTTCATCCATCTTGCATTTTATCATTATTTTCCAAAAAAAGATAGCATGTCCAGTGGAGAAAAGTTCCTGTGACGGACACTTTCTTAAATGCAAATATGCAACATTGCATAGAAACAAACATAATTATGTCA
Source organism: Congeria kusceri (assembly GCA_027627225.1). Classification (NCBI taxonomy): domain Eukaryota; kingdom Metazoa; phylum Mollusca; class Bivalvia; order Myida; family Dreissenidae; genus Congeria; species Congeria kusceri. The sequence goes on along the minus strand of CM051037.1, from coordinate 20,682,931 downwards.
GTAATTTCATGCCATCTCTCTAGTCCACACTTTTTCCCCATTTTATTTTGAGACCAAATTTTTGCCAAGTCTCACCAAACTGCATACATTTTTGATCATCAACATTTTTGATCATCGACATAAAACTTCCATACTTCTTCACCAACATTGACTTGTACATGTACCCCCATCGGCAAAATAAAAAATCTGGCTTTAATGCGGTTTCCGCATTTTTCACTTGTATATTAGGTGCATTTAGTACTCGAAGGTTTTATATTAAAAATTATGGATTATGTCCAAACACTAAAAGCAGAAATGATATCACTGGCATCAATTGGATAACTTTATTTCCTAGTATGATGTTCAAAAATTTAAATTAATCTCTTAATGCCATCAATAAGATTTTCTCTTTTACTTTCAGGATCCGCACCGAGACCAATGGTGGAGCGTGGTGTCCAAAGGCAGTCATCAGGAGGGACTCCTACGAGTATCTGCAGATCGACCTGGGCCGACTGACCGTCATTACCATGGTCGAGATACAGGGGCGTTTTGGAAACGGACAGGTAGGGTTTCCGATGGAGTTTTAATGTTTAAGCAGCCAACCGAATTGTGCTATGTTAGCGCTCCCAGTGGCCAAAATGGCTGCTAAAATTTCTATTTGGCTACTAAAATTTCTGCAAATATTTGAAAATGAAGCATATTTTCCAACTTTCAGAGGAAAATATTTCTCTTTGCCAACTCAAAATATTTGGCTGCTACCTTTAATTCAGATTTCTTAGCGCCAACCTAAAAATGGTGACTGTAATAACTGTTTAACAATCGGTCTGTAATGTTTTCCGATTCTGATCTGAAAGTAATAACTGTTTAACAAACGCTCTGTGATGTTTTCCGATTCTGATCTGAAAGTAATAACTGTTTAACAATCGGTCTGTAATGTTTTCCGATTCTGATCTGAAAGTAATAACTGTTTAACAATCGGTCTGTGATGTTTTCCGATTCTGATCTGAAAGTAATAACTGTTTAACAATCGGTCTGTGATGTTTTCCGATTCTGATCTGAAAGTTCATGGTTGAACCTGTAGGTTGTAAGTTTACTAAAAAACATTAGTCACTATGGAAACATGCGCGTATGCATCGCCCGTCAATGTGTCCTGCTTTACAGGCCCAGGGGCATCTCGAAAGTTGGCTGTATTGATAAATAAATGCCCGGCTAGCTCTGTGGGTGGAGCGCTGGACTGTCAATCTGGGGATCGTGAGTTTGAGCCCCAGCCCGGCCTTACTTGTGTGGGGATTGGTCATGAAATTATTTCTACGGCCATTCTCCCCCTACCTCTGATTCAAGTAGGGCAGTTGTCAGTTACTGGCATTATTATGTGCACTTAGTACTGGTAAACCGCTTAGATCGGCTAAGCTTGCCCAGGAAAAGTGTGAGTAGGTTAACTGACCGCCGTGATATGACAGAAATACTGTTAAAAAGGGCCAAAAATCCAAACAAACAAACAAACAAATGATGCTGTCGTAGAATGTAGATGAGGGCTGCGTAGATGCAAGAAAATGTGTTTCCACTTGCTTTTAATGTTTTGCATTCATTCCAAATTCCAATCAGCTGGGTTTTGCTTATAAATTAAGAATCTATCACCTTATCCTGAATTTCCTCCACAGTTTTAATTAGAGCTGATTGTCTGGCTGCTGATATTATCACCTGGTGAAATGATTATCCAGCAGTAAGGCTCGTTAGTTGGCCGCTCATTAGCAGTAAGTACCAATCAGAATTTCATATATCATACTGCTGAAGGCAGTTGGTTCATGACCACGGTGACTGATGTTTATTGAATAAGGTGATTGATGTTTATTGAATAAGGTGATTGATGTTTATTGAATAAGTTGATTGATGTTTATTGAAAAATGTGATTGATGTTTATTGAATAAGGTGACTGATGTTTATTGAATAAGGTGATTGATGTTTATTGAAAAAGGTGATTGATGTTTATTGAATAAGGTGACTGATGTTTATTGAATAAGGTGATTGATGTTTATCGAATAAGGTGATTGATGTTTATTGAATAAGGTGATTGATGTTTATCGAATAAGGTGATTGATGTTTATTGAATACGGTGGCTGATGTTTATTGAATAAGGTGACCAATGTTTATTGAATAAGGTGATTGATGTTTATTGAATAAGGTGACCGATGTTTATTGAATAAGGTGATTGATGTTTATTGAATAAGGTGATTGATGTTTATTGAATAAGGTGACTGATGTTTATTGAATAAGGTGATTGATGTTTATTGAATAAGGTGACTGATGTTTATTGAATAAGGTGATTGATGTTTATTGAATAAGATGTACCTTGGTTTCCATCTTCCAGGTTTCAATTTTATGCATTGAACTTCATACAAGCTACATGTACAAAATAGAACTGGCATTTTTGGTGGAAACAGAAATCTTAGGTTGACTTGTAAACTGAAACATTGTGGCCAATTTAGCATTAGAATAATAATATGTAATAATGATTTTCATGTTAAAAGTTATAAGGTTTCAGTGTACTATGAGAGTGTTTATTTAATGAAATTTGAGGTTTAATTAATTTGAAAAAAACTTTGTAAACTTACGTCTGTAAAGTTCATGTTTTTGTTGGCTTCCTTGGAGAAAAGATTAACACCAGTGTAACACCATGATTTAATTTATCCTTAAAGTTTAAATGAAATAAATCATGATTATGCTCTCTTTTCTTGTGTTCAGTAGAGCAAAAACTGATATATGAAAGATGCAGCTCGGGATCACATGCCAAAGTTTTGGTAGCATAAATATAACGTTTATTATTTTAGCATTCCAATCTTGTTTCAGAGAAAGAGAAAAGAGATAGCAAACCAAGATAAGAAATTGAGAAAGCCTGGTTCTTTCAACAGTCAGAAATATCAAAAATTATGGCCTAGCTAACAGTTGGTTTCCACACCACTACCTAGCAGATAATGCAAACAAATTTTGTTCATTTTGTGCTGACAGTAACACTGAAAGTGAATCCCACTGCTGAAATATTGATTCATTTGAAGCTGATTTTGGTCCAGTGGCTTTTTGTTGATATCAGCTGATCTTCTATGCTTTTGGATGCAAGGTTATGATTGGCTTTTTGTTGATATCAGCTGATCTTCTATGCTTTTGGATGCAAGGTTATGATTGGCTTTTTGTTGATATCAGCTGATCTTCTATGCTTTTGGATGCAAGGTTATGATTGGCTTTTTGTTGATATCAGCTGATCTTCTATGCTTTTGGATGCAAGGTTATGATTGGCTTTTTGTTGATATCAGCTGATCTTCTATGCTTTTGGATGCAAGGTTATGATTGGCTTTTTGTTGATATCAGCTGATCTTCTATGCTTTTGGATGCAAGGTTATGATTGGCTTTTTGTTGATATCAGCTGATCTTCTATGCTTTTGGATGCAAGGTTAAGATTCTTTTCTGTATTCCACTTTTCTTACCAACATGACGTTCATTTTGTTCTGACACAGTAACACTAAAAATGAATCCCCCCCCCCCCCTACAGTTTTTAGTGAGGATTGTTTTCTGAGAATCTGTATTTGTCAGATTTTTTATAATTTTCAAAGTTTTTATGACCGAAATGTGTCTTTAAAAAAAAGTTAAAAATAAAACTCAATCACGACCCTACCTACCGTTTTTGAGACCATTGCCCCAAACACACAATTTATTTTTTGTTTTGCCTAATTTGAAGATCAATGATGCACATATCAATGTTTTCCCCCAGGGAGGAAGCGGTGGGCATATAGGGGACTTTAGACTGAAAGTGATTCCCCAACAGGTGGGAATTTTGACATTCCAAATGACCCTGGGTCTCTGGGTAATAGACTTTGGTAGGATTTTAGATCCCAGTAATACAGGCCCCCCAGGCCATTTGATAGACCTAATATTAGCATCTTCCACTGTGGGGATTTAGACAAATATACTTGGCTCTAGGGTGGGGAATTAGACCCCCAAAAATAAAAATTTTCAAATTCCCCTGGGTTAGCCCGCCGCTCCACCCCCTGGGGGAAAATATTGATGGGTACATGAGTTCTGCATACATTGTGTATACATTCAAAATTGTCATGCATATTCATATTCTGATATTCCCGGCTGATGTCATAGACTGTGTGTCTGAGAAGCATTCATATTTTTTATGGCGTGAGCTAGGAATGGAAACAATGTCATCTAAGTTGGTATCTTCTGCTTCATTCATGGGTTACAGCCCCAGCTTATGAAGTATTTTGTTTTTCAGTGAAATACTTTGAAAATGGAGTAACACTCATTGCAGTCATGTTTTTACTATTATACTGATATTTTTTTCTTTCGACAAAAGTACATGTATTACGATAAAGTTATGTAAGAAAATCATATTTTTATCTTCCCGACATATACATAACAGCATGGAAAGCCGAATGTACATGTAGCAGTTTTGTGCACCATGCCGTGCCATGTTAGTCTAAGAGATATTACAGAGTTTCAAACTTGGATAATTGTGCTGTGTTTAGTTTCTAGCATGGCGAAGATATCTTTCAGAGGACCTAGGACTGTAGACTGTAAAAAATGTCCATTTATTTTATGAAATAGGTTACAAAAAAACTCTATTTTATAGCCAAGTGTATGCATTATGCTTACCACGTCCCCTGCTTTATATCTTTACTGTCGTAAAAACCCTGGAATGCTTTATTGCTAAGCAACATGGAAACTTGTACTTTTGTAAGATTGATGTCCAAGTGGTAAGAAGTCTAGACTATATTGACATCAATGGGAATAATTCACAGAGAATGGAACATGTTTCTGGTATTGTTTGTATATTCAGTTATAAATATTTAATGGCTTTGGCAAGTTTTGCCTGGGTAATTTCTGCCTGGAACTCTAGTTCTTTTTTTTTGTGGGGAAGTATTTTCAGTTATTAATTCGCTGGCTTTGTTTACTAGTATGTTCCAATAATGAACAAGTCTGCATTGTTACGAAGAATTATTATTATTATATGTAGTAGTAGTAGTTAAAGTAGCAGTAGTTGTAGCAGCAGCATTATAGTTATTTCTGGTTAGAACAGTTTGAGGAATTTGGTAAATTTCGAAATCACACAAATCCATAATTGAAATGCATTTACTGTTGGCTACCACATGGTTATTGTCCGTGTGGTACAGAAACCCTGATTTACTAATGTGCTTCAAATTTCTCCTAGGTGACTGCAATAAAATAAATAATTCATTTCCAGTAGTTTTCCTGTGGCTTCATAAGGATTAAAATGGCAATAACAAGAGAACATCCTGAATTCTCTCCCTTGATGGAAGTTTTCCATTCTTATTGACTGTTTTATCCATTATCTGGTTTCCAAGGATATTTTGTGCCCATGTTACGTATCCATGCATATCAAAACTAAATGACCACATATCTCATCTAATTACATGTACTTACTAAATTAAAAGATAAAAGCCAAAACATCCCAACATACTTTGTGTTAGAACAAACAAGTTTGCACATTTGCTTTACTGGATATCTAAGTTTTGTTAATAAGAATTGCTTTAAAATGTTGGAAGTTGACACATTTTCTATTTTTGTCATCTAAAATCAGTTGTGGGTGTTGTATTGTACAGTCATTAGCATTGTGACTGTCCCATCTGGTGCCTGTCAGTATCTGGAGTATTAAGTGGAGGTAATAACAATAAATATGTATGAAACATTTGACAGAATTGTCTCATAATCACATTTCCTTAGATAGCATCTTATCCAATAGGCTGATATGGCAAAAATAGTTATCAACCAGATCAACACCAAGTATGGTAGGAGATTGAAGAGTCACGGTTCTTTCTGACAGGTTTTGGGCGCTAATTGTGGCATTCTAACTCATAGCAGTGATCTCCCTTACATTCTGTTTCACCATTTTCACTTTGAGGTGCAATATTTGCACAGTAAGTTCAGATTTGGGTACTTATCTTCATATGTGCTATAATGTGCTATAATTTTGCATTAAGCATCCTTGCTAGTCAATGAATGGCGTCTACTGATTTGTACTCAGTAATTAATGTCATTGCCCACTTTGGATGGAGGTAAACTCATGCAATAACTAGCACACAACTGGGACCTTGCTGTGAACAAACATTTGCATCATGTTTCCCATCACTGCTTAAAGAAGAAAAGCTGTTACATAATTATCATCATGGGGCATTTAAGAATGTGTTTCTTACATTGCTAACAGCAGGAACACTCACCCATGTGTCACTCATGGCCATATCAGATTGCAACCTGGGAAATATCTTGGGCAATCAGAGGTGCAATGTTGGGTCTAGCAAACCACATGTGTACTTGAAAATGTGCAAAACGTATCAACTAGAACTTATAATATTTTTGTTATTTTTTTCTTGTGATTTTTTTTTCTGTTTTGTAGGTATTTTAAGGTTGAAAAAACAGAAAGGTAAATTTTGTGACCTGACCATTTGTTCACAAAACCAGCAGAATCTGTTATATAAATAATCGTTTAAACATGGATTTTATATAATTATATGAACTTAATTTTATCAATAGCCTAAGGCTGATTGAGATCTAAATTTACTGTCAAGTCAGATTTCAGTTTTCTTTTTCACACTTGTAAGCAAGTATTACTCATATTGTCTGTTACAATTATTTTTGCGTTTTAATGCTGCGTTGTGTCGAGGAAAATTAGCGATATCATAAGCTATGTTTTGAAAGACAACATGTTGTTTTAGTAATTAGCGTGAAAAACAACCATCTCCTGTCTGACATCATTGCTTAAGCAACAAGAAATGTTTGGGAGCTTTCAACAGCATGTCCTTAGGCTGCCAAATCAAGATGGCGATACCCTATACCTACGGAATGCTAAACTGGCTTACAGTCTTTGGTAACTTGTTTCAGACATTAGGAAATTGCATAAATATCTGATAGTTGATAGATGCCGAATATGAGACTATATGAGACTATATGAGACTAGTATGGTGTCTGGAGAATTTGCATCATATAAGTTTGACGGTAATCATTATGTAATCATTATGTGTATCCGTAGCAAATTGCATAATAACTGTTGCTTCACTATTCTATCGATAAAGAATGTTTTTGTTTAAGACATTTTAGGTTGGCTACATAATAAATTATAATATTCTACTGGTGTAATTGTCCAAATATCAACACATGTTTAACTTTAATATATACAACTTGAAAATTATATGTATATTTTTCTATGCAGCACAATTCCGACCATTTTGCATCGAAAAATGGGTGCCCATTTGTTGCATGACATGTAAAACAAGAATCATTCGATACTTCCAAGGAAATATAAACGTTTCCGAGATGTGATGTAATTTAGTATTTCTCCATGTTTCTCATATCGCAACATGGAATCAAGATGGTGATGACTGATTAGATCACTGATATCTCGCCTTTGTTTAGTTCTTGCTCACATTTGTGAAATATGTGGAATATTCACATGGCCCTCAATCTACGATTTTTGCCGCCGAAAATCGCCCTCATTCCCCCACCTGAAAAGTATGTTTTTTTCCCCTAAAATATGGAAAAATTCCCCGTTGGAGGTCTGAAAAAAAAAAATTAACAGAAAACCTAGTTGAGATGCCAATAATCGTCCGCGTCATAAGTATAGCCGTTTTGGTCTAGATCTCTACATCGCTAATATTTCATTGACACATGTTATGTGCGATAAACAATAAACAGATCCGTTTGACATCAAAGTGAAACAGTTTGACGTCATCAGCTTATATCGCGCGTGCCATCCATGACAATGTCCTTTTACTACAGTCGCTTTATTTACCAGCCGAATTACACGCTGTCCACGTTGAGGGTGTTCACAGTACCTATATGTCATAAATCAATACTGACTTATCTGAACGACAGTAACGTTATCAATACGGCAAATATATATTTTTATTTAAGAGGAAATGTTAACTGCACATCGATGGCGATAAACAAGTTTGGTTGTTATGCGCTACAAAACTTTTATTCAAAAGTAAAGGTCTCACAGTTCTCTGCGCTACAAAGTTTGTATATGGCCATCAATACACACCAATACACCCCCGCGCTTTCCATGTGGATGACGGGACATTGTACATGTCAGCATAATTTTTGCATTATCTTGTAAAAACAATTGTATTATTATATTCTGTAATTTGTGATTGTCAGAGAACCAAGTGAGTAAGGCGTGGTATAATAAATCCAACACGATCTGTTTGTGTTTACGTCGTCAGCAAGAAGGGAATATATCTAAGCCTGGTGCCAACTTTTTTTTGTATAACATAGAACAAAATTTATTACAAAAACATACCGTTCATAACTTGTAAGACATGCTGATCCAGTTTTTTTCAGTTGTTCCGAGTACTATTGCTGTTTTATGACGGCTGCATCAAGATTTTCCCAGACTTGACTGGTACTAAGTCATTCCAACAATGTCTTGAAATCGTTAGTTCGAGAACATGTGAAATGTAAGCGTTTCGGCAATTTTGTCTGATGAGCTTTGGATGATGTTTTTTCAAACATACTTTTGACATGTTTTCGGTTGTTGTCAAACAGCTTAGCACTGATACTGGAATTCCTGTGTTCCTTTTTTCCGTTATCTCTTTGAATGACTTAATATTCATGTGAACTTGTGACGAAGTACAAGGCAGAATATTATATATGCCTTGCAATATTTTTAGTGATTCTTGGTCTGAAGTTAATTCCTTGTACCAACACAACATGTTGAATACCTGGAAAATATCTGTGTTCTTTTGTTTAAGGCCAAATTTTAGAAATTTGTTGTGGGTTCTGCCTGCCTTCTCCCAATGCCTGCAGAAAAAGACTGGTTACCCAGACAGGCTACCCAGACAGGTTACCCAGACAGGCTACCCAGACAGGCTACCCAGACAATATACACCACATTTGAGCATGAACTACCATAATCAAGCATGATAATTAATGGTTCTGAAACTATGGTCCATCGTTAACTAACTTGTGTGACAATGTGTGGTAATTGGCAACACGACTCATTGTAAAGGACCATGGTTGTTGACCATGGAAAAGGACCATGGCTGTTGACCATGGTAAAGGATCATGGTTGTTGACCATGGAAAAGGATCATGGCTGTTGACCATGGCAAAGGACCATGGTTGTAGACCATGGTAAAGGACCATGGTAAAGTTCCATAATTGACCATGGTATTAATGGACCATAGTAAAGGACCATGGTTGACCACATTCAGTAATGACCAATTACCACACAATCTCACAGTCAACCATGTTTATAAAGTTAGCACAGTGACCTTACATGTGCCGTGTATTTCCATGGTGTATGATGTCATATAATGACTTAACATTAAACATGCATTTTCAGGGTCAAGAGTTCACCGAGGAGTTCCTGCTGGAGTACCAGCGTGAGGACGGCGGGGAGTGGATGAGGTTCCGAAACAAACGGGGAGAGGAGGTGAATAATGGGGTGATATTGGTGGTAATGATGATGATGATGGTGATGAGGTGGTGATGATGATGATGATGATAATGCTGCTGATGATGATGATATTGATCATGATGATGATTAGGATGATGATGGTGATGATGATGATGATGAGGAGGAGGAAAATGATGACGATGATGTGATTGCGGGGAATGGATGCGGTTCTGCAACAAACAAGAAGAGGAGGTATCACCATGATCAACATCATCATCATTGTCACAATCATATGCATATAGCATTTTTTTATTCAGACATGTATAACATAATGTTATACTTTAAGGATAATAAAATACTAAAAATAACATAGTTTTGATGTTTGCATACAATAGAAGCAGTCGTCTTACAGAAGCAGTCAGTGCAGAAGATAATTATATCAAATATATTTCAATTTGCCGTCAAAAAAACTACATGCCCTTACAGACGTTCGCAACAATTTCCTTCAATTTTTTTCCAACGACAGATTTTCTTAAAACTTGGCACAAACATGCATCAATGTATCCTAAAACTAAAACAGTCTTAAAAAATAGGGGTCACCGGCCTTTTTCCGGAAATATTGAATTTTGAATACAGTACCTGTCGAAGCCTTTTTTCAGTTTGTGTTACTTAGAATGTTGAATAATATAAAGCGTTTATAATCATACAAAGATGGAGATTTTTAAATGCATCTTCATTTTAATGTTTCGTTTGGTAATATACCTATGCAGTTTAATGATAAAACGCGCTTTATCTACAGTTATCATTCAACAAATGACTGGTAATGGACACTTTACGAGGTTAATTATGCATTAAATATGCCTGTGAAAACATAAATAATTTATCATATATACGAATATCTTTTGTTCCAAACGACAGATTTTGTTAAAAGATCCCACATACATGCGTCATTGTATCTTGAAACTAAAACAGTTTTAAAAAATAGGGGTCACAGGCCTTGTTCCAGAAATATTGGGTTTTGAATACGGTACCTGTTGAAGCCCCTTTTTCAGTTTGGATATTTATCAATGTTTTAAGTATATAGGAAAGTTTTTTCAAACAAGGTTATGGTTCTTTCAGCTGATATGTTTGTACATGCTTTGTTTGGCAATATACATGTGTATGTTGATAAAAAAAACGCTTTACCTACAGTTAGTGCATAAATAATGAATTTGACTGGACATTTAAGTGTCAAATGGGAACTAATAATGCTTTCTGAAACTTTATTTTTATCAAATGCATATTTTGTTCCAAACGACAAATTTTCTAAAAATTTCGCACATACATGCATCAATGTATACTTACACCAAAACATTAATAAAAAGAATGGCTCACCGAACTTGTTTGGGAAATATTGGATTTCATATAGGGTGCCTGTGTAGCCTTTTTCCAGTTTCGTTTTAACATACATAATCAACGTATCAATAGAATGGAGATATTTAATGGATCATTTGTGAACTAAATTTGTTTGGAAATACATTGCATACGTGTGTTTTTGATTATTATATATGCTTTATGAACTTACTATTAAAAATATTTATTTTGAATGGACATTAGATATGAAATTAGTATATTGTAACATATATACAATAAACAAAAAATGAAGCAGAAGGAGAAATTAACCCAATTATTTTCTTTTTGTTGCGAACGTCTTTAATTGAAATAATTAGTTGTTAAGATTTTCTCAAGTTGGAGCATGATGAATGAAATCCTGGTATCATAAAGCTTTCATTTGTGTTTAATTTGTTTGAATGCACAATAATATGTGCCAGGTAAGCCATCAGGATGCATTATTTCATGTATTTATTTTTTGCCTATTTTTTGAGTGAAATTTAATGTTTTACCTTTTTAGTTAGGGCCATAGTTTGTTGATTTTTAGTTTCTTGGATCTGATGGCCTGATTTAATTGAAAATAAAAAAAACAATAAATAAAAAGAAAATATGAGGCGCGTCGTGGGAAAACCAGATGGCTGATCCAGGATGGCACTTTCCGCTTTTATGGTATTTTCTATTTCAAGGAAGTCTCTTCTAAACATAAATCCACTGTAGGCGGAAAGTGCCTTCCTGGATTAGCCTGTGCGGACTGCACAGGTTAATCCGGGACGACACTTTATGCACATGCATTAAGCCCGGTTTTCCCATGACACGCCTCATATATTTCCACTGATGCCATATTCCTTATGGATATTAAAAGAGAGTTGTCAACCCACAATTATAATGTAAAATGGCAGTGAAACCTGGGCCCATATTTATAAAGGTTCTTAAGCCATTCTTAACTTAAGGTGAACATAAGTCAAAATTAAAATGTGTGTTTAAAACACTATGCTTTGGAACATTTGCATGACTAATGCTAGATATTAATACACTTTGAATTATATTGCAAATTATGTGTCAAAATCTTCCAGAAATGCATTTCTTTTTCAGAAAATCCAATATTATTGTAATTAAATTTGAGAATTTTAAGATTTTTCTTAATTTTCGACTAACATTCTTTATAAATACCAGCCCTGTATTAACTCTAGGTAAATCATGCTGATTTCATCGGCATGTTTATATAACAAACGTTGCAGTGTATTATTATTGTTATTGTTACTTTTTTGCGGAAAATTTGTTTATTACATAATTTGTATTTAATTTTTAGCTCGACTATGAACCGAATAGTCCGAGCTATTCTACTCACCCGTTCGTCGGTGTCAGCGTTGCCGTAATGCTCTGCCGTAATGGTCTGGTTAAGTATTCAATTGAAACTTCACACATGTCTTCGGGTCATTATGTCAGGTCACTGCAGACGAAGGCCCATTACTCTGACAGAGTGGTACGACTAGTCGAGTACGTTGTCCTGAGACAGCTCTTGTTTATTTTATTTCTGCCTCCAACTGGACAGCTTTTCCAAAATTGTCAGAGAAACAAAGAATAAAAAATCTCAGACTGTAAACGCTTGCACTATGCATTCACTTCAAGCAAGATTGTTTTTTCATTTTTTTTAATTTTTTTTTTGTCCCTCTGTATTTCTACTCATCAGTTTTAATGGCGCTTCCTAATTGTGCCTCCTTGGGATCTAGTTTTGTATTGAAACTCCGACGTCATACCTACGATCTTACTCTTGGGAAATAAGTTTATTATAGAGATCATTTACCAGTTTTCGTTTAATAATTTGTGCAATGCTCTATATATCATGTAATTCAGTAAACGTTATGGCATAATCCACGCTCTCCAATAATGTCAGTTTGTTTAATTGGTTGAAATTTTAATTTCCCCATCACATTTTATAATAATAATTTAAAAAAACACCTGCTGCACAAAATCATGGAATTTGAACATTTTGGATTATAACATGGAATTAAAGAATTTATGATATGGGGTGTACATTGTCATTTTGTCATCAGTGACAGATTGAAAAAATAATTATGATCTATTATGTACTGTTTGTAATAATGGCATACCTGCGCGCGCAACACACAAAGTGACAACAGGTCGAAAAACAGCTAGTTAACTAAGCGTACACAAAATGTGTTCCTTGTTTTCCACACATCTGGTATGACTTCCAATGTATTTTTGCCTTGTTAAAGTTCTGGCAGGCATGTTGTTTGATGTGCATTGAATCTAGTTACAAGAGCTGGCCCCTGCTAATGAAGTGGGTGGGGTAAATGGTGTAATAAAATCCAGAGCTCCTGACTTAGCAGTGAAAAATGGCATCAGCTTATGAGTTGTGTGTGATGATTTTCATGGACATCCTATCTTTATAATTGGAATGTTAAGGAGATTTATGCTGCTTGGTAAAACCCCATATTCTGATATATTTATCAGCCATTTTGACAAGTACTGATTTTTTGTCTGGGGTGCAAATAGATTGGATGTTCTTATCTTTCCTGTTTCTATTCTGTGTGGGAAAATATAAGGTCGGTTTGGGGTCATTAAAAATATTGTCTGTTTATCTGATCCAATGAATCACCTGAAAAAAAGGTTAAATTAAACTATAGATTTACAAAAATGCAATTTTTAATTAACTCCCTTGATTTTCAAATGAGTTGTTCCCCTTGTTCAGTAAGGTCAGGCTTTGGGTTCAAGATCAATCTTAGGTTAAATTGACCTTTGAACTCAAGCTGAACAAAATCAGGTTGCAAACTGGCTATTCATCATTTTGATTTCTTGATTTTTATTGTAATCTTTTGCTTATCTTACTTTTCAGAAGATGATTCACTTCAGTTCCTCATCATAATCTTTCTTATAATAATGATAAAAGAAACTAAATAAATTTTAATATGCATTAAAAAATATATATATCTTATTTAAAAATATCATGTTGAAAATGTATAACACTTGCTGTATAACAAAAAGTATATCGTAGTTACATTTATTGGTGGTGTGAAACCTTTGCTTCCGGTAATGCCAATCAATGTCAATCAAAGCTTGGTTCATTTCCAGTTATCCCAGTAAAGCATCTACTCCACCATTACCGTTTCCATATATGGTACAGGACTTTGCGAAGCTATTTCTGTGGTCCTGTCTTAGTTGATGATGTCATTTTGGCAAAAATATCCAGGCTACTTCATGGCATCCTTAATTTGGATTAATCCCGTACTGCGTCTGATTTCTCTTTGCTGCAGTCAGGAAAACAATTGCGGTGATGCAAGTTTCTTTAAAGGCCCATAATGTTATTATAATATAGAATGATGCATACAGAAAATATATTAAAACTTGCGGATTTGCAGTTTTATAACAAGGAAACAATTAAATAAACATTCATTAATTTTTTATTGATGTATTTATTAAGAATACGAAAGGGAAACATTTAAAAATAGATATCGACAATGAAGCTATATTATAGCAAGAATAGACTGGTCATAATAGAGAATGTCCCCCTAGACGCTTTAAAAAATGTGTTTGTTTTTGGTGGGAAAAATATGAGATAATCTGAAAGATAAATAAAAATTGTTCCATAAGGACCTTAATATAATTATATTAATAAAACATTTGAGGCGTGTCGTTGGAAAACTGGGCTTAATGTATGTGCGTAAAGTGTCATCCCAAGTTAGCCTCTGCAGTCTGCACAGGCTAATCCAGGACGACACTTTCCGCATTTATGGCATTTTCTGTTTCAAGGAAGTCACTTTTAAACCAAAATCCACTGTAGGCAGAAAGTGTCGTCCTGGATTAGCCTGTGCAGACTGCAGAGGCTAATCTGCGGGATGATACTTTACGCAGATGCATTAAGCCCGGGTTTCCCACGACACGCCTATTTATATTTTTAAATGACAACAAGAATTCACTGTTGCATTACACTATGGATGTCTTTCAGGTATTGCAAAGAAAGAAGTTCAAAAGTCCAATTATGAAGGATATTTTCATCTACTTGTTCACTGGCGTAGTCAATTAATTAAAATTAAATAAAGAAATATATGCCTACTTTCAGAATGCTCGCAAACTATATAAATTATCTGATTTAACTTTAATATTTAACTGTCAGTGCCCTGAGTTGCTTGATATACAAGTTATATTGATAGAAAATATACGAGTATAGTCAATAAATGTAATAAAACAATGTTTTTGCTGTAATTTAGTTTAGCTATTTTAACTGGAAGTCAAAGTATCTTGAAAACCCTGAATATTTGAACGATTTTAATGTCACAGATTTTTCATTTCAAAACATAACATGAAAAATCTGTTGTGGCACATTTTATAGAAATGTCACAGCTGCCCATAGCATAAACATTTCCTTGATGTTTGGTGGTTAAAAATGACTGTTGCATAATTTATGTTATAAAATGAAGCAATTACGATCAACAATTATACTGTTCCATCAATTAGTTATTGACGTTTTTCTTTGGATGTAATTTTTATTGGAACTTGCATGTTACATCAAGTGCATATTTCAAAGACCTTATGTGCAATATTGTCACATCTTTGTATAATTCCAGACAACACATTGCAGTTATGTGCAGAGACATTTGGTGGGAGAGTTTGAGCAACATGGTTTATGTCAATTCCTTGATGCAGTAACATCATAGCATCGCAGAAGAATTTTGTCTATTAGGATTTTGTTGCGGCAAGAATTCAGTTGATTTCTCTTGGATATTGTATGCAGCTAAATTTCTTTGAAACAAAACATAAACAAACTATCAGCGGAAATGCAGCCTGTTTATTGCAGCATGTGCAACATACGTCGCCTCACGTTTACCGTTTACTTTGCAACCCCCCACCCCCTCCGCTCCCCTTAAAACGTTTACTGTGAATGTGATAGAATGATCGTTGGTGCAGCAAACTATCAAATCAAATGGAAGAATGAGATGAGAGAAATATATTCTTCTGTGACTGTTTTTCAAGAAGTACTTTCCCATATTACTGCTTTAATGTGCTAATTTTTGTCTCTGAGTACAAGAGAAAGAATTATCTTGAAGTCATCTAAATAACATTGTTTCATTCTTCTTATCAAGTATGGTGGTCTTGTTTAAGGGGGCATATCTATGATAGATTGACCATAAAATGTGCAAAAATAAAGTTCAATAATAAAGTTTATTTATGGAGAATTAATATTGAAGCATTGTTAAATACAATGGCCTTGTGTATATAAACAGCTGACAAATATATTAAATTTAAATATGGAAACAGTTGTGCTACTTTCTGATACTAGCTAATTTTTCTATAGACAAAGAACAAAATTATCATTGTTAAACTACCCAATAAACAATGCAAAAGGAAGTTCCGATTCTGAGTGGTGCATAATAAAAAGTGGTCTCAGTTACAATTTCACAAATGTATGTCAAATAATTTTAGAATTGAAATAATGTTCGCATTATCGTTGTATATCAGTCAATAAACAACTCTTTGTTGTTCTGATGTGTGGCTATTAAACAACTCGGGCTAATGCCCTTGTGGTTTAATTCCTATGCATCAGAACTCCAAATCGTTGTTTATTGGCCAATAAACAACGATAACTCGAAAATGATTTCTTAAGTGGTAGTCAAATCGATGTGAATGAATGTACATGAAGTACCATTTAGCTCATGCGCAACATTGATAAAAACTGTGTAGCATAGGAAAGTTTTCATTGAAGTGCATGATTTTGTATGCGTTAGTTCGAATCCTGTTGGAACCATACATCCAATAGATTTTTGTTGGCTTTGTATATTCTTTTTACATGACGATTCCATCTGTTTATTATTGCTATTAGAAAAACATATTCGAGAAAAAAATGGGAATATGTCTTGTTTGACTTTGCGTCTATATTAAATTTTAGGGAAAAATACCATCGATATTCCCCTTTAATAATGAAGTGTAAACAAATTATATGAGGTGCGTCGTGGGAAAACCGGTCTTAATGCATGTGCGTAAAGTGTCGTCCCGGATTAGCCTGTGCAGTCCGCACAGGCTAATCCAGGACGGCACTTTCCGCCTACAGTGGATATATGTTTAGAAGAGACTTCCTTGAAACAGAAAATACCATAAAAGCGGAAAGTGCCGTCCTGGATTAGCCTGTGCGGACTGCACAGGCTAATCCGGGACGACACTTTACGCACATGCATTAAGACCGATTTTCTCACGACGCGCCTCATATAAATTTTGTATTCTTTTCTGATTAATGACCCGACAGATTGCATTATACTAAGTACAGCGAATTACTGAAAACATATATGCAAAGGATAAGGCCAAAAAAATGAATCCTATGTTTGGGGTAACCTTACCCTACCTATCGAAAACCCACCGACCCTGAAGGTTTTAGCAACGATTGTTTTCATTGAAATCCATTTTCGTAAGATTTTAGAACATTTCTTAATAAATGTATCTTTAAAAAAAAAGTTTAAAAACACTCAATTCCGACCCTACCGAACTTTTTTCAGACCGTTGCCCGAAACACACAATTTTTTTTGGGCCCAATGGACCAGTAAAAAGTTGACACACTGAGCCTTTTGATTTCTTATTGCATGAACTACCTTCTCCATACAGTCTATCTGACACAATTTTTGCATCACCCTCAAGAGCAGTGAGTCAGTCCGCTGATATAGGCTTTGTGATTGAGTTACATTGTGGTATGATTCATTGTCAGGATGGAGCCATGTGATTCTCTGGTGTTTCTGTGTCTGGAACTAATTGGTTTTCTCGCACATGACCAATTATAGCATATTCCTTGTCACAGTTTGTAAGCCTTAAATGCTAACATTGGCCAAGACACTTAAAGACGGACTGTACAATTTTGTGGAATCGTCGATTGGTTCTAAATGATTATATAAAACTATTTTTTGTTAGTGGGTAACGAAAGAAACAAAAAATAAATCCTTAAACATCAGACAGTCTCTCTTTAAAATAAAGTTAGATTTTAGAGTAATTATATAATTATAAGTTAAATAATTACGGTTCTTTCTAATGCGAAGCATCTTTCCTTGTATGATTGAAGCATCTTGGTCAAGAATGATGTGTTTAAAATTTCTAAATCTTTACTTTTGTCAAATAATTTTTCACATTTTCATGGTCACGGTGTGCCATATCCTAATGTTCTGGAAAAAACACACCCTAACATGTCCTGGTTACAGTATTATGGACTGAATTTGTATCAAATTCAAATCATAAATCAGTTTTACAGAAGTTCGAGGGAAATGACAACACATACTCTGCATGGAATTAACTGCAAATTGAGGGCAAATAGTTGACAATGTTCTCCGTTTCTTAGGAACTATGCACATACCAAAGTTCTCAAGAAAAAACAGTGTTAGCAGTGTTGTGGAATTGCCAAAATTGGTTTCTTGTCCATGGGCAAGTTCATTGCAAAAATCTTCTTGTCCACATGCAACAGTCACTTGTCCAAATAAAATATTGTTGCCATCCCAGACCTTCCTGATATATGTTTTCATTAAATTGTAAAAAAAATACACTTGTTATTCAAATGCTTAAGAATATAATAATATGATAGTTAAATTCCAACTGCTACAGCATTTTCACACTTTGAAGTTGTATTTGTCTATGGAGAAGTAGACAGGAAACATTTACTTGGCTGACAGTAAAATTACCCACGTCGGACAAGTCGGGCATAGGCTTTCCACACCCCTGGTTAGTTACTGCAATAATGTATTTATTCTGACTTCTTCATCTTTTTACAGCGGTTCGAGGGCAATGACAACACATATTCCGCAGAGCTCCGGGAGGTGTCGCCACCCATCATCGGGAAGAGGGTGCGGTTCATCCCGTACTGCAGGACCCCCCGGACGGTCTGTCTGCGGGTGGAGCTCTATGGCTGCCCTTGGAAAGGTAACTGTTCAGGGCTAACAATAAAGCTTTCAGAAGCTATTTTGGTTACTGGTAACACCAATATGGAAATCTTACAATTTAGGTGTACCTTTATTTGCCAATATTTTGGGAAATTCTGACTGTTTTTGATGAAAGATAATTTAATTACAGATATGCTAATTATGTTTGCAGAATTACTACCGTTACGGTCATTATAGTATCTTACTCTCATTGAAATATATTATGTTTATTTATCTTATTAATGCTTGAGCCTTAATGCTAGAGCCTTTGGCATACATGTACTGTGGAATCACTAATTTTTGCAGAGGTCTAATTTGTGCGCTTTTCGCGCTCCCGCCATTGCGCGAATTTAGGTCCACCGCGAAATTGTACCGACTGTGTAATTTAGCAACGCAACAGGAGTTTCCATGTTTGTTAAAATGTTCAAGGGTAATCGTTCATAAATATACACAGGTATATGTGATTGTCGAGATGTGAATATTTTATGAATTAAAGCTAAAACGCACTTGTCCTTATCTAAGTATTAAGATATAAATTGTCTATTGTCTCGCCAAAATATGCGGCCCCTATTTTTCAGAAGTGAATCGCTGTTATTTATTAACAGCCTAATATGATACTGGTGCACGTTTATTGAAACTAACAAGCACAAAAGGACCCTTTGCTGGCGTTCTACCAAAATTGGCACATATTTTTTGTAAAACATATCTGAAGTTTTTTTGTCAAAATCGGATTTGCACGAATTTAGGACCGCGCGTATATGTCCGCGTTTGCAAGTGCGCGATATTTGTACCCTGCAAATTTAGGTGATTCCACAGCATATCACAATTCCTTACATGCTAAAATTTGACCTACTTTCCTAGATAATAATTGTAAAAACACATTTTATTTACCAGTAATGTTCATCTTTCTAGACAATAATAATTGTATAAACATATTTTCAAACCAGTATCATTCATCTTTCTACGACAATCATTCTGGTATTACTTAGTATAAATAGATCTAAATAATCCTGTAATATATTTTCTCAAATGTTGTCGTGTCCATTCCAGACGGCGTAGTCTCGTATTCCATGCGACAGGGCGACAAGAGGGGTGCGGAAGTGGACTTCTTTGATTTTACGTATGATGGTCTAATCAGCAACAGTTTCCTGCAAAACGGTCTTGGCCAGTTGACAGACGGGGAGGAAGGGGACACAAATTTCCGCCTGGACCCGCAAGAGCTGGGGATAAAGGGCTACGAATGGGTCGGCTGGAAGAACGATACGCTCATTGATCCGGGGCCTGTTTCGATCGTGTTCAAATTCGACACTGTGCGAAATTTCTCGTCAGTGACCTTGTTCTGTAATAACTATTTCACGAAGGATGTGCGAGTGTTTAAGACGGCGGCTATTTATGGAAGTATAGGCGGAGTGTATTACTGGCAGAAGGTGGATAATTATCATTTCATAAGGGACACGGTTGTGGAGTACGCAAGAAAAGTACAGATCAAACTCGGGAATATGATTGCCCGCTACGTTAAACTGGATTTGTACTTCGATGCTAAGTGGGTTTTGATCAGCGAGGTGCAGTTTGATTCAAGTAAGTCGAAGATGACGGTTTGAAATATACTGTTACTAACTAAGTCATCGTATTCTTATATTTGTTAACAAGCGTATAAAATTATAGTAGTGCATGGGTAAAGTCTTTGATAGGTTTTATATTTGGAAATATGATATGACAGCTGTAGAGCATAATAACTGACTTCAAAAGAGAGTTGTGTAAAACTATTTAGTTAAACATTTTCTTTGTCATACAAGATCTTGATGAAATCCTTTTTAGATGTTATTGGATATAAAATTAATATGAATTACAAAGTTTTGTACTTTAGACCAACCATATATTACTGGCTTAAATTCAAATTTACATATTTTAAGAATAATAATAAAAAAATGTGAATGAAAATTCATCCAAGCATTTTCAGTTAATTTATGTTCATTGTAGACATGTTCTGTGTGTTTGAAGACAAAAGTGTAGCCAAACATGTTTGTAAGCCTAATATTGGGATTAGTAATGGCGTGGTAATCACAGCCTTGACCCATGATTACAAAAGTGTTCATTCTGAAATTTAGGTTAGTGCAAAATACTGACCAATGAAAATGGCCGTTACATAATATTATGAACTTCATTTTAATTGGCTGATATTTAAGACTTAATATTTGCTTTTATTTTGCATGTAAAAATAAGGGGAATAATTTTTAAATGTAAAATTGATGTTTAAAAACATCAACATAACACTGAACTTCTGCAGACCCAGTTCCATTCCCTGGCAACTACAGTGAAGAAGTCCCGCCCCCAACAACAGTTGCTATGACAACCAGCACTAAATCCAGTGGCAACAAGTTGAAGGAACCAGAATTTGATGTGGAAGCCAGCGATGGCCCTAGAGTTCATATAGGTAGCGGTTTAAACATTTTAAAAGGGTTTATTTTGTGGGCACCAAAGAGTAACTAAATGCATTAATATACACTTAATTTACAGTATTTTGCTTAAGAACGAGGTATGTTCCAGATTTCTGTGGGTATTTTGTTTAAATGAAAATCAACTGGTGTAAATTTAAAAAAAAAAAGGTATTGTGTTAGTTAAATAGTCGTTCATATTGCTTTGTATGACAACGCCATCTAACCAAAATAATACTTAAAAAACAAAAACAACTTCATAACAATAAAAATGTTTTCAAGACGCTTTTGTATTGAAGTTAACTAATTTAACTAATTTATTAAAATTGTGTTCTTTCTTTTATATTTGTACTTAAATGAATTATACATGGTTGTTATGCCTCTTTAAAAATTCTGTTGCATAGTCTCTTGACAAGTTAAATATGTGTTTATGCATGTAAAATAACAGGAAATGAGACTATTTAACTGTTTATGCCCAGAAATACTATGCCAAATTGCATTCTTTAGGCCATTTGTATGCAGAAATGTGAACAAAAAACAACGCATTTGCTTTTCGTCTACAATGAAAATCTCCAATTTCAAGGGCTTTATATTTACATCACAGACATTTTATGCAGATTGACATCTTTTTATTCCTTGCATTGTAAATATCCTTCCAGAAAATTAGCAATGCTTATTCGCTGGTGTAATTTGAAAGTATAAATTAGGTTAGTTTGTTCTTCACTATTAGTGTTTGTTAACCTTCGTGGGTCTAAATATATGGGTAGTGACTTGATGAAAAGGGAATTCAGCTCCAAAAAGTCTTCATTAATACATAATCTGGCTAAATAGCGATCTTGATTAAAGGACCACGAGAAACGCGATATAATGGAGCTGCAGTGAAATACTTGTTTTACTTTAGTTTAAACCGATTTATTTTAGATTGATTGTGTCGAAAGCCTGAGGCTTATTGAGACACTCAAGTCCGTTTCTTGGGTAGAACCAGTACTTTGTGTCTTATGAGAGGTCAACACTACCCAAGTAGGGATTGAACTCACGACCTCCCGATCGCAAGGCTTATCCGGGACGGCACTTTCCGGCACTTTCCGCTTTTATGGTATTTTCTGTTTCAAGAAATTCTCTTCTCAACATAAATTCACTGTAGGCGGAAAGTGCCGTCTTGGATTAGCCTGTGCGGACTGCACAGGCTAATCTGGGATGACACTTTACTCACCTGAATTAAGACAGGTTTTTATCACGATGCGCCTCATATCAATTACACCACTGCGACTTTTTTTACTTTATTTCAGGTCAAGATGGTCTTCTAGACGGCATACCCGATTTTTATGCTGGGAAGGGTGCAGACAAAAAGTCAAATAATAACGATGACAACCACCCACAGCATAAACCGGAGGAAAAGAAATCCTTCGAAGAACAATACATCAGCATAATCATCGCGGCCCTGGCCTGCCTGATCCTAGTCCTCTTCGCCATAGTGCTGTTCATCGTGTGCCGCTACCGACGACGGAAGCAGAACAATAACCGGCTCGGCATGAAGCCGGTCGTGGATCACGTGACGATGAACATGAACCAGGTCAACAACACGTTCCATCACACGCTGACAGGGAAGATGTCCAACGGGACGATGTACAAGGGGCTGCCCAATGAGGATCTAGATATGCTGCATACGTGTAACGGTGCGGACAAAGTTTTAAAGGGTTATTCTGAGCCCAAAGATTCCATTCAGGGTCGCAATTTGCCCGACCTTCCCTCTAGTTCTGAAATGCAAGGTATTTATTGTCATGGTAACCATGGCTTGTCTGTGATACCCAGTATATATAGCTTTGTGTCTGTATATCACCTAAACGCTTTGCCGTTAGTTTTGGCTTGTATTTTAACAGCTTAGCTTTTAACACCATATAGCTGCATAAGTATATAAAAAATATCTTCATATTATAGTTTGTTGATTTAAAGTTTTTGACTTGATTTTTTATGTTTGCACAGTAAGTTTGGGCAATAGAAAAATTAATAATGTTACCAGTGATGATTTCACATGTTTCGATATGTTATTGACCAGATTAATTTTGGTAGAAAATATGTTTATCACATTCTGGCAGAATATAATTGGCTTCTGAAAAAAGATTAATATAAAAACATAACATAACGTCAAAGAATCAAAAAGCATTTGAGGCGTGTCATGGGAAAACCGGACTTAATGCATGTGCGTAAAGTGTCGTCCCTGATTAGCCTGTGCAATCCGCACTGGCTAATGCAGGACGGCACTTTCCGCCTACAGTGGATTGATGTTTAGAAGAGACTTCCTTGAAACAGAAAATACCATAAAAGTGGAAAGTGTCGTCAGGACTGCACAGGCTAATCCGGGAGGACATTTTAAGCGCATGCATTAAGCCCGATTTTCCCACGACACACCTCATTTTAATTCTGTGATGCATAATAACTGCTTTGCTGTGGCCATGTCAATATATACCCTGCATGCTTCCAATCTGTCTGTCTGTCTGTCCGTCTGTCTGTCTGTGTGTGTGTATATTCCTATATGTTTGATTGTGTGCGTGTTATGGGTCTGATTTGTAACCCCTAGTTACAAAGTATTTTGTTTATTGTATAATATGTTTACTGCAAACTATATATGGTGACATTATCAAAGTGCTTAAATTTCAATACTATTATTCCTTTTGCATTAAAAACTTATTTGTTTTGCCAGTGTGATTCTGATCATAACGTACAATACTGCACATAGTTTATAGTTAATTTTGTAAATGTACCAGTACATTTAGAACAAAGAAAATAATTAGAAAAAGCTAAGTATCATACCATGTACCCATTGCACTAATTTTTTTCTACGAAACTAAATATCAAGCATCATTCATCTGCGACAAGCTCTAGATCTAACACCGGTAAAGGTAAATGTTGTTACATATATCTTTTCATCCTTGAGTTGAGAATGTGAACAATTTACCTATCATATAAACAAAAGATAAAGTCCTCTTATATATGAGGCGCGTCGTTGGAAAACCGGTCTTAATGCATGTGCGTAAAGTGTCGTCCCGGATTAGCCTGTGCAGTCCACACAGGCTAATCTGGGATGGCACTTTCCGCTTTTATGGTATTTTCTATTTCAAGAAAATCTCTTCTAAACATAGATCTACTGTAGGTGGAAAGTGCCGTCCTGGATTAGCCTGTGCGGACTGCACAGGCTAATCCGGGTCGACACTACGCACATGCATTAAGTCCGGTTTTCCCACGACGCGCCACATATGTAATACATATTTCAGTTAGCATCCTGAAAAGTGACGTCATTGACATTCCCATGTATTTGCCATATTACAAACAAGTTTGTGTTTCTAAGAATTGATAGACTGGCATTATAGGATCAAATAAAAACGTTAAGATGTATAAAAGTAAACTGACAAGTTTTTGCGAATCAGTTCAGTACAAGAAATTTTAGGTTTCTAAGAATTAATACACTGGCATAATGCGATAACATTTAACACACTGATATTATGCGATAAAAATAATACATAATTATGTAACATGTTAAGTAGAGTAAAACCAAATGACCAGTTTTTTCCAATTAAAAACAAATTAATACACTTGCATATGCAATAACATTAAATTTTCATGTACTGGTATATAACATTATAACATGATCAGTAGTATAAAAGTAAACTGACCACCTTTTTCCAAAGTACACACAATTTTGTGTTTCTAAGAATTGATACACTGGCATTATGCGGTAAAATTATTACACGGCCGGGGCAACTTCCTCCTTTTGAATGTCAAACTATACGAAAATATTAAGTCCTTAAATTTACTGGATTTGCTTTGAAATGACGAGTTTTGCTGGACCTTTTGTGTAGGGATAGAGCTCAGACACCTTGATCTGACACTCCTGGTCTCTATTAGTATAATCACGTGCTGGTATTGTTTCCTATATTTATACTCGGTTTTGTTAGTGCATGTATTTTACGTGTTGATTGATACCAGAAAGTTCTGCACATTCGATGGAATACTCTTACATCGATTTAACCCGATTACAGTGCAGAAACTAATGTGGCACGACGTGGGAAAACCGGACTTAATGCATGTGCGTAAAGTGTCATCCCGGATTAGCCTGTGCAGTCCGCACAGGCTAATCCAGGACGGCACGTTCCGCTTGTATGGTATTTTCTGTTTCAAGGAAGTCTCTTCTAAACATAAATACACTGTAGGTGGAAAGTGCCGTCCCGGATTAGCCTGTGTGGACTGCACAGGCTAATCTGGGATGACACTTTACACACATGCATTAAGTCCGGTTTTCTCATGACGCGCCTCAAATATATTCATTGTTACAAATTTGTAATGAATTCATACATAAAGGTCAGTGTCGGGTTAATGTGTCCGAGCTACATGGTATTTTCCTCTTATGAAATGTTTTTGAAGTGACACTTTCCTCTGTCCTTCTGAGGGATGCTCATATGACCTAACACTATTTTGCTGTCCACTGTCTGTCTATATGTCTGTCTGTCTGCCTGTTACATTTTTTCTCCAATCTTCTATGAAAATTGTGTAGATTCACTAAAATAGTTGGAACATGTTTCTATTACCATCTCAGAATCAGGTATGCAGATGCTAAAAGAATTATTGAATTTAATGTTTTTTACTTTACCAGTGAGATGGTATAAAATATATTGCAATTTGCTCGTTTCCAGAGTTTTAATGGTAAAATTAAGTTCAGCAAATTACTTTCATGTTTCCTTACTTGGTGGGTAGTAAATTTGCCAGCATCTTTTTAATAAAGATATCAGCTTCTCTTACTAAGACTGTAAAATGTTAATGAATAGCTATGACTGCTTCTATGATGGCAGAAGCAGTCTGGAGAATTTACTGTACTGTAAAGTTGTTTTATTTGGCAGTGGTCTAAATTTTGAGTATTTTCGGTCTGGGCATACTGCGAATTTAAGTCTCTGCATAAGTTTGTCATTTATTGATATATATTTAAGAAATAATTTTCGAGTTATCGTTTTTTATCAGCCAGTAAACACTAATTTGGAGTTCTGATGTGTAGGAATTAAACCACGAGGGCGTTAGTCTGAGTTGTTAAATAGCTACGCATCAGAACGAAAAAGAGTTTTTATTGGTCGATAAACAAAGAACATGCAATTTTTTTTTCAATTCTGACATGATTTGTCATATATTTTTGCAATTGTAATTGGAACTACTTTTTACTATGCTCTGCACAGAATCGGAACATCTTTTTGTGTTGTTTATGAGTAATTTTTAAGAAAAATAATTTTGTTCTTTGTCTATAGAAAAATTAGCAAATATCATGTTGAAATGATATATATTCAATGGTTTACATACAGCTTTCACCCCATTATACCCTTTGTTTTCCTGTTGTTTATATGTTTTAATTAATTAATTGGGTTTTAAACGGGTGTATATTTTTCGGAAAATTAAACATTTTATTGTATACTTTGCTTGATTCTATTGTGTGTATTTATTTCTTACATGATAGACCGGCACATAGTTTTCTACAGACAAAGAGCAAAATTTACCGTGGCTAAACTACCAATAAACAACGGAAAAAATAGTTCCAAAACTGTGCAATATAATTCGCAAAACAGTAATTGAAGAAAATGCTGTAAGGTCGTGTTAGAAACAAAATAATTTTTCGCATTATCATTGTTTATTGGCTAATAAACACTGATTTGTCGTTCTGATGTGGTATACGCCCTCGTGGTTTAATTCATATGCTTAAGAACTCCAAATTGTTTTTTATTAGCCGATAAATTGAAAATTATTTCTTAACTTACGAATGTACATACAGAAAACAAAATGCATGAATTTAACTTTATAGGACCACAGGAAAAGGCAGTTTCTCAAGATCTTAGAAGGTGTGAAATTATACTCCAGGAAATAAAATGATCTTACAGTATACATGAAAGTTCCTTGAGACCCCTGGGGTGCAGTACACAGGGAGTGTTGTAAAATACTGGTGTGGAAAACTGCTGCTTTCCCTGGTAAAGTCATTGACATCCAGCTGGGGAGAAGTTAACCAGAACATTCACATTACTGTTCAGAAATTGTCAGTCAATGTGTTTTGATAAGCATCTGTGGAAACAGTGTTTGTTGGGGTTCCTGGTCACATTACTACAAAAGATATCAATCTCTGAATTGGTCTTAAAGGTGCATATTCACAGATTTTCAGAGTTTTTTTTAACAATGTCATGATCATATGTCTTTACTGTAAAAGTATAGCACCTAGACTAACCAAAAAATTTTTTTTATAAAAACAAAAAAGCAATGAAAAAACGTTTGCCTCCATGGAGACTTAAACCGATGACCCCCGTATCAAAAGTCTCTTACTCTCTTACTCTAACCACCTGGGTCTGGCCCGGCTAGCTCAGTTGGTAGAGCGCTGGACTGTCAATCCGGGGATCCTGAGTTCATGCTCCAGCTTGGCCACATAACTCCTGTGGGGATTGGTCATGAATTTATTTCTATGGCCATTCTACCCCTACCTCTGATTCAAGTAGGGCAGTTGTGGGTTACTGGCATATGTATGTGCACTTAGTACTGGTAAACTGCTTAGATTGGCTAAGCTTGCCCAGGAAAAGTGTGAGTAGGTTAACTGACCGCTGTGATATGACTGAAATACTGTTAAAAAGGCGAAAAATCCAAACAAACAAACAATCTAACCACCTGGCCAAACAAACTTGCATAAATTAAAGTATACTTTCAATGCTATGCTATATAAGAGATACATGTGTTTTCAAAAATATGAGTGAAAAGCGTTACAAACACTTTATTATTTTATTCATTTCACTTGGTATTAATTCATTAACAACACATTATGTCCAATAAATGTCATTCTCAGGAGGGTGTTTTCGCTTCTTTACATAATTATATACCTGTTTTTGGAATCTGTGACAACAAAATTAGGAAATAGTAAATTTGCCAATCTGTGATTAGTTCTCTTTAACTGTAATACAATACGGACCAGCAACAATGTTTGTTTCAATTATTACTTCTGATTTTCATTGGCAACTTTGTAAGATAAAATGTTGTTCCACAAATTGGATATTAAATAAAGCTATTGCTTATTTCATTATTAATGCCAAAATGTCAGTTATCATGACTAGGTATAATGGTCTATAAGTCACATACCGGTACTTATAATTATGTCCTAATTCAACATCTTGCATTATGCACTTTGTTCTTCACTGTGAAATATATCTTACTGTCTATTTGCAAAAGCAAATTCATCATCAATAATTCATGTTGCTGATATGTTAAGATGAGTTAATATCTTAAACCCTTTTCTTGGTGTTTAATAGCTATAACAATTTACAAGAGATTATGCCATACAGATTCTCTCAGTTTTACAGTTATTAAGCTGTCTATTAAAAAAAAAAAATTGTATTGGAAGGTTTTGCCATTTTGTATGATAAAATCTTAAATCTTACACTGAAAGTTTCTCCCAGTGCCTCCATTGGTTATTAGTTTATTTGCTCATCATTTTCTCAGATCTTGAACATTTATTGCACATTGGGGTGTAAAATTTAAGAAATAAGAGAAGTGTTTAAACAGAGAAAAAACTGAACTTAATTTCACTGCAAATGTCATGAAAGAAACCTTGCAGATAACAATTTTAGGGCCAGTAGATATTTATGTTTTTTGGGTGTAAATGTCTGTGTGTCAGAAACCTAATATATACCACACTAAAATTCATAGGTTTTGATGAATTTTTCCCAGAAAATTTCATCCCACTGCATACTTTAAATTCCGCTTATATTTAAATCTTTTTTATCAAGATTATCTTTGAGTAGCATCATTGAAGCCACAGACTTATGGGACGTGAACTGATCACTTTGATAATGGTACATGATATTCTGGGAAATGTGTGCTTACTTTACTCACATAAAATCAACATAAAATCAAGTTTGATTTATTGTGATTCGCGAAAAAAATAAATAAATATTGTTACGCTTTCCAAGAAGTACTTTTGGAATACCTTACTTAGTGATAATATTGAATCTTTGATCTTGAATACGCTTTAACTTGTTTTAGAGCTTTAGTTGAGTTTAAATGAGGCGGGAAAACGGGGCTTAAAGCATGTGCGCAGTGTCGTCCCGGATCAGCCTGTGGAGTCCGCACAGGCTAATCCAGGACGGCACTTTCCGCCTACAGTGAATTTATGTTTAGAAGAGACTTCCTTGAAACAAAAAATACCATAAAAGCGGAAAGTGTCATCCTGGATTAGCCTGTGCGGTCTGACACTTTACGCTTTTCCCACGACATGCCTCAAATTAATTATTTCACATAAGACGATTTTAAATATTATAGCCTATTTTCATGAGTAGCTATCAATAGATTGTATGAATGCTATCATAAAAAAACAAATGAATGTACTCAAAATATATTTCAAAAGTTTCTCAAATTTATTTTACTACCTATTCCTGATTCTTGAGTAAATGAACAAACCTAAAAGTATTTTAAGCATTTCTACAAAATGATTTATTTTACTAACCATTTTAGATTTAAGAGTACTTGAACAAACACATTAAGTAAGTATTTAAAGGAATTCCTCACATACATTACCGTACTGTTTTTCCCACTCCTTCCAGATTCGCGAGACTATGCAGTCCCCGATGTCACCAAGTCTGCCCTGAAGGTGGTGCTACCCCCTGTGTACCCGCCACATGTGCCCACACTGAGGGGCCAGGTCCTGAACCAGCTGGACCTTACCCCACCCACCTATGATGCACTGTATGCGGCGGCAGACGTTGTACATCAGCAGAGTCTGAACATTCCAAACCTCCAGGTACATGACTATACTGGGCTGGGACCATAGTACAGAAATATATTAAGATTATCTTAAAATATTTTCCCTTAAGTTCCAATTTTTTAATTGTAACATTTCTTATACACAGATAAATGTGTGAATCCATTTAAATTTAAGCCAACACAACTAACTAACAAATATAAATGATTACTAAGAAAATCTCAACTTGTGAAAACAAACTGTCAACTTTTGGAGATGTGAAAAGCATGAAAATTAGACCTCTGCGAAAATTAGTGAGTTCCCAGTACTTGCAAAGCACATCTTGAATAGCCCATTATAAAGCAGCGGTATTTATTACCAAGTGGTACTTGGTACTACAGCTCTTTTATGAAAGTAATCACGTTTTTATGAATGTTGTATAATGATCACCAGCTTGAATATTTGTGTAATCATCCTGCAACCACTGTGCACCTATCATTATTTTCCCCCAGGGGGGCAGCGGCGGGAAATCCAAGGGGAATTTGACTAATTGTATTTTGGGGGATCTAATACCCCACCCTAGAGCCAAGCATTTTTTTATACATCCCTGCAATGGGGGATGCTTAATTGTTGTATCAAATGGCCCGGGGCCAATATTACCGGGATCCAAAATCTGAACAAAGTCTATTTCCCGGTACCCGCAATTATTCGGCGTCTGTCATATTCCTGCAGGTAGGGAATTGCTTTCAGTATGAAGTCCCATATATGTGCAATAGACATCAGTAAACCATCAGACTGCATGTTATTAATATTGCTTTGTGTTGAATGTATTAAGTTGATGAAATGTAACTTAAACATGTAAATGCAAATATAAAAGTGCAATTAGTTGCATGTAGTTAAAGGAGCCAAAGAGTTTATTCTGCATAATGGTGGTTAAATTGTTATTTTATACATGTATATCTGTCAAGTAAGTGATTTGATGCCGCAGATGGTGATGTTACTTTTATTTTTCTACGACCAAAAATGTCTCAATTGCAGATGTAGTCATTAAAATCTATATTACTTTAAAATGTACTCATTGACACTGTACACAAGTAATTTTGTGATATTTGGAGTTTCTAGTTCTCCTCAGCATACATTACATTATTCAGGCGTAAAAAAATATGTTTGTTTCAGGTTACCCGACCTACCCTAAAAAATGCCCCGACCCAATAACATTTTATTGAGTTTGTCAGATATTTTTTGTTTTATTTACCTTCTTCCAATAATTAAATGTTTTTTTTTTATGAAATAAGTCTTTTGTTTTGATAGCATCCACTTAAAAACAATGTTTAAGGATATTACCGATATGTTTTGAATATATATTTAGTTTCGAACCTTAAAGTTGACCATTTACCAAATAATTTTTTTTTTATATAATAATAATAAAAAAATCCCTACGTACCTACCCTAATTTTTTGGGTCATGTAACCTGAAACAAACATATTTTTTTTTATGCCTCATAAGCACTGGACATATACACAAAGCATCTTAAGTAATTTCTTTAATATTTTCACTTAAGTTAAATTTTATCCGTATCGTTAAATTTGGAAATTTCTTCAATTGTATAATTCCATTAAAACACAGTTTAGCATTACGTAACACTTTAAAATAGCATCAATATGAAAGTGTTATTTGGACATGTACAGCTGGGCAGGTATTCACAAAGAATCTTAAGTAATTTCTTTAATATTTTCACTTAAGTGCAAAATTTGAATGTATTACATTTCTTTACTTAATTAATAGATTAATATGTTGTTGATATTGCTCCAATAACACTTTCATATTGATGCTATTTTAAAGTGTTACGTAATGCTAAACTGTGTTTTAATGGAATTATACAGTTGAGGAAATTTCCAAATTTAAGGATAAGGATAAAATTTAACTTAAGATGCTTCATGAATACTGCCCCTGGAATATAAAAATGGGTGTTGCTGGCTATCATATTCCTTTAAATGTGTTTTAAATTGTTAAATAAAGATTTATATCACTCAAAATTGAGGCCAGTAATGTTATGAGCAAAAACAAAAAAGATGACTAAGGAATCCCATATTTTACCTTCTACTTATGACAAGATGTTCGGTATTTTACATTTTTATGCCCCCACAAAGTGGGAGGCATTAAGCGTTGCACGTGTCCGTCCAATTATTGTTGGCAACACGCCCTTTGTCTGTGTCCAAACATTTGCCCTGGGGGCATACGTGTCTCTGACACATCTAGTTTGACTGGAAACTTCAAATATTACCAATAATATAACTTATCTCTGCTATGGATATACCACGGTAGTATTATAACATATTATTTCTCCCATAATGGGTTTGTGCTATTTAGATATGCGAAATTTGTGTTTATTGTTATTGCTTATTATTCACATTTACAATGTAAACTTATAATTCACATTTACCTTTAAACTTCTTGTATGGATATTCATATACTTTTAACAATCCAAACGACTTGGAAAACTCCATGTTTCACATGTGCTTTTCTTTTGCGCATTCAGGGTGCCACTGGCAGCAGTGTGTACTCGATTCCAAATGCCGAGTTGCTACTCAGTCTCGACCTATCGGTGGTCGAGTTCCCGCGTGAAAACCTGAGATTTGTAGAGGTGCTTGGTGAAGGCCAGTTCGGGGAGGTGAGTCAGAGTTAGGGAATCAAACTATACCAACATCTTCATCAACATAATCACCATCGCCAAAATCACCACTACTGCAACCTCTATAAATACTGCCACCACCATCGTCAACATTCAAACCACTGACAACAACAACAACACTGCCATTAATTTACCACTAACATCTACTCAAGCACCACCTCCATCACCACGAACACTATCAACTCTACCATCCCTATGAGCACGACCAGCAACATCATCAACATAAACACCACCACCACTACCACTGACAACAACACCACCACTTAGTTACCACTAGCATCTACTAAAGCCACCACTAAGTTACCACTAGCATCTACTAAAGCCACCACTAAGTAACCACTAGCATCTACTAAAGCCACCACTAAGTTACCACTAGCAATTTCTAAAGCCACCACTAAGTTACCACTAGCATCTACTAAAACCACCACTAAGTTACCACTAGCATCTACTAAAACCGCCACTAAGTTACCACTAGCATCTACTAAAACTGCCACTAAGTTACAACTAGCATCTACTAAAACCACCACTAAGTTACCACGAGCATCTACTAAAACCACCACTAAGTTACCACTAGTATCTACTAAAACCACAACTAAGTTACCACTAGCATCTACTAAAACCACCACTAAGTTACCACTAGCATCTACTAAAACCACCACTAAGTTACCACTAGCATCTACTAAAACCACCACATCAGCCAACTTTAATACTATTAGGAACACTACCACTGCCAAACAACCTTATGCACTATCAACACCAACACAAGCATCACTGCAATCAAGATCATCACAATCATCACTAAGTAACCAACACCACCATCATCACAATCAAGCTCATCACAATCATCACTAAGTAACCAACACCACCATCATCACAATCAAGCTCATCACAATCATCACTAAGTAACCAACACCACCATCATCACAGTCAAGATCATCACAATCATCACTAATTAACCAACACCACCATCATCACAATCAAGATCATCACAATCATCACTAAGTAACCAACACCACCATCATCACACTCAAGATCATCACAATCATCACTAAGTAACCAACACCACCATCATCACAATCAAGCTCATCACAATCATCACTAAGTAACCAACACCACCATCATCACAATCAAGCTCATCACAATCATCACTAAGTAACCAACACCACCATCATCACAGTCAAGATCATCACAATCATCACTAAGTAACCAACACCACCATCATCACAATCAAGATCATCACAATCATCACTAAGTAACCAACACCACCATCATCACAATCAAGATCATCACAATCATCACTAAGTAACCAACACCACCATCATCACAATCAAGCTCATCACAATCATCACTAAGTAACCAACACCACCATCATCACAATCAAGCTCATCACAATCATCACTAAGTAACCAACATCACCATCACCGCCATCAAGATCATAACAATCATCACTAAGTAACCAACACCACAATCACCACAGTCAAGATCATCACAATCAGCAATAAGTAACCAAAACCACCATCTCCACAGTCAAGATGATCACAATCATCACTTAGTAACCAACACCACCATCACCACAATCAAGATCACCACAATCATCACTAAGTAACCAACACCAATATCACCGTAACCAAGATCATCACTAAGTAACCAACACCACCATCATCACAATCAAGATCATCACAATCATAACTAAGTAACCAACACCACCATCATCACAGTCAAGCTCATCACAATCATCTCTAAGTAACCAACACCACCATCATCACAATCAAGCTCATCACAATCATCACTAAGTAACTAACACCACCATCATCACAATCAAGATCATCGCAATCATCACTAGGTAACCAACACCACCATCATCACAATCAAGATCACAACAATCATCACTAAGTAACCAACACCACCATCATCACAATCAAGATCATCACAATCATCACTAAGTAACCAACACCACCATCATCACACTCAAGATCATCACAATCATCACTAAGTAACCAACACCACCATCATCACAATCAAGCTCATCACAATCATCACTAAGTAACCAACACCACCATCATCACAATCAAGCTCATCACAATCATCACTAAGTAACCAACATCACCATCACCGCCATCAAGATCATAAACAATCATCACTAAGTAACCAACACCACCATCACCACAGTCAAGATCATCACAATCAGCAATAAGTAACCAAAACCACCATCACCACAGTCAAGATGATCACAATCATCACTTAGTAACCAACACCACCATCATCACAATCAAGATCATCACAATCATCACTAAGTAACCAACACCACCATCATCACAATCAAGCTCATCACAATCATCACTAAGTAACCAACACCACCATCATCACAATCAAGCTCATCACAATCATCACTAAGTAACCAACACCACCATCATCACAGTCAAGATCATCACAATCATCACTAATTAACCAACACCACCATCATCACAATCAAGATCATCACAATCATCACTAAGTAACCAACACCACCATCATCACACTCAAGATCATCACAATCATCACTAAGTAACCAACACCACCATCATCACAATCAAGCTCATCACAATCATCACTAAGTAACCAACACCACCATCATCACAATCAAGCTCATCACAATCATCACTAAGTAACCAACACCACCATCATCACAGTCAAGATCATCACAATCATCACTAAGTAACCAACACCACCATCATCACAATCAAGATCTTCACAATCATCACTAAGTAACCAACACCACCATCATCACAATCAAGATCATCACAATCATCACTAAGTAACCAACACCACCATCATCACAATCAAGCTCATCACAATCATCACTAAGTAACCAACACCACCATCATCACAATCAAGCTCATCACAATCATCACTAAGTAACCAACATCACCATCACCGCCATCAAGATCATAACAATCATCACTAAGTAACCAACACCACAATCACCACAGTCAAGATCATCACAATCAGCAATAAGTAACCAAAACCACCATCTCCACAGTCAAGATGATCACAATCATCACTTAGTAACCAACACCACCATCACCACAATCAAGATCACCACAATCATCACTAAGTAACCAACACCAATATCACCGTAACCAAGATCATCACTAAGTAACCAACACCACCATCATCACAATCAAGATCATCACAATCATAACTAAGTAACCAACACCACCATCATCACAGTCAAGCTCATCACAATCATCTCTAAGTAACCAACACCACCATCATCACAATCAAGCTCATCACAATCATCACTAAGTAACTAACACCACCATCATCACAATCAAGATCATCGCAATCATCACTAGGTAACCAACACCACCATCATCACAATCAAGATCACAACAATCATCACTAAGTAACCAACACCACCATCATCACAATCAAGATCATCACAATCATCACTAAGTAACCAACACCACCATCATCACAATCAAGATCATCACAATCATCACTAAGTAACCAACACCACCATCATCACAATCAAGCTCATCACAATCATCACTAAGTAACCAACACCACCATCATCACAATCAAGATCATCACAATCATCACTAAGTAACCAACATCACCATCACCGCCATCAAGATCATAAACAATCATCACTAAGTAACCAACACCACAATCACCACAGTCAAGATCATCACAATCAGCAATAAGTAACCAAAACCACCATCACCACAGTCAAGATGATCACAATCATCACTTAGTAACCAACACCACCATCACCACAATCAAGATCACCACAATCATCACTAAGTAACCAACACCAATATCACCGTAATCAAAATCATCACTAAGTAACCAACACCACCATCATCAAATCAAGATCATCACAATCATAACTAAGTAACCAACACCACCATCACCAAAATCAAGATCACCACAATCATCACTAAGTAACCAACACCACCATCACCGCAATCAAGATGATCATATTCATCACTAAGTAACCATCACAATCAAGATGATCATAATCATCACTAAGTTACCAAAACCACCATCATCACAATCAAGATCGTCACCATCATCACAATCAAGATCATCACAATTATCACTAAGCAACCAACTCAACCATCATCACAATGAAGATCATCACAATCATCACTAAGTAACCAACACCACCATCATCACAATCATCACTAAGTAACCAACACCACCATCACCACAGTCAATATCACCACAGTCATCACTAAGTAACCAACATCACCATCACCACAGTCAAGATCACCACAATCATCACTAAGTAACCAAGCCCACCATCACCACAGTCAAGATTGTCACAATCATAACTAAGTAACCAAGCCCACCATCACCACAGTCAAGATCACCACAATCATCACTAAGTAATCAACACCACCATCACCACAATCAAGATCACCACAATCATCACTAGTAACCAACACCACCATCACCACAATCAAGATCATATCAATTATCACTAAGTAACCAACATCACAATCAAGATCACCACAATCATCACTTAGTAACCAACACCACCATCACCACAATCAAGATCATCACAATCATCACTAAGTAATCAACACCACCATCGCCACAATCAAGATCACCACAATCATCACTAAGTAACCAACAACACCATCATCACAATCAAGATCATCACAATTATCACTAAGTAACCAAGCCCACCATCACCACAATCAAGATTGTCACAATCATCACTAAGTAACCAACACCACCATCATCACAATCAAGATCATCAAAATTATCACTAAGTAACCAACCACCGTCATCACAATCAAGATCATCACAATTATCGCTAAGTAACCAACACCACCATCACCACAATCAAGATCACCACAATCATCACTAAGTCACCAACACAATCATCACAACCGCCGTTATCAACCTGTATTGAATCGAACCCAACCAGCACAACCACCGATGCTATTATAAACATTTAACCAACGAGCCCCAAAATGTATAAGCATTTTCCATTACAAACATACATCACATGCAAGTAAGAAGAATTTAAAAGACTGTAAAATGCACATTATCGTTGTAAATTAATGAATGAAAGCAGTGTTTTACTGTATTTTCACAATTCATAGAAACGAGGGATATACTTTAATTCTTCAAATTGTTGTTAATAATTTGTATCAATATTTATCTATTAGCTCTCGTTATGCAAGAAAACGAGTTAATAAGCAGGCGCTTCCCGTGCCAATGTGGGTGGGGCAATCTTTCACGAAATCACAGACACGTGTCTGGAAGATGAAGAGAAACAATGTGAATAATATTCCCTCTCAAGATTAGTTATTAGTCTGAGAGCCATAAAATATTTTCTGTGCAAATCGTTGCTCCCAGACTGTTGCTAATGATGCTAGATAATAAAGGTAGTTCATGAAACGCTGTACGCCGCGACAGAAGCTTTTACCAGAGACTGTAAATTTTCATTTTGCAGTTGCCATGCTAAAAGCTGCTTGTTCGGAAAAGAAAGCATGGCAAGTTGGTCAAGGTTAACAGTAGACTTTGAACAAAACAATATATATTTATTGAAGATACATTGTATATCTTGGTAACAAAATATTTTGTTGTGTGTTTTCTTGTGTTTTTAACAACATTTCTACACTTGTTTGTTTGCTGTTTATCACACTGTATTAAGTTTGACATGGACCCGTGTATGTTACCTGAATACTTGATGGCAATAATGACCCAGGTTCATCTGTGTGAAGCGGTTGACATTGGGGAATTCATCCATGAGGACTATCCGATCAACCGGAACATCAACCGCCCCGTTCTAGTTGCAGTTAAGATGCTACGGAAGGAGGCTGACGACCGGGCCAGGTAGGCTACATGTACAGTGTCTTGGTGGAATGTAACCCAGTTTCAGTGGCATAACTAGGCATACACTTATATTTAGTCTATAGGCATGTGTGTATTAATCATCTACCTGACATAGCAATGAAAAAAAATGAGAAAAAAAAAATGAGAAAAATAATCCATACTCTTGTGCAAAAGTTGGGTTTGGTGAAAAATCAGCACGATCCGAAAGGTAGCATTTGCATTTCATATCTGAACACAAGAGTTATTCAAACATGTAGTTGCTCGTTCAAATTTTACTGAATTTGCGATAAATTGCCAAATTAACATTGCCTAAATTCAACTTAAAGTTATATCAAATTCGACCTCTGTCCTCCCTTGCTGTCTTAGAAGTGTTGGGCAAAGTTCATCTCATCTCTTAAGGCACATTTACCCCGTGCGAGTCCTGCCTTACCCACCATAATGTTTATTTATTTATGCTCATATTTTTATATGCACATGTGCGTAACTGTTGGATACAGGCATAAGTGTAAGATACAGGTTTGATCTTACACACTGGTTTAACTTCTGCACTCGTTTGAAATAGTTCGCCTAGAAAACTGCTGTTTATCTGCATTAATTTTGTAAAATTATTACCCATTTGGCATCAGATTTGTGGGTTTCAGTCTTCTTGCTGTTGAACTCAATTTTATCGGCGTAATAGTTATAAGTAATCATGTTTAAATTTCTCACAGGTGTTCATATATAACAGATGTTTTTGTTTGAAAGAAACATCAAAGCAAAGTAATTAATGATCATTTTCATAAGAAGTAATACATCTTCGATGAATAAGTGAACGTGGAAAATATTCTGAATGCTGTGACAATAAAACAACAAACATATTGTATTAATATTTAATAAGAAGTTAGTTGCAAATTAAAGACAAAATGGTGGCCGAATATTTATATACCGGTACACTGTAACAACTTTGCACAAATTGGACCCACAATCTGACAATTATAAATGTGGAAGAAACTGGCATTACCGTCCAAGAAAAATCAGTTAATTTTACTTTGAGAATTTCAGTGCCCAGCAATTATTGGCAAGCAGTTTTTAATCATCTTACTCATTTCTGTGTAAGTCTGACTTCCATTTACTGGCATAAGTATGTGCACTTGGTACTGGTAAACCGCTTAGATCGGCTAAACTTGCCCTGGAAAAGTGTGAGTTGTTTAACTGACCACCGTGATATGACTAAAATACTGTAAAAAACAGCCAAAAAAAAAACCCAAAAAACAAAGCTAGCAGTTTTGACGTTTCATCTCTTTCTCCCTTTAGAGAGCACTTTCAGAGGGGAAATCACACTTGAGTCAGGGGGAAAATTGGGGAATATTAGATAAGAATTCCAGTAGCCACTTCGTATATGAGAGCAGTTTTAAATCTTTTAACCAATTTCTCTGCAGGGCGGACTTCCAGAAGGAGATCAAGATCATGTCACAACTGAAGGACCCGAACATCGTGCGGGTGCTTGGTGTGTGTATCCGGGAGGAGCCGCTGTGTATGATCGTGGAGTACATGAAGTATGGGGACCTCAACCAGTTCCTACTGGACCATGTCCCTGAGTCGCCCATGGCTGAGGCAACGAACGCAAAGACTTTAAGGTATTGGCTTGTTCTCTTGGATTTTAGTTTTGTGAACTTATTTTGTTGTATGTGTTTCTTTGTTTGTTTGTTGTCGTTTTTCGCTTGTTTGTTCTGTTTTTAGTTCATATATAAAAATGCTGTCAGTTTACTACGCATATAGTCTTTGTGGCATAAAATAGATAAGGTTACATTTTACTTGTCTGAAATACATTATATATTCTGTTAATAAAAAACTGCTGTAGTTAACTGAACGCAATTCCTCCATATTTTATATACAAATCATAAAATAACAATTCAACTTCACTGCAAGTTTTATGAGTTTCATGTACTTCTACATAACAATTTTAATCAACTGAAAGTGATATTTTGTTTTAGTCTTCATAAGAAAGTCATATAATAGTGGGAAAGTTGCATAGTATTTAAAGGTCTGAGGCATGTGGTGAGAAAACTGGGCTTACTGCATGTGCGTAAAGTGTGGTCCCGGATTAGCCTGTGCAGTCCGCACAGGCTAATCCAAGATGGCACTTTCAACCTACAGCAGATTTATGTTTAGAAGAGACTTCCTTGAAACAGAAAATACGATAAAAGCGGCAAGTGCCATCCCCAATTAGCCTGTGCGGACTGCACAGGCTAATCCGAGGCAACACTTTACGCACATACATTAAGCCCGGTTTTCCCACGACACATGGATAGACACCAAGAGAATCAGTAAGTAATGAGAATACCGAAGAAAATATATAGCGCTCTCAAGACAGAATGGTCCTGTAGCTTTGTAACTAGACTCACTGAAATCGGAGTATAGATGTTATTTCAGGGGCCTCTTAGAGTCTCAATTAAACACGGGATGTCCATTGTTCCGCTTGTGCAGTTATATTAAGCTAATTTCAATTAAACCCCAATTGTTTCAGTTATGGATGTCTGATCTACATGGCCTCGCAGATTGCGTCCGGAATGAAGTACCTGGAGTCCCTCAACATGGTGCACCGCGACCTGGCCACCCGCAACTGCCTTGTGGGCACGAACTTCACCATAAAGATTTCGGACTTTGGGATGAGTCGAAGCCTCTACAGCGCGGATTATTACAGAATCGAGGGGCGAGCCGTGCTGCCTATACGATGGATGGCATGGGAGTCAATATTACTGGTAAATACATTACTATAATGGCTGTTGGGATTTGCTTTGTTTTTTGTTTTGTTTTTTTAATTTATTTTGTTTTTCCTTTTTTGGTCAGGGTGGGGGATGTAGGATAGTGGGAATGTATATAAGAAAATAAAACATTCAATTTATGCAGACTGTTAGTATGGTTGATGGCATAAAATATTATCATTTTTGTTGAAACAGAAAGTTGAAGAGAAATGCTAGGTTTTGTAAAACATGTATGCATGATCTGATAAAGTTCTCTATTCCTCTTCCGTTAAATATGTGTTCTTGCTACCCCTCCCCCCCCCCAAAAAAAAAGACATCCAGTTAGAGAATTTTTTTGTTTTTTTTGGTTTTTACAAAATAAACCATCTTGTTGCTATTATATGATACTTTTTGGTGTAATGAAGATTTTAGCAATATAATCGGTCCATTGCAGGGCAAGTTTACTACTAAGTCAGACGTCTGGTCACTAGGAGTAACGCTGTGGGAAATCCTCACGTTCGCACGCGATCAACCGTACGACACGATGAACGACGAGCAAGTGATTGAAAACGCGGGGCACTACTACCGCAATGACAATAAACAAATTTACTTACCACAACCGGTTAACTGTCCCAAGGAAATTTATGATTTGATGCTTGAGAGTTGGAATCGCACAGAGTGTGAACGGCCAAGCTTCCGCGAAATCCAGATGTTCCTGCAGCGTAAGAACATGGGCTACAACCCAAAGGATGAGAAAATGAACCAGATTAAGGTCCCAATCTGCTGACTAACCGTCCATGAGGCAGACGATGAAGATTTAATCTCCAAACCGAGTAACTTTACGCAGGATTCCTGCAGTAATGGTGATGTTCCGCCACCCACTAATTCTGGCGCCTCTTCTTGTTTTATCGGTCATCCGTGTTCGGAATTTCGTAATTTAAATGAAACTGCTTTGGTTTCAAAGACTGATAATGTTATCAACTGGGAACACAAAAAGGGATTAATCTCTAAACACAGTGGTGATGGTGTTTCTGAAAGAGAGAATGTCTTTAACAGAAAACTACGCACTTCTCTGTCAGAAAATTCGAAAGCTTCTTTAACTGGAATGCTTGTTGCTAGGACTGATAACAGCCAAGCAGCAACAGTTTTAAAACCAGAAAGGTCTGGATTAATCTCTAAGCCATGCACTGTTGTAATCTCTAAGCCAAGTGTGAGGAAGGGAACGAACAATTTACCAGGTTGAAAATGATTAAATCAGATAGATTTTATCTGAAAATAGTTCAAAATACAATTACAAGTTTACATACTCGGCTTTTCCGCACTTCTATGACAGTAGGGAAGCATACTTCGTGTAATGACCTTGTTATGCACTGAGCTGTCATGAGAAAACTGTTTTGTCGTTTAGAGTTAAGTCGCAAAACTCTTGTTACTGCAGATTGCATATTTGCAGTAGCTATAAAGAAAATGCTTTCCGTTAATTGTGTATAGAGAGAAGTGAAGATACTTCAGATGTTTCACAAGAGTGTCCTAATCTAATTGACAGTGGTATGTGAAAATACTATTGAAGGGAAGCATTATATTAATGAGGATCATTACATCCAGCGAGACAGAAAGACAGATCTGAGGCTACTGGGTGTGTGCATTTTTCTGCATAATTACGGAGAACACTTCAACGTGCAGAATCCCACATATATTTTGCAGGCATGTTATTTTATGTAGATTTCATGTTCCTAGACACAATATTGCATTTTGGACGCATGCCAAAGATGTAAACTTGTATTTTACATATTTCCTGCGAGTCATTTTCGTCATGTGTTCAGAAATTCCTTGACATTTTTTAGTTTACCAGACTGTGAAATCTTCAGCACTGCAGAGCTGAGTGTAATTTATGGTTTGCAAAACATATTTGTTTCCTTCTGACGACAGATATTTTCTTGATTCTTCCTAAGAATGAACTGAAAGATTATTGCATTTACAATGCTCCACAATTTGTGCTTGCATCATTGGTCATTTGTAGTTTAATCATTATAATCATAATTAAGTTCATAAAAAAAAAATCATTTTTGTTTGTTTAACTGATAAATATATTTCATGTGATCTAAAATGTCGACAAAGGTTTCTTTGATCCATCCTTATTTTCTGTAAAGACTTGTGGTTTTCTATTTATTTTCTGTAAAGACTTGTGGTTTTCTATTTATTTTCTGTAAAGACTTGTGGTTTTCTATTTATTTTAATAAATTAGTAGGACCAGACTTTGATCTTTTTTTTTCATGCTGATGTATAAAAATTTTACTATACCAGCTACTATTTATTTATAATAATATTGGTTTAATAGATTTGAAACAACCTTTTCGAGTGTTAATTAATATTTACAAGTTGGCACAAAAAATTAGATTATTTTCCTTTTTGCTCTGATTTAATAGTATTAAATACAGTTTCACCATTTATTAATTAAATAGCTTATTTCAACCAAGCATTACCATAAAATCAATCATTAACATAAGCTGTAATAATTTTAAGTGATATTTACCATTTTGTTGACAAGAAGGAAAAACATTGGTAGTAATGAAACTAATGCCACTGAAATATGTTTGTATCTTTGAAACACATATAATAATTACATTGATATAGCCAGTTATCACGTGCATTTTTGTGTTATACACAACCGTATTACATTTTTATAGCTATCTTGTATATATTGATGTGAAATTGTACAAATGTATATATTATTGTTGTTGTTCTGTTGGAAATAGAGAAATTGTATTTCATCATTTATGTGTCCATTTCACGTATTATATTTTGATAGAAATCTAATTTGAAAAAAAAAACCCCCAACTATTTCTAATTTACTAAATATTGTGGTTTATCAGTACTTTGACATTTTGGTGGAAGTTACCGCTCCTATTTATGAATGTAAAATTGATTTTTATGTTCCACAAATAAGCTTTTCATTTTTATATGGGTTTTTTTATGAACATCAAATAACTCAATTGAACAGTGTACTTTTAAACACGCGTACAAAAAAAGCTTTGAACATTTTTTCATTCTTACCCAGAACAATTTTGACCATATCTCTATGTTAATATAGTCTGATCGTAGACTTGTGTCAACACAAGACATAATGTCTTTGTGATATGATATAAAAGTGCAATGGTTAAAGTTTGGCGGTGTAAAGGTGAACACAGCTGTAAAATGGCCATAGTGTTATGTACAAGACAGGCTGATGGTAAAATGTTTAAAAGTATAATTGCTGAAACCAGTTTACCAATGTTAGAAAAGGTAAACAGACTTTTTGCTTGACTTTTGACCAAAAAAAACCAGTTGCATTATTAGTAGTAAAGAAAATGAAACGTTATATGGGATAGTAATTGTTTAGGTTTGTAACTCTAAATATATTTGGTGTCTTTTGTAATTGTTCATTTTATTAACATTTTCTAGTCATAATTTTGAAGGCTGAATGATAATTCTGTTCGTGATAACACCGTTTCACAGTTTTCATTTTGATTGAATAATGCTTTCCTTTCTTTTATTTACACATTGAAAACACTATTATAAGCTGTATTGCTGTTCTTGCTT
The DNA here is from genome assembly GCA_027627225.1 of Congeria kusceri. NCBI lineage: Eukaryota > Metazoa > Mollusca > Bivalvia > Myida > Dreissenidae > Congeria > Congeria kusceri. The sequence goes on along the minus strand of CM051037.1, from coordinate 20,638,259 downwards.
TAGAATTATGAGATTAATAAATAACCTGAAAATCACCACTAATATCAATGCATGTGTATTTGTATAATTCTAAAAATGTAATTAGTCATATGGTATATAGTTCAATTTCGAATGCTTATGAAATTTTGTTATAAGGGAAGTAACTCTTCACTGAATATTTTGAATCAATCGTCTCCCTTGGATTGTGTACTTTTAAAGGTGTATATATAAAACAAATTCATTAGTTGTTGTTTTTGCTCTTTTTCTGCACAACTGTTATTGTATGTCTGATTGTCAACTATGTTGGGAAATCATTATATATACCTTTGTGTAAACTTAATGGTATTTTCTTCTGTCCAGTAGACCTGTTCTCATCAAATTGTAACTTGATAAACAAAATGTTTGTGAACATTTTACTACATACTTGTTGGTCATAGAGTTCGAGCTATGGTATTCTAGCAGAAGTAATGACAGTGTTAATGATTGTATGATCAAACATCATTTTCATTTATTTCCACGCTTGTAAATTGTATTGTGTATACTTTCAAATCCATACAAGGATATTTCTGTGTGTATTGTAATACAAACTTAGTGCTGGCTCTTTATATGTAATTTTCTGATGTTCGTCCGTCTGTTCATGTTCAGTGTTTGCCCTTTTCTGTATGTATAAGTGGGTATCACAGCCCACATTTACATGTCTTTGAATACTTGATCATTTATTTATGAAATATTAAATAAAATAAAATGGATGAAATAAAAAGGTGTTTCATATCGTTATGCGACCCAACATGTTTTGTCCACCCCCACCCCCCCCCCCACCCCGAAAAAAAGATAAAAAACAATGTGCCGTGAAGGCGTCAGTGATCGAACCTACGACGTCCGAATCAAAAACTACATACGCTAACCGACATGACGTATTTTATGGCATGGCTTCCATTTAAAGCACTTCAACTGAAATACATATGTAGCAGTATTCCACGTAAATTACATCATTTCCTGGTAAGAACCTTTTATTATTTCATAAGCAGTATTGCCAGATGCTTCATTTTGCTGCCGTTTTCTCTTTGTCATAATATTATATGGCAAAACAACTACTGAAAAGGTGCCATTTTGACAGTATATATGAATAAGTCACTTGATTGGACAGTTGGTTTAATTCCTTCGTATAAACGGGGGAATTTAAGAAATTAAGATGAGAACTATATGAAAATTACTCTTCTCAGTGGTCCGAACGTGTTGTGTAACTACTGTAGTTAATAGGCGTACAGAACCTGCAAATAATAATACAAATGTACATTGTAACACTATTTCGGACGCGCAGCTCGAATCTAGCAAGCGTTGCATGTATTTTCGAAGTTTATGAGGTCCTTCCGCGCCGAAGCTGCATTATGTGAGGACCCCGGGGTGTGTCCCAGCACCCCGCCTAATTTACTTGTAGTAACATCGAAATTTGGGACGAATTTTGAATCATAGCTGCCATTTCCAGCTATTTATCTTTTACTGAAATATTTTTAGTGATGGTATGGTCTTTGGATGAGGGGGGAAGCCGGAGTACCCGTTTGGAAACCCCACCTGTCCGGTATGGTAACCACCAACCAAATTCACTAGCGTCCGTCGAGTGGGGAGCGAATGTGAGAAGCGAGTGTAACAACAAAGTCGCTCCGCACTGGAGGCTATTTATATACAAATACGTACGTCATTAGTTAAAATAATTATAAATAGAGAATACATGGTCGGTGCCGGGATGGAGAAAGTTTATCCGGTGTGGCTTAGAAAATGAAAATATGGCGTGCTTGAGAATAAATGTTGAACAAAAGTGAGTCAGTGTATGGCAAATTGGAAACGTAACGTAAGTCCGTAAAAAGCTATATAGCTGATGTGTTACTAATATGTGCCGACAATAAACAAATATTGACTTTCTTTACTTGACCACTAAATTAGCGCGTTCTATCGGTTATTATAGCTGGTTGTGAAAGTGTTATTTATTTTTGTCGATGCTGTTTTTTTTAAACATTTTGACAACCAATTACTACAATGTAATTAGTGTTTAATATTCAAGACATTCGAAAGCACACATCGCTTTACATACCCTGCAAGTACGAAACTACAAAAATACCCCCCCCCCCCCCATAAAAATTAATAATTATTATGATGCGATTATCGTATACATACTATCGAATTAGAAGCAGCCTAAATTACCTGCGCGCTACACAAATTTTAAGTTGAAAAGAAAATCATGGGATCAGGTGATCTCACAAGCTGGTCTACAGTGGCCTGATCTCCATCTTCAACCAGGCCATATACCATACCAGCGTATACCACCAGTACATGTATATCGACTGTCCTTTTGTAAAAGTGACATTACAGAAATTCAACGTCAATCAAACAAATGTTTCCTTTAAAGTATAATGATAAAATTCATGTAAAGGTCCGTTTCAGGTAAGTATTTCCAAGCTACACGCATATTCTAGGCCATACATTAGCAACACAAGTTAATAAGGACACTTGCATATTCTAGGCTATACATTAGCAACACAAATTAATAAGGACACTTGCATATTCTAGGCTATACATTAGCAACACAAATTAATAAGGACACTTGCATATTCTTTTTTTTTCTTTTTTTTCAGCTTGTTATAATTTATTATTTTACTAATTTTCACTCGGTTTAGCACAAATTATTCCATAAACCCAACACAGGTATTGAACCGCATCAAATTTAGCCTTAACAACTTCTATTTGATTCCGATTCCAATACATATGTATGAATATTGTCGCGCATATAATAAGAACTCATACATAATATAACACTTAAAATTTGAAATTAACATAATATAAGACTTAACATTTGAAAATTGGTGATATCAACTTTATTTGCAGCCTTATAACATTTTAAAGTGAAAATTGTACACTTACACAATTTTATGACAGACTGCATTGAAGAAAATAAAATGTAATTGATTCTTTAAATCGTAATGAAACTTTAATAAATAATGATTATACATGTGATAAGTAACAGTTAATATAGTTGTATACATAAGTTGCTGGTTTCTACGATGACCCTTAAGTAATAGGAAACACTTGTTGTTTTTATTTTTCGTTTAAACGTAACATTAATTCGTTAAAACGTAATATTATTGGTTTAAACATATTTATATCAAACAAGCATATATGATTATATATATTTTCGAAAAATGCAATATTTCAGTTTTGCAAATACATGTTTGAAAAGGATTGGAAATTATGGTGGCTGATTTCTGCCATATTTCTGCCATATCGTTCTGGCACACCAGGGAGCCGTTTCATCATTGGTTGCAGCGCAGTTGCAGTTTTATATGTAATTGCAACTGCAACTTGCAATTGCAACTTGCAACCCGTATTCCATTTCATTAAAAAATCGCAAGTGCAACGCGCACCTGTTGGTTGCAAATTTGTATTGAAACTTTGCAACTGCCCGTGAGGAGTTACAAATATGGCCGAACTTTTTGCATACGCCCATATGCAGCGTCGGTATAGAAGGAATGCGAGGGTGTTTCATTCAATTTGGCAATATCCGAGATATAGATTTTGTATCTCGGTATAGAGTGGACAGAATTACAGCCCAAGAATTGCTTGGAATTGTCGGGCAGGATTTATCCCGCGGTTTGCAGGGTGGTCACCCCATACCTGCCGACACACAGGCAAGTGATATTGTCAAATGTAAAAGCAGTAACGAAGAAATCGTAAGAAATTTATTTAACTGTCATTGTACATGAATTAATTGCTGTGGATAATAATTACTATTTATTAAGGTTATTATACTACAAAGATAAATATCTGCATGTAGCTGTTCATTTAGTACAAAAAAATTTCAACAGTTTATGGAATATTAACTTGATCTCACATTATCGCAGGTAAAAGCAAGTAACAAATTAACAATTTATGTTCCATAATGACTGAAAATTGAAAAAACATTACTTTTTATCATTCTGACTAGTCTTCAATCAAATCAATAATTTGGTAATTTAGATTATTTGCGACATGTACTATTATGGTACACTGAATATTATGATTGTTTTTTTTTCGATTGTTAAAGCGTTACTGCATATGTGTTTGTGGTATATTTCCTATAATAAATACATTCATCTTAAATATTTGACAATTATTACAGATTTCCTACGCAGCCACAGAGTGTGGTCAATGTAAAACGACTGTGGGAAGAGTATGTTCCCGAACATTACTGGTTCGATTGACGGCACACTGGTACCAATTTTGGCGCCATCTTACCATGAGGAGGCCTTTGTGTGCCGCAAGGGGTACCACGCATTAAACTGTCGGGCAGTTTCATCACCAGACTTGAAGTAAGTTTTTATTATACTCTCACAAACAAAGTTTGTGCATGGCGAGTTGTTAAACGTGAGCTTGTCAGTATTTCGGCCTGTTGGTTTTCATTGTTTCCTGATGTTGACGCAAGAAAGGCTTGACATATTCACTTACGTTTTGGTACACATGTGTAACAACATAGAATACAGGTCAGGTTCGACTTTGGTTAAAAAATCACTAAATTTTGATATATTTATGAACCCTATTTGACTTCAATGCCCTAAAAACATAGTTTCCGGACAATAACTAAAGAATGGCTTGACATAATCAAATAATTCTTTGTACACATGTGCAGCATCATAAAATACAGATTAAGATCTACTTTGGTTACGAATTGCTTGAGGGATTTCATTCAAACTTAAAACATTTATTCCCCACATCAACAATTACTCATAGGCCAATTTTGATAAATCTAGTTTGAAATTTGTCAAACTTATTGGCTTTAGTACAATTTTAAAATTTACATATAATCTATATGGACAGTTTTAGGTTTATCGGTAAGCTGGTTTCTCAGTAATGGCTTGAAGGATTTCATTCAAACTTAGAAAACTTATTTCCTATATTAAAATGGCATCATAGGCCAATTTTGATTACTTTAGTTTGAAATTTTTCTAAATTATGGGCCGAATTCACCTGTCATATTGTTTCATTGCATTTTCTTGTTTTTAATTCAATAGGTTCATGGATGTTGTTGCTCGTTGGCCAGGGTCTACTCATGATGCGGCAATATTTGAGAATTGTCGGCTGAAGGTGAATAAGTTTGTAGTTAGGAATTTAAACATGTTAACAAATAAGTTTAAATGTATGGTTAGGTTAATTGATAGTTAAAATACATTTTTTTTTATTAGAAAACAACACTTAGGCCTTAATTGCACAGCACACATTTTAGCGGGGTGGACTTGCTCATTATGTTAATAACCCAAATATGCCTTTATTTTCTTCCAACTTATAGTCATTTAAATTGTTTGGATCCTAATGTGTTTTAGGACTACCTTGAAAACCATGAAGGTCTTATCCTCCTTGGAGATAGTGGGTATGCTCTAAAGAGGTACCTCTTGACACCAATATCAAACCCACAAAATGAGCGGGAGCAACTGTACAACAGACGTCATAGACAAGGGCGCTTATGCGTTGAGAGAGCATTTGGTCTACTCAAATCCAGATTCAGCTAGATGCATATCATTTTCATAATCATAATCATTTTCAAAAAATATTTCATCCATTACTTTATCTGAAATTGTTCTTCTCAGCAGTTTCGCTATGTCCAAATGTGTACATCCTGTCTTTACCAAAACTGAAATTTTCTTTCAAGATTGCTTTTAATCTTCAGTGGGTTTAAATTATATTTATTTCAAGATTGCTTTTGACCTTGAGTGGTATAACTGTTTTACAAATAGCGCTTGTTTCGATAACTTATCCATCATTACATTCTCACAGATGCCTTCACAAGACTGGTGGGGTACTACCGTTCAAGCCCCGGAAGTGTGCAGACGTGTTTATGGCGTGCTGCAGACTACACAACTTGTGCGTAGACAATGCTATACCAGAACCAGTCATCATTGAAGATGACAATGAAGAAATCGCTCCGGTTTTTCCAGCTGAAAACAACAGGGCTGGGATTAACCTCAGAAATGCATATATCACGATTCCATAAATAATAATCAGTTTCCATCAGTTCGTATCAGTATATCCATCTAACACATGAAAAATTGTTCGACTAATGAAACTCAGGTGAGCGACCCAGGGCCATTTGGCCCTCTTGTTTATTGGAGATGGTGAAAGGTTTGCCTCTGAATGATAGGATTTTTAACAGGTATGGGACTCTGACATCACAGATCAATCTGTCTAAGAAATTGTCCCGTTTAATTGTTTTCATTTATACATATGTTCAGTAATTCAGAATTGTTATTGGTATTGTAATTAACTACGTTATTGTGACATAAAATCATGTGCATTGATATTTGCATTGAGATTAATTGGAAAAAAATAAATATTTGTATTGTTTTTTTTAATTGTTGTTATCTATAGTAGTAAAAAACCTATGATAGGCCATTTATTTTTTTAAATTACGTTCAATGTACCTGCACGCAATAATTGCAGACTGGTAACATTAGCCGGTATTTTATAAAACTGAAGTCGATAATTATGTTCATTTTCTTTGCTTGTGCATTTATTCAATATTGTTGGTTTACAGTTTAACAATTTGAAACTGATTTGAAATCAGATTGAAAAAGAATAATAAATGGCCTTAAATTTGTGCTATTCGTCTGTGTGCTTAATGGCACTGGATGAGCTATCTTTGGAAAGAAGTTGATGCTACTTTCAGTAGAAGGTTTTTTATTGAGGTCAATAGATTGAATACCATTGGACAAATGTCTGATTAACTGGCCAAATTTAATCATATACATATTTAGTTATGTTTTTGACATTCATATTAAATAACACAATGAAATAAAAATTATATGTCTATCACAGTCACACAATACTAATATTAAAACAGATCATAACATACATGTCACAAACACTTACGTGTTACCTTAAAACAGATAACAACAAGTACCGAGATATCATAAACACAACATGTTTAACCATAAAACCTGTTTACATATTTGTATCACAGTCACGCCAAGTTTAACAAAAGCATTCAAATGCACAACAATCAACAGCCAACATGTCAGTGATTAAAAAAGTGTTTTGTTTTGATAGTATACACATATAAACAATGTTTAAGGATATTACTGATATGTTTTAAATATTTATTCAGTTTTAGAATCTTCAAGTTGACCATTTACCCCAAAAAAAACAAACCCAAACTACCTACCCTAATTTTTGGGGGCATGTTAGCTGAAACAAACATAGTTTTTTTACGCCTAAGTAAATACATATTTATATATATATTCAGTTTTCATGAACAACTTTTCACACAACAGTGAAAATATTTAGGGACCTATTCACATAATGATAACGTTCAATTTTTGTCACATATTCAGAAAGAAAGGCAAAATACATTATATATAAAAGAGGAAAAATAACACTCATTATACTGCGGACACAAACATATATGGAAAATCTAGTGTCCTTTAATGTTGAAAGATAACCATTAATTAAATGGGATTACCTTGTAAATAATGTAGAATATGTTTCACAATCACACACCTTTAAACACAAAATTTATAATTATAAAATTGTTTATTAGTCAAACAAAAGATCACAAATAAGACATAATATGTTAATGTTGAACAATGAAATGAACATTCAATACTGAAGTGAGAAATACTGAAAACAATAATAATTGGATCTAATAATGTAATGCAGCAAACACACACACACACAAAACAACACGAAACCTGTAAGACAGACATGTATAACAAAAAATGAGCATGTCTGACTAAATTTATCACACACAATAACATATTTAAGCCAGTTAGATCTTGTTTTTAATTAATAAATAAAGGAATTATTACTGCAACATTTAGCTTAACGCATTACTTTATGCAAAATGGATAATAAACAATTGTTTTAAAGTGTATATAATGTTTTCACCATGAGGTTTTTCAAATCATTGCGTCTGTCAGATGATTTACAGGTTCCGTGTAATCTGATACAGAGGCACATGCACTACACGATAAAAATTACATTTCATATAACAAACTGTCTGCCAGTTGCTTGCTTGCAATTATAGACAAACTTGCACTGATTTTGTCCAGCAATGAGTTACTATCCTTGTTAAGATCATTGCTACGCACAACCTCTGCAAGGAGTTGCTTTTGTATGTCAATTAACTCGGCGGAACACTTGCACACTGCAAAAAATAGTCAATTATTCATTCAAACAATTATTAACCAATGAAATGGTAAAAATCTATTCAAAATGTGTCAAAGTTACTTTAGTTATTTAGTACACTGACATATTCATTCAACTGTATATATCTTAGATATTTGAGAATGAGACCCTGTAAAGGAATCCATTAATTAAATTAAATAAAAGTTTGATTTTACCATCATCACTGATTCTCTTTTTTTTTCTTCTGTTGTTGCGGGACAACTCTTTCTGTGATAACAATTAAAAAATGTGTAAGTATTGCATATCTTTCATAAAGATATGAGGAAATAATCAATAATGGTAATGAATTATTACTAAAGTTACTTTGTTATATGAATTATGTCAGTTGTGTCAGTTACATGTTATGCAATAGCTATGGATGTGTGACTTATTATCAAGTTATTTCGTAATGTCAGGGACTATGACAAAAATTTTGCTTTTTTTCACAACATTGTAGTTGATAGCACCTCAAAGGTTTTACATAGTCCATCAGAATCAAATATTTTGTTTATAAATACCGTGATATGTATATTTTTTATTGGATAAATTATTTAGTAGTAATTTTGAAATAAAAAAACAATAACAACTACAGTACAGTACCTTCTTCACCAGCCGTTGTTGTATGTTTTTCTGAAGTTTCTGAAAGAGCAATATGCAAATGATTGACCATGGATTTAATTTGGCGAACATAAAATGGGTAAACATTTAAAGATGATGATTCCATTTTATGATCTTTTATATATGTAACCAGGTAGAATTTCCAAAAACTCTGACAGAGTAGTTTATTATCTCCCTTTGACCAGACAGACCATTTGTCACAGTTGATCAATTTTAAAACCTGTTTATTCGAGTGACTGTTTGCCACTCTATTTAAATCTATATTCATTGTGTTATGGGCAGTCAAGGTGTGAGCAGCAATTTTGTCACCGAGCTGAATATTTGTTGCAACGTTACAATTACCGTACTTCTGAACATTCTTTAACGCACACGAGCCAGAGAGTCGAGGCACATGCAAGCAGAGTCATTGACTCTGTTAAGTCCAAACCATATTTGGGCTTTTTCCATATTGATATTGATTGATCATGATCCTGATCTTTGTGATCCTTAGTGATCCACGGATAGTTGATATTGTGTGTACTATTAGACTCTGTTAGTATTATTCTGGTAAAGAATATTAAGAACTGAACTGGAGTTGGGTGCTTACTACTGACGTTATAAAGAAATTGGTATTAAGAAGTGAACCAACCACCGAGAAAACTATATTACATATCCATAATTGATGATAAAATTTAATTACAAAAACAAAACTAAATAACTTAGGGTACACATTAATACAAGAAATGTTAAATGTACCTATGGGACCTGTGTCATTTCCCGCAAGACCAGTAATTATAACACTGGGTACAGTGGATAGTACATATTACAAAAGAAATAATAACATTGAGATTAAACATCATACATGTTTCAACAATATGCAGTTATGGAATATAATTCATTATGCAAACAATGGTAATAAAACTTAAAAAAAAAAAATCCATTAGGTGTAATGGTTCTGATAAAATACCAATTAATAAAATTTAATACAATGCAATCTGTTTTATAGGCCATGGAGTGTGCATAGTGACTGGGAGTCCAATCCCGACTCTGGGAGCGTTCAAAGGAGCTCTCTCTCATAACACAAGTATTGGTTCTTCACAAGTACTGCACTCGCAAGTATCTCAATATGCCTTTGTCTTTCAACACAAACAAGCTAAAATAAATAGGTTTACTTTAATAAAATGCTTGTTATTTTTTTTTATTAAATTCAAATGGCAAAACAACCTTTTCCTAAATATCACTCAGAGATTCTCCAACATCTCCACTGCCAGTCTGCTGCATGTCTTTTTTGTGTGTTCTGGCCTTGCCCACAGTTCTGCACTGATTTACAAAAGTATTTATTATAATTACAATAAAACAATAACAAAATTTCACTAAAATTTTGCATTGGGAAAACCATGTATTATGTTAACAGAACTTAATGTCCAACAACTTGTTGATAATGAAATTGTATGTATTTTGTATCTTGGTAGAAAGTAAATGTCTTGACTTGAATTTTTATTATTTTTTAATCGATAATGAAACAAAACAAATTTAAATTTTAATATGTTTTACCTTAATATCTTAAATTACAACTTACAAATATTTAAGCATATTGTTAATCATTTATACCTTCAAATCCTTCCATTTCTTCTTGCAGTCGTCGCCTGTCCGTGCATTTCCACCAACTGCATTTACACTAGATAAACATGAACATATAAATAAGGATTCATTACTCACCACATAGGTCTAAATCACATGTATCTATATATTTTTTTTATCTGACAAGATCACTATAATTATAATAATTCATCTACTTGATTTTGCCAGTTATATACACTAAATCTGGTTATATTTAGAATGCATTTAACCAGCATAAAATAAACAGATCCTAAATAAATGAGCGGATAAAATGCTATATAATTCCAAATTAAAACTCATTGAAAAATCCAAATTAAAAATTATTCACTATAAGTTTTCCGTTTTAAATTTTAACTCCTATCAAAACTTATTACATCGGTGATAAGTGATGCATGGACGAAAACGCCATCCGCACAGATGCCTGATTTACATAAAGTTTGATAAAGTTTTATCCTGACCAAAGAAACCAATATTTTGAGACATCTAGTTTTTTGGTTACATAAGTTACAACAAAATACTCACGATTCCATTATAGCAGTCAATTTCAAATCTTTGGTTTCCTGCGTCACTGTGCTCGAGAATTTCCCACTTATAATGGAGTTGTATTCGATATATCCATCAACCAAAACCTCCACCTCGGACTTCGACCAGTTTGCCGCTCGGGTAGCCATGTTTGTTTACAGGTCGTCTGACAGTCGCGCGCGTAAATGACGTCACGAAATACGGAATAAGTATTGTTTAACCTATTGAAATTTGCGACCGCATTGTTGAAACGCCTTCGTCTACGGGTTGCAAATTGATCAGAAAAACTTGCAACTTGCATTTGCAATTGCAACTGCGCTGCAACCATTGATGAAACGGCTCCCAGAACGACAAATATACGCGCCGATACGACAAATAAAGGTACTTGTCGTTTTGGCGTGTCGGCGTGTTGGCGCCTTTCAAACTACACGCATATTCTAGGCCATACATTAGCAACACAAATCAATAAGTACACTTGCATATTCTAGGCCATACATTAGCAACACAAATCAATAAGTACACTTGCATATTCTAGGCCATACATTAGCAACACAAATCAACATGTACACTTACATATTCTAGGCCATACATTAGCAACACAAATCAATATGTACACTTGCATATTCTAGGCCATACATTAGCAACACAAATCAGCATGTACACTTGCATATTCTAGGCCATACATTAGCAACACAAATCAATAAGTACACTTGCATATTCTAGGCCATACAGTAGCAACACAAATCAACATGTACACTTGCATATTCTAGGCCATACATAAGCAATACAAATTAAAAAGGACACTTTTCCACATGACGATGCCCACAAACATTTTCTCCCATATCATGTACTGGTAGTAGTAGTTTATTATTGTGGCATGTGCATATAACAACGATAAATGACAACAGTAGTAATAACTTAGTAAAGCACCCGGCCCCGTGGGCCTATAAGTCACCAAAATGATTATCTTATTAATACAACTGTTAACTATGAACAATTGTATATACAAATTGATAAAAATAACAGTAAATACGAGTCATATATCCTCGATTACCGTAAATTCGCGACCCTAACATTTAATGTCAATTATCAAATTATTTCAACAATTTGAACATAATAATTAGAACAAATATATATACCGCTGTTTTTTTAACTTATTTATCCAAAACAACGTTTAAAACTTTTAGCAGGTCAACATTGTTTACGTAAGTGTCAAGCAGTCGCCATGTTATCTAACTATCATTGATTCGCGGATATGACGTCATCCCGTCATTCCTAGAAAATAATCTTCAATTAGGCCACATGTACAACAAGTTTTCGATTATCATATTAAACAGTGAATTTTATTTAAAAAAAGAAATCTGAAATGTAATTTTTTCTTATCACAAATGCACATTTAAGTAATGCTATACCAGTGGGGAAAAACGTTTTTAGGTAAATGGATTTTTTCTTTTAAGGGGGCTTACAGAATCTAAAATCCATGATGATTTAAGTTTAAGCAAAAAAAACATAAACAATTACTGTTTTCATTTTGTTTTCAGTATATCATTGTAGGGTGTGTTTTTAATTTGTGATGAATAGAGCCTGTACAATTTCCTAAATGCCTCTTGTGTAACCATATTTCCATATAAAAAAAGGCTAAACTTCACTTAAAATTAAGGTACTGAAAAACACAAGAAAAACTTTGCTCGGCCTTAGTTACGATACACTGACGAATCATGTCCCATATATGGAAGTTCTACTGCAACATCGGACAAAAACAACTATTTCGGTTTGTATTTTTATTGAAAAAAACAAAATGTAACTTCCTGGTGTTTTGGGAATAAGAAATCATGGTGTTTTTATATCAGGTATCATGTCCAGTTCTTTTGTCTGTTTAAAATGTATTATATTCACACAATATTCGGTCACATGGTCCATTGGACATGTACAAAGATATTCCCGCGGCCACGTTTGCGCATGCGCAAATGCCAAAGACGATCACGTGACAATAACAACATCCGCGAATCAGTGGTAGTCGCGAATTTAGGGGAGTTGACGACGATATACAAAGAGATGAATGTGGTTATGGGTAAAGCTTTGAGAACATAATTTAAACATATATGATATGATGTTTTTCCCGTTCATTGTATAGTCCAAAATTTGATGACCTGTATACGCATTTTAATAATTTATTAGGCGAACAGCCCACACAAATAAACGACAATATAAATTACACTGAAACAACAGATAATGATTTAGACAAAGAATTCACCATGAACGAAATAAAAGCTGCCGTTTTCCATCAAAACAATAATAAGTCATGTGGTCCAGATAATATAACTGCAGAAATAATTAAGTCATCATTTAACATATTAGCACCACATTTACTTTTAATATACAATAAACTATTTAAAAATGCCGAATATCCGGAAAGCTGGGGTATATAGTTCCTATATTTAAAGGCGGGAAATCAAACGAAGCAAACAACTATAGAGGTATAACCTTAAATAACATTTTAGCAAAGATATACTCACAACTACTACTTAATCGTCTAACAAATTGGACAAATAAACACGAAAAAATCATTTACTGTCAGTTTGGTTATCATCAAGGAAAAAGTACGACAGACTGCATATTTATACTCCACGCAATAATATCAAAAATAATTAATTCAGGACAAAAAGTATACACTGTTTTTATTGATTATCAACAATGCTATGATTAAATCAATCACACACGCTTTGGCAAAAATTTATGTCAGAAAATGTAAGTTCAAAACTGATAAATGCCCTAAAGGCAATGTACAGTGTCGTTAAATCCGCAATCAAATTTAATCACAACTTGTCTGACCCTATCCTTATACACCAAGGTGTGAAACAGGGTGACTCTAGTTCATCATTGCTGTTCATGATGTTCGTAAATGACATATTGAACCACATAAACACAGACATAGATGACTTATTCACTATTAACGAACTAAAGTTATTTCTAATACTATATGCTGACGACCAGATTCTTTTTGCAACCTCCCCAACAGCACTACAAACCATGCTTACGGACATAGAGACATACTGTAACACGTGGAAATTGAAAATTAATACAGCCAAAGCAAAAATTTTTGAAATAGGAACACGCTACACGAATGTTGATATCTTCCTATACGGTGAAAAACTGGAAGTTGTCACTTCTTTCATATACTTCTTTAAAAATGGTAATTTCAATAGAAAACAAAAATGTATAGCAGACCACGCCTCGAAATCAATGCACCGACTATGCTCAGTGTTCAATAATTACGAGTTTAGCACAAAAAGCAAACTAAAACTTGTCGATATCCTTGTTGCGTCCGTATTAAATTACTCATCCGAAATATGGGGAACTGCGCGGGCAAACGATATAGAAGCCGTGCATACAATTTTTTTTAAGAACAATACTATGCGTCAATAAGTCAACAATATGATATGGAGAATTATGGAGAATTAGGACGAATGCCATTCAAAGAAATACAGAAAATAAATATTATTAAATATTGGTTTAAACTGATTTCGTCAAATAAAAACAGCGTAATTAAAATCATATATAACATGCTAAAAAACGATGCGAATAACGGTCATACATATAACAATAAAACTGGGCTTGGCACGTGAAAACCATTCTCGAAAACATTGGCATGTCTGACCTATGGATTAACCAAAACATAACCGAAGCGCAGTTAATACAATGCGAACAAAGAATACTAGACAGTTATACACAAACCTGGCATAGCGAGGTAGACAATTCTCCACGCCTATCTTCTTATTGCTTATTTAAACAAAACTTAACACTAGAAACGTATTTAGACAATGTAAATGAAACAAAATATAAAATCGCCTTAGGTAGGTTCCGGTTATCATCACATAATCTAGAAATAGAAAGAGGACGATATCATAATATTGACAGAGAAAATCGTAAGTGTAAATTTTGCAACATGAACGCAATAGAAAATGAGTATCATTTCTTGTTAGTCTGTCCAATATATACACTCATTAGAAAAAAAACTCCTAAAACAACATTTTTGCAGGTGGCCAACAATTTCAAAGTTTAAAAGATTAATGTCCAGCGAAAATAAAAATGAAATAGTAAGTGTAGCGAAGTTCATTTATGAAGCAACTAATTTAAGACGCCAATTAGAACGTTATTAAACCATCGTTTACCAGTAAAATTTTAAGTATCCTAGTCATAAACTACGGAACTACTGATTTTTATTTCACGCAAACATGTTTGATTTTTTAATCATTAAATACTTCCTCGTATTAGTATTTAAATAATATATGAGCAGTGATGTTTGTTTCTCTCCAATTATAGATTTATTCTCTTTACTTCTGTCAATAAAAATATAATTGTGTTTAACCATTTTATTAGACAATTATACGTTCCACTTCTGCCATTACTTGTAAATATTTTTACTGATTCATATCATGTATTGCTGAATAAATGTTGTTGTTGTTGTTGTATAGGCACGTGGATTACATTCGCGGACATACTATTGCCATACGACTTGTTATGGGAACTATGTGAATCAGGTGATAAATCGTAAATGTTCGGTAATCTGCTCAATTATTTGAATACCGATTCTGATGCGAGAAATAACAGAATTTGTTAGCGGTCCAATAGATCAAAACCTACATGCTTCACTTTAGGGAATATTTCAATATTTGTCCGCGTCTTTCATCGCGTATGGACTATGTTTTATTATTTATACCCATACTTCAATTACGGATATGTACGTATTCTAAATTAATAAGGGGGAAATACTGATATGAACAATATCTCAACTGCCATAGTAGTGTATATTTAACTTTATTCCCTCCATAAACATGAATTGCTGAACATAAATATAGGTTACATCATAGTTATTTACATTTTAATATGCAATACTGATAAACTTAACAAATATCTCCTCAATATCTGTATTGTAAGATCGATATACACGTTACAAAATTAACTTTACAAGAAATTCAGATATCCTAGAACGAGTGCGAAATGCGTTGACATATTTATACTCTCGCTGAGTAGTAAGTCCGACAACTACGTATACCGGTACGGTACCACGGTACTTACAATGATAAAAATCAAATACCATTTTACCCAAAACGATGTGTAACTCTGACACTGTTTTTACTCTTTTACTCACTAGCGTATCCGGGGGGGGGGGATACATATATGGACCATACATGGGCATATATAAAACGGTCCAAACTGGGTAGATAGATAATACTAACTTTCTTTCACTCTTTTCGATCGCTCAATTTGGTCAAATATACACATTAACTTCAGTAAAACATAACCGACCTAGCCTGCCACCTACGTTTTCTTACGTACAACGTAGTACCTGCGCAAAAGTTAAGCGAAACTATAACTTAGAGACAATGGGTATATAACTATATATACCTTTGTTTGTGTATGATATTGTTTTCTTTTATGAATTCATATATAATATAAGATGTCAGATGCAATACGGCATTGGCACAGGATACCAGTCATACCACATGAATGAAATTTTTACTTTTCGAATAAATATCATTTAAAGCCGTCATTCAAGTCAAATCAATCACTACTTTCGAGTTTAAACAATTTGGTCTCAATAAATAGTTTAGTTCCCAAATATCTAAATCCACATACTTTTTGTTCAAGTTTTCCCTTAGCAATCACACCAAATGTCATATTGCTTTATGCATTCATAAGAAAAATATAACGTGATAAAGTAGAGGGGTGTCCACCACGTTGGCTCCAATTCCTTGTAATTTCATATTTTGCCCGGCGCCATATGGCAGCGAAATTGACACAGAGTCGGCATCACTTGCCTTATTAGTTCACATCGCAATCATATGAGTATCTTTCACAATATTTCGTGTGAAACATGTTCGTCTGTCTGTTCGTTAGTTTGTTTTGATGAAAAAAAACAGTGCATAGCACAATTGAATACAAGATGAGCATGACAGTGAACATGTGAGTTATTAAATGACATTCACTTCGAAAAGAGACCGTTACACTTCGGTAAATAAATACCGGTAATACAAATAATTCTTGATGCGTGTGTGTTGGAATGTAGTCAGCTACGGATTTTACATGTTTAAAGATGTTATTGATTTATAACATTGAATGTCATATACGTATTTAGTGGACAGGCACATCAAACAAGGGCAATTTATTGCCAAAACTGGTGCGTGACATACAGATGAGCTAACATTACTTTCGAACATAATACGGTCAAGTATTAATTTATTCTGTAGAACAAAGTGCATTTGACGACGACGACGATGATGATAATGATGATGACGATGATGATGATGACGACGACGACGATGAAGATGATGTGCACAAAGTTATTATATATCTGTGATACGGATCTGTAGCTGATCACTGCAGACCCACAGACAACATAAAGGGGTTACATGTATTACTGCACGATCAAAAGTTTACGCCCCCCTCCCCCCCCCCCCACACCTCCTAACCCGAAATCCTGGATTCGCCCCTGTTACTAGTATGTCGTTCATTTGTAAACAATTAAAACTCACACTATGTCATACGAGGTTTTACACGTGACTAACAACATGATTTATCAATCATTTATGAAACTTGACTGTATTTGTGTATTGGAAGTAATGATACATTTATATCAACACGGCGTTTATACCAATATATTCTGTAAGGTAAAAACAAAATAGACCATTCCGGTTTTGCCCAAATGGACGGTTCCATCAATGTCACTCACTTTCAAAATATATTGAGCCATTATTGATCAATCATTGTGCTTGGTTTTGGTTTCAATCGGATTCACTGTTAACATAATGATATATTAATAAACATGCGCCCGAAGGCAATGAAAAGGGCAGTATAACGCATAAGCAAGGAGGTGCTAAAAAATCATTGGCCAAAACTGGAATCGTATATTAAAGACATTGGCCATGCCCAATTTATTTACTGGTGAATTAACATAGAATTAACTCTGTGTTTGCTAATCACATATTAATTCCCGAGTTGTAAATAACCCCGAGTCATTCGTATTGCGTTTCTTAAAAAAAATAGCAAATCCAGAGTTAATTCGCGTGTAAAATTTAATTAGGTGCTTTGATTATATCTCACTGATTTGCACGAGGAAAAGAGTCAATTCTGTTCAAAAAGCGGTATATAAATAGTCATGTCCATATAAAATCATCATTTTATTTGACAACATGGAGAAAAAAGGAAAACATTTTATGTCAAATGAAAAACTAATTTTTATTGAAATTATGAACAAACACAAGCACATCATAGAAAACAAAAAGACAGACAGTGCAACAAGTTCCAAAAAGATGGCGGTGTGGACTATTATAGCGCAGGAATTTAATTCAAGGTTAGTTTCTTTTCTTTCTTTCGTAAAGGAATATGTTCGTAAATATTATCCGTAAAATTGTGTATGTGCAAACAAGAATCACAGAGCATTTAAAATACTGTCGGTATTCGCTTGCCTGTACATATACAGCATTGATGTTGTTGTGCATACATTCATGCAAATATTTAAATATTAGTATTTTCGCCAAAAATAAAATACGGACATTTGTATTTAATTTTATTAAATTTTATTTAAAAAATATATGATTAAACTTACGTTGCACTTACGCTTACGATTATTTAGTGAAACGGACACAAATCCACAAATCAATTAGCTTATAACATCTCTTTCATAACATATTTTTACATGATTTCTTTGTTGCAAATAAGTGTACATAAAGATCTATACTCGTATAATTTTTCATAAAACTTTATATTTTTCACATGTTAATTTTATATGACAAAATCTATAATATGTTTATTTTTTATTTTTTTCAGCCATGGAACTAGTGTTCGATCACTTAAACAACTGTCCTACTTATGGAAAAATCTAAAACGGGTGCTGAAATCGAAAGACGCCACTATGAAACGGGAACAATTTACCACGGGAAATCATGTTCCTGTCACCTCCTTGTCCCCGACGACCCAGAGAATTCTTGGCGTCATTCAGACACAGATACAACGATTACGGAACGCACACGATTGCGATGCACAAATGCACGGTGACGATGATGTCAACCTTGATATTGAGGTTTATCATACCATTATGCAGATATCGGCCTGATACAAAGGTGCCTGATATATTTTTTTTTATATCAGGTCACTAGCGTTTATATCAGTCAATGTTTGGAGGTACGTCATATTAATCGGAATCAACTATAAAGTCAACAGTTTCAGTAAAAATGAATCAGATTCAACAAAACAAACAATTTGATACCAAGAACGTATATAGTGTATTATTTTTAATCGTCATAAATCACAAAAACGTTATTTTTGTTTAATATTCCCATAAACCCGCACTTTGGTAGTGATATGACGTCATCTATGGAACACAATAAATCATCCATACAAATTTATTTCAATACATTCATAATAAATGCACTAAAAGTCACTACACAGCATCAGTTTATTTTGAACCAAAAACATTATTACCAAAAATATAACACACTATAGTCAAATACTGTCAATATTGACACGATCTTGGAAATGTCAATTTCAATACACAACTCCAAAATGGCGTCTCCAAACAATTCGGCGTTGTGTGTTCTCCGATAAAATTGATCGTTGCATTCCCATTTCAGGTCGCATTTTCAGTATTTTATGAATGAGCATGCGTGTAATCTATGTATTCGTAGTGAAAACAGTTCACTTATCATTACGAAATGTTAATAATAAGGTATTATCCAGTCAACTTTTAGAAATCCATAACTACATGTACGTGAACGTGTAAAAGTACGCTCAGCGAAATCAGCGCTGCCCTTAGTTTTTAAATATTTAAAAAACAGCTCGTTTGGTGATATTTTACGAAAAATGTGGTATGATAAATAGAAAAACAGATTACTGCCTGGTCTTGTGTAATATATCAGGTTCGGCACGAATAAAATAACGGCTCGGCAAGCCTCGCCGTTATATTATTCTAAGCCTCACCTGATATATTACACAAGACCAGGCAGTAACCTGTTATTCTCTATATATATGTACCATATAATTGTCGGGGTTAAAACAATGAAAAACGATGTTAGGTGTTTTAAAAACGTCGACTTATTTTTGATAGTATAACATTCTTGTGGGTGCCATTTTCCTTGATAAACGGATTCAGAACGACACGGTTTGTACGCCAGATGCCTATTTTTTTCTAAAATTTGAGAATGGTTCCAAATTATCGAAGCAATAGTAAATAGCAGAATTAAACCGATGTTTGTATGTAAAATAGCTTTAAAATATAATTAGGATGTGCTTGTTTATAAGCTTTTTCATTTTGCAATTCTCTCTTTAAGATATTTGAACGATTACAACAATCCCTTAATAAGTGATGAAATCCGGCGCTGAAGAGGGTGCATGCGGAGGGCCGGATGACATGCTTTATACTCCACTATCTACAAGACGTCTTGCCCCCCAGGTTCAACAACAGTCACCTCCGTCGTCTAGACGTGGCTCAAACTTCGTGCCGCCCCAACCAAGAACCCGCAAAAGATCTGCGTCGACCACAGGCTACTACGACTTTTTAAAGAATCTTGCTAAAAAAGAACATGATCTTTAGATGGAAAATCTGAGGTTGAAAAATGATCTTCTTGAATTAAAAAAGAAGAAATTAGAGGAGGGTATTCCTGTATCACGTAGAGCAACAAGTCGTCCGGAAGATGTCGACACTAACGACCTTCATCGACAGAAAGAGGTATACAACTCATCTGGTGATGTTTGGCGGTTTTGGTAAATGACATGACCACACTGTACTGTCGCTCCGCCCAGCATTCGTATAGGTTGTTATAAACATTGATTGTTTTGATGTTTTTTCCTTTCGTAATCGTTATGCATTACACATATCACGTCCAATCAAATAAAATAATAATTTTGTAAGACTGGTTGATTTTATTTTGGTAATCATAAGCATGTTAATTTGACAACGATCAGCTACCAGCGTTTTATGCTCATGAATAATCATACCACTATTCAAGACGAATGAAGCATATTTCGTTAAACTTGTAACATGCACTGAATCTGTGGGGTTGTAAATGCATATGTTTTCCTTCAGCAATTATGTTTCACTACAATAAGATCTAAAGCAACCATATTTCACCAACTTCCTTATAGTGGGGCTAGAAACAAGTCTTAATGCCATGAAGATATGACACTCTTGTGTATTGTAATCATGTATCTAACGGATGATAAGTCGATGTATTTTATTGTCTAAAATCAGTAACAGCGCATTGTTGTGTACATTATTTGTGACACATTCTCAAATGAATCAGTGTTAGTCACACGTGCAATAATATCCGAATATCAACCATTTCCACCAGTTGCAAATTTAACAAAAGTAAACGAAAACAAAATGCGCGTCCTGTCCTACCAATGACAAACCTAATGCTCCTAAATATGCATATAGTATTTAAGTTAATGACCAAGACAATGAAAATTATTTAAATCATTAATTAAAGTAGCATACAATGTTCTCCGCTCGTAATTGTAAAATGTGCTTTTATTAAATCTAATATAATATTAAGAAATCATTTCAAGTCATATCCATAGATATCTGAAAGTCATTAAATGGATACGGCATTTAGTTAATAACTATATATTTGTTTTAATTTGAATGATTACTTACAAAAAACATTTCGGTTACCATAATGTTCGAAAACCTAAACATGTTGTATATTTTCACCCAGAAAAGGGCCCACAGAGAGCAGCTGATGATAAGCGCCAACTGAATACTGATTGGCTAAATGGTGCTGCTGACAAGCGTATCGGCAAATTGTCGGCGGTGACATCATGTTAATTTCAAACCAGGAGAGTAAATTTTAAACAAATTATTGGTTATGATACCAAAACAGCATCATGACTTAATACTCACACATGAGTATTTAATAATACTAACATAAATGAGTATTTTATTCATCAAAATTGTTGATAATGTTATCACGAATAGCCCTGACAACAGGACCTTGGAATGGCACATCAGGTACGTCAGGACGTGCATCGGCGACATCAAGCTCTTCAGGTAATGGAAGTGCGTGCATTCTTGCATAATTGTGCAGAACAAAACATGCAGTTATTGCCTGTACAGCTGTGGGCAGCTTGACACGAAGATCCAATTTTAAACATGGGAATCGACGTTTCAAAACTCCAAACGTTTTGACATAATCTTTAACACAGGCATTTTACCTAAAACCTGGCTCATCGGTTCAATAAAACCTGTGTTTAAAAATAAAGGATCTAATCTGGAACCAAATAATTATAGACCAATTACCATGTTTTAAGTTGTTTAGGCAAACTATTCACTGCAGTAATAAACCAAAGAATTAACATGTTCCTAGATGAAAATAAATTACTAAATGAAAATCAAGCTGGATTTCGCTCAGGTTACTCAACTTGCGACCATATTTTTACATTAAACCTACTTGTTCAAAAATTAACATCTAATAAATGCAAACTGTTTTGTTCTTTCATTGATTTTTCTACTGCATTTGGCTCTATCTGGAGATCTGGCTTATGGTTTAAAATATTTAAATTAGGAATACGTGGAAAGGTTCTTAACATTATTAAAAATTTATATTCAAATATCAAATCGTGTGTTTCTGTCAATGGTGAAACGTCTCAAATGTTTTATAGTTCATGTGGAGTAAGGCAAGGGGAAAATCTATCGCCCATTCTATTTTCCATGTACATGAATGATCTTGATACCTTTTTACAACAGAAGTGTAATGGAATTAACTTTGACATTAATGTAAATGACACTATTCACTTCTTAAAATTGCTAGTCTTGTTATATGCAGACGACACTATTATTTTTAGCAAAAATGAAAAAGATTTCGAAAATAACTTAAATTGTTTTTATAACTACTGTAATGACTGGAAATTAAATATTAACTATTCCAAAACTAAAGTGATGATCTTTGGAACAAATAAAACAGCTAAATACAGATTTTATTTGAATGATCAGTTGCTAGAGACTGTCAAAGAGTACAAATATCTTGGGGTAATTTTCTCAGTATCTGGAAGTTTTCTCAAATGTAAAAAATATCTCATAGAACAAGCCAATAAAGCATTGTTCCATTTATTAATTAAAATAAATAACCTTAATTTACCAATAGATCTGCCAATTAAATTATTTGATCAAACTATATTGCCTATATTAACATATGGTTGTGAAATTTGGGGGTATGAAAATCCAGACATTATTGAAACATTTCACTGCGAATCACCAACACAAAACAATCTACGCCAAGGTATTGCTTATATGCAGAACTTGGACGATACCCGCTTGAAATTATTATTAAAACAAGAATGATTAAGTTCTGGAATAAACTTATAACCGGTAAATCCACCAAATTATCTTTTCTCCTGTACAAATATACAATTAATTCAAATATTAGTCTTAAATGGAATAATTGTATTACCAATATACTAAATTCCACTGGCTTTTCATATGTATGGCAACAGCAAGGAAACATTTCTACTAATAGCATCCATAAACAAGTTAGACACGTTTTAATAGACCAGTTTATCCAATTTTGGAATACACAAATCCAAGCCTCTTCTAAAGGTAGAACGTATGGTTTATTTAAAGAAAACACCAAATTTGAACATTACTTAACCGAATTACCAGAAGCTCTAAGACTAAGTATGCTCCACTTCCGAACAGGTAACCGTCGATTCCCATTAAAAACGGGCCGATATTTGCACTCCTTCACCACTCACGAGAACCGAAAATGCAGTCTCTGTAATAAAAACGATATCGGTGACGAAATGCATAACCTGTTAATATGCACTCACTTCAAAGAAAAGAGATCAAAATTAATCCCTTCCAAATTCACCTCCCGTCCCAATGTACTTAAATTTAAGGAAATAATGTGCTCTAACAACCCTGTTACACTTAAAAACAGCCTTATTTATGAAACATTTAATAAATACATTTAAACGCAAACAAGAAAAACTTTGTCGATCCATATCTTTTTTGACTAACATAAATATAGATGGAGAATAAGCCAACAATATCAAAAGAAAACACACTTACGGTTCTGCACGAAATAATCCAGCTCCTTCGCAACACTTTGTATTTTGTCTTGTGCACATCGAGCAAAATTGAAATCATCAAAGGCTTCAATGAATTATCGCACTACCGTCTCATGTTTATACAACACTCCCGTCAATGAAATTCCTGCACTATTAAATGACCAATCCCAGACACCACCGCGTAGTGGCAGATCCGTGGTCTAGTGGTAACGCACTGGTGTCACAACTCAGGGGTCGCAGGTTCGAGCCCCCGCTACACCCTAACCTTCTAACTAGTCTTTCGCATGAGACGTTAAACCGAGGTGCAGTGTACTAGGTGCTTCACACCGGGCACTAAAAGACCCAGGGTCGTCTCTGGAATGGGGCGTCTCCTGTATCTTGTCTCCTGTATCTTGCACTATCCCTCGTAACCAACTAACAAGTCTTCTGGGGGCGATGGCCATATGGGAGAGAATCCCGGTGCACTCGATAAAAATGTACCACACACCACCTCGTAGTAGTAATAACACAGGGGTTCCATAAGGGAGCTGTACACAATGTGTAGCAACTAAAGTATTAGCACATAAAACCTCGAACGAAATATAGAGCTGCGATCTGATTGTGTTAAATCTAACAAAGTCGTATGTATAGCAATAATCAACAATATCTAGATGTTCCTAGTCGAAAATAAAAACCCCTCGAAACTAGTTCCCCAACTGTTGCCCTCCCAAACTTTAATCGATTCGATGGGAGAGTAACGTACGTTGGGATTAATTTAATGCTACGTAAAAAAAAATAATTTGTTTTTAGACTCAAATCGCACTTATAAGAATGAAATGTATATTTTTTAAATATTGAGTTTATTTTGCAAATAAGTGCACACGTATTTGATAAATGAGAAGACACTTCGACGTAATTGCAAAATAATTTTATATAACATTATATATACATATTTTTCGTGTACGGACAACACATAATAAGATGTTTGTGGTATTAAAAATTATTTGAAATTGAAATCTCGATGTTCATCTTTCTAAATAGATGTATATCTTCCTATTAAATAACACTACATTAAGCTCAAATAAATTTGCATGATAAACTTACATAAATATGCGTAATGTCAGTGTATAGTTTAATATATTACACGATGAGATATGTATTTTTAAATTACTTCCTTTTTGCTCAATTTCTTCCATTAAAATTATTTTTTGCTATTAAAGGAAGCATCTCACTGTGACCACTTTCCCACATGAAGTGTTGCACTAAACATTGTTTGTGTATTTTTGTATGCCTTTTTGTGTTTATATATGCTCACATGTTATTGCAAAATATTTATGTTTTGTAATCTGTGAAACAAATAAAGAGTTGTTCTGTTCTGTTCTGTTCGTATTCTCTATCTTGATTCTGGCACGAGCATGTGCGACATTGTAACGCCATTGTGCTGCCTATTGTGGAACGAGAACGGGTGTTAAAAGGTATGGTCGTAGAAGATAACCTCTGTCTCCAAGGATGATTCCTGGTAGACCGCCATTTTTTAAATGTTGTGCAAAGAACGCTGTTCTCGAAGATGCGAGCGTCATGGGTGCTGCCTGGCCATCTCACAACTACATTTGTTACGATTAAGTTGTGGTCGCAAAGTGCTGAAAGAGACGCATCTTTTGTTTCCTATATAATATAACATATATAAATAACACTTTGAAGAAAATGAAATGATAATTGCTATTATTTGATACGTATCCATCCATATATAGAAACCATGTTATGTGTTATAAATTAATAAATGTGGCCTCGGTGTTGTTACTGAACTAAATTTAATGTAATTTACATGTATACTACTTTAAACAGACATGCATAAAGAAAAATCATATGAGTTTTAACAATGCTGATTCCGAACAATATAACTAGGCTATAATACCTTGGACGTTGATCGAGAAGTATGATTTTCTATTCCTAAATATCTCCGACTTTTCGCCACCTGGAATTATGATCGGAATATGTGTACAGTCTATCATGCCGATCACCCCTGGAATGTTGTGCTGCCTAAATACCTGGGTCTGTAAAATAAAAACACGCTATTTATGAAACACTATCTAGGTATAATAAATATAATTAGGTACAACTACAGCTTCCGAAGTAGGAGAACTAATCCTAATTTCCAACACCGCCACCAGACAAGCAGGCGGCCACACAAGATAAAACAACAAACCACATGACACAACTACGGAACGGGAAACAAACACAATCACAACACAATCTACGATAAAAACAGTATAAAATACAATTATTATGTTTCAATCAATTATTACCTGAATTTCGCGGCGTTGCCTTTCATTGGATAACTTTATATGGGTTTCAGTCTACAAATATACCCAGAAACCCGCTTGACGATTCTCGACACTGATGACACACATATGCCAAACGTATCCCCTACTAAACGAAGGTACCCTCCTGTGGCAAAGAATCGTAGCGTGATATCAAACGTTGCATCATTGGGAGTATTTCCGTCCGCCTTTGCCGAAGAACCGCAAAGTAGGGAGCTGAGAATAATAAAAGTTATTATAAACGTTTTTATTAAGACAAAAATTATTTTATTATTATTTATTTTCTGCATTATATCATTAATTCTCATTATTATTATTATTATATTTTAACCATCTGTGCTAATTGATACCTTGTTAACAATAAATAATGTTTTTCAACTGATGCAACAATAAATACGAAGGCAAAGAGTATCATAACATTAGGAATGTAGTCGTTTTCTTCCTGATTTACAAACGTCGTGCTATTCTACAAACGTCGTCGAATTATTAATTATTTAATTTCATAATTTGAATGATTTATAAATACGTTTTGCACTGCCACATGTATTTTGTACTGTCACATTTTACCTTCATTCTAAATATTTATAAATGACAATATAACAAAAGGACATAAAAGCGAGCGTAATGATTCAAATTTTTAAGTATCCAATATGATATACTATGCTATTAAAATACGATAAGCGCTCGTATAAAATATTAACGTAAACATCATGAAAATTATTAAGAATATATAAAATTGACTGGAAAATCATAGGGGTTTATGGAATAAAATTTAGTAGAACCCGAGAATCATGTGATGATGTTTTACACGTACATATCACGGCTTGTAGTTAAACAATATTTACCCTACCTATAAGTCCAAATATTTCCCTAACAGCATCCTTTGGATATCTGAATCTGTATATACAATCAGCTTCGTCGTACATAATCCAGCCAATCACGCACCATGCGTAGTCTACGAGGACGTCCGCGCTGACGTCGATATTCCTCATCAACAATTTGAACGAAATATTCAGCCATTTCAAACTACACAGATCTGTCAAATAATCCACCCCTTTGGTAGGTTTATTTGAACAATGGACAAACGACACAGAGTAAATCATCGATTATATAAAGAAACGCAGACAATGTATTACACATTAATTATTCCATAACGGGACATATTTCATGGATCAGAGTTATTCGTGATTTGAGAAACCCAACAGTGGATTAACATAGAATTAATTCGCGAATAATTCTCGTGCAAGGTAAAGAAACTGGGCATGGGTGTCCTATGCCCAGTTTCTTTACCTTACACGAGAATAATTCGCGAATTAACTCTGTGTTAATCCAATGTTGGGTTTCTCAATTCAATGTTAACTCTGATCCATGAAGTATATCCCGTCAGGGAATAATTCATGGGTAATTCAGTCTCTGCGTTTCTTTATATGATCGAAGATTAACTCCGTGTTGTTTGTCCATTGTTCAAATAAACCTACCGAAGGGGTGGATTATTTGACAGATCTGTGTATTTTTAAACGGACGAATATTTAGTTCATATTGTCGATGAGGAAAATCTACGTCAGCACCGACGTTCCTGTAGACTACACATGGTGCGTCATCGGCTCGATCCCATGATCATGCGCAGCAAAGCTGATTTTATAAACATGTATGCTACGTTTGTCACAAAACATCATCACATGATTTTCAGTTTCCATCCAATTAGATATCATAAACCGTTATGATTTTACAGTCAATGTTATTCTTAATAATTTTCATGATGTTTACATTGATATTTTTTCCGAGATATAATCTTATTTTAATAACATAGATTATGGAGCGTATACTTTAAAATTTTAATCAATATTACGTTTGCTATAGTATGTCCTTTTCATACACGAATTGTTTTGAGAAATGAATTGCGATACATGAATTTAGTGGTATCACGAATATTATATAGTTAAGATATGCGTTGGAAGATAACTATCATCGTGATATTCGTGTTAGTTGGATAATGAACTCCCCATGCACAAATTAAGTGTTATCACGAATATCATCTATATATATTTTGCGTATACGTCCTGCCGAAAATTATTCACAAACGCTAACTTATTATCCAGATAAATATCATTATAAATAAGTGGTAACACGAATTTGCGAACGCTAAGTAGCTAACTCGAATGATTTCGCGAAACTAAAGTAGTTATCGTATGGCTGTTCTTTGCCACCATAAATTGGTAATTCACGCGTCAATATTCGTTTAAGTGTGTATATACATTCAACAAAACGCACCTAAAAGAGTAATGGAAATTGTAGCATTTTCTTCAAAAGAATTTCAATTTAATTTCAAAGAATTTCATATAAATGGAAATTTTTGTATTTTCTTCATAAGAATTTCAACCTGAAATATAAGTTATAATTATTTCAGTTATACATGCAAACACAAATAACTTTATGTTAACCATTGCGCAGCTGAAATTAAGAAAATACATTTTCTGTTTGGTGCCTTATATCTTTTTTTGAGTGTATACCTTGGTTTGTGGATGATATTGTTTTGTTTTCTAAAAATTTCAGTCCATATACAGATGTCAAAAGTAATAAAGAATTGTCACAACAATATCACATTAAAGACATTTATACTTTGCAAATACATGTTATATAAAGTAAAAATTCAAATCTTATACTTTCGAGTTTAACAGATTTATTTCATTAAATTTATAAATTTTGCTCAATTTTACATCAGCAATCACACCATATTGCATAATTTTTATGCATTTATAAGAAAGATATTACGTGATAAAGCATAGGAATGTCCAAAACATTGGCACCAATTCCTAACGATTTAATATTTTCACGGCGCCATATGTAAGTGAAACGTAAGTGTTTAACACAAAGTCGGCATCACTTGCTTTATTGGTTCGCAACGCAATCGTAGGCGAATCTTTCACAATATTTCGTGTAAAAGATACATTTGTCTGTCTGTCTGTCTGTCTGCCTGCCTGCCTGCCTGCCTGCCTGCCTGCCTGCCTGCGCCTGCCTGCCTGCCTGCCTGCCTCCCTGCCTGCCTGCCTGCCTGCCTGTCTGTCTGTCTGTCCGTCCAATTGTTTCGATATAAAATCGTCCATGGTATATTTACAGTGACCGATGAGCATATGTTAATTATTGAATAGCATTCACTTTGAAAATACTTTATTTTATACTTAATTTACACTCCGGTAGATAAAATAATACAAATAATTCTCGATCATTGCGTTTGTTTGAATACGTTTTTGTTGCGTGTCAAACAACTTGTTTCATGATCAATTTCAATGACCAGTTGCCCCGGGAACACGGGGACAATATGGAACCATTTCACATTTAAGAACACGAAGTTCGTCATTGGTCGGACAGGACATGTAAACGTCTTTTCGTTTACTTTGTGAAACTGCTGAAGATGGTTGATATTCCGCTACTACTGTACGTATGTTGCTACATAATAATCTACGAAAGTGTATGTGGTTGTTCCCATAATCTTAAAGACGATTTCGGTAGTTTTTTCTGCGCATCTTTGATTTGAATCTTCAAAATGTGAAGTGTCTTGGCAGATAATACTCATTATTAATTAGTGTGTAAAATGTAATTATTAACTAGAATTAAATATATACATATAATTAACACGGTTCTAGTAGGTATGGCTTGATTAATATTTGTGAAAAATTGTTAATACACCGAAAACGAAAGAAGGAACCCGCAGATTGAATAATGAAGTCGCATATAGCTGTGCACTTGCTTATGAGAAAGTGTTTTGGTTATAATTGATATTTGTACATAGTAATAACCAACCAACGTTATTTAAGTAATTAAAATATTAAATAATTATAATATGATATATATCTATTAACTTTTATCAGTGTATTTTGTATTGTTATAAATAATGACTGTTATTCCATCTTGTTTTTACAGACAAATATCGAATTCGCACATATAAATTACCTATTTTTTTCTCGAAAACATGCACGGTGACACCCTGTTTTCTTCTTTTCAGTTTATTCAGCACATTTATTATGTATTAACTATTGAAAAGTCAGGACTTTTCACGGAACAGATTTTTTTCTATATCCAAAACAAAGCTTTTATATGATAACAAAATTTGTTTTCGCCAAAAATGGATTAAAAAGCGTTTTGTCAAATATAATGTTGTTGTTTTTTCACCATGTAACGGACTGCTTTCTTACAATAAGTCATATTAACCAACAGAATTCCGTCTTTTTTTTTTTACTTATCAGTGGTTGATACTATTTTTCTGCGAAAATAAAAAACAGCAAATAACATTTCTAAAATGCGTACACGGGTAGGTCATTTACATGCATTTTTCCGAAAAATCTAATTCGGTGACCCCATATTTTATGGTTTAATTGTATTAGGCATTAAACGATCTACAAAATATGTGAAAATGAAAATAATCCTTGGAAGGAACAAATGCAGAAATCGTCTTTAATACAATAGGTTTTCATCGTATGCAAAATGTTTATTTTTCTCTCCATATTTACAAAAATATTGATGATTTAAGATGGGCATGCCAATTTATATACATGTACCGCAATTTTATTAGAAATCATTCGATTCCTCGTGCAAATCATTGAGCTATAATAAAAGCGTATCATTAAATTTACACGCGAATTTACTCTGGATTTGCAAATCTGTTTAAAGAAACGCAATACGAATGACTGGATTATATATAACACGGGAATTAATCTGTGATTAGCAAACACGGAGTTATTTTTAGGTTAATTCACCAGTGAAGAAATTGGGCATAGTTTCCCATCAAAGGAATGTTAATCCAATGCATGATTTTTGCATGGAGAAATCCCGTTATTGTGGTCAGTGAAGTGTTTCACGTTTGAGGGTCGTCTCATAAATCTATAGTAGTATACAAAATTGAACAAAACGATTGGTACAGCAAATGGAGAAAAAATAGGTAATTATAAACAAATTGGCGTGGTTTTTCCATGCAAATTTACTTATTGGTGGACAAAAACTTACCAAGTGATTTTTAGTTCGTAAATTGTTGAATTTATTATATATTGTAAACTTCTAATAGTATTAAACATGTTTCCTAGACGGCCCTTAAAATGACTTGTCCATCTGATGACAGTTAATATTACCGTTAGAAGTACAGTTATTCATGGAAAGCATGAAAAAGGAGAAAATCAACACAGTACACATTTTTTTTTTTTTTAACAATAGAGTGACATTTGTCTTTAACTTGCGATTTAAGGGAGAGGGCGACGGTAGGTTGACAATAACACTGTCTGGGATCTCGGTAACACGAGAAATGGACACGGGACGATCTTCGGTCACGGTTATCGGACGATTTCGGTAACAGTTACCGGACAAACGCGATGTCACACTGATGTGTGAGTGGTGAAAAACGGTTTTAAAATGGTATATGGTGTTTATTATGTTTAATTGTAAAGCATATTATGCATTTTACTGTTGGGATTATGTACTGAAATATTAGTGTACATTAAATATAAAGAATATTATATATTTCTCTGGATTTAATGACAACATAATGATCCTAATAATGGATGCGTAGATTTAATATTATTAAAATCTTATACAAAAACATGAATACACATTTAAGCGCATTGTTGATTTTCCTACTTGGTTTAGATAACTATTATCACCCGATTCTGTTTTATTAGCTGCTACTACTACAAAGTTATTAGATATACAAGTCCGCTACTAGCGCTAACAAAAGGAGCCTTTTCATCCTACGGGTAAATTTCTGTTAGTGCTACTAACACTAACAAAAGATGGTGTCGCTAACTTAACTTAATGTTTATTTTGGTCTACGGTCGTCTATACCGTCAATGATTATACGGAAACGTCCGATTGATGTCGAATAAAGAAAACTCTTCATTAAGAGGCAGATTAAAACCAAAAAGTTTTCACGCTACAAAACTTGTTAAGTTAAAATATATCGCAGTTTATTACAGGTAAACGTTGGTGCTTTTTGTTAAAATGTGTCG
Organism: Congeria kusceri; assembly: GCA_027627225.1. Lineage (NCBI taxonomy): Eukaryota > Metazoa > Mollusca > Bivalvia > Myida > Dreissenidae > Congeria > Congeria kusceri. The sequence continues at coordinate 20,606,002 of CM051037.1, read as the reverse complement.
ATGTTTGTTAACCGGTAAATACACAGTTCTTTCTTAACATAATTCGTAGCCTTGGTCGTCGTTGAATTCATGTATACACATTTAATTTGTAATCAGATTTCGCGAGCCTCGCCAGAACTGGAAGAATTATTGTAAATTGTACAGTCTAGTATTTTTTTCATAATGGCTAAATTATTGGTAGAGTATCAAAAACTCGTCCGAGCTATACTGACCAATGCGTCACAAGCAATGTGTGTAGCATGTTTTGCTGGCGAAATGTATAATGAAATTTAATGAGAATAAATCTTATTCACAACAGTTATCTCATTAGGGCCCCGCTAATTTGTAGGGTGCCCTATAATAATAATATATAATAACACTGTCTGTCCATCCGTCCACATTTGTCATGGATTTCCTTCATAACTTTAAAAGCATTTAAGATAAATCTCATTATGGAGAGTGCAGTGCACAAACATCATTACTCAACACTTCAAAATTCTTGAGTTATTGCCCATTGTTAATTTGTCATACTCATTTTTCCTGGAGCATAACTTTTACAACTATAAGAGGTATTAACTTGAAACTTCATAGGTGGATAGATCTCATTAAGGAAAATCGAGTACACAAGACCCTTTACTCTGCACTTCATAATTTTGGAGTTATTGCCCTTTTTCATACTTTATTTTTGGAATGGAATATATATAGAAAATTCCATGTAAACACAACTCCTACAGTTTCCATAGGATTTTCTTGAAACTTGAGTTTATTGGTGAGGTAAATATGTAGTTTTGCAGAAAAGGATTAAAATTGTCTTCTGTATGGCCCTTTTATTATTTCTCCTGTATAGAATATATAGGGAACATTCCTTGTGAACTCAACTCTTCTTACATTATTCAATGGATTTTCTTGAAAAGATTCTTCATTGTTGAGGGTAATGTGTTGTGAGTACATGAAAAGATGGGCTTTAAGCTCACCCGAGCCATATTATTAAAAAATATACAAAAAATGGACATTATTCAGGATAGAGACTTCATTTTTGATCCAATCTTCACCAATATTGCACAGTTTGTCTATTACCATGATATTACAGTTGAAGTCAAATATAAGAAAGATCGGACCACAAACACCAGAGGTATTGCCCTTTGTGAAAAAAATCTGCAAAAATGGACATTATTCAGGATAGAAACTTCACTTTTCATCCAATCTTCATCAATCTTGCACAGTTTGTCTATGACCATACAATTAAAAGTGAAGTCGAATGTAAGCAAGATCGGACCAGAAACACCATAGTTATTGCCCTGTGTGATATTTTTTTATATAAAAATGGACATTATTCTGTTTACAGACTTCATTTTTCATCCAATCTTCACCAATAGTGTACAGTTGGCCTTGTGGTTAGGGCGTTCGCCTACGGAGCGGGAGGTCGAAGGTTCGAGTCCTACACAGGGCGAGTTCTGATATGGCCGGTTGCCTACCCAACAGCTAGTTAAATCAAGGGGTACCGATTGCCTTCCTGCCAAGCGCCCGGCATATAGGATAGGAATCGGGAGTAAAGATGTTCATCAGTAAAGGTGTCTCATAAGTCAAAACTGGCTGGCCCTTAATCGCGAGGGGTGACACTATAATAAACAAACACTTTACTTTACTTTACTTTTACAGTTTGTCTATGAACGTAAGACTATAGATGAAGTCGAATAAAAGTATGATCAGGCCCGAAACACCAGAGTTATTGCCCCTTTTGTTTAGAATAAAACATCAATAAGTTATCAATGATTGGCTTGCACACACGATTTTTGATTCAATGTTGACCAAACTTACACAGTTTGCACATGAGCATACAAATTGATTGATAAAATTTGATTTCCAAAAGTTGCAAGACTTGCATGCAGTGATTTGTACATGCAACATTGATGTCTTCAGAGCCTGTATTAATATCATTTATCATCATTAGCAGAAAATTATCAAAGAAAAAGCAAAACTTGACCTTATAGCACAGCCATCGCAATTATCGCATTGCAACTAGTTCTCCAAAACTGTTTGCGAAAAACACATCAAAATCTACTGTTTTTGCATTTTCCAGAATTGTCAATGACTTAATGAAAAAGAGTCATGTAAGAATATCGAGAAAAATGATTTGAGAACCATTAGCAAAAAAATGCACATCCACTACCCAACTCTTACTTTAGTTAGCCCATTGCACTAACCGATGTTTTAAATCAAAATTGGTCCTATCTCCCTCTGCGTATTGTTCAGATGCCTTTTTTTTCAAACCTGTATGGTCTTCATCTGTACCAGTTCTCAGGTGAGCGCTTTGTGCCATCATGGCCCTTTTGTTTGATTTTTCTCCTCCATAAGGAAGTTATGGCCCTTTCATTATTTTTCTCAATGGAATACCCATACATAGGGAAAACGCCTTGTGAACGCAACCCCTCCTCTGGATTTTCTTGAAACTTGTCTTTACTGTATTGTTGAAGGTAGCGTGTAACGCAAGTTATGCTTAAAGATGGGGTTTTCAATTATTTTTTTTTAAATACTGTACATAAATTTTCATTTCCTGGCTGCCACCTTAAAACATCATTCGGGGCCCATTGTCACTCCTGTGACAAATGTCTTAGTCTAGACAAAATAATGATTGGTTTTATGAACACATATTTGATAGTTATGAAAAATGCATTTTAATTTCTAATATAACCCATGCATTTATAGTGGGGCATCGGTCAATATATAATTATATATATACGGGTAAAAAATGGCTTCAGTGGATTTGATAATTTGTAAAAACTAATAGACTAGTACGTATTTGAAAAATAAGAACCTTAAAAAATAAAAATAATAACCCATGCAGATCTGTTTGGGCTCATGCATCTAGGACTTTTACAGGAAAAATGTATCATTTTGTTCAGTTGATTTTTTTCTGGATTTATTTCCAGCTTCACAAAGAGTCAAAGACTGCACAGAAGGGCCATCTTTTCAGACTTTCAGACAGCAAAGTATATATACACATATTGATTTTATTCAAAGGTAATTATTATGTAACAGTATCATGGGATGAACAGTATCTTGAGAATAAGGGATCCATGTAACTGAAACCACTACACATTTCATAATTGTTTAAAAAAATAAATATGTTTATTATTGTTTATACAACAATCTGTCATTAAGCCAGTTTTAAGAATTTGATTAAAGTTTTAATAATTTTAGAAATGTGAATGAACAAAAACATATAATATCATATAGGTATGTATTTATGCCCTGGTTTCAGGAGGCTGGACTGTAGCATCCTGTTTTCCCTCTTTTTGGGCCTGGCAATATAGTTTAGGGCTGCTGCGAGTAACTGAGCACTCGGATACTCACGATTGCGGGCTGGGAATTGAGTACTGATACTCATCATTTCCAAGATCGTTTCATTGTGATCTTATAATTTTATATTTACCTTATATAGATTTTCCATAAAATGAGTTAATAAGTACGCAAAATAAACCCTTTTGAGACATTATATTGCATTTTAATGTGAATACACATCCTAATGTCATAGTTCATTTTAAACCTTTCAGTTTTTGCTATAATGTGACTAAAGGTGTGTATACAGACTCTTTACAATTTGCTCTGTTATGTCAAAATGAATTTGTTGAATATGATAAATTTAAGTTATTAGTCTTCATGAGAGTGTTTTCCTGTATCACAATTTTTAACTGCTGATTCGTGGTTCTATCTGTGAATTGTAAGCCCCGACGTTGTGTATCTGATCTTCGCTTACCCAACGATCCACAGCCCTACTGTAATTTTCGCTTACCCAACGATCCACAGCCCTTCTGTAATTTTCCGACAAGGCTTTGATCCTTTCACCAGTTATTAAGTGCTGGGGTGTTACTCCATATACAGTGTATTCCCTTATATAAGTACTTTAACTGGTTTATTAATCCCTGGCTATATGGATCAAGAATTTGATTGGCTGGGACATAATTAATGTTTCTTTCAGGAAAAATGAACACAGGGTGAACTGGGCAAACTGAGAATCCAGGGCAAACAGGTTTTGAGTTATACATAAGTTCACAACAATGTTATTGACAACTTTATAGGGACTATGTGTACAAAAAGTTATCTCTGATAGCATCAATAATGATATTATAAAATGTTTGGAAAAAATGAACCGCCCATAGGTATCAAACACACGAGGCATGTGCCATTAGAATAACTGACAATTCCCCATTTAGCTCTGTTTTAAAAAAAAAAACAACACTTGCAAACTATGTTTATACAAGAAAGGTGTCAAACATACACAACTTAAATGATATTGGTGTGATTTTTAGACTGGGGCGATAGCCGGAGTCTTAAGTGTAACCGCAAATTGAAATCACATGTACCTTTTGACATGGCAATTGCACAGTGACCTCCCCAGCTTCTCAGCGTTCAATATCGTGGAACAGGGGACATTACTGAATCAGAACTGCGAAACAATTCTTTGCTATCAGTGGATTGGTCCACTAAATACTATCAATACATTAATTCAGAGATTGCTATGGATAGATGACAAGAAATAGATCCTATTTAATCCATTGCGAACAATCAATATATCCTTTTATGCCAAATTTACAAGTACATAACCTATAATGCCAATTTGATATGTTACCTTGTGTGTGTTTACAAAGTTTATAATTGATAACTTTTCGTGACCTTTAACTTTATTTTGCAAGCCGCAGTCTTTCAGCGTTCAACGCTTTGATTTAGTATGCCTTAACACTTTCCTGTAAATTATTTTATAATACCTTTATTATACTTTTACGTCAAAGACATAGTCCTTTTTATAAATTCAGTGTAACAGTAATCAAAAATATGCTTACTGTGTTGCACATTATTAATCGACTGATACACAACTTAAAGTTACACAACCAAAAGTTATTAAAGTGTCATGTAAAAATGCAATAGTTTGAAGCTTTAAACTGTTATTGCTTTCAATACAATATCGCCATCTTTTTCAAATATGTATTGAAAATTGTCATTAATTCTTGTCAGATTTATGTGAGAAAAATCATTTTTTGGTGGTAGTCACTGGAAGATTTAGGGTGAAAAAGGGGTACAATTCAAGGGCCATGATCATTGTCTGAGATGCCATTATTATTACAGTATGAATTAACTGAGACCAGTAATGTATGAATAACACTTTATGTGATCAACGAGCATATACTTAATTGTAAACATATATGTAAGTTGTTCATTGACTATTGTTATATGCATAAAGACTAATATAGAATTGTATTTTGTACATGTAATTTAAGAAGCCTGGACTTGCAGTTGGCAGCATTTGATGCAAAGGAACCAATCCTGCACTTTGAAACACTATGCAAACTTTGCACTGGAGCACGTGCTGTCACATAGAAACCACCCACTTGTGTTGGAAATAGAATGCAGGACCATCTATAATGGGTATTTGGTAAAATCTTTTTATGTTAAATCTTTTTCATGAAGAATGATGAAGGGGCATAAAGTGTTACCCGTGTCCGTGCATGCGTCCGTCCGTCCTTTCAAAATTCCGTGTCCGATCAATAACTTGGCAGAAATGTTCACAATCATGAGACGATGTGTCGCGCGCCAGATCTAGGTCCATACCTCCAAGGTCAAGGTCACATTTGGAGGTCAAAGGTCAATAATAGGCCATGTTCGGTCAATAACTCTGTCACTTCTGGATGGATTTAGAAATTACTTGGAAGAAATATTCACCATCATGAGACAATGTATCACGAGCAAGATCCAGGTCCATACCTCCAAGATCAAGGTCACACTTAGAGGTCAAAAGTAAAAAATGGGGTCTGTTTTTGTGTCGATTAATAATTTTGTCATTTCTTGATAGATTTTGAAATTACTTGGTAGAAATGTTCACCATCATGAGACGCTGTTTCATGCGCAAGACCTAGGTCCGTACCTCCAAAGTCAGTGGCCAGAGGTAAAAATGGGGTCTGTTTTTGTGTCCGGTCAATAACTCTGTCATTTCCGGACGTATTGTGAAATTACTTCTCAGAAACGTTCGCTATCATGAGACGATGTGTCGCATGCAACATGCAGGTCCCGACATCCAATATCAAGGTCACACTTAGAGGTCAACGTCAAAAATGTGTCTGTTTTTCGTGTCTGGTCAATCATTTTGCCATTTCTGTGTGATTGTAAAATGACTTGGTAGTTTACCATCATAAGGCGATGTGTTGTGCGCAAGACCCAGGTCTGTACCTTCAAGGTCAAGGTCACACTTAGAGGTCAAAGGTCAAAAATGGGATCTTTTTCGTGTCCGGTCAATAACTCTATCATTTTTTGATGGATTTTGAAATACCTTCACCATCATGAGACAATGTTTCATGCGCAAGACCTAGTTCCATACCTCACAGGTTAAGGTCACACTTGGAGGTCAAAGGTTAAAAATGGGGTCTGTTTTTCATGTCCAGTCAATAACTCTGTCATTTCAGGATGGATTGTGAAATTACTTTGCAGAAATGTTCATTATCTTGAGACGATGTGTCGCACGCAACATGCAGGTCCCTACATCCAGGGTCAAGGTCAGAGGTCAAAGGTCAAATATGGGGTATGTTTTTCGTGTCTGGTCAATAACTCTGTCATTTCTGCATGGATTTTGAAATTACTTGGTAGATATGTTCACAATCATGAGACGATGTGTCACGCACGAGACCATGACCCATTTCTGTGACCAGTCCCAATCAGTGGGGCATTCGTGTCCTATGGACACATGTCTAGTATTAGTTTAAGACTGTTGTTATAACTATATTCCTTTATTCTATAGTTTATTTCATTTATTTTGATAAAATAAACATAAAATATAATCATACATGTACATCTTAATGCTCACCGATGAGAGGAGCATATAGTTACCGCTTTGTTTGACCGTCCGAATGCTAATACAACCGCCATTCAGTTTGTCAGGTGTCAGATGCTCTTCCCTAAACATTTTATCAATCATACTCAATGTCCTTCTGTCTGCCTTTCCGTCATTCTATCAGTCTTCATTTCTGCAGGAGATTTCAGGAACTAATAACTCGAATTCAATCAAATTTTATATTCCTACCAAGATTTGAAGAGGAAATGCACATATTTGTCAGGATTGTTATGGTCTGAGCATTTTTCTGGGAGTAATTGCCCTCCGATTATAAATTGGATTTTTGCTTGTCCACTTGGACATGGATGGAATGAATTTAAAATGTTTGCGGCAATAAAATGGTATGAATCGCTCATGATTCAGGTCCCTAGGTCAAAGGTCAAGGTCACACCCAGAGGTCAAATTTCAAAATTGGCTCTTAGCTTTTCCGTGCTTTAATTTGCTATGGATTTAAATACTGCTTGGCACAAATTATAACCTATTATATGAGACAGCGTGAAGCGCACATAAACCAGTCCAAAGGTCAAGGTCACACTTAGAGGTCAAAAGTTGTTTTTTTGCTGCTCTAGACTTTAACTTGGCCATGCATTGATACGGGGATATCCAAATTACTTGGCACAAATGTTTGCCTTATTTCAGCAGAAAGTCACATACATGAACCAGGACTGTAGGTCAAAGGACACAAACTGGTAACTTGATTATTGATGGATGAATTTCAAAATTACATTGCACAAATGTTTGCCTCGGCAAGACACCGTCGCAGGTATGAATCAGATCCATAGGTTAAAGGTCAAAGCCACATTTAGAGGTCAAAGCGGCATTGGGGAGCATCCATCAGGTCTTTTGATATTCTGTTGATATTATAATTATTGTTTAATAAAGAAAACTCAGTAGACCAGAAATAAAATATATACAATACCTGATAAAAACAATGATATGTTGTTTTCAGGATGACAATTCGCTGGTACAAGACTATGTGTGGGAAAATGGCATTAGGCTGGTTATCTACTGGAGAATTTGGAAATATGGTAATGATTTAGAAGAACACACATTTAAACAAATGAATATATAATAATAAATACCCAACATCAACTCCACATCATAGGTGGACAGAATTAGCTGTGTTTGAAAAAAATGTTAATGAACAATGCATTTGAACACTGTAAGTAATGGTCTTAACTCATTACATACAAACATCTCTTAAATGTGTTTACAAAACCAGCCTAAAATAAAATCAGTCAGTTAATACTGACTTTTTGTAGCTTTCACACTCTATTAGCTTTATTTTTCTCGAGCCTGAGTCAGTTCAACTTAGTTTTCACAATGGCATTTTGGTGTATGTGCATGAGCGCATCTGTCCATGCGCTCTTCCTTCTGATCATGTCCAGACTTTTAGTTCATCATTCATCGGGATTTTAAAATATCAAAAATATATTGCCATACATGTTCACCACCGCATTACCTGTGTACCTAGCTCAAAGGTCAAGGCCACACTTAGAGGTTAAAGTTCAAATATGGTCATAATACAGCTTGTGCGGACTGTTAATTCATCATCCATCAGCAAATTTTTAAATAACTTGCCACAACTGTGAACCATGTGGAGACGGTGTGTGGCATACACCTGTGTCCCTAGATGAAAGATCAAGGTCACACTTAGAGGTCAAAGGTCAAATATGGACATAATACAGTCTATCTGGACCAGAAGTATTTCATTTGTGAGTTGAGTTGACATAGTTTTGCACAAATGTTCACCATTTTCTTGACAATGGCGTGACATGTTCCCAACAGGCATCTAGTTTTCTGACAGATTGAAACTTTATCAGTTTGATGATCTCAAATGAAATTTGACTATGGATCATGTGGGTTGAAAAGTTAGCCTAGAGCACTAGGTAAAATATAGTTATATCATTTTTGTACACTCTACAAATTTAATTTTTCATTAGACCAATTTAAAAATTGGTCAGATTGTTGTCCTCTATGAAATCTAGGATCAAGTAAAATACAGGCCATCTGTGTTCAGGGCAGATCAATGAAATCTTAACCAAGTTCCAATATGGTTTGCCTGGCTTGCAAAACTGGATAACTATGTCAAATATTGTTAACAGTTGGATCCACACATTTTATCAGATCTGGTATAGATCTTGGTCAAGTTTGAATATGATCCATGCGGTTTGAAAAACTACTATGAAAATCTTCAATTTTCTTCTAATATAGTTTGTCAAATTGATTACCTTGATGGAACATGGGTCAGATTCGAATATATATGTCAAGTAGGGTTAAAAAAAGTAGTGTTCAAAAAGTCAATAGCATTCTAATGGATAATGTAGGCAAATGCAGACATAATAATGATGATTGCAGGTGTTCGTATTTGTTCTTTCTGTATTTGCTTAACATTTACTTGCGATTGTTTCAGGGTGTTTTAGCTGAGAATGTTACAGCTACATCAACAGGGCATGGCATTGTTCAGTCGACAGGATACTTTGTCTTTTCAATGATGAAAATCCCTCAATGGTGGGTTATCTATAGTTGTACTTGATAGTCGTGGGGTTATATATAAGCAACACTTTTTCACAACTGTATCTGAATATATCACAATGATGGCTAAAATATTTCACAAAACAGCTCGAGATAAAACTAAAATGTGATTTTAAGGTCGACTTTTTAAACAAGAAAAATAAGTCTAGCTATTTTCAGCGCTCTGTCGTCTGCATCAGCATCAACATTAGTGTTTTTTTTTTCTGTTAAGGTTTAAGTCCATTTCTCAAAAACTATCAAAGGTATCCACTTGAAACTTTCATTACTGGTTCACTATCAAAAGGGTTGTCCATTACAACAAGGCAGGTAACCCTGTGATTTGTATTTCCATTGTTGTCAGACCTTGTTTGGACTTACAACTTAGCATATTTTGACAATTTTTTGGTAATTATAAAATTTGCAATAACTATTAAAGACGTTAAATTGGAACTCAAGTTTACTTGTTTATGATGCTGACCTCTTTCTTCTGACAAGGGGAAGTAACTCTTTGCTTTCAAGGATTTTGTTAGAGTTAATACCCTTTTTATAACTTAAATTCTCACTTTAGGTCAAATTTCTCAGTACCCTTACAAGAAACTCAAGAGTACTTTATCATAGGTATGAACTTATTATGTAGACAAGAGGAGGTACCAGTAACTCTGTCGAGGATTCTGTTTGAGTAATTGCCCTTTTTTTCAACTTAGAATTTTTGCTTTTTGTCAAATTTCACAATATCCATCAGAGGTATTGACTTGAAACTCAAAATACTTGATCACAGTTTTGAACCCATTTTGAAGACAAGATGAGGCAACTCCATCAAGGATTTATGTGAAGTTATTGCCCTTTTGTCGTCTTAAAATGTTTGCTTTAGGTCAAATTTCTCAATATCTATAAAAGGTATTGACTTGAAATTCAACATCCTTCATCACAGTGATGAACCTATTCTATAAACAAAAGGCCAAAGAACTATCAAATACAAGAAAGCAGAGCCTCCAGCACCCGGCGGTGCTCTTGTTGTATATTTTAAAGTTGTTGTTCTTTCAAGCATGAAAACCTTGTTGTATATTTTAATGTTGTTGTTTTTTCATGCATGAAAACCAATACCGTAAATATAAACATAAGGAAACAGTCCTGATTGATGTGGTTGCTTCTTGATTGTGAAAGGACCATTTAAATTTCTCAGTTCTATGCAGAAAAAGTAGCCATGTAATATAACACTTAAAATTATAACATTACAATTTTAACAGATCCATGGATAAATAACCCAAAGCATAACCGGCTGAGAGAATGTGCAACCACTCAACACTCAAGTCAAAACAGTGGAGTGAAAAACAGTTGCGACAACAAACATACATTTGTGTGAAGATCCTTTTCTATGACAAGGACAAGAATAGATTGATCTACCATTTTGTTTTTCTGTACCAATTGACTAGACAATTTGGTGCAAATGAATGCATGTAGCTGCTGAAGCATTTATACTGATGTATGATAACACATGGAACTGTGAGTCTGCGTGTTCCCAGCAGTGAAAAAGCAACCACAGATACCTGTTGTACTTTTTGAAAGTACATTTTTAAAATAAATTTCAGTTTAATGATCCTATATTATTCAACCGGTAATTCCGAATCAGGGCATATGTATTGCTCTTCATCCTGTCAGTATACAACTAATTAAGATTGAATTATATTTAAATATTCAACATGGAAAGTATTAATTTATCATCTGCACAGTCAGAGTGAGTTTCAAAGAATATTGTTTATTCTGGCCACATAATCATACAGCATTTTATGTGACTTCAAAATATCAACAACACTGTTACTATATAATAGACATAGTAAGCTCTGGGGCATGTGTGTATTTTGAATCTGAATATATACAACAACTGGGCTTTCAAATATATTTTTTTTACCCTTTAAGTAAAAGCTTTGCAATTAAGTCCCTGTTCTGTTGGCATTATGCTAAGCAAAGTATGCAGTTGTATTTTTATATTTTATTTAGAAGTGAATATGTTGTTCAAGATTAAAAGCGCAAGTAAATACTAAATAGTGTAAACATGTTTCTGCCTGTATCTGCATAATTTGAATGTAGGGTTGTATGTCATGCATTATGTATAGTTGAGGTAACTGATTTGGTATTGTAGTTCAACGAGTTTTATGTATCAAAACACTCTCTGCTCCACGTATCTTAGTATTTGAAAGCATAAATCACTTGTAATTCATGTTATGCTGTCTTACTTTTTATATTATTTTCTCGACTGATTTTATAGTACATTAAAATGTGCGTCTTTTGCTAAAGTCTGTCGGTTGGTCGTTTTACCACTGTTTTTTCCGCTCTCTAAGTTCAACAGTTTTCATCTGATCTTCACAAGACTTCATGAAAATATCTGGGGCGATAAGTTTGATAATCAGCCAAATCGCCCCAGTAACTGTGGAGTTATGGCCCTTTATTATCTAAAATTAGCCTTTTTAGATATTTTAACCTGGAGGGGGCTTAATTGTTTTACAATTAGCTCTTGTAATTGTATGTATCAATTATTTTATTAAGATCCTGTACTTAAAATGTACTAGTACTAAAATGTGTTTTATCAGGGTTTTCTTTTAAGTTAAATTATGGAAAATAAGGCCAATAAAAATTAAATGGAATGAAATCGCATTTCTTTTTTTATTGCTCTTGAATGCACATTATGCAAAAACTCGTTTCTATGATAGCTTAAAGGCACACACAAGGTGCTGCAGGTTAAAGCAACCATTACGAGTTTAATTAAGATTTAACAAACACGTAAAATAAATCATTGTGACAAAAAAAAAACATTTTACATTTTCTTAAAATAAATGGTATTTGACACATTTTTATTCTACTGTATTGTTTACATTTTAAAAACATTTGGTGCACTAGTTTCCTGTAAAAGGAATGTAGTTCACATGCATGATATTTGCATGAAAAAATCCCGTTATTGTGTTCAGTGAAGTATTTCAATTTCGATGGTCGTGTAATAAACCTACTAGTGTGATTTTTATAAGGACATACATTGGTACAACAAATTGAGAAAACACTGGAAATTATAAACACAGTAACATGGTTTAGTATGGAAATTTACTTGTTAGTGGTCAGAAATTGACCAAGTGATTTTCAGTTTCTAGATTGTTGAACATATTATGTATTTAAAATTTCATTTTTTGCATACCATGCTTCATAGACGGCCCTCAAAATGACTTGTCCAGTTTATGACAATTTATATTACTGTTAGAAGTACAGTTATTCATGAAAAGCATTATTTCTATATCTGATACATTAGTTTCGATTTTAAGTAGTCATTCGTAAGATAACCGGTTCTAAACATGGTTTTGAATGATATTTATCCGAAATTTCAAATTTCCAATGTATTGTTTTATACTATCAAGTTTTAGCATTTCTCTTGTTCATTTTATCAGAGAATGCGTTTATATAATTTCATGATGGTGTATTGAATTTTCCTGTATCTTGTTTGCCAAAATATTGTTTGGAGTAATTGAAGTGTGATGTAATATATTTATAATTTGAATGTATTTATGTTAAAATGCCGTTTGTTGTTTAGACATAATATAAGAATTGCACTGTCATTGTAAAATTCATATTTAAATGAGAAAGTGCATGTTATTGATTGATTGTTTGTTCATATCATAAAACACGGATTGTATGCATATTTTTGTATAAAATCAATAAAAAATTGTACAGTCTTTGTTTTTCTTTTGTGTATCTGTTTTTGAAATAAATGTTATGCTCAAGCGTACATGGTTTCGTGCGTACATGTACATACATACATAAGTGCGTCCATACACACATACATACATACGTGCGTCCATACATACAGGCATACGTTCGTCCATATATACATGTACATGCCTACGGACGTACATACACACATACATACGTGCGTACATGTACATACATACAAGCGTACATATGCATACGTGCGTCCTTACGTACATGAATACGTGCGTCCATACATACATGCATACCTGCGTCCAGACACACATACATACATGCGTTCATACACACATGCGTCCATACATACATACGTGCGTCCATCCATACATGCATCCGTGCGTCCATACATGCATCCGTGCGTCCATACATGTATACGTGTGTTCATACATACATACATGCGTCCATACATACATTCATGCGTCCATGCATACGGGCGTCCATTCATACATACACACATACATACATACGTGCGTCCATGCACATACATGCATAAATACTCCATACATACATGCATGCGTACGTACGGGATTCGTTCATCAAAACAAGCACCAGGTGTATCTATGGTCACATCGCTACACTACCTGGGAGTGATCATGCATACACCACGATGTTGGGTGTTCAATGCCCTACTCTTATGGCCATGTAATGCACGAAGAGTGTTATTATCGCTCTCACTAGGCAACTAATTGTTACGCTGCCTACCTGTTCAGTAATACTGGTGTTGGCCGGGTACCGGGGATATCTCTCTACCAAAGTCATCAGTTGCAAGTTACCTATCTATTCAGTAATATGGGAGGTGGTCGTGAAGTGGGGATATCCATCTACTAGGATTTATCCATGAACTGAGTATCTGTTCAGTACATAAAAAAGGTGGTCGTGAAGCGGGGTATCTATCTACTAGGCACAATGCATTGTACTGCGTATCTTTTCGGGATAAGGTGAAATAGTCGTGTGGCGGGGTTATCTATCTACTAGACATTATCCATTGCACTTAGTATCTGTTCAGTACACAAAAAAGATGGCCGTGAAGCGGGGTATCTATCTACTAGGCATAATGCATTGTACTGTGTATCTGTTCAGTATAAGGTGAAATAGTCGTGTAGCGGGGTTATCTATCTACTAGGCATTATCCATTCGACTGAGTATCTGTTCAATAGTACGGCCAATGATCATGTAGCGGGAATATCCAACTAAATATTAACCTGTTTATCTGTTCAGTACAATATAAGATAGTCGTGTAGCGGGTATATCCATCTACTAGTCATTATCCATTGCATTGATTATCTGTGCAGTACAATGTAAGATAGTCGTGTAGCGGGTATATCCAGCTACTAGTCATTATCCATTGCACTGATTATCTGTGCAGTACAATGTAAGATAGTCGTGTAGCGGGTATATCCATCTACTAGTCATTATCCATTGCACTGATTATCTGTGCAGTACAATGTAAGATAGTCGTATATAGCGGGTATATCCATCTACTAGGCATTATCCATTGCACTGATTATCTGTTCAGTACAACGTAAGATAGTCGTGTAGCGGGTATATCCATCTACTAGGCATTATCCATTGCACTGATTATCTGTGCAGTACAATGTAAGATAGTCGTGTAGCGGGTATATCCAGCTACTAGTCATTATCCATTGCACTGATTATCTGTTCAGTACAATGTAAGATAGTCGTGTAGCGGGTATATCCATCTACTAGTCATTATCCATTGCACTGATTATCTGTGCAGTACAATGTAAGATAGTCGTGTAGCGGGTATATCCAGCTACTAGTCATTATCCATTGCACTGATTATCTGTGCAGTACAATGTAAGATAGTCGTGTAGCGGGTATATCCATCTACTAGTCATTATCCATTGCACTGATTATCTGTTCAGTACAATGTAAGATAGTCGTGTAGCGGGTATATCCATCTACTAGGCATTATCCATTGCACTGATTATCTGTGCAGTACAATGTAAGATAGTCGTATATAGCGGGTATATCCATCTACTAGTCATTATCCATTGCACTGATTATCTGTTCAGTACAATGTAAGATAGTCGTGTAGCGGGTATATCCATCTACTAGGCATTATCCATTGCACTGATTATCTGTGCAGTACAATGTAAGATAGTCGTATATAGCGGGTATATCCATCTACTAGTCATTATCCATTGCACTGATTATCTGTGCAGTACAATGTAAGATAGTCGTATATAGCGGGTATATCCATCTACTAGTCATTATCCATTGCACTGATTATCTGTGCAGTACAATGTAAGATAGTCGTGTAGCGGGTATATCCATCTACTAGGCATTATCCATTGCACTGATTATATGTGCAGTACAATGTAAGATAATCGTATATAGCGGGTATATCCATCTACTAGGCATTATCCATTGCACTGATTATCTGTGCAGTACAATGTAAGATAGTCGTATATAGCGGGTATATCCATCTACTAGGCATTATCCATTGCACTGATTATCTGTGCAGTACAATGTAAGATAGTCGTATATAGCGGGTATATCCATCTACTAGTCATTATCCATTGCACTGATTATCTGTGCAGTACAATGTAAGATAGTCGTATATAGCGGGTATATCCATCTACTAGTCATTATCCATTGCACTGATTATCTGTGCAGTACAATGTAAGATAGTCGTGTAGCGGGTATATGCATCTACTAGTCATTATCCATTGCACTGATTATCTGTGCAGTACAATGTAAGATAGTCGTGTAGCGGGTATATCCATCTACTAGTCATTATCCATTGCACTGATCATATGTGCAGTACAATGTAAGACAGTCGTGTAGCGGGTATATCCATCTACTAGTCATTATCCATTGCACTGATTATATGTGCAGTACAATGTAAGATAGTCGTGTAGCGGGTATATCCATCTACTAGGCATTATTCATTTCACTGTGCATCTGTTACGCAGTACAGATAAAGGTCGGGTAGCGGGTATATCTATATACACTGCATTATCCATTTTACGGCGTATTTGATATGTGAGATGGTTGTGTATCGGGGATTACTGTCAACTAGTCATTATCCATTGCACTGAGTATCTGTTCAGTACAACATAAGATGGTCGTGTAGCGGGGATATTCATCTACTAGGCATTATCCATTGCACTGCATATCTGTTCAGTAGGCTAAAATGGAAGATGGTCGTATATATACTAGACATTTTACCCATAACCTTTTAGTACAGTATATTTTCTTTGCGCAACGTATCGTCTTAGTTATATGCAGAAAAGTCGGAAAGCACCGTCGACAAGTGTTTTCTAGAAGCCAAGACACTCTACAGACTGCATATTATCGTAGCGTTTACAGAGATACATTGTATGATCGTTTTTCAAGTAAATGTATGATGGTTTGAAATATTTTGGATAATGCAGCCGTCCTAGCTGTTCATAATTATACTCCATGAGCACTTAAAAATTTAGTGTATTGTAACCGTCCTGTGAAATTGACTTATTTTTAAACAGGTACACCAAATTTACGTCTTATTTTCCCTTCATTTAATAACATTTATTTGGGTAATCTTATAATTATTTGTAATTTTATCAATATTTGTTTGTTGTTTGTAAACTGCTATATTTCGTACATTCGGATACATTTAATTCGGATATTGTTTTAGAATACACAATATATATGATAAGCGAACGTAATATAAATAAATGTGTTAGCTTTTCGGAACGAAAAGTAAAATTTTATACAAATAAATTTAAGCCTCATAATAAGTTTAATTACGCTTTTGAATGACAACAGATTGGAGTCTGTAAAAAAATTTAGTTATCAATCATAATCAAAGCACTGAAATGACTAGCAGATTTTCACCGCATTGTAAAGATTGCGTGCATTCGTAAATGTGTAAGTATGCGTAGCACGCACATAAACATGTATTGTAATGGGAATGGACCAATTAACATACCATAAAAATAGCCCAGTTAAGTACGCTGTCGACCATATTTAGTACATCATTATTGTTGGATCATGGATATGCATACATGCAAAATCATAGCTCATTGTTGAAACGTTGAAATCCTAGTTCACCTTTCTACATTCTAGTTGTTGCATACGAAGTTTTTGTATGCATCGGAAGACGATATTTATACAGGTATTTGATCCATACTTATGACTACCGGGTACTTCGAGGGACAGGAACATATAAACATCACCATATAGTCTGACTGGCTTCAACCGGACCATTTTATATGTGAATACCATGCATTGCAAAATAAACACGAAAGAAGCCAAATCATGTTATTGTTTACAGCAGTATTTGTATCTTAAATTTGGAAATTACAGTGGCATAATGGAACCAACATGAATATATGGGTTTATAAATTCGTCATCTTTACTAAACATTTTCCGCATAGGCAATAAGCCATTGACTTTCAACACAATAAACAGTTTAAACTTGTTGTGACGGGGTTTTTCTTGCATAACTTTGCTTGGTTTTGTTCGGTTGTTAAAGTAGCACAATATTCCAGTCTATAATTAATTTGCACATAAACGTTGTAGAGCAGTTAAAGTAAAAACAAGGACGAGAAAAAATTGCATCTAAGGTTAAAGCCACCAAATCTGCATTGGAAGACAATATTTGTCTTTGTACAAAGTACAAAAAAAATGAATACAGCTCTGACACTGTATCATTTTCATACAGGGCCTACAATATATTAAAACCGTTTTTTTTATTCGAAAAAATACTGTCAATCACGTAAACTTTCATTAACGCAGTCTGTTTACCTATCTGAATAGTGTATAACCATGCTAAGCAGTCCAATTCGGAAAACACGTGTATTATGTGTTGTGTTTCATGTCATGTAACTTAAGTAACATGTTTGGACGATACAAAAACCAACATATTCGGATAGTTTTCACTAAATCGAGGTTAGAATTCCGTGGCAAGAGCATTCACGATCTAAACAAGTATACATATCTGAAAATGTAAACTACTATTATATTCGAAATTGTGTTAATTCAAAGCGGACACTGCTTATAAAATTGTCCAAGGTGTGATTAAATTTGTTGTTGACTAACACGCAGTGTTCCACCGATCATTCTTGTTAACATTTGGGGCAAGTTTGACTAAATTAATTTATAAAGTTTAATCTTGTTAACATTTGGGGCAAGTTTGACTAAATTAATTTATAAAGTTTAATCATTAAGAACATGAAAATAACAAATAGAGTAAAAGCATATACATGAATTTACTTGAAAAAAAAGGGAAATATTGTCTAAGTATTTTTCAAACACATTTTAGACAGCAATAATTCTGGTTGTTAATATTCTAAGGTCATTTGTAATACGCTAAACATTATGTGCAGTGGTCATTTAAAAAACTCAATTTTCAACATATGTCTGACGGAAGGAAATGAAATTCTTGTTTGTATTTTTCGCCGTTTTTAACAGTATTTCAGTCGTATCACGGCGGTCTGTTAACCTACTCGCACTTTTCCAGGGCAAGCTTAACCGAATTAAGCGGTTTACCAGTAGTTAGTGCACATACCTATGCCAGTAACTGACAACTGCCCTACTTGAATCAGAGGAGAATGGCTGTAGAAATAATTTCATGACCAATCCCCACACAAGTAATGTGGCCGGGCTGGGGTTTGAACTCACGATCCCCGGATTGACAGTCTAGCGCTCTACCAGCTGAGCTAGCCGGGCCTATATTCAATACAACTCAAACAATACAACATCAACAATAAATTTATTTCTTTTCAGCATACAGATCATTGTAACACACAGGTGACTGGCTTCTCGTGAACTGCAAACACCCGTCGCAAAGAACACTGAAAGAAAAAAATATATATGTAGCACTTTATTTGTTGTAATAAAATGTTATTTTTATCTCAATTATATCGTAAATCACATATATAAGCACACAACAACAATGGAAATAATCAATATAATTGACAACAAAGCTATTAACAACATGCAGATTAATTAAACTGTCATACATGATTGTTTATGCATGAAAGCTATAAACAATTTTAAAAATATTGTGAGGGTAGTATCAGACACCGCCGAGGTGTTTTTAAGGTCAAGGTCACAGTTGACGTTTTCTGTGAAATGGTTAAATATTCTTGATATACACACGGGAAATTCAAACTTTGAATGGGGTATAGCAGTTCCCTGACTACTCAGTAATAACCTGTAACAGGAGCATCTGGCTTGGGGTAAAGAAGTAAACAATACATTTGTTCTAATTGCTTCCATTATTTTTGATTTTACAGAACATGTCTCATTACATCTTATCATATTAAAAAGATAACCCCCACCCAGGGCCAGAGCGGCTCTTCTTTTAATGAACATATATAGTAGTTAAAAACCTGATAGAGTTGCAGTTAACACGAACATAGTGTCTTTTCATTTGATACACTAGCTTCACACAGTATTTTACAAGTTTTCAATATGGCCCTAGTACATGTTTCTTGAAACAGCCCAGTCCACTGGTGACTATATTATGGGATCAAAGTGATTTAAATGGATTTGGTAGAGGTTCATACAAGGGACATTTCTGTGGAAATCTGACCAGTGGTTCCTTACAAGCTCAGCTTTAATTTATCACCACAACTTGAGTTTTCCTAACATTACACGGAACTGAAAGTCTGGTAACACACCATGCAAGGAACAATCATACAATTTACAAAGTTTAGTAAATTTTCCCCAAGTAAAATCATATGATCTGTAAAACTTGGACATGAACAAAACATACTATGGAAATATTGCAATTATTTAATCAGCAAGTTTAATTCGTTGACCTAGGATTTTAGTAGTTACTCTACACAAAAGTTGTTAATATTAAGACCAACCAACACTGAACAACTTTGTACCATACAAAAGACGTACATGTATTCAATTCTTAAGACAATGGGTTTGTACTGAAAAACAATGTTCGTGCCAATGAACAAGATGCCCAGGGGCAACACAAATAACATTGTTATATTATTTAAGATAAAGCTGGCATTTTGTTCGCAACTCACAGCCATATCCATGATGAACATTTGTGACCAATATTCCTAAATCTTTCTGGAAGCAGTTTTTCTCCCCAAGAAGAAGAAAACGTGAAACTGGCTTAACCCTGAAGGTGCAGCAGAATAAGCATGGACACTATGTTCTATGAAATGTTAAAATATGGGCCATTGAAGACCTTGAACTGTCCCATATTCAATAGGAAGAGATCTTGGATTGAAACAAGTACATTGTTGTTTTTATTATTAGCATATGGGGAGCTATTATCATTTTAGCATTAGCAACACAGTGCTATGTCGTGGCTTATTACATGTAGATATTGATATTTTTAAAGACTGTCCATGTTTTTTTTATCTTGTCAGTTTGAACTTTTTTCTACTTGTCATAACCCATCTACCTAATAAATTTTACAAACCCAAGCCTAAGAGTTCTACAGGTATTGCCTGGACAATGTTTGACTACCATTGATCAGTTTGACCTTGGCCTTTGACCCAAGGACACAATTATCAATAGGAATCTTTAGTCAAGACCAGCTTACCTACAAAGTTTAAAGAACCTTGACGTAAGAGTTCTGTATTTTTTGCCTGGTTTTTCATCTATTGATCAGTTTTTACATCTTTTTGTCAGTTTTCACAAGTTTCTGTCACTTTGACATTGGGATTTGACCCAATTGACCCAATAGTCAAATGGGATCATCTGCTGGTAATGACCAATCAATGACCAATTACTTAGGCCCAAGTGCTTGGCCAAGCTATTACAATTTTGAAATGTCTTTGTATTATCTTTGGGTCAGTTTGACACTGACCTTTGACCTTGGAAGCCCAAAATTAATAGAGATCCTCTACATGTCATGACCAACCTACCTACCAAGTTTGAAGAACCTAGGCCAAGGGTTCTGTAGTTATTGCCCGTACAATGTTTCAATTATTCAATATTGTTTTTTTTATAATCTTTGGTCGGTTTGACCTTGACTTTTGATCCAAAAACACAATTATCAATAGAGATCCTCTACTGGTCATGACCAACCGACCTATCAAGTTTTAAGAATCCAACTCCAGGGGTTAAAAAGTTATTGCTTGGACAAGGTTTTACATTGATTGGGTGTTTTCTTTTATCATATTTTGGTCAGTTTGACCATGATCTTTGACCTAAGGCCCCCAAAATCAATAGGGACCCTTTACTAGTCATGACCAACCTACCTACCAAGTTGTAAGAACCAATTCCTAAAGGTTGCTAAGTTATTCATCCGACAAGCTTTTACGATTATTGGTCATTAATTTTGTTTAAACCTTTGGTCAATTTGATCTGGACCATTGCCCCACTAACCCCAAAATCAATAAGGGTCCACTACAAGTCATAACCAATCTTCCTTGCAAGTTTCAAGAACTATGGCCTAAGGGTTCTATAGTTATTGCCTGGACAACATATGGTTAGGTCTACTGACAGACGGACCAATGGACACACCGACCGACATTTGCAAAGCAATATACTCCCGCTTTTTCGAAAGGGTCATAATAATCAAGTGATTTCAGTGTTGACCAGCCCATACCTTGGTGCAGGACACTGTCAATGTAGTCTGCCCTTGACCAGCCCATACCTTGGTGCAGGACACTGTCAATGTAGTCTGCCCTTGACAAGCCCATACCTTGGTGCAGGACACTGTCAGTGTAGTCTGCCCTTGACCAGCCCATACCTTGGTGCAGGACACTGTCAATGTAGTCTGCCCTTGACCAGCCCATACCTTGGTGCAGGACACTGTCAGTATAGTCTGCCCTTGACCAGCCCATACCTTGGTGCAGGACACTGTCAATGTAGTCTGCCATTGACCTTCTATTGCCTAGTCACTGCAAACACATTTGTAAAAATATTTGCATATTCTCCCCCAAAATTGATTAAAAGCATACTAGTGAAAGATAAATGAACACTTCATCATATATAAGGTGAACTCTGGTATAAGTGAGTAGGCTGTACTTATTACGGTTAAATAGTTGTACCTATAAATATGTCATAGTGCTTCAACCACATAGGCTATTCATAAGGAAAAGATCAAGAGCGGAATAGCAGGATGCTGCACTCTGCTTCTTTTTGGTCCCCCCTCCCCTGCTGCCCCTCTGGGCTGGTCAACACAGAAAATGTTGAATGTCTTTTGAACTTCAATATATTGTTGCAAATGTCGACAGACAAATTAACAGACAATACTTAAAAATCTTAATTGCTATCATTAGACTCATAATAACCACCCTGGCTTTAGTCAATTATTAGATAATGTCAACAAACTGGGCCGGTTTTCCACCCTGCTGATTTTAGCAGCGCCATGTACCTTTTTTGATCCTAGATCTTTTCCTATAGTATAACAAATTCCGTGATTGTAGCTTAAAGTTACAAAAGATACTCAAAATTCACATCTGCTGAACATGTGAAAAACAAAAAACATCTAATGATTAAAATAATAAATAACTCTAAGTGGGTCACAACGTAATCACTATATTTCTTAGATGAGGCATAATGTGTAATCTGATTGAATCAGCAAGTATCACCAATAATAAAATAAACCTAACTAAATGTTGATGCTGATACATGTATGGCTTATAGTGCGAAATTATTAACCTGACACTCATGAATATTCCATATGCAATCAGGATTTATTTATAGATACCACGACTTGTATCGAGCGTAGCGTAGGCAATACTACAATGTAAATTGATATCGTATTAGTTTAGATATCATACAGCGCAAATGGTGTAGTGGTACAGATGCAGCGCTTGCGTTGCCAAGTTTTGAGTTTGAGTCTCGGCATTGACATTTTATTAATATTTTATTTTACACATTTTGTTGTGGGTTAGTACTCACGTTTTTCACGATTTATCCATTGAGTGTGTGATTGTAATTGAAACATTGGTAAATGTACTATAAAAATAATTCAAACATAACAGTAACACAATAAAAGATTATACATTTTTTAATTGATATCTCATGATCTGCATATTTTAAGAATAACTCATAACATTTAAAAAAAAACGGTCATTGTCAGACGGAATCGAACTCGGTTCGATGGTGTGAAGCGCTAGCACTTATACCACACGACCATTAAATATCATTTTCGCTATCCCGTATTTAAATCTATATCAACATAAATTCCTATCACAGAAACTCGTCCTAAACAACGCAAAAAACACACGGTTTGTCACGAAGATTAACGAGTGTCAGGTTAATAATTTCCCACTACTTAACATACCTTCAGAAACAATGATAAACATGGTTGTTTTGGCTGGGGGTTTTGAGGGTCAACTGCACATATAGATTTCTGTAAATCAACAAATTGTTATTCTTTTAATAAGACAAAATTAGACAAAGTCACAATTAACAGAATTTGTATTAATACATGTGACATGTCACTGCTATGTCAATAGAAGATACTGTCCTGTTTCTAACTGCAACTATTGATCAGTTGCAGGTACCCCAATGTATCATATTGATGCAGGTTAACATTCATACATATTCATGTTATATGTACATTGAAAATATTTTATAATACAGCCTTTAAAATATATATTGTAACATCAAATTTATATTAAGTTGGTTATACTTGCATACATATATAAAATCAATTATATATAACAGGTAAAAACAAGAAAACAAACTTTGTAAAAAAAACACCAACAATGTACATGTATAATATTGTTTGAGAGTGAGACAAATGTGCAGCCAAAGGTTTATATCAGTAATGCTGTTAGCCAGTAACACCCCTGTGCTGGAATATGTTCAGACTGAAGTTGCCAGATCAAACGATTGTTCATGCATCAAACATTACATGTAATCTACCAGTATTATGCCAATTGACCTGGAAGCAACAAATTATAGCAATTTTAAAGATATCATGATTGAAGCTCCTTGGGTATTAACAAGTGTTTTATGTTAAATCATCCAGTCACATAGTTTTCACCTCACATGACTTAATAAGAACTGTTTGCAAAACACGTATGCCCCCCCTTTATGTCCAAACAATGTCTCAGTCTGTGCAAAATTGTAAAATTGACAAGTTTAATTAAACAAGTTTTAATCAACTATTTGTCTGTTTGACCTGAACCTTTGACCCTATGACTCAATAATCAACAGAGATACTTGTAGTCATAACCAGCCTACCTATGATATTTTACGAACCTAGGTATAAGGGTTCTGTCGATATTGCCCACATACAGTTTTGGATCTATTGGTCAGTTTTTAATCTTTTGGTCACTTTAGCCTTTATCTTTGACCCAATGGTCAATTGAGATCCTTTGCTAGTAATGATCAAGCTATCTACCAAGTTTAATAAACTTAGGCCTAAATTTTGCACAGTTATTGCCCAGACAACCTTTAATCATTATTGGGTGTTTTTTTTAATTATCTTTTGGCTGGTTTGACTTTTGACCCAAGGACCCCAACATCAATAGGGATCATCTACATGTCATAAACACCCACCTACTAAGTTTGAAGAACCTAAGCCAAATGGTTTTGTAGTTACTGCCTGGACAAGGTTTGACAAGAATTCAATATTATGAGTTTTTTTTTATATCTTTGGTCAGTTTAACCATTACCTTTGACCAAAGTAACCAATAATCAATGGGGATCTTCTACTACTAATGAAAATCATACCTATCAAGTTTTAATAATCTAGGCCTAAGGGTTGCAAAGTAATTGCCCATACAAGATTTTACTATTATTGGGTGTTTCATAATCATCTTTTGATCAATTTGATCTTGACTTTTGACCCAAAATAAATAGTGATCCTCTACTAATTTTGACCAACCAACCTACTAAGTTTAAAGAGCCTAGACCCATGGGTAGCTTGGTTATGGCCTTAAAGCATTTACAATAAAAGTTGTTTTTTTATCTTTAGTTCAGTTTGGCCTTGACCTTAAACCCACTGGCCCTAATATCAATAGGGATTGTCTACTAGTCATAACTAACCTACGTACCAAATTTGAAGAACCTATGCCTAAGGGTTTTATAGTTATTGCCCGGACAAAGTTTGGTCTACCGACATACTGATGGAAACAAATTGACCAACATTTGCAAAGCAACATAGCCCGGCATCTTCCAAGAGGGGCATAATCAAGAAAAGAATTCAACACAATGTATATATTTATGAAATGCAATACTGGTCAACAGGGGCAATTGGTATTAACAGGTAAATTCACTCCACCAGAAAATAACACATGATTTCTTCTTTCTTTCCTATTTTACATAATATAAATTTAGATATTAAAATATTTAACAAATGTTTAACTATAACATTTAACTGTTATAATTAAATTATATTATCAATGTATGTCCTTCAAAATAATTTGGTTACTGACATACTTTGCCTGTGACTGACAGAACTGTCAAAACATGACATCTCCAATAAACACATAGTGATCAACCATTTACCAATGATTGGTAGACATTGATTATCAATGATTAAATTCACCTCAGGACACACAGAGTGGTCTACATAGTGACAATGTGTTATAAATATTCAGTTTGTCCCCAAAACCTGTATTTGGGAGTATGATGACCCCAGTTGTATCAATAAAACCCTTAGTTTTTATGAAATCACCCATTTTAAATCAGATGTTACTTATAATTTCCATACGGAAGCGATTCACCCACATTTATAAAAAGTAGTGGAAACACTTAATATTGCAGTGCCTGACATACTTGTGTGTTTAGAAGACATGTGAAGCCAGCTCTGAACTGCACAATAAAAAGTTGGTGAACCAACTTCCATCATCCTGAAACAATAACATTCATGGTTAGTTAAATAGCAGAAATAAATTATTTACTGGTTTTTATTAAATTACCACCTCAGTTTATTGCTTTATTAAATCATAGTTTTCATTTATTTCAACTCAAAATTGACTGAACATTTGTTTTGGATACTTAAACATAATATACCTGTAAGCATAACCAAAAGTGAAGTTAGTTTATTTTATATTAATGAACACTATAGTTGTTCACCATCTCATGTAGCTTATAATAAATGAAGACATCTAAGCTGCTACTGATCTAGCAGAAATTATATTAATTATTGGCAAAATAAATAATGGGAAATATTTGCTCAGCTCATAAAATACAATTCATATACAAATGCAAACATATATTTTTGGTATTTATATTAAGTATAAAAAAAGCTTGAAAATGGGATCATTAAAATTTGATATACATATAACAAGAGCTGTCAGAGGACAGTGTGCTCATCTATTCGAAGTATTTCAGTTGGTACATATTTTGAAAAGTGGAAGAGGCATACATTTGTTGAAATACAAACTGAGTTATGGCAATTATTTCATCAAATTATTCCAACTTTCAAGTGAAAACCTTATGTAGTTGATAACTTGTGTAGATTTGAAGTTAAACGAGTTTTAAATATAAACTTTAACCAGAAAATCTATGTGAAAATGGGCCTAACTCTGTCAAATGCAAAACAGAGTTATAGGGAGGTTGCCCCATATACTGGTGTTGATGACAAAGGGGTTTGTCCTTATTTTCAAGTGAATAACTTACGCAGTTCTGAAGTTACAAAAGTTTTGAATGTAAACTTTAACCAGGAAATCGATGTGAAAAAGGGTCATTACTCTGTCAAAATACAAAACAGAATTATATAGAATGTTGCCCCTGATATTGGAGTTGATGACAAAGCTATATTCCAAGTTTCAAGTGAATAACGTTTGCAGTTCTGCAGTTACAAATCTTCTGAATATAAACTTTAACCAGGAAATCTATGTGAAAAAAGGTCATTACTCTGTCAAAATACAAAACAGAATTATATAGAATGTTGCCCCTGATATTGGAGTTGATGACAAAGCTATATTCCAAGTATCAAGTGAATAACTTATGCAGTTATGCCGTTACAAAACTTTTGAATATAAACTTTAACCAGAAAATCTATGTGAAAATGGGGCATAACTCTGTCACAACACAAAACAGAGTTATAGGGAATGTTGCTCCTGATACTGGACTTGATGACAAAGGTATATTCCAAGTTTCAAGTCAATAACTTATGTAGTTTTGAAGTTACAAGACATTTGAATAAAAACTTCAAACAAATTCAGACGCGGACGCCAGGGAGAGTAGGAAAGCTCACCTATTATTCAAATAGTCTAGCGAAAATACATCACAAACACGGCCGATATTAAAATTTGCACTTGAATTGACAATATTAAATCCACATCGAGAGTGAAATGCATGTGACAGGGTGTTTTGCAGTGTCCTTTGTGATCCCCCTTGCTCTGGGTTGCTTAATACTGAATTGTTTAATTATATACTATTATTTGACATTATGCTGAAGCAAAAAATGTTCCAAACTCAGGAACTGTCCATTTATTAGGTAATATCAGATAATTGTTCAAAAGCCTGAGAAGTGCCCTGTACCTGTTATGATCCTAGATCTGTCCATAGAAACAGTAAGTTAGTATATGATACTTGTATAGTTTTTTTTAAATACTGGTATATTATACTGGAATGCTAGCATTTTGCTTCCAGAAAGCACCCCACACCACCAGTGAACATCATGTTCTTCCATCTACAACATTATTATAAAAACAAGCAACATTAACAATGTTTTATTAATGACAAAGATATATAAATAACTAGTTTGCAATACTTGAATAACACAGTAAGGCTTACAGGATATTTTGCTGTAAGATAGAGAGCAATACTTTTGAACATTTATGTTTTTGTTTCTTTTTGGCAAATGTGTTTTTTTATTTCCTTCTTTTCCATCATTCTTGAGCATTTTTGCCCTTTCAGACATACAGGTCATTATTTTAACTTGCCCGCCGGGACAGATTTTTACTATTCCCCGGCCTTGTGTAATTTAAGTGGGTTATATTAAAGACTGTGAACAACAGTATTAGAATAAAACATAACAAGAGCTGCCTTAGGACAGTGCACTCGACTATTAAAGCGCTTTGTCAGAGTTATGGGCCTTTATCACTACAAACAGAAAAATACTGAGCGGAAACCGTTTTTCTATTTTTAGTAACAGTGACCTTAACCCCACCCACCCCATTTGCCATCCCAAGCGAGGTCTCGATATAAGGCATTTATGTATTAACTATTAAAATATCTCAATGCGTTCTCAAGTTATTGAGCGTAAACCGTTTTTCTATTTTTAGTAACAGTGACAATGACCCCCACCCACCCCATATGCAATCCAAAGCGAGGCCTCGATATAAAGTATCTATGTATAAAGTTTTATTAAAATATCTCAGTGCATACATGTACTTAAGTTATTGAGTGGTAGGGTCGTAACGATATCACTGGCCCATATCGCGACATATAGAGGATATTTGTTTGTTTTCGGTGTGATAACGCGTGATATAATCACCGGAAAGGGAGACAATTAATATTTTCAAGAGCGCTCGCGCGAGTGAAAATATGTAAATTGTCTCCCTTTCCGGTGATTATATTACACGTTATCACACCGAAAACACACACATTTTCTTTTTATTTTATGCTTTATGAATCTTTGTTATACATTTTATTGGAAAATATCATGGGAATCATAATGTCATGACGTCAAAATAACGACGTCATTTCACAGTTGTGAGCCCGGCATCGATGACGGTCCGTTTTATTTACCGTATTAAATCGGGGACCCAAAAAAGTAGTCCCTCACTGTGAGTGATATAGGGATATATCTCACTGATATTTTTCTATATTTCACTACTTAGCATTAAATAAACCGGAATATTTTACAAAATATCACGATATGTACATGTACCGCAATATATTGCCCATATTTAAAAGCGCAGTTTCTCTTCATGTCTCACTATAATTACCATACAAACGCATGCATTAACACAATTTTAATGTTTAAATACCAATCTATTCAATTTAAAATATCGTACACTATTAACAAATATTTGCATGATTTTAAATATCATATTTAAAATCTATTTAAATATAATCAGATTCATTATAAATGTCCATACTTCAATATGTATTCATAGGCCTTTACACATTGTATTTATTAATTTTTTTTAATTGTAAAATTGAAGGCAAACAGAACACCACCACCATAAATTTCAACTGGGTAGGTATTTATAAAATCGAAAATTAAGAAAATCTTAAAATACTAAATTTTTACCATATGATTTTTCAATCAAGAAATGCATTGTTTTAAGATTTCAACCCAGCAATATGCACCTGCTTAATAGAAAAATCGTTCCAAACACAAGCTTATTTTTTTACTTTTAACACGGTAAGAATAACAAAAGTATTTTTTATAAATATTGCTCCAGCATTGATTGACCTCTTCAAAATATCAAATATAGGCCTAACCTTTCAGTGTAAGAAATGTATGCATTTATTTCAACAAGTTTTCTATAATGTCGTTATTTTTAGCTATTGGCACACAACACCTTAATTATATTTTACAGTTTTGTATTAGAAAGAAAAATTCCGTCAGCTATCTGAAATCAATTTATATGTCAGTTAAATATAACCTGATAAAGTTCTTTAATATGCAATAGCATATGTTCACAAATTATATTTTTTCAAATCAACAATTATGTTTCAAAAACAGCATATTGGAGCTGGTAAATATGGAACATACGAATCACTGAAACCGTGACCGTAGTAAGACTTTATTTTAAGAGAATTCAAATAAGCCAAATAAAAATATAGTAAAACAATTGTTTTAATAAAAAGACATGGCAAACACATAAAAAGTACATATTGTTAAATACTGGTATGAAATTTTAATATCGCGATATATATCGTGTGATCCAATACCACAATATACTGGTATATCGTTACACCACTATTGAGCGGAAACCGTTTTTCTATTTTTAGTAACAGTGACCTAAACCTTGACCCCACCTACCCCTTATGCACACAATTGAGGCCTTGCTATAAGATATCTATGTATGACGTTTCATTACAATAGCTCTATCCGTTCTAGAGTTACAGACATATGGAGTTGTTGCATGCAAACTTTAACCAGAGTTACTAATTACAAAAAGGGGCAGAATTCTGCTAAATTGCAGGTCAGAGTTATGGACCTTGGTCAGTGACCTTATATACTGACCCTGAAGACATGCTTGAAGTTGCAATTGAATATCTGTAGTAGTTATAGAGACACGGAGTTGTTGCATGCAAACTTTAACCTGAATTTTTAAGTTCAAAAAGGGGCATAATTCTGTTAAAATGCTGGTCACAGTTATGGGTCTTGGCCAGTGACCTTATATAATGACCCTGAAGGAATATGTGAAGTTTCAATTGAATATCTGTAGTAGATATAGAGATATGGAGTTGTTGCACGCAAATTTTAACCTGATTTTCAAAGTACAAAAAGGGGCATAATTCTGCTAAATTGCAGTCAGAGTTATGGGCCTTGGTCTGTGACCTCACATAATGACCCTGAACACATGTGTGAAGTTTCAATTGAATATCAGTAATAGTTACAGAATATGTACTTGTAGCACGCAAACCTAACTTGAATTTTATCTT
Source organism: Congeria kusceri (assembly GCA_027627225.1). Classification (NCBI taxonomy): domain Eukaryota; kingdom Metazoa; phylum Mollusca; class Bivalvia; order Myida; family Dreissenidae; genus Congeria; species Congeria kusceri. Next base: position 20,575,416 of record CM051037.1, on the reverse strand, counting down.
GGACGCAAACCTTAACCTGACATTTTTAAGTACAAAAAGGGGCATAATTCTGCTAAAATGCTGGTCACAGTTATGGGTCTTGGCTAGTGACCTTATATAATGACCCTGAAGGAAGTGTGAAGTTTCAATTGATTATCTGTAGTAGATATAGAGATATGGAGTTGTTGCAAACAAACTTTAACCTGATTTTCTAATTACAAAAAGGGGCATAATTCTGCTAAATTGCAGTCAGAGTTATGGGCCTTGGTCTGTGACCTCACATAATGTACAAATGGGGCATAATTCTGATAAATTGCAGGTCAAAGTTATGGGCCTTGGTCAGGGACCTCACATAATGACCCCAAACAACTGTGTGAAGTTTTAGTTGCATATCTGTAGCAGTTAAATCAGGGTTTGAGAAATCAATTGTCTGTATTGCCCACATTGTCACACAGCATAAACAGAAAGGTGAATTTGGTTACAGACAATGAAAAGGGACAATTTGTGGAAAAAGGACAATTAAGGAAAGAATGCAAGAATTCTTCAACTAAAATTTGATCTAATACACTGTCTGTACTGTAAGTAAGAGGTGTTAATCCGTCATTTGTAATGGTTTTAACAATAGTACAATCCCTTGTATCCATTGTTATAAGTTATAATAGCGTCCAGGTATGTTGCCTGTTGGTTCGAAATGTCTTGGTGCGAAATGTCTTAGGGCGAAAAAGGATATAAGTTATGTGTAAAAATCATCGAAATATTAAACTACTAATTAGATGGCCTACGAAACATTTGCTTATGTCTGTATAGGTATAAACAGTATACATTGCGCTGATCACAAATAAATAGTATAACCGATTTTTTTTTTTAAATATTTCGAGCCAGATGACTCACTCACTACGATATTCAAAGATGGCGTCCTGTTGAACGTAGTCTAATATCCGGGTCTGTTGGTAGATTTTTCATTGGCTGAACTATCTTGGTATTTTCCATTCAGTGGAGCAGCTAATATAAATCTTTTGTTAGGACACCATCTTTGGTAGTGTTAGTAGCACTAACAGCAATTTACCGTAGGATGAAAAGGCTTCTTTTGTTAGCGCTAGTAGCGGACTAATATGTCTAATAACTTTGTACTAGTCGAGGCGGCTAATTCCGTACACTCTAGTATAAATGGATTTCAAATTCCCGTCTCTTACCGTACTTTCGTGTTTTAATGCCTCGCGGGTTTGACTCGTTCTCTTCTTGACAGCAAACATAAACTGCGATATGGTAAGTGTCGGTTAGGAAACACGCAGTGCTGTAGTGGAGTGACCCTTGAATCACCTAATTCCGTACACATGTCTGATAATTCCATGCAGTATAATTTCCATGGACGGTATGCTTTCAATTACTACTTATCGTAGCAAATATATATTTAACAATTTAAAACAAAGGTGATATTGAATGTATTTAAAGTTTATTAAGTTATAGTTAACATATTTTTATACCAATAAACCTAGCAATAGTATGTTGTAACATATAAATAACACATGCCATTAACATTGTTGACGTTACGCTGAATGTTTTGTGAAATGAAATCTGATGTTGCGTGGTATGTACATCGTATCATGTAAAGTGTAATTGTTATGGGGGACGCAAACTTTTAAGACAACTTCTAAATGTCAATAAGAACATAGAGTCATGATATTTTATAAAAACTATAAACAATTGGTATAACAATTACCTTGGATTTCACCAAATTTGTTACAGGTGTCATTAGAACATAACCGTACAGTACATTCTGAATTTTTGAAGTTTTTTGTAAATGCAATACTTATGATTTTAACTATGTTTTGAAAGTTATGAATATTCTTATTTAAAATTAATATTGAAGGGTATACATACTATATTATTACCTACTTTACTATATAAATGATAATTAGCCGTTATTTTTTTTACTGTTTACCACTGTGTTGAAACAAGCTCATCCCAACAGGCAATATACATTATGTTTCACGGTTTTGTTTCGTTATGTAGCCCTCATCTGTATTCTGCGCATAACGTTACGCAATGTAACTTTATAACAACACTGACTGCTACTGACTGTTACAAACAGGACCCATGTTAATATAATGATCGTTCTATTTTGTATTTGCGAGTCACAACTATCGTTGTAGTAGTTTTCATGGAAAATAAAACAGTTAAATGTTGCTATTTTTTATTGGAATTAGGTAATAAAAAGATATTTCATAGTCATTTGGGAACAGTCATATTGTTTTCATTCAGTATCAGGGCGGGAGGGGGGCAACATTTTGAACTGTTGCCTTCTGCCTAACGGCCTCGGGCAACGGTTCTAAAGTTGCCCCCTCTAATTCAGAAAAACAATTTGACTGTTCCCAAATGCTAAAAAATATCTGTATACTGTCACCTTAATCTATTCAGATTTTTTTTTTCATTAATGTAGCTTTTTTCTTTTCCTCCTTTGCTAACTGCGAGTTTTGTTTTCTCATTTGTTCTTCCTCTTTTATTGTGTATATCTCATTACTGGTGAGAAGCCTATGGCTTGTCAGTTTTCTTGGATGTTGGTGTTTGGGGACGCTTTCAGGAGCAGGTAAGTTAAACTCATCATCAATCTGGGATGACCAAAATAAATCCCACACAGGCAAAGTAATGTTCAAATTGCCATCATTGTCGATGGTTGATGGAACATTGCCCGACAATACTTGGTAAATTAATTCCCTTTCGGATACAACTTCTATACCATCGGAAATGTTACTCACCTGTTTCTCACCGTCTGATGAACGAACACGAATTTGTGCAACAGACGTTGACTGGTTGGACACAACAGGCAATGTGCGTGTAGCGTCTCCTGCACATGAAATATATCTGTCAAACGGGACAGATGGGGCTAACGCAGCTTCAGAAAGCGCATTTGGATTGAAAGGGAAAATCCCGCATTTTCTGAACCCGTTTGTGATGTTGGTTCGACTGAATGCGTGATAATTTGCCAGTCGAAATAAATCTGGGCCATTCCCACTTAGTGACCAGATTATTAGGACTGGCTGACATGAATTCACTACACTGAGTCGAATAACGTCTTGAAAGGGGCCCAAACACCGTTTTGTCTAGAGGACAAAGCCACTGAGTTGTGTGAGGGGGAAAAGCAAGTAGAGTAATGTTGTTCTGCCTGGCACATTCGATTAGATCTAAAGTTTCATGGAACGAGTGTGAATCAAGCATTATCAGCTGTGGCCTGTCCGGTCCGCAATGCTTGAGGAAGTGGTTCTCAAACCAGAGCTTCCCCAAGACATACTCCATCCAAGCTTTGTCTTGGTATGTATAAATGCTGTTCGGTACTCCAGCCTCGGTGTTATAAGCGTGAAGGCTTTGTGAGTTTTACCCTTCACAATTACCATCGGAGGAACTTCGTCACCTACATCATTTACACACGCCAATACGGAGACATTGTCTCGGCTGTTACCCACGCGACCGGGAATAGTTTTAGCACCAGTTTCACCAAGAACGCGTACTGGTTTATGGCATAGGGGAACACTGGTCTCATCTATGTTCCATATACGTTTTGGTTTGTCTGCCAGTTCAAGTTTTTGAAGCAGTTCACCAAGAGCTTGGAAATAGGCCTGCGTCACTGTTGGGTTGAGCATTCAAGCCCTGGCGGTCGAAAGGGGCTGTGGCTTGCGTAAAGACACATCTGGGTGACGTTTCATGAAACCATTCAACTAATCTTTACCCGGTACACCGTTCCTGAAAGGAGTCCTGATACCGAGTATTCGCACTACCCTTCCTATTCGGACTGCTAGCATGCGCCTGGTTATTCCAAATCCCTGTTTTTATAAAGAATACATTATATGTGCCATGTTGAAATTGTATATATAGTAGTGCGAGTCGTCGTAGTAGTTGTTGATGTAGAAGTATTAGTAGTAGTAGTATAAGTAGCTGTTGTTGTTGTTGTTGCAGCAGTGTAGTCGTCGTTGTCGTCTTTGTTGTTGTAGTAGTAGCAGCAGTAGTAGTAGTAGAAGCAGTAGCAGCAGCAGTATCAGTAGTAGTAATAATAATTCTAGCTTGATACTGGGTATTTTTTCTATAGATATAGAACAAAATTATCGTTGTTAAACTACTCAATAAACAACGTAAAAAGAAGTTCCGATTCTAAGAGGAGCATAGTAAAAAGTATTTCTAATTACAATTGCAAAAATATATGCCAAATCATGTTAGAATCGATATAATTTTCGCATTATCGTTGTGTATCGGCCAATAAACAACTGTGTGTCGTTCTTAAGTATTAAACGTGATGTTATTTAATATTAAAAAAATAAATAATATCACGTACAAATTGCGCACAAGCAGAGACGATGAATACAATATTTTAAAAGTACTGATGGATAACATTTATAACCTTGTTTGCATTCAGTTGCAGACACGTATACCTGCGCGGCTGCTTGTTTGATTTTCTCCACGATCTGCCCCTCAATTTCCAGCGGAACTGTCAGTGGTCGGCCAGCCTGAGATACGTCGTCCACCAGTCCGCTAACTCTGTTTTGGATTGTAATAATAGGCACCCTGTATTTAACGGAGGCCTTTCTATATGACAATCCGTTTCTTACTGCATTCGCAGCATCAATAATATTCTGTTGCAAATATGTTTTAGGCATTTCTGTAAGGGTACATCGTTCGATATTATTCACTGAATAAATAAAAATTACTGTTTGTTTTTTATGGTTTCGTGTCGGTAGTTCTTGAACGTGCAAGAATCTGATATACAACAGTACACCCTCATATTGTTATAAGTTTTACGAGTGATAGTAATGTAGTTTGCGTATGCCTGTGCATGGTAAAATGTGATACTTGTATTTTTTTCATGAGTGGAATCTTTATATTCATTTACAAACATCTAAACTATGATTTAAAGTTTTTAAATTATAACTCAATTAGAAAATACAACACACGCGCATACACGCGCGCGCAGTCACGATCACACATTACGGTACAAATATTACATTTTAAAATATATTTTAATTGTGCACTAAAAGGTAACCGAATGGCTTTTTATTTAAAATAATAGTTTTTTTATTACTTGAAATAAGTTGGTTGATTCGAGTCTTAAATTGTGTGCTGTACGAAAATACCCGCACATATTTTTCTGTTCAGTGTTCAAGGAGGGTAATTTCGTACACTAAAGAAATTTTGAAAGAATGGTTTGTATTTAGTATTTTACCAATAAAAATGACTGAAATTTACGCGTTGTACACTTTTACAAGTTATTAAAACATTGTATGTAAATTTAACAATCGATAAATAGTGCTAATTACCGTTTGAAATATCGAGGTGTTTTCGTTGTGCTTTCACCAATACTGCAGCAGAAACGGAAGTTTCGAAATTCGCGCCTAAAATAACTAACCAATGGCAAGGTCGTATGACGTAATTTCTCTGATATAAATAAAATAAGCCATCGAAATATAAACACGTAGAGTTTATATTCTCAATGGATTTTTATTATACACAAAAGTGAAAAAGAACTATTCTTTATATTTTGATTTTATTTCGTTATAAGAGTTATAATATAAACACTACATTAAGTTTACGGAATTAGACGCTGTACGGAATTAGCCGCCTCGACTAATCCGTTCGATTTCTAATTCCACTGGCATTCAGTTTGTCCGGGTTTCAAATGAATTTTTCCGACAGTATAACCATCATATTCCATGTCCTCCGTCCGTACTTCCGTCCGTTCGTCCGGTACTTCGTTTCCGCGCGAGATGTCAGGAACTTATGACTCGAAGTTAATGACACTTTATATACAGCATCCCAGAAGGGTTGTCATGCGCATGTTTTCAGGTCGTTCCGGTCTGATGATTGTTCAGGGAGTTATGGCCCTTTGATTATTAATAGGTCATTTTAACTTGAAAGTTGAACTTTAATAAAGTGTATGATGTTAATCAACTTGAACTTTAATAAAGTGTATAATGTTAATAAGGTTTTCGTCCCTGCTAATGCAGCTGGAGTTTCAAATATTTTTATATTTCCCTTGTCTTAATGCAATAAGGAATGTCTGTATACCAGTTTCTGGAACACTCGAACCAATGAGAAAGAAATCCTGACATTTGCAAGCTGCTATAACTGCTGGCAGTCATCTGGTTTACACATATTGTATTGCATTCGGCAGTGCAAAGTGTGACCGGTTTATAAGAATAAACCGTTTATAAGAATATCAACTCTTACATGACACGCTCATATTTGTCTGTAGACGACGAACACGATCAACAATAAACAACGCGAAAGATTGTTAAATCTGCAATAAAAAACGCAAAAATATAGCGCGAAAACTGGCGTTATCCCCACAACTTTCATAAATGAAAGTGACATGGCCAAGACTTTGTATTAATGAAAGACCCCCTCGTGGTTTAATTCATACTCATAAGAACTCCAAATTGTTGTTTTTAGCCGATAAACACAGCTAAATCGAAATAATTTTATTACATTTTTATTTTGTTAAGTTTGCATCTGCTTACTGCTTGATTTCACTACATCACAGTCGCATCTATGTATTTATGATCAGTTTTTTTGTTTAAAGGGGGTATATACGATTACAATCTCAATACTTCAACATCACATATTTTAACAACACAAATGAAAGGACGAATATGATGGAGGAAAGTTAAAAATAATCAGTTATATGTACAATACTTTATATGTTTTTCAATATAATTCTTTATAACGACAAATTTATTCCTAGCGCCATGCCGATACCAGGCATGGGTACCATTACAATTATAATTTAATTAATTGTAATTAATTACACTTTTATCTCATAATTGAAAATAATGGTTAATTGAAACAAAACTCAATTATTTTAATTGTAATTAATTTATTACAAAGCCAAATTTGGCATGAAATTGTGAATTAAATTAAATTATTTTCAATTGTGTGTGTATTGATTGTATTGATCATTGAGAGTTTAATCCCAAGTAGAGAAGAATGCTTCTTTTTCACAGGTATTTATGATCTTAAAGAGGTGATTATTGTTAATACACCTTCCACTGATTTCTAACAGTATATATTGATATAGCCTAATGCACATAAATGACACTTAAGTATTGTATTGTTTGATTAATATTCAAAAGAATTCACTCAATTTGTAAACTTGATATAAAAAGATACAATGAATGAATTTCTTTCGAAGGTGTGTTGCTGAGTCAATCAAATAACGTTAATTTATATGCCATATTATAAAATACTAGATCGAGATCTATGTATACCAATGAAAAGTAAACCGTCACGGCACATTCAGTACATTTAAATCATGATGACTTTATGTTTTGATAACAAAACACAGAATCACAACTCCGACAGATTCCCGCTCACCTAGGGACATTCAACTTCCACCCTACATTGACATATTTCTGCTTTGTATAAAGTAAGTTAATTGTATATCGGTGTACTAGTTACTCTGAATATTTTTGCAGGGCTTTATATTTTATTTTTTCTACTATTGACATTTCATGTGTACAACTTAGCATATTTTTATGTTGTATAAGTTATGCACGTATGCGCATTGTTGGCTCATAGTGAGTGACAATAAAATCTGGTGAAAAAATCGTCTAGCATTGGAAAAGTACTACTGTTATACCGGTGCATGTACGTGTATATAATGGATGTTATATCCCGTCACAAGGTCATGATATTAACTATACTTAGCTAAAAAGAAAGCGTTCACTTGATAGTGTCATTCTTTCATTAAATGGTTTTAACCAGACGTTGTAGGAAATGCTAAAGTTTGTTTTTTTCATGACAAATCCACATAATTGTTTGGGTTTGATGTAGGGATTATACATTATACCATCGCGAGAATTTCAATCCCATTTGTGCTGTGTATTGTTCATATTAACTTGTTGTAGGACTTGATAGAGTGGACAACTAACAAATCAGCCGAAGAAGCCAATTATTATAATGCCACTTATAAATGTTGATTAATACTAGTGGTTATATGAAGGGGCCTACTGAATATAATGTTTTCTAATTGATTCCCCGTACACAATCTTCTTAATATAATTCAAAATAATTCGTAATTCGTAATTCTGCTTATCTGAAAATAACGCTTGATTGCGTTACAAAGCGCCCCATTTTCGTGAAATGACGTCACGTTGTTTTGCACAGGCGCGCGTTTTCTCATTATGGATTTCCGGGGACCGCTAAAGTTCAGTGTTCCAATGTATCGGTCAACCTAATCACCCAAGCATCTATGGAGTTATGACCCTTGAACTTTCTAAATTTAGCGGGTTCCGCTTTCTTAGTCCAATTGTATTCATCAAATCTTCACCCAATGTGGTGCAAATGAACAGAACATAAGGCCTAAATTAAAATTAAGTTTGTTTGCCCTTTACCGACCGACCCACAAAAAAAGTCGCCGACTCAAAAATTTTTATTGCAATATCTGCGGTAATTATTTTTTTATTTAATTATTTTTTCTTACTTTAGGCCTTAATTTCATTTTTTTTCGCTCAAAATTTTTATTTGATCATTAAGGCACTTTTGACAAAAGAGCATAATGCGTTTGAGTGTAAAAACAAGCGCCTAGTGACCCGATACAAGTAAACATGGTGTGTTTCATGTTTTGTCGTGTGTATGACGCCATCATATGTGTATAGAATTACGTTTAGTTTCAAGGTTAGATACCAGTAAATAGTATTGTGGTCCCTTGAAAGTTGTCCGTATATAAAATAGTTTCTCTTCAAAAGAAAGAGACATTTCGCATAACGGATACTGGTTTAAATAGTTATTTCTTAAAAATAACTCATGTCTTTTGTGCATCTTGATGTATCATGACAGTGAATTACTTGAAATTTGAATATTCAGCAGTTTATGTATAGGCAGCATGTGCTTTTGTCGAAATCCGTGAGTGTTTCTTACGGGTGACTACAATCAAGTGAGATGTATTTTCTTAGAAGTAGCCTAACGTATCTTTTTTATTTTTTATTTTTAAAGCAGGGAGAACCATCTTTCCAAAGAGATCAGACTCGCAATATCGGAATCAAAGAAAAGTGGCGAACGATGCCAGGAGATTTTGCTGTTTTACAATGGGACCATATGGAGATTTCATTAACCTGTTTCTAACCTTCATCGTGTTTGTTGAAATCAAAATAAATTTAAAATTATAAAGTTGAAACAAGTAAAATGTGGGATGTTGTATTGTATAATCTATTTACGTCGTAGACGAGAACAAGAAAATTACCGAACAAGTTTCGATTTCAGTTAGCAAATCAACAAGTGGCAGTGCAGAAAAGTTTCACCCTGATATTAACAAAAAAGTGTATGTCGATACTGACTTTGTTAAGAAATAATTATTCTATCAGCAGCCAAAATGTTACATATGATACTCGTAAATGTTCTTTGTCATTTACAAAAACACAGTTTATATTTGAGAGGACAGAGACATCCGAGTTACCAACAAATCTGATTTTATTGTGACATTTTCATCAAATTATTTTTATTTTTCAATTCATTGTTTTGACATTTTTCTAGTCAAACAGTATGTATTTGTAATGTATTAATATGATTGGGACTGTGTAGTCAGTTCAGCCATTGATAGTAATACACATATTTTTTGGTCAGACAGTATGTATCTATGCTGTATTAATTAATATGTGTGTCTAGTCAATTCAGACATTGGTATTAAATAGAACACATGTACTTCACAATTTGTAAAGCATTGCGCATTCTATTTTATGTTAGGTCCCTTATTAAAGCCAGTTTTCCATGTATAATCTTGATTGTATCAATCCAGATGAACAAAGTAATTGTGAGTTTCAAACAAAGATACAATTATAATGTATTGCTATTTAAATGACGACATTAATGTAAGACAAAGATTAATTTTTTGGAATAAAATAAAATATTTGTCCTACCTACCGACCTGCCTCTAAATTTTCGGTTCGGTAAAGGGCAAACAAACGATTTTTTTTATTCAGGCCTTAGGAATAACACTCATATAGAGAATATTATGTGAGTGTGGGTAAAGATCAAGGTGATCATGCGAGTCTGAGAAACATGGTAGAGCGAGGTTTTATATGACCACTCATGAAATAAAATACGATGTTACACTGAAACCAACAAATATCCTCTATACAGTGTCCAATTATGCTGTGAAAACGGTGTGAAAATATTCGAAATGAAAAAAGCTCTGGTTTCCTATTTTAAATGTTTTTTTTTAAACTTTTTTGTTTACTAAAACATTATAATTTGGTATGACGTCACATTGAAATACGTCCATAGCGTTCTAAAAATAACGATCAAATAAACGTGTGCTAAAAATAGCGTTCTTGTAAAGCTAAAGTTTATAAGATGGGTTGTTATTCGATCCATTTGGCTGATGTAATACGATAAAAATAGAGACTATTAGGCGAGTGTTGGATAAAGATGAAGTTTATTATGCGAGACTTAGAAACAATTTAGCGCGAGGCTTGTTTCGTTCCGAGCATGATAAACGTCATCTTTATTCAACACTCACCTAATATTCTATTTATCCTATATTATGCTATTCTCATAAATCACGCAAACGGTGTGAAAATATGTCAAAAAATACAAACTTTGGTTTCCAAGTTTTAACACTGGGTTTTGATCGTTTAATACAAACGTCATCATTTGGTATGACGACACATTGAAATACATAGCGTTCTAAAATAACGATCGTATAAACGTGTGCTAAAATAACGATCGTATAAACGTGTGCTAAAATAACGATCGTATAAACGTGTGCTTAAATAGCGATCGGATAAACGTGTGCTAAAATAACGATCGTATAAACGTGTGCTAAAATAACGATCGTATAAACGTGTGCTTAAATAGCGATCGGATAAACGTGTGCTAAAATAACGATCGTATAAACGTGTGCTAAAATAACGATCGTATAAACGTGTGCTAAAATAACGATCGTATAAACGTGTGCTAAAATAACGATCGTATAAACGTGTGCTTAAATAGCGATCGGATAAACGTGTGCTAAAATAGCGATCGGATAAACGTGTGCTAAAATAGCGATCGGATAAAGCTAAGGTTTATAAATACGATGGGTTGTTATCCGATTGATTCGGCTGTAGTAATAGGATAAATTTTTATTTACATTCATTTTTTCAGTTTTAATTAATAAACTTCAGATCGAACTGTTCCAAACACTTTGTCGGACGTTCTGGTGTTTATTACTGGAGCAGCCACGATTCCACCGTGTGGGTTCCAGAAGCCGATTGATGTTCACATTTACACACAGGAGTTTGGAGTAACTCGTCTGCCTTATGTCTCAACCTGCTCCCTTGAGTTATGGCTACTCCGGGGGATTGGGCCAGACTCATTGTCTGCACTACTTATTCGAAGTTTAAACGAGTCACAGGGTTTCTTGAAAGTGTCAAGAATTGAAATGATCCGTGACACTGTGCATCTGTTAATGACCATGCATTTAGTTTCTTTATGTTAGTATTGGAATGATTATTTTGTACCATTATCAAGATAGATATGGTGCATGATAAGGATAAATATAACCTATATCACTCAGAGATGTATTTTATTCTTCTTTAAACCATTTAAATGTGATAGAAAATGTAGCATTTTATATTTGAAGCAGGGTAAGATGTGTGTGTAGACCAAGAACTATAACTCTGTAATTCACTTCATGAGCCTTTTTCGACTTAGAATTGTTGGTGATTTATTTTTTCGTTCAGGTCCACGTTTCTTGAAACATATTCGAACTACATCTTTTAAAATCTATTAAGCATGATGAGATGAGTTTGATGATCCAAACCAAATCTTATTTAGGAGTATGCTTGATTTATTTTTAAATATTTTTTTCTCTAAAAAATCGGTGCTTAGGTTATATTTGTGTATGCCGTTATGTGGCAGCGTCAACTTTTGGCTTACACGCTTGTACTAATTGAAAATGTTGCTTTGTTTTACTGTCCTAATTGTATACGTGAAATGAAAGTCGTGTTGTATTCTGTCTGATAAAATTGAGCTTTTCTCGTGAACCTTTATTAGGGGGTGGCTTAAAGCGAGTAATTGCACGGAATTGCATTTGGGGTAGGGGAGTCAAGGACGTCGTTACGAAAAATAACCCGCGATCAATTTTTGATAATGGTATGAAACTTTACACACATTTATCTTTTATCGTGGGATGAACAAGTCAAGATCGACGCTACTAAAAGTTGAAATATGATATATAATTCACTCGGGTACGTTGAGTGAATTGAGTTGTCGCTCGGGATTGCATGTGTGTAGAGTATATCAATGACCATTACAAGTTAGTTTGGATTTCTGGTTAAAAGCGAATTGCAATGCATGTGTTACGTGGTGTATAAATTGCCATAACTATATGACATTATATCCAGAATTTTTGCATTTCTTTATAAAAAGGCTTTCATTGATTGTTTTCTTAAAGAGGCCCGATACGTAGTACTGATTTTACTGATGTTTGTTTTCAAATTTCGAGTCTTACCTAATCTTGTTACACAATGCATTGTCCTGTGTCAAAAGCACTTAAGCTGCACACATCTTTATTTGTATTAAAAGTTGTATGTGGGGGTATTACTGACATTTAGTGATATATCAAGTTTAAACAGGTAAGCATAAAATATCTTTTAAATAACTGTTAAATTACTAAACACTCTATCGGTTAGCTGTGTTATTCTTGCAAATTAAAATCTATATTGCTACTAATGTGTATATTTTGCATATTTGATATGTTCTTTCCGTTCATATTGTTTTCACATTGATTCATATAAATGTATATACTCGTATTCATTAATAAATGTATGCTGTGTATAACGATAAGGTAAAATACAATTGAATTGCCAATTATGGACTTGTTTGTGGATATCAGATGTAAATAAAGGTCGAATCTTGTATTATATTTACATATGCGCGTATATGTATGAAACACTGTCTCACTTTTACATATAGCATCGGTATTAATTTAAGAAGTACATTGCACATGCATTTATATACAATTGGTGTTTTTAGCTCGACTGTTCGAAGAAAAAAAGTCGAGCTATTGTCGTCGCCCTGTCGTCTTCATCTGCGTCAGCGTTAGTTAAGTTTTTCGGTTAAGTTGTTCGGTAAAGTTTTTTGGTTAAGTATTTCGGTTAAGTTTTTTGTCAGAGTCCATTTCTCAAAAACTATCAAAGGTATCCATTTGAAACTTTTAATACTTGTTCACTACCAAAAGGTGAGGACGATACAACAAGGTATCCCTGTGATTTGTATTTCCAGAGTTATCTGCCTTTGTTTGGACTTCAAACTTTTGATATTTTGAAATTTTTTTGTTAAATATAAAATTTTGCAATAACTATCAAAGATATTAAATTGAAACTCAAGTTACTTGTTTATAGTGCTGACCCCATTCTGTAGACAACAGGAGGCAACGCTTTCAAGAAATTAGTTGGAGTTATTACCCTTTTTTCAACTTACAATTAGTTGGAGTTATTACCCTTTTTTCAACTTACAATTTTTCTTTTAGGTCAAATTTCTCAATACCTATATGAGGTTTTGACTTGAAACTCAAAGTACTTGATCACAGTGATGAACTTATTTTGTAGACAAGAGGAGATAACTCTATTAAGGATTTTTCTTGAGTTAATGCCCTTTTTTCAACTAAGAATGTTTGCTTTTGGTCAAATTTCTCAGTAACAGGTATTGACTTGAAATTCAACATACTTCATGACAGTAATGAATCTATTCTATAAACAAAAACCCAGATTACTGTCATTATGAAAAAGTCGAGCGTCCAGCACCCGTAGGCGGTGCTCTTGTTTAAAAGTAATATTAATGTCCACATTATATTAGGTACGTTGCAACATTTTATCACCAATTTCATAGCGGTCATATGATGTTCGATTTCAGGTTGTCTGTTATTTAAAATGTAACAAGAAATCTATAACTTTTTGTTCTTGGCTTGATTTATTTTTGATGCCCCACGGGTGAGGAGAAGGGGCATCCGTATCGTATAGATACTCTTAATTTGTTATCGAGTTTGTTATGTGATACTGTTGCAAAGAAAGCAGTAACAAGTTTGTTTTATTACATATTAGAATTATAGTTATATATTTATAACAATGAAAGACATTTTGAGCTTTGTCTCAGACTTCTGATAAATGTTTTTTGTTGAGAAAAATGTAATCAATGACATAATTCCATTTCTGTATATTGTCGAGTTCTGTCTAATAAATAAATAAACACATGTACCAACAATCGGACTTAATTCTGTATTTAGGTGTCAGTGACAAGTATTCGTCTTTGTATATGGCTGTACAGTCCGACAGCTTCGTTGACGGTGCTTGGTGAAGGATATCGTCTTCGGCCATGACGTCAATGAATGATCTGTAGAAATCAGGCGCACAACACACTGATGAACGGAACTCTACTGCATCACGACACTCTCTTACGTCTTCTGTTGACACATGGCACATATAATTTCTAGTGTTCCACAATCCAGGAAAACTGTGCATTTGATTTGGTTGGCCACACGGGGCATTGGGGTTTCTCGACCTTCTAATTGAATGATTGTTCCACATAGATACGGCTTAAGACAGCTCCGTCTGCAAATAGTATTTTAAGAATTATTGGCACCGCCAAGAAGCATGCATTATTTAAGGACTGCATTTTCTCTTTTTGCAAACGGCAGGAGTAGTTGATATGAAGCACACGTTTTATGTATTTTGTAATAGCATTGTTAGGGACCTGCTCACAGATTCACGAAATGACAATTTTGTCACACATACCAGAAATAAAAGAACAGTGCATACTAGGGAGGGTAAAAACACAACAGATATAGATATATACTGTCAATACCGTTTCGTTTATGAGTAGCATCTACACGTGTAAGTTCGGGGATGTTATTCATTCGAGTCTGCGCATGCGCATTATACGCAAGAGACGGAATGTTATCAACACAGTTGAATAAAATGGCTTCTTTACTTAATACTTCATGTAAGAAAACAGTGAATACATAGTGAGAAATATGTTTTCTCATTGAAAAATACATGTTACCTAACAACGCCTTTAACTTGCTCAAGTTCCTTCAAGTTCGTTGGTAATTTTTGATGACGTCATATTTCAATAACACGTCATTGATTTTATGTTTACATATCAAGTGATAAACTTGATTTTATGATGCTCAAAATCTATACTAGTATTTGGATTACGTAAATTGAAACATAATGGAATGTTAAAAACCAAATCAATGTTACCAACTATTTATAAGAAATGAAAAAGTTAAAAAAAAGTGCATCACACATGCAATTTACAACATCAATGCGGTTATTTATCATTTAAACTTAAAGTTTACGCATGTATTTGCAAATATAAGTCGGGACACTCTTGGCACCAAAGTATCAAACTCCTCGCAGCGGTTACTTCCCCTTTCGGTTAACAGTAGCCACTGCGGTTACAAGTAAAATCCTTCCTGATCTGGAAGGATTACGTGTTTGTAACTTTTACCTATTTCATGCAACTGAGTGTAATTTTCTACATAATTGGACTTGTTTTATATATCGTTTGCAAAACAGCCAAATATTTGAGCGGAGGTTGTACAATTTTGCGAAAAATAAGGACACTAGAAGTTGCGTCATTGCATCGAAAGTGGCGTGAGAGTGTCATCCACCAACTTGTAAGATGTCACGAACTTACCGTAGTTATAGTGATAGTAGTACAAACATTTTTATTTAAAGAAGGTAGTTCATTAAGCACATAATTACTACATATACTAACACATGAGGCTTTCAATGAAACATAAAAAAGCATTGGCACACTTAAAGTAAAAATCGTATTTTATGATGCTACACGTGTATACCGAGAATTATTTGAATATGTCAAGCCATTTTTGAGTTATCGTCCGAAAATCATGTTTTTAGGGAATTTGAAGTCAAAAAGGGGCCATGATGTTACACATGTGTACCAAAATTTATTTGATATGCCAATTCTTTCTTGAGTTATCATCAGGAAACCATGTTTTTAGGGAATTTTAAGTCGAAAAGGGGCCATAACTCTGCCAAAATTTAGTGGTTTATAAACAACATCGAACTTGACCTGTATTCTATGATGTTACACATGTGTACCAAAAATTATTTGAATATGTTAAGCCTTTCTTGAGTTATCATCCGGAAACCCAAAACCAACAGACTGACAGACTGACGGACCGACAAGCTCACTCCTTTATCCCCCCCCCCCCCCCCCTTAACTGTGTACGGCTTAACAAAGCATGGACTAGTTGGTAGTGTTATTTCTCTGAACTGTCATTTTACTGGAAAGAGCTAATTATAAAGACACCCAGGCGGCCCCCGATAGGGCTTGGCGTTTAACGATTTAACTGCTACAAAGTATTTGCTAGTCGTGCAAAATGAAGGGTATAATAAAACTGGCACATACAGTAAAGTATTCATGCATTATAGAAAGGAAACTAACCATCACAGAAACGACATTGGAATGATTAAACCATTAAATATCGACAAATGAATACGGTTAGGCTTATTTGGTAACATATAAACTGAGTTTCGACGTTGAATCACACAATACATGCGGTTATGCAGCAGTACAAATTATTGGCTCATTATTGCGCGCTAAACCACATTGAGCTCCTGACCCACAGAACTGTGTAGGCTCATGATTATTTTCCACAAATCATATTTTTCAAACAACTGTGAAGAATGTGATTGGCGAAGCGGGGCATACGTGAGGATCACATTTTTCACATATTTTTATGGTCAGTTGATGTCGAAACAATAGATAAAATGATGAATAATAAATCAACATTTCACTTATATTATTGGTAACTTAATTATGCATGTACATGGACATGCACTGTAATACTTAAAATGAATGAAAATGCAAATTCATGACTCGTAAGTGACTCATTAATCATATACGTGGCTTGGCAGTACATTTTTATAATAATATATATGTTTGTTAAAATAATTATGATCGCATTATCTAACTATTGCTTGCATATACAATGGGCCGCTTTACACAAATATGAAAGTAAACTGAAGTACGGTAAGTAATTTTCACCTGTGTGACTGATTCATTGGTTTGCAATTCAAGGTAGAACATAGCATTGAATATGCACTTGTCTGACACATCAGAACGTCGACCACTTTGACGATGATGATGATTATAATGATGATGATGACAATGATGGTGGTAGGGGGATACGGGGTTGTAGAGATGATTTATGATGATGATGATGATGATGATGCAGCTGATGATGGAATTTATATCTTTACCTGAAGCAACGCCATAAAGCAAAATTGCACAAAACACTTGTCTGACTCATTTCTGGCAAAATCCCTGGAATCTTGGAGGTTTTTTAAGGTGTCCATCCAGTATTGCATGTGCTGACGTCTGCGGTACCCCCACCAACACTCAATTCGTTGATTAAGCGTACTGGAGCCTTCGATATAGGCATTTTCTTCTTTCCTTAAATGCCTTTGAATATCTCGTACAACAACATTTTCAGTCCCAAAATCCCCTCTTATCATTTCGGCCGTGCCACCATACTGTTCAATCGCCTCCACAAAATAACGACCCACAATCCTTGGATTATTGTTCGTATTGTATACATTTAACCATATTACTTTCCGTGAGAACCCACAAATACAACCATGTATGCAAAGTCCGTAAGGTTTCAATTTGTCATATCCATCGAGGTGCCAAATAAAGTTTGCGCCGGCAGCGAAGTAATTACGCCTACGAAATCTCCTGGAAGTACGTTGTTCAATACCTGTTGATCAGAAATTATATCATATTTACTATTTATTACTAAGCACACATTGCAACAAAAACATAATAATCATTATTTGTATTTGTATTTTTTTTTTTTTTTTACTTATAACTAATATCAACAAGGTTCAGTGTTTAAAAGGTAACACCACGTGTAATCCTAACATCGTCGGCAACAAAACAGAAAAAAAAAGAAACACAAAAAAAACCCGATACGATGTACCAGACTTTCGCTATTTGAATATTTACCAATATGATCAATACGTTATTTCGATGTGTAACCTTAATATTTAAACCATTTAGGCTCTAACGCGATTTATGAAGTAAAATAAAATTATTCGAATGGTTTCGGACAGATAAATCGAAAGCGCCTTTGAAACTACATGTATATTGCGTGACATAACACCATTGTTATGCCCTAATGTTTGACCGTCGAGATGTTATGAATCAATACAATATCCGTAAGCGCAAATCATTTACAAACTGTGATTATAATAGCGTTCAGTCCCCATTGGTAAATTGATCAGTGCATTTAAAACGCATTTTTGTTTAGCTTGTTTGACTGCTTCATTTACAAGTATTTACAAAATAATAATGCTCAATAAATTAGTGTATTTATTTTGTTTAAATTACTTTCTTGGTGTAAGAGCTATTATGTTATAAACGTGTATGTATGTATAATGTAATAAATATATTAAATAATAAAATATTATTTTATGCGACTGGGAGGAAGGGGGGGGGGGGGGCGGGGGCTTAAATCAATATACAATGTGTTTCAATTGTCTGAACCTACCTTCAGGGTCGTTTATATGTAAAATGGTAGCAACGTCTTGCGTTCGAACACGTAAACCATTTACGATACAATGTTGTCGGATTGTTCGATATCCATGAAGATGCCCCGAATTGTCTATTTCATAGCAAATAAAATTAACTACAACACGAGCGTCGTTATATGCTCTTCGTCGCAGCATTAATCCTCGTAACACTCTGTGCAATTGTCTCACAGATAACTCTATTCCATGTTGCTCTCGCAGATTTTTTTCCATTATATCTTAATCCAGCATTGAAATAGGATATTATGTAAGCGTCTCTTGTATCAGCCATTTTGAAACATGCTTTTCAACAGCGTGTATTCTGATTGGTTAATTATGTCGTTCCCACGAGATAAAAGCTCGTTCCCACGAGATAAGATCTCGTTCCAACGAGATAAGATCTCGTTCCCACGTGGGAACGACATAAATAAAAACATGCACATGGCACATCTATGCGATCGTAGAAACAAACATGATACTGCTTAGGGAAAGATCTAGGATCATTAAAGGTACAGGGTGGTGCTAAACAGGAGCAGGGTGGAAATACCAGTTCGTTGACATTTTCTAATAATTTGCTAAATCAATGGTTTTTATTTGTCTAATGCTTCTAATTAAGGTTTTTAAAAATAGTATATTCATTTGACATTGAATATTTGCAAAAGTATAAAGAATTTCAAAAGATATTCAACATTTCTGTGTTGGCAAACCAAGGGGCAACAGGGGGGAACCAAAAAGCAGGGTGCAGCACCTTGCTATTTTGCTCTAGATCTTTCCCTAACTGCTGATTGTTCAAAGCAGTCAGAGCTCTATGAATGCAATTTACGAGTGTTTGAAACGTATCCGTTGTTGATAAAATAACTAAGCAACCGTTTTACTTAATAAATTATTGCGACGAACTCGACTTATTATATTATATTACCTGCGAAACAGGCACGGGTATTCTAAGAAAAAACAACTAAATAGGGTTAAGAGTCAAAACTGTTGTATCTACTTTACATTTCATTATCAGATACAATAGTTTCATGCTCAACCCTCGATATATAAATGTGCGATTGCACGATGTTCATCACAAATAGTTTCTTGCAGACCGCTGACAGATAGACAATCAATTTAGCATCTGGCACCAGTAATCCAGCATGTAGTTTCTTGCAGACCGCTGACAGATAGACAATCAGTTTAGCATCTGGCACCAGTAATCCAGCATTGCAGTTTGAACAAATATTAAAAAATGCAATCGAGCAGTTTTGACAACTACGACATGGGGATTAAAGTGGGGTTTGAGTGTCTGAACGCGTTCGTGGCATTCGGGATCATTGCCGTCGTGGCCCTTAACAGGACCCGGAAAAACACGGAAACTGCACGGTCGGTGTGGTAATAGCGAGTATTGTTGTATTACGCATTCTTTCTGGCGAAATTTCAATTCATTTAGAAATGTACGTAGTTAGAAATCAAAAGTAAAACCACCTCTTTACATTTAAATACCTGTGTTGACACCATTATTAAATACATAATATGTTGTAATGTAATAATTTCCCAAATGTTTGTCACAAATACCCAATTAAATTAATATTAGAAATAAGCAAATAACAAAACGTTTGTTCAAAGATAGTTTATTAAAGATATTCACGACAACACATGTCTTATATAGAACAAACATTTATGCAAATTACGTAAATCGTGCAACATAAAGAACCTCTTAAACAGGCAAGCTCGTTTAATATATAAAAAGACACTTAACGCATATGCTTAATTATTCCAACGAACAAATACTTTAAAATTAAACTCATTTAAATAACAAACCTTAGACTTCTTTGGTAAAGCAATAACGACAGAAAGGAAACACATATTATTGCAATTTTCAATGATTTCAATGTTGTATGATTACATTTCCAAATATTAATCCCGCCAATAATATTTTTCATCGTTCCCCAGAAAGTTGCAATTTTGCTACTCTGGTTGCATCTAGTAATTAAATGGTAATTAAATTGAATAGTATTCTTACATGTTTTCTGAATAGTTCTGAGCCAAGTGTGAGGTTCGTGCGCACGTAAACCGGTTTAAACCAAGTGTGAGGTTCGTGCGCACGTAAACCGGTTTAAACCCCCAATGCTCTGCATTAACCGTTCCAAGGCGGTGACCCCAGTTTTATTAATGTGTGTTTTGTGTTTGTTATTTGTTTTTGTGATGTGCTTTTTTTTGGCAACTGGTCACTTGCAATAAATAAAGGACCTCGGGCTTCTAATAAGAGTTCTCTCCTGCTGTCGCAACTGGAGTTTCGCTTAGTTTATATAATAACTAATGGGTCTATTTTTCCTCCAAGTAATGATGTTAAAAAGTGTGCTATACTGACTGAAGAAGTAACAGATTGTAACAATTGCAATATAATAAACAGAGTGGAATGGAAAATATGATTGAACGAAAACATTTGGTATTTAAGTCAAATATTATATTTTGTATTTAAAGGCCTAGTTTAAACAATGTCTGACCTCTCCATGGGGTATTCCACTCTGTGTGTTGGTCTACCATCAAATCTCTTATCAATATCTGCAATCTTTGCTCTCAGCTGACTAAGCAATGGCGGAGTGCACTGTTTCAATTGCAGTAGTGTATTGATCTCAGCTGATAAGGGTTGCCATACTGTGTCCACACTGTGACCACAGTAGGGTGCCAATACACAGGGGTAAAATACCCCAGATTTGGAGGGGGGGGGGGGGGGGCAAATAAAGAAGGATTAAACTAGGCCTTAAAGTCTCAACACTTAAACCAAATTACAAAAATAAAGTTTCCAGTAATAATGAACCTTAATATATAGCAAATAGTCTACATTGTAGAGTCGTATTGGGAAATATTTTATTTCTGCGATCGCCTCGGTCATTAAAGCAGCAGTCCAGAAATATGTTAATAAAAATAAAACTTTGCAGAAATCGTTTCTAATGGACATCTTATCGATCAAAATACAAAACACCGCATTGAAATCGGTGAACTAATAACGCTTTGGTAACTTTTTAAGGTATAGTTATCTGTATTCCGAAGCTGGTGATGCCTATGGAGTAAATCAGCATGTACATTAGTGTATAGTCCGTTCGTACAAAGCGTTTTCGAACATAGACATTTTAAAATGCCTTTCGTAAATAAGAAACAGTTTTTAGTCGAATAAACGTCATTAACGTTCATTAGAACTAATGCCAATTTAAGATGTTTTTAATTATATTCTATGGACTGCGGCTTTAATGATTGTTGGTCCAATTCACAGCATATTTCACAACCAATCAGTATCTACTTGTATAATATTTATGTTTTTAATATCGAGTTGACTGTTTTAGTGTTGAACATGGCCTGGAAAAATTAGATTGCAGAAGAATGATGTATAGACTGAAAAAAGTAGATTGACATGGGTCATGTGTAAATATGTTGTCGTGACGACTATTGTACTGCGAGGCAATATAGATAATAATAATTTGCAGTTATACAATACAATATATATTGTTTTTGTTTTTACATTTTTATTTGTCCACATATCAGTTAATTTTACACACATAAATCATGCATAGAGATTAATATAACAGAAGAAACTGACAAAAACACATTGAAGACAGAAGATCATGCAGATGTGTAAGCAATAAAAAATAGAAAAAAAATAGCACATACATATGCAGCATATGTTTTCTATATTAAAAATTGGTTCCAAATAGTTCTAAATGAATCTAGTTTATCTTTACTGAAAGCAGTTATTTCTTCGATTCTAATTGTATTATGAAGATATGCAATAAAATGTTGAATTGTTGGTACCTGATTCTGATTCTTGCTTTTAAAAATGTAAAATTTTGCCAATAATGTAATGAAATTAACAACCGGTGAATTTTTTGAATAGTCAGCTAAAACGTTACAAAAACTAATATGTTCATAATCAAAATTCGTAATATTAGGTAAATTTAGTGTTCTTTCAATGTACCTTTTTACATCATTCCACAGATTACAGAACAATCCCAAAACATATGGATATTTAAATCTATTGAATGTGGCAACAGAATCAAGACGAAAGCTTTAAGCTTATAAAGTCTCTCTCCGGTGAAGATATTTAACTTGTAAACAAGAAGATCTTATACGTGTAGCGAAGTATAATCAAATAGACAACCAAGTAGATATTAAACGTTTAACCAGTAGAACTTTTAGTACACTTTTAGCAAAGTTGACATTATTAAAATATGTAAACAAGTATGCCTTCAACGTGTAATCTATTGCGAGTAAACAAATAAGAACGTGTATTGTTCGTATCAACCGCGTGATTGCAATAAAACAATGATATATTCACAAAACACGTAGATCTATACTGTTTGTGAGGATAGTTTGCCTTTGTCGCATGTGTTACATATACAATTAATAAGCATGCATAGCGCTTGATTCAGCTGTTCATTCTTTTATAACCTCCAGCATAGATACGGAATATTATGCTAATCAATTGTTCCGCGAGTATGTATTAGTCGAGTGGCTTGTGTGATGGCGTATCACACGAGAGGCGGAGCCTCGAGTACGATACGAAATAACGCAAGCCACAAGACTAATACATACTCTTGGAACAACTCACTAGCGTAATATTCCTTGTATTATATACCACGATAAACTTCAAATGTGCATTTACCTTATTTTATTTGATTAAAAACTACAATAATGACTAATCATTGTAGGTATAAATTGCATTTGTTTACATAACTCTATGATGACGTCATTAAAAATGTAGTCCGGCTAGTATGGTAATACGGGATCGGAAAAATAGCGAGTAGCTTAATACGGGATTTTGTTTCTGACGACATGTATTTCACCGACTGATACACCATGTATTTTGTTAAGATTTTAAACAGGTATATAATAAGAGAACGTATCATATATACAATCAATAAATTAAAATTTATAATAAATATTTACAATATATTACACAGTGTAGTAGTCATATAAACGTAGATATGCTCGTATAATATATAAATAGTAGCATCGATCAGGTACATAATGCATATACATATTGACATTTTGATTATATATGTAGAAAAGTAGCAGAAATAAGGCACATATTGCATATAATATCTGACATAACTTATGAACGCAGCTTGTATTACCTTGACTATTCACTAAGGGTCTCGTAATATCAACATTTCATTGTTTCATATTTTGAACAACACAAATGAGAGGACAAATATGATCGACTTAAGTTAAAATAAAATAAAAATAAAAGTTATGTGTACCATATGTCATGTGTTTTTTTTTTATAAATGAACTTCTTCATAACGACAAATTTATTCTTAGCGCGGCGCTGATACCGTAACGTTTAATCGTATTTGTGGCAGAAACAAAAAACGTGTCCATGTGTCGTATGAACACATCTGCACATAACTTAAGTCAACAATCAACAAATATCGGGGATTCCCCAAAATTGTTCATGTCTAATGTAGATGAATAGGTTTTCGATTGGAAGACGAACAGTATTTTAACGGTGCAAAGCTCTAATTTCAAGGATTTTCGAATATCAGTTCTTCTGCACTTTTATTCTAGTTTGTTATTCATCAACGTTTTATCGGTTCAATTTTATTTTTGCATATGTTTTTATAAAGAATTTGATGAGATCGTACATTCCCTCTTTAAGAGCAAATGTCCTCGTGAAAACTAGACTACATACATGTACATTGTCATTTTAGTATGAAGCACACAGGCGAGGGTACAGGATTTTGAGTTAGAGGGGTCAGAAATATTCAGTACCTGAAAAAGCCTGTCAACAAACTGATTTTGGTCTCTCTTACATGTTGTTATGGATACCAGAAAGGTGCGATTTCAACAAAAATTAACAATGTAAGGAAAATACCACATAACGGGTTTGATATTTCCGATAAATGTATCGAAAAACACGTTATTGGCAACGAAATTCGTTTAAGATACTGTGAGGCTTAAAAAATCGAATGTTGGAACATTTAAGAGGGGCGTACACCGTCTCCGCCCCACTCTAAACCGCCTCTGGCACAGAGTATTCATATTTAGTCACACTTTATTCATAACTATTAGGGATGAAACAAATTTTCGAATTCAAAAAACGAATATGAACATTCGATTTTCATAATATATAGTTTACAAAAAGAAAAGGTAATACAATTTTCTTTTTTCAGTCTGTTTGCAAACATTTCGGGGGTTACCACAGCATTTTTAAAACACATGCCAATCAAGTCCAATTATCAAGATGCTCCTGAAGGCGTAAGCCAACAGGACTTAGAAGAGTTCGCAAATCTCTCTTAGGGGAACTACTTCTTTCTTTGCAGGCAAATAGTCAGTAATTCAAAAAACGAAAGGCCCTTCACCAAAAACAACAAAAGCTCATGGTTGGTTTATTACCTTTAATTATTTAAGATGTTGTTTATTATGTGTATTAGGAAGGTTATTTATTACAATTACAGTTACTGAAAAGTCAATGTATGAAAATTGTTACTTAATACATTGACCACACTCTACTTTCGCTATTTACTTGTATGTAACAAAAATATTCACATCAGTGTCGTGGAATAAGACCACTAAAACTAATGCGTTCTATCGGCTATAATGTCTGGTTGCGCAAAAATGTTATTTCCTGTTGTCAATGCTTCTTTTGAACATTTTGACAACGAATTACTACAATGTGTTTAGTGCTTATGTTGAGGCTACATGTCACTAAAAATCGATACTACGAACTGATACGCTACATCGGCAATTTTGCCCTTTACAGATTATTTATTGTTACCCCGGTATACATTATACGAGGGGTGTTCGGAATATTTCGGGACAAGTGTCCACATTTTTTTTCTTCTATTTGTGTCATGAAATTATCATGAAACATAGCTATAGATATATATATATATATATATATATATATATATATGTATCCCATCACAATAGCAAACGTGATTTCGACGTGAGAGAGGCAAATTTGATTACGTACAACATAATAGTAAATAGGTTACAACCAAACTACATGTTTGATACTAGAAATATACCAAATAAATTATGATGCGAGTATCGTATACATACTATCGAATTAGACTAAATTACCAGTGCGCCACATTAATTTTAAGTTGAAAAAGAAAATCATTGGGTCAGGTGATCTCACAAGATGGTCTTTGCAGTGGCCAGGATCTCCGTGTTTAACGAGGTCAAATATGCCATACCAGCTACAGACATATTTAAGACCATTCATGAGTAACAAAAATGTATCGGGACACATTTACATATATCAATATGTACGTATGGTAATCAATAACAATAATAATCAATAGTAAGTTCAACAACATCAGTAACTTGTGTGAACTATGAACCAAAGTAGAACCTTCCACTTTTGCCAAATTGTACGATTCCGATGTCAATCATCTGCAAAACATCACAGGCATTATCCAACCAGTGTGCTCGGTTTTGATGTCAACGTAATTTACTGTTAATCTATTGGTGCACAGCCCATTTTGCTGCAACATAGTTATTTATCATAATAGGAGGCGTTCGTATTGGCTAAAAGTGGACAAGTATATAACGAAAAACTCCTCCCATTTCAAGTTATATGATTTTCCCCATTCTTTGCATAGGCACGTGGATTACATATGCGGACACACCATCGCCTTACGCCCTGTTATGTAAACCATGTGAACATTTAATCGGGTGATAAATCGTAATTGTTCGGTAATCTGCTCAATTATTTGAAGACTGATTTAGATGAGAAATATCAACAAAATTTGTTAGTGGTAACACTTTTAGTATTTGTACCCGTACTTCAATTACAGATATGTATTGTAAAATGATAAAATGGAAATACAGATATGAAGAATATCTTAACTGCCACAGTAGTGTATATTTCTCTTTATTTCCAACATAAATATATGTTAACAGTATAGTTATTTACATTGTAATATACAATACGGATAAATGTATCAAACATCTCCTCAATATCTGTATTATAAGACCGATATACAAGTTACAAAATCACTTAACAATCAGACTACAATAACAACCTTACTCCGTAGTGTACTATATGATAGTAATGACTTTTCTATTTTTGCAGACACGCAACGCACTGTCAGAACTTGGACCAATATGCAACAGTATTAACAAGTTAAGATATCAAAGAACGAATGCGAAAGGAGATGACATGTACTCTAGCCCAGTATAAAGTCCGACAACGACGTATACCGGTTACGGTACATAATAATAAAAATCAAATACCATTTTACCAAAAACATGTTGAACTGTGACACTGTTTTGCTAGTATGTCGTTCATTTGTAAACAAATAAAATGTTGACTAGGCTTTAAACGTGACTAACAACCTGTTTTATAATCTTTTTTTAAACATCACTGTATTTGTGTATTGGAAGTAAGGATACATTATTATCCCATCATCACGCGAGTAAACATCCAAAGTTCACGTTAATTTCGTGCATAGTTTGTGTCGATTTTATATAAAGTTATACCACAACATTTTGAAGGCAACAATTTGATTGGCTCATGAAAAGGTCTTCTGAACGTGACCCCTAATGCGAAGTCATCAAATCCAGCAGCAGACAATATAGTAGCGTCAGACTGGAGATGGTTTTAATGAGATTGGATTGCAACCTGCAAAAAAATCGCGGATATTCATAGAATGTGTGTGGGATTGAACAATACAAAGTATAAATGGCATCTTGAAGACCTCTGACGTTCAGTGAATGGCACTCCTCGCACTAATTAACTGGACTATATAAAAAAAATGCCTTCGAATAGTTTCGACAACTACGACATGGGGATTAAAATGGGTTTTGCGTGTCTAAACGTACCGGTCGTTGCATTTGGGATCTTGGCCATCGTGGCCCTAAACAGAACCCGGAATACCCCAGAAACTGCGCGGTAGGTGACGAAAGAGTTGTTTCTTTGTGCACGTCACTTCTTGTGACTTTTAATTAATATAGTTAATTAGAAAGCGAAGGTTTAACAAATTGGAATATTAGGAAAATATATTTATAAAAAAACGATCTATAAATTATATAAAGTAATTTATAAGTTTTCCTTAGACTTTTTAATGTGTTGGCGTTTGAGGTGGATAAAAACAATACACATTTATTGTTCTAAATGGTGTACGGAGATTAAATTTATGATTTACTTACCTCAAGCTGCGTTTTATTTAAATTGACTTCAACGTAAGTATAATAAACATGTAACTGCCATCCAACAATATCCAAGTATTTTATCACGCGGTGTCACTGCATGTACTATGTTCATGACAAAATGATCTATAGCACTATAAATAATATTATTTGATCAAAAATGCACAACGTTAATGCATCCAAAATAAACAATTATATACATCATCATGAGAGTTTGGAATGCTTGATAAAATGCAAGTCCTATGTGACGAACTCGTGACGTAGGAGCCATTAGAACAAATGGAAATGAACAGTGATATAACCATATGTGCTATTCTGCTTTGTAGAATCTTGTGCAAAATATGATATTGTGTAATGTTATTCCAATCGGTCATTAATTTCATCCACTAGCCAGTAGCAATGTATTGTATTCATTATATGAATGGGCTAGTTAGTTAACTGTATGATGTTGATGACTACATATATTGCGAATAACAAAACATTAACACGTGCAATAATGGGTAATTACCATTATTTGATAAATAATGGCATGGGGGTAGGGATTATGACAGTGCGGCAAAAAAACAAATTCAGTGTTTCGGGCAATCCGAACCTACCTAGCGAAAACCCCTGACCCTAAAGTTTTTAGCGACGATTGTTTTCCTTGAAATCCGTATTTGTCAGATTTAAGATAATTTTGATGTTTTTTTAAAGATAATTTTTGATGTTTTATTATCGAAACGTGTCTTTAAAAAAGTTTAAAAAATCTCAATCCGATCCTACCTAACGATTTTGTAATCGTTGCCCGAAACACACAATTTATTTTGGCCTAGTTAATATTGTACTATTCACATTTTTATATCAAATCGTATCTCATATCGTATTTATCCACTAATGATGGAAATAAGAATATTTATATGGTATACATAGCATAATATACAATGGGGTTGGGGTGTTTAACAACTTACTACTGTAGTACCCGTTGCTATATTATCCGCAGGAACCCGGGTACCCGTAATAGTTTTTTTTACGTGAAAGCAAATTAGTAACCGTCAGTTGTGTCAAACAAATTATTAATACTGGCGTTTGAAACTGGTATTGTTTTAATTTTAAGTTAAGAATGCATATAACAGCGATAATACATGTTCGTAATATATTTTATGTAGAACAAATGTGTTGTTTTTTTCGGCTCGTCCAATATGAGTCGTCACGCGTCCTCATCTAAATATATCCGAGTATTGTACACAACGCTGTAAAATACTTTTTTTTCTAAGTGTCTAAACGCATTGTCACTCAAATGTTAATTTATCCACCGATGATTTGCTATAAGAGCTGTACATAGGTAACTAGATGTTAAAAGGAGTTGCAAAATTCTTGAAAAAGACAGACCTTGATACTGGTGCTGTGAAAAGCGCCAGAATATGTTGTTTTGGGGATTTCACAAATACCTACGCTAACGCATAGTTATGTAATGCAATTACGATATCGTATATCACAATCGCTATTATTATAAGCAGTTATAGCTTAATGGATTGCACTGCTTTCCCGTAATAACTTTAGCATTACTATTAAGATATTTTATTTCTTGCAGATTTCTCTCCACAGGACTTATTGTGCAAGATATCGTTGCTGCCGGAGGTTTCTCGCTGCGCAAATTCATGACCAATGACGTCATGAATATTCTCGTGCAGGTGACGTCAGTCAACGGAGCATTTTTGGCTTATCTTACGGTGGGCTTGATGGCACTGGAACGTTTGATCCTATTCTATTCTCCCCACTTTTATCTGCGGCACGTATCGCGCAAGCTGATGAAAATAGTGGCCTATAGCGTATGGGGGACAGCAACTATCGTATATTTCAGCCTCCGGTTTCTGGTTTGCTATTTACGAACAGAATCCTTTTCATTGTACGACGTACCGCGCCCAAAGTGTAAAAAAATAGCAAACAATATGTGCACGGCAGTAATTGCAGCCATCATTATAATATCGATTCTATGCTACGTTAAAATATTGACGATAATAAAAGGCGAAGCAAAACTTTTGCGGGCCAAATCCGTGTCGGTTAAACAGTATAAAGCAACATCAGCTGTTTTCGTGTATCTAGTCATCGTTATTGTGACGTCCCTTGCGTACATATTGGTTTTCAATCTTAACCTTTCTCTTGTCGCTAAGCGTTTTGGTTTTGATATCATCGCGACGTCAAACTGTATACTCGACCCCTTCGTCTATGTTTTCTGGTTTCGTGAATGCCGCATGGAGATCCTGAAAATGGTCACATTTTTCCTCCCTAACTTGCCATACCTAAATGACAAGATTGAGAAAATGAGAGTTGAGATATTTTGTATTTCACCAAGAAGTATACACAACGCAACTTTTTCTACTGGTGTGTAAAATCTACGATGAACTGCAGCAGTACTAAGTGGTCAATAACGTTATTTCTCAAGAGTGTAGCTGAATGAGCGCGTAAAAGAATGTAAAAAACAACACAATTATTTATCTTTGTACACTCATAAAGAAAATGCAGTGAATGCAAACTTCGATGAACACACCGAATGGCCAACAATTTTCCGATTTGCGTGTTTTATAGTTGCTCAGTATTTTCATATCTTTACGTAGCCTACGAACAAAATGTCCGGATCAGCATGCACTGCGTTCAGAAAGCAACGTTCATAAAGAAAGTTCATATAAATGTACATTCTTTATCTAGAAGTTTGTCTTTTTATGTCACTATCATGTCCATTAAGTTTAAACCATGTTTGGCCGAAAAGACGTATCTAAATTGGTTTGAAACCAGGTATCAAAGGTAACTGAAAGTTGAAACACATAATCAAGTAGTTCATACACATGTTTCGTAGATCTTTGACGTATAACAAAGTGGGCCTATAACACATATCCAATATGACACGAAACGCATGGCCTAATAGTCTTTACACATGTTTCTATGTTGACCTTAAACTCAAATCTCATAACCAAGAAGGCCTGCATAACCTAGTAGTCCTTAAACATGTATAAATATACGTTAAATGCATAAACAAATATGAATGAAACAGTTATCCACTTTTGACCTGAAACACGTTATCAAGCGGGCATTAAAGAGGAACTGTACGATTTTGTACGAATATAATGTATAACCATCCATTGATTCTAATAATGTCAGTATATTATTCCAATAATATTATATGTTGAGAATAACTTATGTTCAGAAAGGTGTAATAAGAGAGACATTTAAACTAAACAAATACTTTGCTTGATCGATTTTTGGAGCATGCGCCATTCTTACTTTCTTATTCAAGACCGAATGTAGCCGTTGCTGTAGGATATCGACAGAAAATATATATTTGCTTTTTTCGTTAAAAGGAATAGTTTTTGGCGATGTCGATGCTGACGTATTTTATGTAATTTATAAAACTTTTTTTTGCTAGAGGGTAACGAAAGATACGACCTGAGATAAATCTATAAAAAATCTACCCGTATGCAAATGAAATGCGTCTGCGCATCCGCCATATTGGTGCGGTCGTCGATTGTAAACATTGCTATGATTGCTTAGCAAGGTTATCCATAATTAGGGTTTTAATTTGATAATCTGAGGAAAAATCTTAAAATTAATATTGTTTTATTTTGGTCTTGTGAATATTCTCTCTAATTATATTCAATAATATATTCTTTCGTGGAATATAATTGTAATTATGAATATAAAACGGATTTCGAATGAACACCACTCAGTCTGAATTCTGTTTCGATTTCGGAATTAAAATATTTCTGCTAATGACAAAGTTCACGTAGCTGACAAATGAATTGCAAAAATTGATGACAACAGTTAATACAACTCAGCTTGAAATGTACTAGCCGTATATATTAAGTATGCCAATACATTTATCCTAGAAGGTGTGTGTATTACTATCATGCATCATCATGGATAATGGTGTTGTGCAGTGCTTAAATAACAACAATCTTCATTAATGCTTAAAATCGGCATTGATACTGGCATTAGACTGCAGAGGCTCCATTAGCAAAAAATGTTGGAAAATGGGAGCCTGGAAATACAGGTATATAAACAATATAAATTCAATTTTAGTCAAGACACTATGAATATTTTGTTCCATGTATTTGTTTGAAATGACTGCAGTCTGTTAGAATCTAATTGCCCTGCAATTTCCATTTGTCAAAACCAATGTTATCCTTGTTCAAACACAAGTCATTCATGTTCAATTTGAATGAACTTTCTTTACTCTTTTATTTTTTATGCTGTTTGTTGTAATTTTTCTTAAAAATCCACTTTCCAGAAGGGAAATTTGCCAGCTACCAGCAAAATATTACTTTTTGATGCCTAACTACAGTATTCTTATAAGATTCTGTTTCAATGAGAAAAACTAATGTTAGTATTTTAATAGTATAAATGGGTTAAATAATCAATTAGATCTACATGTATAGTCTGATATGTTAATTTTAAGAGAACTTTATGATTTATTTTAGTTATGAATATAACACTGATATGTACTTGTTTATTTGTTAAATATTACAGTTTTTTCTTATTTAAAGGAAAATAGTGTTGACGTAATTTAGAAATATGTAAAATCATTTGTCAAGTCCTATTTAAACAGTTCTTTTTCTTCTTTCAGATTTAACAGCTACTGATTTTCCAGAAATATCTATTTTCCTTCTCTAGATGAAACAGCCAAACATATTTAAGAATAAGCTATGTGAACATAACTGGCAATCCTTGTAAGGTTGCAAAAGTGCAAATTAAAGCCGTCTATCTCTCTTTGACCACATATGTGGGCAAACCTAGTGGTAAACAACCAGGTTATATACAATAAAGAATACTACATTTATATAATTATTGTTGTTATATGTTTATTTCATTACATATAAATATAGTTGTGTTCAATAAAACTGTACACACCACACATTGTTTAAACTTTTCTTGTTTGCAATATGCATGCAAAGTTGGAACTACTTGACAAAGACTACAAACACTTCAGGCTACATAAAATATTCTGAAAATATACTGAATTTGCATACAGTTCTGACTGGAAATGATATACCTTGTAATATAGGTTTTTAAATCGTTCTAGCCTTGTTAAGGTTTGCCATTGGAGATCTTCAAAGCATTTATCTATTTATTAATGGGTAACCAGGTTACTAAGGAATGGTGGTTGCACTGTATTATAATGTGGCCTCCATTTTTCCATTCTGGCCATAATGTACATGTATATACAGGTTGTTGCTTAGAAATACAAATTGGTAGCCACATGTTTTTTATTGTGCCCGTCAGTTTGAAATAAAAATTGTGAATTTTTATTGAGTTGCAGAGGTGTAATGGGTATGGTGTCTGCCGTTTGATTAAGCGATTCTGAGTATGACCCCTATTAATGGAGAATTTGAATGGTCTTTCTCAAAAAGACACACAGTACTGATTCTACTCTGGAAACAGATTAATTATTAATTCATTGTCAAAATATCTCAATAATAGTCAGGCTTTCTAAACAGTAAAACTAAAATAAATAGTCTTAAACTAAATATGATTTTTAATTTCCTTTATTTTTCCTGCATGAATTTTTTTACACATTTTCCCATAAGTAAATAGCAACCATAAACAAACATCTGGTAATGGTATGAATTATTTATTCAACAATATTAAATACCCACCCAGACAAGACACCCAATGTGGTCACTTTTTTCCAACTAATAATAGATCTATTTGCTTAAATATTCATTTGTTTTCACATTTCTTTGAAGATAACAAAAGGGTGTGATTTTAGAAATACTTCATTGATGGAAATTGATTTTGCTAAAATATATAAAACGTTGTCATGTCACAATGTTTGCATTTAAGGCTGTGGACATATGAAACTGAAGCTTACAATCCTCACTGTTTTTAAAATGTAACCACTTAATAAATCAATGTAACAAACACTATACTACACAGTCTGAAGCTTGCAGAACTTTAATGATATTTATAGTATCAAACAAGTCATGAAATACATATTTGGTGGCAGTATTTATATCAGTCAATTCAAGTTTATGTATGTTGTTGCTACACTGGATTGAAGAAATGTATGCCATCTTTTTCATATTCATGGATCCCTCTGAAAAAAACCCACGACAAAATATCATTATTTCTGGCATATTTGTATATTTCTAGTGCATAAATTAAGATCTATATTATTATTATTATTATTATTATGTATAATGTATTATTGTTAAACACTAGAAACTGCAAAGTTATGTGTAATAAAATTATGTTCTGTTCTGTTTTGTTCATTCTTATTATTATTATTATTATGATAATTTCTTATTATACAGCTTTAATAGTAGTTCTGGCTTCCATAACTTAAAATGTCGCTTTATATATTTTTTGACTTTGCGCGACATAAAAGTAATGGAGCAACCCCCATAGTAAAGTCTACCAGCAATTTCTCAAGAATTAGACAGTTTATCAACAGTCACCACAAAAAATGCCCAAACAGCTTTTACATTCACTACTGAACCAAATAGGCAGCATTATTAGATACATGGATAATTTTTACATCTAGTTAGCATACTTATGACAATATAAGGTCTAAAACACTTCTCAATTACCGTTTCCTTAATGAAATGTGGAGGAAATCCGTCACATAGAAGACATTCGTCAAATGAGAATCTCACGGGATGTCACAGTCATGTGACTTTTTATCTATTTTTAGTAACAGAACATGCGCTGTGACTTTTGTCAAACACAGCCTGAAACGAAACTGACATTTCATGGATTTGCACTTCACTGGTGATTGTTTTGTGAGCACACTATAATTTTAATACCTAGTAAAAGAGTATTAGATTAAACATTACTTACATCAATATTCATACAATATGTTTGCTGATCAGACATGAGTACTTGTACAGATATAATGCATTACGAAATACGAAAACCATGTTTACAATTTGAGCACGCGAAAAGGTCAAAATCGATCCGAAAATATCCAAATGAAAATCTCGAAGTCACACAGTCACGTGATAAAACAACAATGGCGGCGTAATTGTACACTGTGCGCTAATCAGAGTTTTTTTTCAGGTATTATTCAATGCATTTGACTATTTCGATTCTCAAAACACGCAACAAGTCAAAGGTTTATATTGACTTGCTTGTATATGTAATGATTTCCTCCAGAAAATGCAAATTTATGGATTTATAGCGTAACATATATATGTTACGACTCTGGTTGACGTTCGATACGGGGTTGGCTTCAGCGAACAGGTCATGTCAGTACTATCCTTCTTTCCTATAGATTCAGCCATTCCTGTAGATTCGGTCACCCCCAGATAATGGCAATTAACTATTATTTCTTATAAAACTTGTGTTAGTTACATGTATTGAGACAATTCTATCACATAAATATTGTTTTTGGTTTTTAAAATTGCGAATTTTAGATTTTGTTTAAGAAAATTACGATTTTTAAAAGAAATTCCCCAAAAATGCTACACACTTTGTGCATAAGCCAAGAATGTTGTAAACATTCATTTTCAAATAGTATGCTAGTGTGTGTTAGTTTAATAAAGAATGCTTCTGCTGAATTATATAAAAATTTTAACAAAATTTTAGTGTTTTCCTATCAAAATGAAGACTGAACCAAATGATAGGAAACGTCTGACAAATTCATGGGCGCTAGGGTGTCTTCCTAGTATTGGTCAGTAACTAAGCGAATGGCTGATCTGTACATTAACTGGCCTTTATTTAGTAGGAAAGACCTTAAATGTATCGATAAAAGTCTTACTGGTGTTAAAATTGTGCTCACTTAGGGTACTACAGCTATTTAGCTCTTAAAAGGCCAAATATACAGGGAAGAGGCTATATAAACTGTTTGCTGAAGTTTCTTTAGCTACTTCAATAGATAATATTTTATATTATAATGATGTGTTTACCAAATAATTAAAACATGATTTAAATGAAATGTTGTTAAAAAATGAATAAAAAAATGAAAACAAACAATAAATTATTTGTAATAATACAATCTAATAAATCATAATAAATACTTATTTGTTAAAGTACAATTTAATAATAATAATAATAAATAAATAAATAGATCTATTAATATTTATTATTATTATATTATTATTAGAATTATGATTATGTCATTTTTTTTTTTTAAATGATTATTAAATAATAAATCGTTGCTTTATTAACACTTACGGCAAATATTAAACTAATTATCATTTTCATTTATAAGCAGTATAAACGTTACAGTACAATTTTTATTGACAATAACCTTTGCGAAATTATTCCTCGACGCCTTGGTTGTATGCATTGACAATCTCTTCAGCAGAACGACGCAATGTGTTAAGAAAAAAATAAAAATTCTTCCATTCCAGTATTAGGTCTAAGTGTTTGTTTACAATCGACGACCTTTCCAATATGACGGACGCGCTGACGCATCCTATTGGATGTGACGCGGCATCTAGTTTTCTATATCTATGCTTATACCCCCATTCCACAGACATCAGGAATCCAAAACTTGATACATGTTAGGAATCGTAGTCGAATCGTAATCAGTTCGCGAAGTTCTTAACTGATTTTCGTTTATGTTCGTAGTCAGTTCTTGCAATTCTTGATCATTCGGGAATTCGTGACAAATGTTTTGAACTGTTCAAAATATTGGCCACGAACTCCCGATTAAAAAATGTTGTAGTTAATTCGTAACACATTTGTAGTGCATTCTTAGGCATTGTAACTGAATCGTAATTGATTCGAAGCATTCTTATGTATTCGTCGGTATTCTTATCTCATTCCAGGGATTCGCGAATTTGCGACTTGAACATGATTCGGCTACGAATCTGTCACGAATCCTACGAAAACAAGCCGAAAATAAATTTTACAAATATATCATAATTCGTACCCAATTCGTGCATGCATTCGGTACCGATACGTAACTGATTCTGTAACCTTCGTGCAGCAATTGTTATAGATTCTTGTTTATCGTAGTAAATGCTTGACAAAATTTGTGCAGTTCCAGCCGATTCGTACGAATATTCGTAACACTATCTTAACTGTGTCGTAAATGAATCGTACAAGGTCACAATTTGACCCTGAACATGTGGAATCTTTTACGAATCCTCACACATCCTTAACTGTATCAATTCGTGAGATTTGTTGCGTGTGTGGAATGCCTTTTACAATTATCTACAAGTAGACAATAATCACATCATTTAAAAAACGAAATAAGCTACAACCATTAACATCGAAGGTATTAGAGGCCTTGGAATAATATAGAGTAATATCATTCCTGAAATACGAAAACTTCGTTTATTATTCTGTAGTGATAATGAATCATACACCAAAACATTAGGTGAACAAATAAAAACGAAGTGTATGCAACACTTGTACAATAATGTACAATAATTAACACTTGTTACTTAAAAAATACAGTGACATTGCGCAACACAAGTAATGAAACATGCGCTTTAACAATTCGATTTATAAAAAAAATCATAAAGACAAATATTAATGTGGGCTGAACTTTTTACAGATTAACGTGAAACTCGATTACTCTTAAATTTTCACCACACATAATTCATTGGTGTCTGAACAATGACTACTATCTGTTTTCGTTTTGGTGCGCATTCGTCTATCGTATTGGCGTTCGTACGTGGTACTAGCTTTGAACGGTCGCTTTTAACTGCGACACCGCGTATTTATCTCGCCATATTCCCTCAGAGATTCATATGGGTTCATAGAATAGCTTTAATCAAATTCCTGTCGCCACAAATAAGAAAATCAAAATTTTTTGTCATATAAAATCGTTTCATTTCTGGTGATGGCAATGGTGATTGTTGCGCCTACGGGACTTAAACACTGCGGGAAGTAAAATATCTTGCATCAACAAAAATGTTCTGTTGTCAATCTGTCGCCGTAATTGCGCGCAACTCACAAGAACGACACGAGCAAAAATCAGCCACAATAGTTCTAGGACACAAATAGTCAAGATTTACACAATCATTCAATACATGTCATTCTTAAAGAGTTCGTCTTAATCGCACAATGAGAATCGGACATTTTGAAGTGTCATGTGTTCAATCTCGGCACATACAACTTTTATAATTTTGATACACACAGGATACCGCAAAGTACTGGTTCTACCTGCAACACAGATCAGTCCGGATGAAGGGTTACTGGTACCAAGTACTGGTTTTACCCTTGCAAATGTCTCGTACATTGTTCTTTTCTCCAAAGGCTCGGTATGCATTGCAGGCCAAAGACTACAAACGTTCTAAATCTAAAACTTAGTCTACACTTATATTATTAACCAACTAAAAAGATTATTACATAATGAAGTTTGGTAGTTACTGGGGCCTGCTGTCGTAAACATAATTATACAGAAAAGATATAAGTTTTTTTTTTATTCACGGCGCAGATCTTTACATCTGGCTTATAGTGATCTGACTGATGATGTTGGCAGTTTGCAGTTTCTGTTCAACACTTGATACACAGACACCATCGTCCGACGACTGCATGACGATACCCGTATTATGGCATGATGCCTCATCATCTGCACTTTCGGCTACCCGTCTAAAGAAACGTTTTCGTTTCTTTCTAGTTGTTTTTTTCTTCGT
Organism: Congeria kusceri; assembly: GCA_027627225.1. Lineage (NCBI taxonomy): Eukaryota > Metazoa > Mollusca > Bivalvia > Myida > Dreissenidae > Congeria > Congeria kusceri. The sequence continues at coordinate 20,537,180 of CM051037.1, read as the reverse complement.
TCTGGAAGGTTGGAAGTGATTCAGAATTACCGATACCACGGGTACAATGATGACCAAACCGATCACCAGTCCTCCGATGAGGCCGATCATTACCGAGCTTTTCCGACCGTCATACCGGGAAATGTAGCGTTGCTTGTTTCGCGCTGTTGATTTCTTCGCAATAGATAGATTCTTAAACTTTCGTCAACAACAACGTCCAGGTAAGCGTCGGTTTGATTGTTTGCCTTGTCGATACTTTTGCAGAGACAATAATTAGGTGGGATAGGGGAAACTCCGCAAGACTGTAATTTAGGATCGGGTTCTGACAGATTTGCTGGCTGGGACGAATTGATGACATTCACATTGCAACCGAATTTGATGCCGTGTATTATATCTGCACTTTTATTCGCTATCGTATACGTAACAGGCTCTTTGTTCATGTCTAGAACGTTATATGCACACGTTTTATTTGTGTGATGCAAACGACACACAACTTTTCATTTCGTAACACATGTCTGTGGAATTTTCAACCGTGTCCGTGACGTTCAAACTTCGTGTAATATTTTGTGGATTCTGAGACCAAACAATGCCTTCGTAGAGATTGAAACGGACATGATTTCCTCCATTTAAGCACATAAAAGGGTCTCGTTCATTGCAGTCCGCCGCTCGGAGACTCGCGTCCTGCGCTGACGTGAGATCGGACCAAGACGCGACCGCGCATTTTTGAGTTGCAGTAAAGTTTTGTGATCCGTCGCTCACAGAGCATATATTAGTTCCTTGATACCACGAATTGATGTGAACGAACGGTCGAAAGCTACCGTGCCAGAAGGTCATGTTCTTCGTAAAACCATTGGATAATAGCTTCTCTCGGATGTGATGCCATTTCCACCATTCTGTTGGGTCTGAAAATAGGCATTTTCCGTTATGTGTCAGCAAATATGTTTTCTCTGCTTCGTGCCTGTTAAGTTGGGCTCCAGTAAATACTTATAAGATGTAGCCATAGCGCCCATGACATGGTGTTACATTGATTGCAGCTTTTATTCCAGGAAGGTTTGTGATATCATATTTTGGGCATTTTTGGGCGTAAGAACAAACTTGTAGCAACAAACATGCTATAAACAATACACTCATTACATAAAGCATGTTGCCACTAGCTTAATAGTCCCATATATGTGATTTTGTGAAAGACAAAAATGAATAGGGCTCCAACGCAATAAGAGTAAAAATTCTACGTTGCAGGAACAATGGAATTTTTACCAATGATGCGATCGATGAACAAAATATAATTTAGAAAAGGTACACGTGTTTTATTGCAGTGTGATCAATCTTATTATTTGCCGTTTCAATTCCTATTGATTGACACTTGTTGATTTAAACTTAATCAACATTTGTTGCGGCACTGACTTTGTTTAACAGTACAGGAAAATACTTAGAAATTTCAGCTGGCATTCAATATGCCATGTGTGTATATGTTGGGTTGCATTTCATTTTACACGGTAACCCGCTTCCCGTGTATTTATAAAGTTCAATTTATTTCTGTATGTAACGGTTAGATTATAGCGCTAACCACTGATAAGCAGTAATTTTTAAAGACCGATTATGTTCCTGTCCATTACTCTGCATGAAATGTCATTAAAACATATGCCAACATTATACACTAATAAATTAAATATATTATCGTACGTTATAATAGTTTATACGGTATTGGGTCTAGAAAGTGTATGTTATTGCTTAATAGTCCAAGAGGTTAGTACTAGAGGAATCCATTAACAAGCGAGCGAAACGCGGTACACAAACTGCTGTACAACGTTTAGACAGCTGGCGTAAGCCAGCAGGATTTGAAGGCGAAATTCGCAAATCTTTATCAACGAAACTACTTCGTTTCTTTGCAGATAAATAAGTCAGTAAATCGAAACAACGAAAGGTCACTCTTCTAAACAGCAAACGCTCATGCCTGTAGTTTGACCGTTTAATTGTTTAAATGGTGCCTTTCATGTGTATTCTAAATGTCATTTGTTATAATTACAGTTCTTGAAAAGTCAGTTATGTTGGAAAGTTTGTAAGATGTCCTTATTTTTCCTATGTTTAACTAAGCTACACAATGTAATTTTTCATATTTAATGACTTTCTTTTATACGATTCTTATTACATAACTATGTTTTAACATTTTTGCCATTGCGTTTTTTTATGTTATGATAAAATCACTAGATGAACAGTACAATAGCAAACAGATGAACAGGGATGTTGTTGGATTCTCTTGTCTTCTGTAATTGGACATGTTCCAATGACAAATGTAGTGACTGCTTTTTGTTCTTCTTTCTAGAACTTTGCTGTTGTACTGATGCCTTGGAATGAAAACTGCAGGCTAGAAAAGTTAATAAAATTTGAAATAATGTATTTATTTATTTTCAGTTAGTTTGACCAATCCATATTATTTTAATAAGGCTAATTGTCATTATTAACAAAAGATAAAATTTATTGATTGTGGTAAACACACGATTATTTAAAATAACTGTATTTCATTAAATAGTAAACAAAACGTCCCAATATCCAAAATATATGCATGTACATTCAGACAGGTTTTTCAGTATGTTTAATCGTTGTGCCTTATGGAGATTGATATGACAAATAGATCACTTTATACTTAAATGAAATATAAAGTTTGTTTGAAATGACAGCAATGCGAGCGCATACCATTTTGAAAAGTACGTTTTAATATATGTGACGTACCGTTTGTCCGCCATATTGACTTGTCCGTTTGTGCTCATCAGACTAGGGTATACAGCATCTTGGAAACAAGAGAAAAGGTTTAAATCAGGCTAAATTTGGACACTCACACATTTTGTATGGCTTAAAAATTTGGTTTTGTTAGTAATCAATTATTTGTGGTCAAGGTTTGGGCATGATGTCGAAAAGATGTATTTAATAAAGTACAATGGGCATTTTTACCTAGAATCAGCATTTGGTTTCTGTTGATGATTTCAATGGACTCTACGCCAAAGAAGCCAATGCTTGTTTGGGTGAATAAAATAACCAGCTTGTTAACACACCTTATTTGTTTTTTTATATTATGTAACCTACTGCAAACCGACGACTCATTGCGAACACGACGTGTCTGTTCCGTATTTAAATTGTCGCAGTATAGCTTTCGTTTTGGAAACAATTAACGAAAACGGACGAAATAATAGTTTTTGTTTCAGTTTGTAACATTTTTATGAGCACGAATGTTAACGTTCTGGGAATTTGATTCGACACACATATGACCAGGCTTTACCAATTAATTTAAACAACGGGGTGCATAGCAAACTAACAACTCAGTGTAGACAAAGTATAAATTGTTTTATACGTTTTGTTATGTATATGTTGGTATTGAACTATTTTGCATATTTTTTTTAATTGTTACTCGGATGCATCTTTTGTGGTGATGGATGATTCTTGGGCTGATACGATGTAAATAGAGTGTCAACGAATAAGACGACACCTTGCGTTTTATCGACATTTCATTTCGACATGTGTATTTATATTTAATATTTCTGCTATAATATATGTTATTTTGTTTACCTGCTATACACACATATATGTACAATAACATTAATATTATTCTTATATATGCATTAGGTTATGCAATAAATAAACGAGAAAATTGTAATCGACAGTAATTGAATCCCAAGTCGTGGTCGCGATGATTCCAAGCTGTGCATTAGGTTACATACATGTAAACACAATAAAAAGTAGGTTTGACAACAAGCGTGTATTTTATTCAGTAAAACATCATATAATGAATCCTAAATCACAGTTTCTAGAGTAGAACGAACAAGTTATTCAAATATCAAATCAATTGTACAGCTGCACGGAACACTTAGGACAAAAGACGTTAACACAGATGTCAATCATATCATATCTATTTTACACAAAGTGCAGCGTGGTATAGCTTGTGATGTGTTTGTGATTGTCGAAGAATGGAAATACATCATTTAACAATAGCAGGGGAGGAGTTTAGATGTTCGTGGTAAAACACTGGAAACGTCTTTAGACATTATATTTGCAACAAAATTACACTCATTAGACAGGTTCGTAAACAAAAGTTACGTCTGGTATTGCATTCAATATATTGAAGAAAAAATAAAGTATGTATGCTCAATGACCCTATTACCGGTGTATACGTATTACCGGGGTATTCCGATTTTTGTATTTTACCATGCCCGGGATAATCATATCCGGTTTCGTTTGTAGACAATCGTTCGCTACAACTGTTATCTAAAAAAAAATTAAACAATGCTGTCCTTAAATGTAACTAGATAAAGAAATAACAATAATCAGTTCAAGCTATTCCATTTTTGCCCAAATTATTGTGTTTTCAGACATAAAATCTCTCCATTTTTATCCAGTACATGACAAAACACCTCATCTCAAGCGTTCCAAATTAATATATGACGTCATCAAATCCCATAATGCAATTACCTCATTTGCATAAAGCAGCTTATCCTACTAGACTAAACTTCTGACCATTCTCATAAATCAATTAGAAATGTCAACTTGACCGTGGAATGGTAAGAAGTCTGAAATGATTTAATGTTTATTTTGTTTCTATTTGCAACATATAGCTATTGGAAACAAATGAGAACCCCATCAGTTGAGTCTGTATAGTGTTGATTTGATTTTATAGGCATATTTAGAATAAAACAGTCATTTCAAAGGTGTCTGGTTTTCCATAAACCACATTGTTGGGCAAAACCTTAACAACCTATATATTCAACAAGTCAATTTTTCTCCATTAAAGGTAACATATATGAATTCAAAATGATACATCATAATCTTAGTTGTTGTCTGCAGTTTTCTAAATGCGTCAGCATGCGGAATCTTAGTGCGGTAAAACTGTGTGTGTGAATTTTATATATGCACCGGTAATAAGTAACAACATAAACAAATATGGCGGCCATGACATGGTTAGGAGACTTTTGACTTTTTTAACTTTTGAAAATTGGAAGTGTGAACTTCCTGGCCTGTGATTTTGGAAGTTTCGCTCAATATATTTGGAAGTTTTGTCAGTATTGCGCTACATAAGTCCTGAGCATTTTAGAAATGAAATTTTGTATAAAAATCAAGATTTTTGTAGGGTCAATTCTCTTTCAGTTTTCATCAAGTGTTTATACACAAATTTATTCAGTGAAAGAGAAATACATTTAGATAAATAACTTATTTTGTCTTCTAACTTGTTCATCCTTATATGATGGAACTTCCATGGCTGTAATTTTGGAAGTTCTCTTCCATGGCTGCAATTTCGGAAGTCCTGTGACAAAAGCTGGGAAAACTTACTTCCAAACTTCTCTTAATGCAAGCCCTGAATGGGTAATTAAGAAATTGCACAATTTCAATGACAACACGGTAAATAACGACAATTGTCATAATTGAAAAGTATCGAAATACATACAATTAAGATAAAATATACTGTTACATTCAAAGATATAGAAAGTAATAGTAAAGCATGTATTATTACTTTTCTTCATCATTTTTCTTTTACCTATTCTGGTTATCTTGCGATCATAATTGAAGCAATCCGAACAGACAGGGATCATGACATGCAGACTGATCAATAGGACTCCGAAACCGCCGAACATTACCGAGCTTGGACGACCGTCATACTGGGAAATGTACCGTTGCTTGTTCCGCGTTGTTGTATTGGTCGCAATCGATAGATTTGTGACAATTTCGTCAACCGTGGCGGCAACATCAGCGTTTGTTCTGTTGAATGATTCTTCACAATTGTCACAAGGACAGTAATTGTCAGGGATAGGAGAAAGTCCACAGGGCGGCAAAGTGGCAGCAGTGGATGACAGATTGAGCGTAAGGAACGCGTTAATGACGTTCACGTTGCAACCGACTTTGATGCCGTGGATGATATCCACACATGTTTGTCTTCAAGGACATAAGAAACAGGTCCCAAGGATTTGCCATTAAGCACGTTATGTGCACAGTGCCCATCTGTTTTATTAAAGGCGAATGATACACATATTTTTACTTCAAAGCAAACTTTTGTGCAATTGTCAATGCTGTCACCTATGTTTTCCAGTTCGCGTGCTAAATTTCTTTCATCGCTTGACCAGTCGTAGCCTTCAAACAACATGAAATCCAAGGAATACTGTGCGTTGTCGCAGATATAATGATGTCGAGCATTCCAGTCGTCTGCTTGAAGGAATGCTGATTGCGTGGGAACAAGGTTTGACCACGAAGCGACGGCACATTGGTCGGACAAGGAGAAATTATCCGGTCTAATGTTCGCTGCAGTACATGTGTCTGAGCTCCGGTACCAATCGTTAATATGAAAAAACGGACGAAATATACCAAGCCAGAATGTTACATTCTTCTCAAAGACGCTGGTCGCTAGTTCGTCCCCGATATGGTTCCACCTCCACCAACCAAGCGGTTCTGAGTATAATCCTTTTGTGTTCCCCGTTAATAGACACGCCTTTTCAGCTTCGAACCTGTTCAGGAGATTTCCTGTATAAACCTGAACTGAAAAGCCACTGCTTCCATAGCATGGCTTCACTTTAATCGCAGTCTCTGAACCCGTATAGTTGTTTACCTGATATGCAGCTGTCCTCGCATGCATATTAGATAGAACAATAGCATGAAGGAACCAAATGTTCACGATTAATTCACCGTTCATATAAAGCATCGGGCTGCTCCCGCGATCCTAAGCTACCAAGTTATGAACAAGGAGAGTTCTCTCAAACAGTGGATGGGAAACCTTGTTTTGTACTCTTTATATAAGAGAACTGCCACCAATAAAGAGATACCTTATATTCAAGTGACTGCTGATTTGATTTTTTGATCGATTTGAAAAAAGGCACGACGCGTAATGGGTAAATTGATTCTTATTTGTTCGTAAAACGTTTCGAAAGTGTTATTTTAATAGTTGGAAGATGTAGATGTCACTGTTCGGCCGCTATAATAGAAATTACGACATCGTATATATTGAATTTTAAAAAAGGTTTGTCGATAACTGTTAATTTCATCTCGTAATTACGACTGAATATCTCGTAATCACTACCTAGTATCTCGTAATTACGACTTATTATGTCGTAATTACGACTTATTATGTCGTAATTTCGACTTACTATCTTGTAATTACGACTTAGTATCTCGTAATTACGACTTAGTATCTCGTAAATACGACTTTTTTAAATCTAGTAATTACGACATAGTATCTCGTGATTACGACTTTTTATCTCGTAATTACGACATAGTATCTCGTATTTACGATTTTTTTCTCGTAATTACACAAAGTATCTCGTAATTACGACTTAGTATCTGGTAATAACGAGATAAAAAGTCGTAATTACGACTTGAGAGAGTAGTGATGACGCATAAGCCAAGTGTGATATAAGCAGGCTATTGTAGATTGAAATAGTACTAGTAGTACACTGTCTGTTTGTCTGTCTGCCTCTATGTCTGTCTGAAAAAATAGATACATAAGTTGTAATTCTAATCTTGATGCCTTCATTTAATAAAGATTTTTTCATGTTGTTATCATTGCTTTTATTGTTATTAGTATTATAATTATTATTATGATGATGATAGCAGTAGTAGTAGTGGTAGTAGTAGTAGTAGCAGCAGCAGAGCAGCAGCAACATTGGCAGTAACAATAGTAGTAGTAGGAGTAGTGGTAGTAAAAATAGTAGTAGTAGTAGTAGTAGGAGTAGTAGTAGTAGTAGTAGTAGTAGAAGTAGTAGTAGTTGTAGCAGTAGTAGTAGTGGTCATAGTAGTAGCAGCAGCAGCAGAGCAGCAGCAACAGTGGCAGTGACAATATAAGTAGTAGGAGTAGTAGTAGTAGGACAAGTAGCAGTATTATTATTATTATTATTAGTAGTAGTAGTAGCATCAGCAGATCAGCAGCGACAGTGGCACTCTCAATAGTTGTAATAATAATAGTAGTAGTAGTAGTAGAAGTAGTAGTAGTAGTAGTAGAAATAGTAGTAGTAGTAGTAGTAGTAGTAGTAGTAGTAGTAGTAGTAGTAGTAGTAGTAGCAGTAGTAGTAGTAGTAGTAGTAGTAGTAATAGTAGTAGTAGTAGGAGGAGGAGGAGGAGAAGCAGAAGAAGAAGAAGAAGAACTACTACTGCTGCTAATTGTTAAGCCATTCACTGCAAGTCGGGAAAGATCTAGGATCAGAAAAAGGTACCGGGTGCTGCTCAAAAGAGGCAGGGGAGAAATCCTGACCAGTTCTTTGAAAATTTCTAGTAATTAGGTAAATCCAGGTATTTTATCAGTTAAATGCTTCTACATGTAATTAAGGTTTTAGGCATTGACTCTGAATTTGTCATTGAATACTTGCAAAAATATAGGATATTTCTGAAGATATTCAACTGTTGACCTGCCAAGAGGGGCAGCAGGGAGGAACCAGAAAGGAGCAGGGTGCTGCACCTTGCTATTTAGGTCTGGATAATTCTCTACTGCAAGACATCCTAGAATTTCGGAATAATTTAGCCGATTTCGAACAACGGTCAAATGTGAAGGTCCATATCAATTCGTCTGATGAAAGTAAGGTCACGATACTATTTCAATCTATGAAATACTGCTTTTATCACATTTGGCTTTTATACAGTTCTATCTCGTAATTACGAGATAAAAAGTCGTAATTACGAGATAAAAAGTCATAATTACGAGATAATAAGTCGTAATTACGAGATAAAAAGTCGTAATTACGAGACACTCAGTATTTATTTTAATTTTTACACTTGGCACCAGGACGCTTCCATATTATATAGCAATGAATTCATTGTAAAGAGAAATTATACATTAGATAGCATGTGTGTTGCCCGTCAATCTTCTGTGCTTGAATCTTGATCAGTTTCTCTTCTGTATAACACTGCAAACTGAAGCCAACTTTCCCATAGCATGGTTTTATATCGAGCGTACTTTCTTTCTTATAGTATTTCACGTGATATGCAGCCGTTAACGCATACATGTTCGCGTAAAATTAAGCGGCAAGCAATATGGAGTGCATATGTAAGCATTACGGATAACGGACCAAGTTGTGAGTTAAGCAGGTTCAATCAAACAAAAACTGAATATACCAAACAGTTTTCATACGTTTTATGTAACAGCAGTGATTACAGTGCACAGATCGTTGGATAAACACAAAGCGACAATCAATGTGTTATTTGACAATTATTTCATTTTGTGTGTTTCGATCGCACACGACTGATCACTGCTTAATGGATAAATTGATTTTAATTGTCTTTTAAAATGTTGAGCTTTTACATTATATAATAATATCTGACAAAAGGGGAAACGTATAACAGGACTTATCTCTGAATGCTTGCCTTCACTGGAGCTAAGGCATTTCCATACCCATTCGCATTCTTTACAGGCGCTGTAAAACCGGATAATGCGTCCTGAGAATGAATAATTAAACTGTTGTTTACTTAGAATTTCAAACGGAATGAAGCTGTTTTGTCTTCAGAACTTATATTTGTTTTGTTTTTAATAATAAGCTTTCTGAATAATTTACAGAAACACTTTCAGTATATTCTTACCCTTAACATAAAAACCTTAAACTTTCTTTAACATTTTATTCCAAATGTCTAAATGCATATGAATGTTAAGACAAAATTAGGATGCTTCTGTAATACAGCTCATGGGGCCGTATTCACAAAGCTCCTTAAGGTAAACTAAAGTCAATTTCTTAAATTCATAAAATTCCTTAAGTTTCTGCCTGTTTCTTAAATTGGTCGTTTTACATTAAAATGTTTCACACAAGTAAATAGTGCTGTTTCATATTTTATCCTTTTGTAAACAGCCATCATTGGATTTCCCATAGAACATTTGATCTGAAATTTTCAATTAAGTACAACTTAAGTTAAGAATTCCCTTAGGAGCTTTGTGAATACCAGCCCTGGGTTTATATTTTAAGTCGGTTTGTCTCACCATATTGACCAAATGTCACCAAAGTAAAGCAGCTATTCTTAATTTGATCAGATTTAAATTTAATTAATTTTATGGACATCTGTTTTTAGTGTGGTAGAATTAGTATTTCCTGATTATGACTTAGTATCACCTAATTATGAGTTAGTATCTCCTAAATATGACTTAGTATCACGTAATCTCCTAATGAGGACTTAGTATCTCCTAATTTATTTTACTTCGTATCTCCTAATTAGGACTTTCTATCTCCTAATTACGAGATCAAAACGCTGATAGCGTAGAAAGACTGTTGGCGAAAAAAGAAACTAAAAGCATGTGAATTATGCGTGTAGTTTTGCTAAAAGGAAACATTAGTTTGAATAAAGTTCAATTTCCCACCTTTAAACTTTATAATTTCGCTTCTTATTCAATAGTATACGACATCATAATGAAAACTAATTTGTAAGTAACGAAAAAAATCTTTGTTCGCGCTAATTATCTTATGGAAACGGAATTATATACATGCCAGTTAGCAAGTCAACCTGCATAGCCAGAATAACCGATGAAGCGTAGTAGTTAGTGGCACCGAATGTTAGTGCTTCGTAGTTAAAGATCTATAAATAAACATTTTTATTTAAAGATGTTTGTTCGTAGCCTACTGAGTCAAAATGGATCATACGATGCAAGCTCTCGATTGTCCATAGTACAGTTTAAAATTAATAAATTGCAGTAATTTGTTGTCAAAATATTCAGAATGAGAATTGGTAACAAGAAAAAACACTTTCTCAACGAGTCAAAAATAACCGATGTAGCGAATTAATTTGGTGGTCTTATTCCACGACACTCAAGTAAATATTTCGGTTACATACAAGTAAATAGAAAAAGTAGGGGTGTAATTAGTTTAAAGTTCTTTTGTTATAAATTGACCTTTTTACAAACTTTAATTATGTAATAAATAACATGTTCTACATATAATAATACATATTACATACATTATCATAAATAATTAAAATGCAAGAAAGCGGGTGTGAAATTTTGCTGTTTTGAAGAAGGACCCTTTCTGACTAATAGCCTGGAAAGAAAAGAAGTAGTTTTCCGCGATACCTGTTTTGTAAATTACCCTCTCAAAAGACCGTTGGCTTCCGCCAACAGTCTAATAATGGAATACAAAAATAATACAGACTGTGGCACTCGGAAGCTTTCTTATTATTGTTACCCGGATATGGTTAAAATGTTTTTAAATATAACGCCTCGTTTAGTGGATATTAAATTCCAGTAATACAATTCAAACTGAACAGACAATTGCGAACACTTGGTGTAATTTAATTTAATTTACACTATACTGGGGCAGTGCCTAAATCCGCCACTTGCCTAAATCCGCCACCCCATCCGAATAAGCGTTTTTTACCGGCGATTTCTATTTTGTTGATCTCGATCAATCAGATACTTTCCCGTAACAATGCTGACGAGTTTTCATCTTGATTTGTGCATAAATGAATTTAATCCAATTGTTTTGTACATAACCCCCAAATGCAAACAAACTGCATGCGGGGAATTTATTTCATACTGCGCATGCGCATTTTTTAAGGCCCCGCATTGTGTCCATGATAAAATTAAATTATCGTGTTTTAATATTATGTCCATGTGAGCATTTGCAGCATAAACATAACCATTATTCATTGGCATTACATACAATAAAATGCATATTAAGAGCGCAAATGTCTCGCTACTAAAAACCCTCATTATTTGTCCCACGTGCACGCAGGGCCTCAGTTTCAGAGCTAATTTTATAAAAAAAAATAAGTATTTGAAGAAATTGAAACATTGTATGAACAACAGAAAACGAGTTGCTTAATATGGAAAATTAAATAAGAATAATAGTCACATGTGGAATAAGCATGTAACGGGTGTGATCTACGATTTTCACCAAGCAACTTTGGATCACCGTGTTTTATTTTAAACACTAGAAAATGAACCTTACATAAATAAAAGTGGGAGTTTTGTCAATAGAAGTCAATAGAAGTTGCATTGAAAACAGAATTCGTCAAAGAATATTATTTTCGAGCAATTTGAACATTTTAAAGAGGGGTGGCGGATTTAGGTACTCCCAGGCTCATTTTTTACACTGTTTAGGCCTTCAATCGCAATAAAAAAATTCATTTGCCTAGTATTTGAAATGTGTAGCCAAACCCGCCAGAAAATAAACCTAACTTGATTTATGTGAATTTTTAAAATATCGTAAAAGCACCCCCAAAATGTGGCGGATTTAGGCACTGCGCCAGTACAGTTCCTTAGCAATATCACATACATGCCACTTATTATTCATACAATGTTGCCTTAGACATATTTTCAAACTGTTTATCAAAGTATACGAGTGTACATGACAACAAATACATATTGCAACCTTTTCAACATTATTAGTAGGCTATAAAATTTAGTAAGTTTATAAAGTGCGATGATATACATTTAATTTATTATTTTATTATAACGGTATATCTTTTAATGACAACGTAACACCGATATGTCATGCAGTTTTTTTTCACCATTATGTCAAGCAGTTTTATGGAACAGAAACATAACTGGTCTTATAAAAGTACTGCTTATCAGAGGCAGGCACAATAACGTAACCATTATAGACAGAACTTATTGTCCTCTTACACGGATAGCGGGTAAAATGAAACGCACCCCGTTATATACACTAAATGACATGTCGAATGTCAGCTGAAATTTCTAAGTTGTTTCATGTACTGTTAAACAAAGTCAATGCCGCGACAAATGCTAATTAAGTTTCAATCAACAAGTGTATATCCATGGGATTGAAGCGGCAAACAATAATATTGATCGCACAATACACGCTCCCACAACTATCAATCATATTCAAATTCATCTGCAATATTATCCAATCATCGTTCATCTTTGTCTCTCAACATTTCACAGATATAGGAAACTAATATTCGGTGGAATCATGCTTTATATAATAGGTGTGTTGCCTTTGATATTTGTGTTATCTTACGCTGGTTCTTATTTTTGCATTGACATATGATGTCAAATACTATAATGGAACAATGAGTGTCGATGATGTTAAACCGTGTTATGGGACATACGGCTACAACCTAGAAGTATGTACTGGAGTCCAGCTTGACAGGTATGAATTAGAGAGAACGTGTTTGCTGACGCATTAACGAAACAGGCCTACTTTCACACCCAACTTGATGATGGAAATGGCATCACACCCAAGAGGAGTAGTAACCAATGGTTTTACGACGAATATGACCATTTGGTATGGTAGTTTTCGACCGTTTTTTTTTCATATCAATTCGTGGCATCAAGAACTGATACATGCTCTGTGACAGACGCACCACAAAACTGTACTTCTTAGAAACGCGCGGTCGCGTCTTGGTCCGATCTCACGTCAACGCAAGACGCCAGTCTTCGAGCGGCGGACTGCAATGGACGACACCCTTTTATCTGTTTACATAGAGGCAATCATTTCAATATCTACGAAGGCTTTGATTGGTCTCCGAATCGCCGTGGTTGACGAAATCGTTCAGAATCTGTCGATTGCGCGAATATCAACAGTACGGAACAAGCAATGCTACATTTCCCGTTATGACGGTCGACCAAGCTCGGTCATGCTAGGTTCCCACTGCCGATCAGATCAACCCGATGTTCCCCGATCACGGCATCGGGCTCTGATCTTGTTAGGTCGACATTGGAGCTCTACTTAGATCTAATAAGATCGTTCTTGGTCGGTGTTCCTACCTGATAATTTTAAACCGTCCAAAATATTCGAGTGGAGATCGAGAATCTTGACGCTCGAGAAACGATCGGGAATCGATCGGGTGTCGGTCGAATAAAGATCTTGTAGTAATCTAGCTTAGTCGGGAATCATAAGTTATACCGATCATGTCGACCTATTTTCTATCGATATCCGACCACAACCTTTTGTCAACCTTACACGATTTCATAAATTGGACGTCATAAAAAGCGCGCTCTGTTCTTTCATTCTATTTTAGCACATGATAAACATCCTCATCGCAAAAATGCAACGCGTGAAAAGGCAAAACGAGTTAAGTAAAGTTTTGAGTGAAACATGTCATTTGTGTTTATATTCGAGTGTATTTTTATTTTGCTTGTGAACTTAGTTTCAAAAGAAGGAATTTCTCTTGTTATATCCTTATTAAATCGTACTGCAAAATATTAATCAGAAAATTGTACATTTTGGGATGGTTACATTGTTGTATTAAGCAACTGGTTTTGTATTACAATTTAATCTGACTCATAGAAGCTGTACCGCACGGTCGATTGAACGTTGATTTGTTTGATGCGTTTCAACCAACTTGGAAACATGTTTAAGGCTTATGCTTTTCATGCAATAAAGGTCTATTTAGATACATGACCAAGGCCTACATAGTAATGCGTTTCAAGCCAACTTGGAAACATGTTTAAGGCTTATTTGGTTTTGCCTTTCATGCGATTAAGGTCTATTTAGATACATGACCAAGGTCTACATGCTAATAAATGCGTTTCAAGCCAACATGTTTAAGACCTTCTAGATTGCGCGGTATAGTCTACTCAGAAACATGTTATCTGGGTCTTAGGCATTGTGCATGGCTTTATACGTCCTGTTATCCTCTATTGACATTGATAATGACGTAATGAGATACACATCTTGATGTCGATTGTCCATTGCATATGAGCTTTTTTCGTGAACATTGCGTTTCAAAATCAGTCTTCATGGTGGCTGATGTTGTTCGTACGTTAAATATGAAGAAAGCAAATTGACAGTACGCTACATCTGAACAAAACATAGCAACTACTATGTGTAACACATACACCAAATCGGAAAATATTGAATTCAATTCGTCTGCTCCTCAAAGTTTGCATTCGCTCATTTCTATTTAAGTATAGACACTGCATGAAACATGTGTTGTTGAATTTTCTTGTCGCTCGTTTTTGCTTATTCAGTAACACATTCTCTTGATAAACGAAGTTGGGGATCATTTCGCGCAGTTCATCGGAGATTAGACACACGGTTAGATAAAGTTTCACTGGTACTTCTTGGAGAAATATATAATATCTCAACTCTCATTTCCTCAATCCTGTCCTCTATGTAAGGCGTGTAAGGGAGGCAAATTTTGACCATTTTTAGGATCTCCAAGCGGCATTCTTGAAACCAGAAAACATAGACGAAGGGGTCGAATATACAGTTTGACGTTGCGATGATATCAAGACCAAAACGCTTAGCGACGTGAGAGAAATTAAGCTTGATGACCATAGGCACGCAAGGGACGTCACAATAATGATGACTAGATACACGAAAACCGCTGACGTTCCTTTATACTGTTTAACCGACACGGATTTGACCCTCAAAAGTTTTGCTTCGCCTTTTATTATTGTAAATATTTTAACGTAGCATTAAATCGATTATGATAATGACGACTGCAATTATTACCGTGTACATATTGTTTATTATTTTGTTATACTGGCCAGTTACGTCGTACAATGAAAAGGATTCTGTTTGTAAATAGCAAACCAGAAACCGGAGGCTGAAATATTCGAGAGTTGCTGTCCCCCATATGCTATAGGCCACTATTTTCATCAGCTTTGGTGATACGTGCCGCATATAAAAGTGGGGAGAATAGAATACGATCAAACGTTCCAGTGCTATCATGCCCACCGTAAGATAAGACAAAAATGCTCCGTTGATTGACGTCACCTGCACGAGGATATTCATGACGTCATTGGTCATGAATTTGCGCAGCGAGAAACCTCCGGCAGCAACAATATCTTGCACAATAAGTCCTTTGGAGAGAAATCTGCAAGAAAGAAAATATTTTAAATCCTTAATGGTAATGGTAAATTATTTATCAAAGCAGTGCAATCCATTAAGCTATAACTGCTAATAATAACAGCGAATCTGACATTGTTAGATAAGATGGCGACGTGTTAGCATAAGGAATAGTGAAATCCTCAAAAACACATTGGCCATTCAGCTTTAAAATTCCAACAGATACAGTTTCAAAAACCTGTTTTAGTAATTTGTTTGATGTCAGATAAAGCAGTAGCCTGCACCATCTCATGGAGAAAAGCAACCTGTATCTTAGTGTGTCTATATTCAGATGACATAGGAAAGTAATCAATTCACAGACCTTTACTTGACTTAAAATTAATATTGATTTTGTTCCAAATTCCGATGACACACTATAAGAACATGTTATATATTTGTTTGACATTGATTCCAACCGTAATTTGGAAATATACTGCCCATTTACAAATTGTCAACGTTGCAGACAAACTTTACTAGAACTTGTTCATGTATGTTTTAGAAACTATGACACCAAAGCAGACACCGTGTCAGAAACAACATAAACTCTTGCATTTGTATAATTATGTTCCACGAAACAATGACGATAGTTTACATATTTGTCGAACATCCCTTCCGTCTTACACGTTTATAACTCAATTCCAACAAAATAAAAAGAAGTCATACCCAATATGCAATGACTATTTATCAGAGTGGATAATCGGAATATGGACCTCACTCTGAATTAGGACCATTAACGATATATGAATACTGGAATACTGGAAATTTTGTTGGATGTCAAATACAGGCTAATCCAGGACGGCACTTCGGCACTTTCCGCTTTTATGGTATTTTATGTGCAAAGAAAGTCTCTTCTAAACATAAATCCACTATAGCGGAAAGTGCCGTCCTGGATCAGCCTGTGCGGATTTTACAGGCCGATCCGGGTCGGCACTTATCGCACATGCATTTAGCCCGGTTTTCCCACGACACGCCTCATTTGTATAATACGTACTTACGTTGAAGGCCATTTGAATACACCTGTTCATAAAATCTCAGTACACCATTTAGAACAATTAATGCTCTCTGTATATGTATTGTATTTATCCACCTTAAAAGGCAAACACATTAAAACGTCTAATGAAACCTTCTAAATAACTTTATATACTGTATATATCATATGTTCAATTACTTTCCTAATAGTTTAATAGACGTTATACCTTCACTTCCTAATAAATTACATCAATTAAAAGTCACAAGAAATAACGTGCACAAAGAAATAACTATTTCGACACCTACCGCGCAGTTTCCGGGGTTTTCCGGCTCCTGTTGAGGGCCACGATGGCCAAGATCCCAAATGCAACGAACGGTGCGTTCAAACACGCAAACCCCATTTTAATCCACATGTAACAGTTGTCGAAACTATTCGAAGGCATTTTTAAGTCCAGTTGATGACTACTGCGAAGAATTTCTTTAACTGCCCGTCTGAGGTACACAAGACTTCATTTATACTTTGTATTGTAATCACACATGTGTTGTCAGAGTAACGGCAATTTTTCGCAGATTGTATGCTGGTATATATGATCTTTTCGCACAGTATCTTACGACATGAAAAGTTGCATAGTTATTTTGTCACATCCCAGTGCTCGTTAGACACTTGTACGAGTACGAATAACTTTATAAAGTGCTGACTGTTTCGAACAATCGACAGTATCATATTGCTGGCTATGGTGAATGTTTACAAGACCATTGTCATTACATATATAAAAGCCGTATAAGTATACTTTGTACACGTAATTAATCAATCAGCCAATCATGAATGAATAAATGACGAATAGACGGACGGACGGACGAACGAAGGAACGAACGAACAATCCAACAAACCAATCAACCAACCCACCAGCCAACCAATATACCAACCAACCAACCTACAAATAAATATGTAAGTAAATAAATATAATAAAATATAATTAATAAACAGAGAAACAAACGACGAATGAACGAATGTAAGCAGAACTTTATTCGTCATAAATAGCACGTAAACTGATGCCAAAATAATGAAAATCTTTGCTTACTGACATTGACATGTTTCGGCATTAAAACATGTGTTTTTGCAGTAAATATATTTCTTTCGCCAATGTTTGATGTTTTTCTCGCCTTTAATCAAATGCGGTGGAACATTAACACGAGCCAATGTTTACGAATATCACTGCGTGGTGTAAATGTCTGCGGTGCCAATTAGTGACGTTTTGTAAACTGTTGACCTTCCCAATATCCAATTAAACCCTTAAAATTTTCCGCGAATATTCCCGAATGAATAAATCCTAACATTTCATCGGCTAATTAAAAAAAATCCCACTACACTGGTCATAAAAGAGTGGGTGTAACATCTAAATAATATGGAGGACAGATTCGTCACAAGTTTGGAAGACTAATGGCAAATTCAATAATGGTATAACAAAGTTCGCACAGAATCAAAGCTTTCATAGATAAGCAACGCTATTAAAATATTTGACATGTAATTTACCGGTTCGTGTTAAAGAGCAGTAATTGTTCGTTTTACAACGATGAAAATGAATACACTTTATTACTTTTGAGTGCCATCTTAGATATTTGTACACAATACACACTATAAATAGACAATGCTCCCACCATCTGGACGGCGGGTGGCGGATTCGTGGTATAGTGGTAACGCACTGGCTTCACAACCCAGAGTCGCAGGTTCGAGCCCGCACTACACTCTTACCTACTAACTCGTCTTTCGCATGATACGTTAAACAGAGGAGCAGTGTACTAGGTGCTTCACACCGGGCACTCAAAGACCTAGAGTCGTCTCTGGCACGGGGCGTCTCTTGTATCTTGTATCCCCGGTAAACCAACTAACAAGTCTTCTGAGGGCGATGTGAATATATCATTGTTTTAATGCAATTGGAGATTGATATGAACAATACACGTTCTGGTTTGTAACTCGCGATTAGTTACACGCTGAAAGCATACTGTACTTTGTTACACGTATACGCTCTACTGGTAAACGCCTATTATCTAGATATCCTTTTAAGTTAGCTACAAATAAATGATGTACTTGTTTACACGTTAAATACTACCTAGTTGTCCAAGTAACGCCTAGTAAGTGGCCGTGAATGAAATATTCAGCGACTGGGACGCTTTGATGACGTCACGTTGCAACCGACTTTGATGCCATGGATAATATTCTTCAATGACATATGGAACAAGTCCTACATTTGTGTCCAGAACGTTATATGCGCAGTTACCGTCGGTTTTACTGACGGTGAAAGATACACACCTTTTTAATAAAAAGCAAAGTTCTATGCAATGTCAATTGAGTCGACCGTTATATTTACTTTTCGTGTTAAATTTCTTGCATAACAACTGAAACATGGAAGAGTTGAATTTATTGCATCAGGAACTCATAAATATTCGAAACACAAAAAATGAAAGGATCCTTTATTAGAGCTAGAGCAAAATGGATTGTTGAGGGTGAAAAACCATCAAAATATATTTTTAACTTAGAAACACAATATGCTTCTAGTAACACAATATGCTTCTAGTAAAACTATTCCTTAGTTTAATGATGAAGGTCAAAGACTATTTGACCATAACGATATTTAAAACAAGCTACACACTTTAAAAAAATTGTATTCAAAGTCCAGTAATAATGACAATTTTAATATACATGATGACCTTAATGACATAAACACTGTTAAAATGAGTAATAAACAAGCTCAATTATTAGATGGCTTAATAACACTAGAAGAAATCTCCCTTACATTTAAACATTTGCAAAGATCAAAAATACTTACAAAAAATTATGCTGTAAAACCATCTGATCCTAGACTTTGATCACAAAGTCTAGGATCAGATGGTTTTACAGCATAATTTTTTAAAAGTATTTTAGAAGGATTTAGGCCATTTTATTGTAAGCAGCCTTAACTATGCTTTTATCTCTGGATAAAAAACAATGAATAATTACATGTAAACCTAAAGATAATAAGCCCAGACATTCTTTTCTTAATTTAAGACCATTAACACTGTTAAATGTTGTCTAAAAGCTTGCATCTGGCACAATCGCTAACAGATAAAAAAACTGTCCCTTATACTTTGATTTCCAAAGATCAGACAGGATTTATTAAAGGCATGTATATTGGTGAGAATACCTGACTTGTATATGATATTATGAAATATACAGATGATAACAATGTCACAGGACTTTTGATGACCATTGATTTTCAAAAGGCGTTCGATACCATTGAATTTGATTTTATAGAAAAAACAACAACAACATTATACTATTTTAATTTTGGAATAACATTCAAGAAATGGATTTCCCTTTTCCTGTCTAACACTATGACTTCAAATCAAATCAGTGGGTTCTTACCAGAGTTTATTACAATAGAAAGAGGCTGCCGACAATGGGACCCTATAAGTTCCTATATTTGTATTCTTTGTGCAGAAATTTTGGCAATTAGAATACGGATTTCCAATACAATTAAAGGAATAGAGATTGATCATTTTGAATATAAAATTGATCAGTTTGCTGATGATACATCTCTCTTATTAGATATTTCACAGATATATCCCGCAATGCTATCCTTGATCGTTTAAATGACTTTGTATTTTGTTCTGGTTTAAAAATTAACTATGACAAACAAATCGTACATGGATTGGCTCCAAAAAGTACAGCGCACAATCAATAAAAACTAAGTACAAACAAGTCTGGGGCACAACAAATTTTAAAGTTTTATGAATTTTATTTGATGTTGATTTAAGCAAAATGATAGACATTAACTTACAAAACTACAGAATGCTATAAATTTTTGGAATAGAAGAAATTTAACTTCCTTATAAAAGGTAATTGTTATTAAATCAATATTACCCTCCCCTTTTTACACACTTATTCATTGCCCTTCCTAGCCCAGGAGAAAAAGTATTAAAACAGATAAACAGCATGTTTTATCATTTTGTCTGGGATGGACCTGCTAAAATTAAACATACTATTGCTTTTAAATCATATGAGGATGGAGGAGTTTCTTATGTATATGCTTTTGAAAAAAACTATGAAAATGACATGGTTAAGGACAATTCTATTTTGTACTAGAAAATGTTTCCAACTAGTATATTTTATGTTTGATGTTAAGAAAATGTTGAATGTTGGAAAATACTTTGCTAAGAAAGAATTGTGAATACATTTAAAAATTGTTTCTGGAAAGATGTACTTACATGTTATATTGAGTATATAAATAAGCAAGTTGTTAGCAAGTGTGAAGACATACTTGATATGCCTTTATTTTATAACCACAATTTTAAAATAGGTTGAATAGTATATATAATAAAAATATGTATGACAGAGGAATTAGATATGTTAGCGATATTTTATGCACCTCAAAACAAAATATGTGTAAAACAATTATATTTTTGTTCAAATTAACTTTCTATTTTATGAAGGTTTAATTAGAACTGTGAAGACAATTTTAAAGTCATCAGGCTTTCAGCTTATAAACAAGAGGGCCACGATGGCCCAGAGCGCTCACCTGAGTACTGGCAATGAAATATATCAGCTTAATGTCATCACCTACAAATGACCCAAATCAGACAACCTGGCAAGTCGACAGGTGCAATACAGATACCTGTAGCTAACCTGGCAATCTACAGGCGATAAACAGGCTCATGCCTGCCCGGCCTACTTCTGGTTTTTTTCTGGATGTTAAATGGCGCAATACAGATGCATTTATGGTCGAAACTGTTGGGACCAAGATGAACCACAAGCAAACGATGTTATGTTTACCATGCACAATCATTACACAGAGGTTGACATCCAATCTTTGCAATGGCACAGTTTTCAGGTTCAAACATCCAGCTGAATTCCATGTACTGTGCTTTGTTCTTATTTCAACAGAACAATAATTAAAACAGTCACAAAAAACAGCAATACAAGATAACTGTCAGCATAATGTATATCATTCATTAGGACTACTCAATCAAACAGACCATTGTACTTGGTGTATTTCCATTTTAATGGTGTTTCAGGTCTTGTAAATAATATTTAGCTCACTGGTTAACAGCTCAAATACCAAAACTAATTAACTGGTTGCTGAAATACTATCTGCTGCCATCCGAAATGAAAACATTTTCACAAACAAATGGGCAAATAACTTTGTTTTTTATACCCTAATCAGCGCAAAACCTTGTTTGTTATGAGATCTTATGGTCATACACAAGCTGCCTAATCAGCGCAAAACCTTGGTTTATTGTGATATATTGTGGTCATACACAAGTTGTGCAAGTATTATCAAGATTAGATGAAAAATTAAGTTTCTATGTCACAAAGTCCATTTTTTTGCAAAGTTTCTCACAAAGAAGGGGAAATAACTCCAGTATCCCTGGTTCTATCTGGCCCATAATTGCACCTTGATGAAATCTTATGGTCATACACTGTGCAAGTTTAGTCAACAAGGAATGAAAAGTTGATTCAATGGAGACTGAAAGCCAATTTTTGACAAATTATGGATTTTTTCTTTTCACAAACAAGGGGTCATAACTTTGGTCTTTCTTGTCTGATCTGTTCCATATTGGGAATTTACTGAGACCTTATGGTCAAACACAAACAGTGCAAGTTAGTCAAGATTAGGCAACAAATGAAGACTCAATACTTCACATTGTCCATTTTTTCACACAAACAAGGGGCAATAACGTCCACGTGCCGATATGTTCCGATGCACTACGGACGACGGACAACGCAGGACAGTCCCCCTATACCAATAGTTCATCGAGCATGAAGTGCTCAGGTGACATGAAATGTAATGAAAGTGATGCACTGGAAGTCACTTTTATTTTGTCGAACTATAAAAAGAGTCCCCAAACTACAAGCCCTTACTTATATATACCATACAAGCAGATACTAGCAAGTAGCATGGTGCACTCTAAATAGTGTAAAAATATTTCTCAATTAAGGAGAAAATGTAAATCAGTATAGAAGTATTTTTTAATTAAGGAGAAATAATAAATCAGCTCCAAAAATCATGTAAGATAATTATTTGAGTTTCCAAAATCCCAACTCAAATGTAAAAGTCAGTCCAAAAGTTACATAAATAAATCGTACTGAATAAGTTACTAACTAAACAGTCCAAAAACTACAAAATAATTAACCCTTTCAGGCACTATATCTCATGATTTAAAGCCTATATTCTGATTGCTTGTTTACAACATGAATTCTAGCTATTGATTGTTGTTTACATATTTTTCCTGACTGGATGCCAAGACAGACAGTGGAAAATTTTATTGCTGCACACATAGCCAAAATATAGGTCAGAAGCAGGCTATCAATGGTTACTATGTGTAATGATGCTGATCTAAAATAGAAGTATCATGTTGACTCAGAGTGATGTATTGATTTTACTGATAAGCAGACTCCACTATCTGGGTTATATCTGTGACTAAGCTACAAAGGGAAATAACACATTTCTGGCTATTATCTTCCTGATACTTCATTTTCCTGCCTTTACCGAGTGAGTTATTCAGTAATAGATGTATTTGGGGCCCAAAAAGGGACAATAACTCTGGTGTTCCTGGTCAGATCAGGCCCATTATCGAATCCGTCCAAGATTTTATGGTTATACACAAACTGTGCAAGTTTGGTCAAGACTGAATAAAAAATGTAGTCTTTATCGCGATAACGGGCCAAATTTTTGACGGCATACGGACGACGGACTACGGACGACGCCGGAGAGGTCCCCTATACCAATAGCTCACCGAGCACTTCGTGCTCAGTTGAGCTAAACAGCCAAATATAGAACGTGCATATACATTATTTTACTCGAACAACATAATTTTCATGCAAAACAAAAACAAAATTGTTTATAAATCCTTTACTTACAACACAGATATACCAAATTCCCAATCAAAATGGAATACACTTTTCAATATTATTGAATGGAAAAAAGTACATAACCTTGTCTTTAATACATCCAGAGATACATAGACATAGTAGTTCCAGACAAGAATAGTGCACAGAATCTTGGGAACAAAATCTGTGTTATATAAAATGAATATCGTACATGATAACTTATGCACTTCTTGCAATAAAAACGAAAAACTATTGAACATTTATTCTGGGATTGCAATTTTACACAGAGAAGTATTAATTATATTATTGAATTTTTATGTTCACATAATATGCAAAAATGTTCTGAAATCTCTTTTCAAACTATTTTATTTCCTAGAAATGAAAAGAAAACGTATGTTAGAGAAAGGGGCTAATACCATCGCTAATAGGGCTGAAGAATTGTCTGCGCTTAGCATTGGAAATTCAAAACAATGGCAAATGTCAAGAAAAGGAACTGCAGAACTGGACAATTTTACAACCTTTTGATGACCAAATACATGACTTGTAATTTTTGTTCTGTCTTTCAACTACCCAAGAACAAAGTCATGTTATTTGTCGATGACTTATTTTAAGTACATATTTGTTGACTTTTGTTTCTATTCTTGTTATCATATTTTTTCCTTTCGCATGTGTCTGTATGTGTGTGAAATGTGTGTTTTGGGTGTTTGCACTGTATTGTTTTTAAGTTCATCGTGTACTTATTTCATTTACCTCTACAGCATTACCAGTAATTTGTCAAGATGTGAAAAGCAATGTTAAAAATATTATTATATACTAACATACGTAAATTTAATATGTTAACTAACAATAATCATTGTAAGGTATGGAGCAGGATGACCACGACCTGCACATACCTATGGACGAGGTGAATAACATCTCTAAAAAAAGTATTGGATGGCTGGACCAGTTGTAGCCTTCAAACAACATGGAATCTATGATGAATATTGGGCGTTGTCGGAGATAAAAGGACGTCGAGCATTGCAGTCGTCTGCTTACAAAATACCGGTGTTTAATTCATTATTCTCAGATCGTAATTCTGAATTGTGAGCTGTGAAGTACAAACATTCATTTATTCACACTTCACGATTTAAAAAAAAGGGAAATCGTGAAGTGTGCAAAAAAGAATTTATGCACTTCACAGTTCAAACTTTACAAAATTAAACAAATCGTAAAATTATGAGGTATAAATAAATCATTTTTATACCTCACAGTTTATAATTCATAATAAGGAACTATGAGCACCGGTCTTTTATATCGGCTTGTGTGGACATCAATTTTGTCCACGACACGACGGCATTTAACGTAATTAAGTGGCATCCTGATATTTTTTATTTAAACTTACCAACTGATTCAAAATTGTTAGTTAGTTTATTAGAATCAGGAAATATGATTTTGGCAAAGGCAGTGTCAAACAAGTGTGCCATTGTCACAAAGATACGCCCGTCAAAGACACTTTTTTGGGGTTAAGATTCAACGACTAAAGAGAAACGATTCAAAAATTAATAAGGTAGAGCCATGGTATTTGTGCATCTAATTCATCTCCAAAGCCTCTCTCTGTGTGGTGAGTTGAGGTATTAAAACAAGTCCATATATATTCTTAAATCTATAACCAAGATGCACAAATAAGCAAGAAACGATGAAATTCCCCGAAAACCAAATTTTTCGAATGAAATGCATTAAAGTCAGCACCAAAAATAATAATAATAGAAATGGTGACCTTGACGTTGACACCCATTATGCAATCCCATGTGAGGTCTAGATAAAAAGTATCCACATATAAAGTTTCATTACAATATCTCAATGTCTTCTCAAGCTGTTGAGCAGAAACTTGTTTGTCTATTTTTAATAACGGTGACCATGACCCCATCCACCCCAAATGCAATGCCAAACGGGGTTTAGATATAAAATATCTATGTATGAAGTTTCATTAAAATATCTCAATGTGTTCTCAAGCTATTGAGCGGAAACCGTTTTTCTATTTTAAATATTGGTGACCTTGACCCCACCCACCCCATACGCAATCCCAAACGAGGTCTTGATATAAGGTATCTATGTATGAAGTTTCACTGCAATATCTCCATGTATACTCAAGTTATTTAGGGCAAACCATTTTTCTATTTTTAGTAACAGTGACCTTGACCTTGACTGACCAACCCCATACGCAATCCCAAGCGAGGTCTCAATATGAAGTATCTATGTATTAAGTTTCATTAAAATAGCCCAATGCATGCTCAAGTTATTGGGCTTTTTTCTATTTTTAGTAACAGTGACCTTGAACCCCACCCACCCGATATGCAATCCCAAGCGTGGTATCGATATAAGGCATCTATGTATAAAGTTTAATTAAAATATCTCAATGCGGTCTCAAGTTATTGAACGGAAACCGTTTTTCTATTTAAGTAACAGTGATCTTGACCTAACCCTACCCACACCATATACAATCCCAAGCGAGGTCTCGATAAATGGTATCTATGTATTAATTTTAATTAAAATATCTGAATGCGTTCGTTATGGAGCAGAAACCGTTTTTCTATTTTAGTAACAGTGACCTTGACCTTGACCCCACCCACCCCATATGCAGTCCTAAGTGAGGTCTTGCAATAAGGTATATATGTATAAAGTCTCATTACAATAGTTCAATTCGTTCTCGAGTTAGAGAGCGGAAACGAAAAATTGACAATGCCACTACGCCTTTGACCTTGAATTGCGACCTTGACCTAGGATATAGGTACCTGATTATTTCGCGCGACACAACACCTCACCGTGCTTGTCACTTCTGCCAAGTTATTTGAAAATCCATCCATGCTGGGCGAAGATATGCTCTGGATTAAGTGTTAAGGTTTATTTCAATATTTGACTTTTGACCTTGAATTATGACCTTGACCTTGGACATAGGGACTGGTTCTTGCGCACGACACTACGCCTCAGCATGCTTGTCATTTCTGCCAAGTTATTTGAAAATCCATCTATGCTGGATAAAAATATGCTCCGGACAAAGTGTTTAGGATTGATTTCTTAAATTTGACCTTGAATTATGACCTTCACCTTAGACCTAGGGACCTGGTTCTTGTTCGCGACATTCCGGTTCGCCATGCGTGTCACTATTGCCATGTTATTTGAAAATCCATCCATGCTGGACAAAGATATGCTCCGGACAAAAGATTGATTTCTTAAATTTGATATTTGACCTTTAATTGTGACCTTGATCTTGGACGTAGGGACAAAGTGTTAGTTTAAACCTATTTATTTTAGCTCGATTGCATCGAAAGCCTGAGGCTTATAGAGACACTCTCGAGTCCGTTTCCTGGGTAGATCCAGTACTTGGTGTCTTTTTTGGGAGATCTTGAGAACGCTCCCAGAGTGGGGATCGAACCCGGGACCTCCCAATCGCTAGGCGGACACCATATCCACTACGCCACCGCGACAAAGTGTTAAGGACTGATTTCTTAAATTTGACTTTTGAGCTTGATTTCTGACCGTGACCTTTGGACCTAGGGACGTGGTTCTTGCGCGCGATACTCCGACTCACCATGCTTGTCACTTCTGCCAGGTTATTTGGAAATCCATCCACGCTGGACAAAGATATGTTCCGACTAAAGTGTTTAGGCTTGATTTCTTAAATTTGACTTTTGACCTTGAATTGTGACCGTGACCTTTGGACCTATGGACCTGGTTCTTGCGCGCGACACTCCGACTCATCATGCTTATCACTTCTGCAAAGTTATTTGAAAATCCATCCAGGCTGGACAAAGATATGCTCCTGACATAGATCTCCCGCCGCCCGCCCGCGAGGGCGTTCCTATAATACGGCCGTTTTTCAAACGGGCGTATAAAAAGGAACCAATAACAGTTGATATTTTAAGAAAAGTCTATTATACAATGTATAAAGAACACAATCTAAAACATCTTGAAAAGAACAATATGTGCTTGTCTGTTGGCGTATGCCGGTTTTATGCGCAGTTCTGAATTGTTGAATATCAGAGTTTCAGATGTTATATTTTTACAAATATATGGCTATATATATATAAACAAGTCAAACAGATCAATATGTCGAGGGCTCGTGCATAATAATCACAGTGTATAAGCGTACAGTGAATTGAACCGGAAGTTGTTGATCTGTACGCCGATGATCAGTTAGTTGCATTAACTGCGAAGCAGAATATAAATAAAATTAAGTTCTCCAAACACATATAATGACATTACGTAAATATATTCTGTCGGTTATGCCTAGTATTTAAAGAGTACTTGTTTTAGCAGGCATGATCACTTAGTGTTTCGATTTTTTAAATAAAAATAATAAGTTTGTAGCCGTATATTTCATTGTGATGATGGTTGTTGGTGTATGTTTGTGTACAAACCGATAAAGACATCACTTACAAGTCAAATATGCCTATAGAATGTCTAGTTGCTGAGAAAATTAATTTTACATACAGTACAATGTAATTGTCAATTTCTATAAAAAATTAAATACTCACGCAAATAATCAGTAATTTTAATTTAAGTTAGTGTTAATATAGTAGTTATTTAGTCATCTTTAAGTCAAAATTTAATGCCATAAAATACCGATGCAATACTAGTTCGTTAATAATATTTAAAATCGAAATTCATGAAGTGCTGACATATATATTTGAGTAAAACAGTGTAATGATGGTATTTCTAATGTAATAGCAGTTTGTTCGTGCTGTGCGATCTTTTGCATTGACTGTTCCTAGGCGGTGACCCGTGTTGTAATCATTTTATGTTTTATGTTGTGTTATGCGTATTGTACCGTGTTGTGTAGGCAAATGGTCACTTTCCTCCAAAAAGGACCTGAGTATGTATATAACGGTTGTTCTACAGCTGATGTTTCTGGGGTTTTATTTCTCTTATATTTAAACATAGTGTAAGTCGAAACTGAAATTCATGTTTTGCTCATTTACTAGTAGTTTGTTAAATATATTAAAGTCAATATTGAAATTCAGGCGTTTTTCAGTAGTGTGTTAATCATATTTATGTTATTAAGACAAATTAGCATTCTTTCTTTATATTCACTATATGGAATTCAAAGACCAGAATCGCACAACAAACCACATACATCATAACGCTTTGCACGACCAAATAGGAGATGGGGCAAATAAATATGATTTTACGTAGGCAAAGCACTTTCTAAGTATTAACAACGTCGTGTTGCTACAGTAGTGACGATGACGACACCGTTACAAACTTCACACTCATCCGATATTGATAAATAATACAAATACAAAAATAATATACGACGGCGCAATAACATGGATTGTGTTTCAAAAACGAGTTTGAACTAAGCTGCACAGTGATTTCGTTAACAACCAAAGGTGCGAAGAGGCATCCATTTAAAATGCGCATGCGTGAAGATTGCTCGTCAGTTGTAGTACATTCACGAGGGCGAATATTAGTAAAAGGAAAAAGTGAGAGAGTATCGGCCTCATATTGGTTTGTTTGCGGATAGGAGAGGTACCTAGTGTTGGACTTATTAGCAAGAAGGTAGGGACGAATACAAATTTAATGTGCTATTTTTAAAATTATTTTCTTGTCGTTGAATATGGAGTGTAGTTTTTGTTTATTAGTGCTTCAAACATAAAAACAGAAATATTAAACATTTCAAATCAGTGTTTTTTAAAGTTTAAATATATATCAAAATGAAAACGGTAGTAAGTAAGTAAGTAAGTAAGTAAGTAAGTAAGTAAGTAAGTAAGTAAGTAAGTAAGTAAGTAAGTAAGTCAATCAACCAGTCATTGCGTAAAAAATGACAATAAAATTTCGCTTATATGAAAAATCGGTTTGCGCATAATTATTGCAAAATAGATTATAAAAACATCTTAACCTTTTGTTTTTTTCAAAGTTTAATTTAGAAGTACCACAACATTGAAAGCATTCGGATGTTTGTTTATTATAAGTACGGTTACTGCATGGACTTATTGTTATATTACTATTCAAAACAAACACAAATAACATAATGATGAAACGCGCTAACAGTAAATATAATATATGGTATGTTAAACAATATGAGTTTATGCATATTAGATTATCAACAAAGATTATTGCGTTATTTGAAAAAATTAAATATTGTAAACTATAGCATATTCGAAGTAACGCTTCTAACCTAAAGAACATATTGCAACGTCGATAAATAACTGGAAAATGACTTGAAAACAATTACTAAAACATTGCAGTTGGATAGCATTAAGTAATTTTAAACTGTTTGTACGGGACACAAGTATACGAGTAAATATATTTGTAAAACATTGAAACTACCGATTTCTGTATTTCCTTTCTTACAGATTGTCATCGTCATAGCAATAGTTTCAATCGTCAATTTATGAACCTTATTTAAGATACAATATATTTATAGTCGCAAGTCATCGCAAGTAATTGCAAACTGCTGTTAGTTATGCTCAAAAGTAGAAGTCACGTTTGCTAACTGACAATGTCATTCCTTCTTTGCACAAGCTGTGTGATAAAAAAGGAATGCCAACTGGGAATGCCATTCCTTTTTTTGCACAAACTGTGTGATAAAAATGTAATGTTACATCGATAAAAAAACTCGGTACATTTTAAAATGTATTCAACAACATGATATCAAAAATCAGTATTCTATGCTCAAATGACCTTACGAAGAGATAAGATCGACAATGTGTTTAGCCATTCAGAAAGTTAGGACTTAAATGTTTGGCGGAGATGTCTTGTTAAAACATTCGCATACTGTCAACGGTGTTTGTTCAAGCTTGACATAATGAATGGGTCATACATCCCATAGCGTATCGTCCATTGTTAAAGACAAACGGCACTCTTGTGACTTTAGTAATTCTCAATTGTCTGAAAACTCTCCGTATGCATTAAGGGAAGCAACCACCTTCCAACAATACCTGAACCTTTTTACATGACTTAATGGTCGTGATTCTAAGTGTATAAACAAATAAACAAGTATATAATATATTATTGAATAACATTTTTTACGTTTATAGAAAAGGACAGAGAAAATAGATTTTACTGGAAATGCAATGCATAACATAACAACAACAACATTTAATTGCACACATGCCTATAAACATTTTTGCCAAACACAGTTACAAAATGAACACATTTCTATACTGATATTTCACTTATTTTCCTGTTTTAAAAATATAACTGAATGGAATCTAGTCTTCACCATGTTGATTGAATTCTGATTATATTTATCTGATGTCGTTTTAATGGCAGAATCTAGTCTTCACCATGTTGATTGAATTCTAATTATATTTATCTGATGTCGTTTTAATGGCAGAATTCCCCGTGCACCATAAGCACACATTTTTGAACTCTTTTAACCGCTATAAGTTTTATAAAGAGTACAACAATAACGTTAAAGTTGGGATCGTAAAAAAATCAAAAGGTCGTAGTTTCGGTATATATATATATATATATATATTTATATTAATATTTATATTTATATAAAGTATGTGCACTTAGTACTGGTAAACCGCTTAGATCGGCTAAGATTGCTCTGGAAAAGTGTGAGTGGGTTAACTGACCGCCGTGATATGACTGAAATACTGTTAAAACGGCGAAAAAATCCAAACAAACAAACAAAATAAACAAGTTATCGTTTGCCCTAACAAGACCATAACCAATAGAATTTACAAAAGTAAAGTGTTCAAATTGAGTAAAATTGTCTCCGTGTAAACCCAAGGGAAATGTCTATGACAATCGCCCTCAATCCACGTGCCATTTACGCTCACTAAACATAATGTAGCTAAAGGAGTATTTCATTCTATTTCAATAATTTACACGGAATACAGCTTAATTTTTTGATACTTCTTCTCAAACGTTCATTTGTTGGCTGAAAAAAGGAAGGACTTAAAGTTTAGTTTTTGATTATACTAATTCTCAATGGTTAATTGTTGTAAATTCTATTCTCGAAATAAAGGACCGACAGTTTATTTTTGATGATACTAATTCACAAGAGTACAAATGTTGTATAAGAAACTACCGGAAATAAAGCACCGAAACTTTATTTTATAAAAATACTAAATTTCAAAATTAAATTGTTGTAGCGGCAATTGCCTGCAATAAATCACCATGAGTTTAGTATCTGATAAACCATATTCTCAAAAGTAAATTGTTGTAGCGGCAATAGCCTGCAATAAATCACCATGAGTTTAGTATCTGATAAACCTAATTCTCAAAATTAAATTGTTGTAGCGGCAATAGCCTGCAATAAACCACCATGAGTTTAGTATCTGATAAACCACCATGAGTTTAGTATCTGATAAACCACCATGAGTTTAGTATCTGATAAACCACCATGAGTTTAGTATCTGATAAACCACCATGAGTTTAGTATCTGATAAACCATATTCTCAAACGTTCAATTGTTGTATTGGAAACTGCTTGAAAGAAAGGACACCAACTTTATTTTGTAATAAAACTAATTCTCAAGAGTTAATTGTTGTGAAAGCAATTGCCTAAAATTAACCACCATACATTTAGTATATGATAAACCTAATTCTCAAAAGTTAATTGTTGTAGAGGCAATTGCCTAAAATAAAGGACCATATGCTTAGTTTTTGATAATACTTATTCTCAAAAGTAAATTGTTGTAAAGTCTGTTGCTTGAAATAAAGGACCTTAAGTTGAAATTTTAATTATACTAATTGTCAAGAGTTAATTGTTGTAGAGGACCGAATATTTAGTTTTGATAATACTAATTCACAAAAGTACAACTGTTGTATAAGGAAGTACCGGAAATAAAGGACCCAAACTTTATTTTGTAAGTATACCAATTCTCAAAAGTAAATTTAATTTTGATAATACTAATTCACAAAAGTACAACTGTTGTACAGCCAACTGCTTAATATAAATGACTTCTGGATTTAAATAAGAGTGTGTCACTGCTGATGAAGGTAGAGCTTCATTATATTTTATTTTCAAAATAAATGTACAATAATGTTTTTCATAATTATGTTATCATTTCCGTTTACGTTTAAAAATCAGTCTTAAATTTCCATGCCAACCTACGTCAACATGAAAGAAAATATCTGCATCACATGTACGTGTGTTTAAGTTGCCGTCTGTACATATTCTGTGAATGAAAAACTAGCTTATTGTGCGTTTAAAAACAATGTTTGTTCTTAACTTTTATTCCATTTTAAATAGAAATATATGTTTAATAAATGTATTTGGTTAATTGTATTTATGCCATTATATATGTCGCAAGATCATACATACACACTTTAATCCCCTGGCCCCTTGTTCACCCCCCGGCCCCTTGTTCACCCCAAGGCCCCTTGTTCACCCCCTGGCCCCTTGTTCACATAGGATCAAATACAGGATCAAGATCAATCGTAGCTGATCTTGATCTTCTAGCTCAAATGAGCGGAATCTCAAAAATACATTTTCTTCTAGATAAAATAACTCCAATTGTGATAAAAGTTTAGATCAAAACATTCATCTCAGATAGAAAATCTACGCTGAGAGGAGTTCATTATTATGTAAAATATCTATTTTTCCGATTATAAAAATTGGTCCAGATATTTAGTGAACGCAACCTTTGAGCCTGATCCTGAAATATCTGGCTCAAGTTGATCTTGAACCTGAAAATCGGGCTCTTCTTGAGTTGTGAACACGGGACCAGTACGCCAATACCTTTTATCTGCTGACGAAGTCCTCACTATTTGGACGTAAGCTCCCGGTTAGCTTCGATCACATGTATATGTGTTGGTCGTTTAATGGTGTAGTCAAATACACTGTATATAATTGATACCACACAGTGTAATTCAGTGTTAATTAGAGTCAATTAGGACGAATATGTTCACAGAAATACTAATATAATGGCGATATGATAACTGATTCAATATATAGGGCTCTATGGGAGTCTTAATTAGCATGCTTCGCGATGCCAATATTCATACATATATCATTCTAAGTGTCACATCCCTAATTGGTTGCAAGTGCGAAAGGCATACAGAGCGTCACGAGAGCGAGCTTTATGTTAACATTGATGCTTTTGATGTTCTTTTGATGTATATTGATATTCGATTTACGTAGTACCGTCTAGGCAAAATCATTATGACATACGGCACACAATAGGACCGATATAACTATTATATTATTAACAACTCCCGCTGTTATCATATTTAGATATTTTAAATTTCAGTCCAGGAAATGATCAGTATTAACACGATGTAGGAGTTTCATGATTCCTATATTTAACACAATGTAGGAACAACCACCGAATCATGTTGGCCTTGTTATCGTGCCGTCAATAATATTAATAATAAAATATAAATAATAATAAAAACATATATATGTTTTATGTTTGTTGCACTATTGTGTATATGACTTTTTTATTAACTTATAATGGTGAACTCAAATGAGTATTCACTAATGTGAAGAACAACACAACACGTGTTACCACTACGAAGTTTAATAATACAGTGCGGCATCTGAACAGGGTACTAGGTTACCATTGGTGGTAGCTATAGTCTGTTTCATAATACAACAATATATATATTTTTTTATTCAAAATATATCTTGGTAAAAAGCAAAGCAATAATTTACATAGTTCTTTATTGTCTGTAAGGTTCCAATATTTGCCTTCAACTAATAATCTTTTCAACAGCCCTTTATTTCGTATAAATTTGTATTTTGTATTTGTATAAATCAAATATTTGAATGGTGTTTGTTGACTGCATGTAGTACTAGTAATATACAAAGGGAAATATGAAACTCAAAACTAGAAAAAAACACGTCAGTACGCTACTCAGTGTACCTGCTTAAAGGCACGTGACTGTATACAGCAGAGGTTACAACAATGAAATAACGAAACGTACACAAAACACATACTTTGTTGTTAACTGAGACCACCGCTTTGGAACGGTTTAAATCGGTTTATAGACGCAACTAACCTCAAACTTTGCCTAAATCCAACCATGGGACGCTTCAATGCCCAGTTTCAGGAATATCTGGCCTCTCCCACGGGGAATTCCACTCACAGTATTGGTCTACCATAAAATCGCTGATAATTATCTGCAATCGTTTCTCTCAGCTGACTAAGCAACAGCTGCTTGCACTGTTTCTTCCTCTGCAGCAGCTTATTGATCTCAGCTGATAAGGGTCGCTACACTGTGTCCACACTGTGATCACAGCATGGTGCCAATAAACAGCAGTACAATACCCCAGATTTGGGGGTGGGTTCAAATAAAGAAGGATTAAACTAGGCCTTTAACATGCATGCCTGTAGTGATAAACGATGTTACTGAAATATTATGTTGACGTCTTTCGTTAAATACGTTCTAACTAGACTACGTTCTAATTAAGGCAAACAAACCAAGAGAAACTGTACTAATTGTTTCATTTCTATATTTACTGCATCTCACTATATTAAACTTTAAATGTTATTTTACATTTTAGAGGTTACCACAATGAATGTGTCAGGAACGGTTCTGTGTGTAACGTTTTTACTCAACGTTGTGGTCGTTTTGTCAACTGAAATGGACCTCGACGGGTTCAACAGTAAACGACTGCTAAATTACCTGCGGAGAAAATATCCTGGCAGTTTTTTCTACCCCACCGATACAGAGTTGAGTGAAATGAGTAAAAACCAACCGCACTTAAACTTGTTCACAACTTTGAAACGTTCGGATGGCACCTTTATGGAAAAGAGCAAGAAATCGCACATGCATCTGTACAATTTGAATACACCAAGCAGCAACCGGCATACTCGGATAACACCCTTCGGAGAAATGATTGTTCCCCAGGTGTATACTCGAGGTGACCACAAAATGAGATACGGAAAATGACCATCGGTCATAATAAATCCATTGGACTTAATGTGGTTTTTCCTGCTTTATTGAATTTTTTTTTATCTTGGCGTTCATTCGCAGAAACAACATTTCGAACACTAGAACTTGTAATATTTTGTGTTTATTGGCTATATCAGAACACACTTTCTTGAATTCCTTGAAGGTATCGCATCTATTGCGGTTAGGTTTATTTTGTTCGTTTAAAAGATCTAGTCAAATTTCAAAGTGTTATTGATCAGAAATATCAAATTGGATATGCCACTACAGTTTAAATATTTGTGTTGTTGTGTACTTTCCTTTGCAGAATATTACAAACATATTAATAATTTAAAGCATCGTTTTTAAAGACGGTTGCCATATTCACTGAGTGTTATATTGTTCGCTACAAAGGCAGATATTCATATATGCTTACATATACTATACAAGTTATTTTTGAAAATGATAGAAATGATTGCTTGCTTTTAAAACTCTTATTATTTGTAACAACTAATTAATATTGTTATTTATTTTCCCACTCGAACCATATATTCTACATACAAAGAGTCAATTTTAGACATGTGTAATTTAGATTTTATTATAAGTTTCAGTTTTTCTTCATACAAATCCATGACAACAAATTGCCCGCCTTAAATAAAACAGTATCAAAGCAATACCGCAATGTAAATGGTGTTTTAATATGTTATGTATTACTTATATTAAATTTATCTCCTTCGGCTGTTTGTGATATGTTATCCTTGTGTGTTTTATCCCATTATTCGACACCAGGGCCCGTATTCACAAAGCTCCTTAGGGAAAACTTAAGTACATTTCTTAAATTTATAAAATTCCTTAAGTCTCTGGTTGTTTTATATATACCTCTCTTTGCATTTGAATGCTTTAAACTAGCAAATATTGGTACGATGTTTCATATTTTACCCCTTTTCAAACAGAAATCAAAAAATTCAAATTTGATCTGAAATGTTCACTGAAGTACAACTTAAGAAAGATTTCACTTAGGAGCTTTGTGAAAACGGGCCCACAAAAAGGGGCCATATTCAAGAAGCTTCTGAGGAAGATCGCAACTTAACGTAAAGGCCT
This sequence comes from Congeria kusceri, assembly GCA_027627225.1. NCBI lineage: Eukaryota > Metazoa > Mollusca > Bivalvia > Myida > Dreissenidae > Congeria > Congeria kusceri. Next base: position 20,500,716 of record CM051037.1, on the reverse strand, counting down.
AGTTTAAAGAATTTCTGGCAACTCCATGGGGTATTCCACCAGTGTATTGGTCCACCATAAATCTCATATCATTATCTACAATCTTTTCTCTCAGCTGACTGAGCAATGGCTTTGTGCACTGCTTCAATATATCTCTACCACTGCAGCAGTGTATTATCTCAGCTGATAAGGGTCACCACACTGTGGCCACAGTAGGGTGCCAATACACAGGGTTATAGTACCCCAGGTTGTTGTTTTTTTTTGGGGGGGGGGGGGGCGGAAGGGCGAAAAAGAAGGGTTAAACTAGGCCTTTAAGATTACACCACAACTTCAGATCAAATTCTGTTTGAGACAAACACTAACATATATACCTATACTAAGTAAAATAAGTTTGGCAACACCTAGGATGCTAGCAAATGTAACATGCATCTTAAAGTGAACAGACAACATTGTTTATTGGTCGTATTTTATTATAACAGTGTGCCATTTCTACCAAGCATGATGTTGATATTCACTAGTTAGCTGTCTTTAAAGGGAAGGTGCTATAGGAAGAATTGAATGTTATTTTTTTTAATGACGAATCAATAGAATATATTAAGTTTTATTTTTGTCGCAAGACTTATTTTGCTCAGTATATATCTTCTAGTTTATTTCAGTCTCATCAATACGTCGTATTTACATACATTTCAAACACAAACGTCAATAAAATGCTTGCCACTCAGAGTTATATGAGACTAGTATTCAGTACAGAACTTAACATTAGTTTACATATGTACACATACAAACAATAAAATTATTTCCACCATATTCCTTGATAAGTGTTAAATTTAACTTATTTAAGGTTTATACCTGTAACAATTTGTATGCAAAGAGTATACATAATATTCACTGTAATCGCCAATAAACGTATCGCTACATATGATAGGTCACCGTTACTTGTTATCGATATTTTCATTTTGATTGCGAAATATGTTAACATAAATTTAATGCCACATACATTCATAAATTGGAAAGCAATAGCTTTCCGCAACGTACAGAAATTGCTATTTTCGTCCTTCATCTACAACAACAAAATGAAAACATATGGGCGAGGACTTAAACACGTTTATGTTTGTCATAAAAATTCTATTTATATACTTAAAAATACACGAACAGGCAGACATTATGTGATCGGAATACCGAACAAAAACAACAACAACATCAACCATTTTAAAGCGTTTTTGCATACTTGTAAATGCTTTTAGCCATACGCGAATATTAGCACAAGTGGTATACATGGATAAGCCAAATATATGAAATTAGGTAATGATACAGCAAAAATATATATAATCTATTATATATAACCTCATTTATATTTGTGTTGATTGTCCTTCCGAACATATATAATATGAGTCGCAAAATGTACATACTAATATAATGACAAATAATTACAACATAAACAAGCTTTTACAAACAATTTGTTTTTGTCTTTATTATAGAGTACAATCGATTTTCGAAAAACAGTCGACAACAAAACCAACGTATATCGAGTTTTAAAAATCACCAAACATATTAATAAGAACCACGGTGACAGTGATTTGGCGCAGTGTATGATACACCCAATTGACGTTTACTCAATTGCCAATCATATGCAAATTAATCTGGAGTTTTATCCAACATTTTGTATTAGAATATCACGCGTTTAAGGTTAACCTTTCTTGCACAAGAGAACACGCGGTAAAGCTTTTGAAGTGCTTATGAAGGTCGATGAATCGTAATTAATCTGCATAAACAAGCGGTCATAAGCCAATCTCATTCAAATCAAATCCGATCGTTGTTCGGACCTGAAGACATCGTATAACAGGTCAAGTTCAAATCACCTTCCTAACAATAAAAATGTTGACCGTGCTGCGCCCCATGAAATTTCTTTTTGAACAGCAAAGTTTGGGTAGGTTTTTGAAACGTGATGCATCTCCAGCTGATACGTGGGAATAAATCATTTACAATTAATTTTCAAGTGGATAACAATGGATATATTGGTATCTTAGCCGACCAAACATCCAAGTTTACGTTAATTTCGTGCATAGATTTTGTAGTTTATATATATACTGTAGATTTTAATGAGATTGGTGAGAAGCTTAACATGTTACAATTTTTTTTTATGATACCTTTCACCATTTAGCTGATAGAAAGACAGATGGTGTTAAACTAGTTAGAAATAACTATATCCCCACGACATGAAGCACTTTTTGAAGGGGGCTATATAAAATGTATTATCTGTAAACACGAAAACATCTGTACTACTTTTCTCAAATATAATAGAAAAAATGTTGCCTCCCACGAGGTTCGAAACTACGACATCTGTAGAAATCTGCTTCGCTAGCCACTTGGCCAGATTCACTCATATGAATGAAGTTTAACACTATGTAATGTATACACGTATTTTCAAAGATAATACATTTTATTATTCCAAGAATAAAAGAACAGTGACTACGAGGGAGCAAAATAACACTACGGACCTAGAAATGTACTGTAAAAAGAACGTTTCGTTTATGAATAATCATCAGTTGAAATTGATAAAATTATAAAGCGTTTGTAACGCTAAACGTTGGAATAATTTGGAGTGTTTCTGTTGTTTTCGTTTAAATTGACGACACTCACATAAAGTAAATAACGCAAAGTGTAATATAGAAGTCGGAATGGCCGAGTGGTTAAAGTTACAGCCTTTTAATCCGGGAGTCCCTGGTTCGAACCCCGGTGGGATCATTTTTTTCTTTTCGTTTTTTTTTTCTAAATACCTTTCTTGTTATTGTACTTGAGTTTTTAGTTCTGATGCTTAAATCTGTTAAGTTAAAACATTTGATGGCATTACTTCAAATATGTGGAAATCTGTGAAAAAGTCCCTTCAATAATTTTAATTGATGATTATTCATTAACGGCCCAGTATTTAAAGGCCCAGTTTAAGGAATGTCTAGGGTCTCCGTAGTGTATTCCACTCAGTGTATTTGTCCGCCATAAAACCTCTTATCATTATCTGCAATCTTTTCTTTCAGCTGACTGTGCAATGGCAAAGTAAACTGTTTTCTCTGCAGCAGTGCATTGATCTCAGCTGATAAGGGTCGCCACACTGTGTCCACACTGTGGCCACAGCAGGGTGCCAATACAAAGAGGTATAATACCCCATATTGAGGGGGGGGGGTCAAATAAAGAAGGATTAAACTAGGCCTTTAAACATATACCTCAGTAGAATTTTTTCGCTTTGTTATATACAGTATTCATAATTCTTGTTCCGTTTGGAATATGTGACAAATAATAATGACAGTCTATGAATAGGTGCCTTTGATGTCATGAGGACTACTGTAATCAACTCTTTGATAGTGAGATGTTATCTTAACAGACCATCAGCCTAATGTTCGTGGGAGACATTGCTTTCTTCGCCGTGTTCTTAAATAGAGATTTTTCCGCCAACCAACCACGTGTGTAATGCATACGTTAGGAAAAAGCACGTGTCCACGAGTTAGGACTGGGTTCCCACGATTAAACGTGAACCATATGTAAATTTCGACCTTACGTCCCATTAATCCACCAATATCTGCATTAATATGGACCAGTCAAGAAATGTTTAGGCATTAAAAGGTTCATTGTACATTTTTATTCAATAATGAGTTTCGGAATTTTGCTTCGATTGATTGGTTAAATATTAAAAGACCATTAAACAACTTATAGGTTAAACAATAATTTTGCACTGGTTTCAAGACAGAAAGATTTTATTTGATAATTTTTTAATTTAAAGCTGAGCTTCAGTGCCTTCCCACTTTGGCCCATATTTAATCATATAAAGACAATTGTAAATTCATTTATATTTATATTTATATAGTACATATTTACAACCACAACTTACTGCAACTCGATTTAAAGGGACTATGTCTAATAAAACTGGGCACATATCTATAAAAATTCTTAAGCCATTCTGAATTTAAGTTGAACATAAGTCAAAAATAAAATTTGTATTTAAAACACTATCCTTTGGAACATTTGCATGGCTAATGCTAGATATTAAAACACTTTGAATTATATTGCAAATTATGTGTCGAAATCTTCCAAAAATGCATTACTGTGTCAGAAAATCCAATAATTAAATTTGAGAATTTTAAGATTTTTCTTAATTTTCAACTAAGATTCTTTATAAATACCAGCCCTGGACACAAGGGAACAACACCTCTTATTCTGAAATTACGGTATTAATATGGACATACACTGAATGTTACAAATAAGGTATTCTCTCGTATCATGAACAGTTTGTTAAAAAGTTCATTGGTTTAATTTCATTAGTCGACCACACTTAGTTGTGATAAATCTGTTAAAAAGGACTTTGCATGGCTCCAAAATAGACTGAGGCACATAAATAATAAATATTATTTGCCAACTTACCGAGACTGCATGATGCTTTAAAAAATTGTTGCATGCACAAACATTCGGTTCATAAACAATACATATAACATATCAATTTCAATAATTCTGTTCATGTCTTATTACTCAGACATATTAACCGGACAATAGTACACTATATGAATGTAATAAATCACTTGAATGACTGTAATTATACGACGGTCATATATAACAACTTATTATTTTAAGCCACATTTATCAAATAAAAAGGATTTCCTAAAACGGAATCCAAACTTGTGAACGGATTTTAATAATAACGTCGAGCATAAAAAGTTAGTTTCATATGAGTGTATTCGAGCTAGACAATGTACATGTTTTGCTTTTGATATTTATAAGTTAACTGGAGTTTAATTTTCGATATATCGTTGATTATCGGCCAATAAACAACGAGTTGGAGTTCTGATGCGTAGGCGTTACCCCGAGTTGTTTAATAGCCACGCATCAGAACGACAAAGAGTTGTTTATTGGCCGCTAAACAACGATAATGCGAAAATTATTTCGATTCTGACATGATTTGACATATATTTTTACAAGTGTTATTGAAACTACTTTTTACTGTGCTCCGCTCAGAGTCGGAACTTATTTTTGCGTTGTTTATGGGTAGTTTAACAACGATAATTGTGTTCTTTGTTTATACAAAAAATAGCGAGTATCATGTTAGAATATTGAATAACTCTGTTACGAAACATAGTAAGATAATATAGATCGCATTACCAGTCCATTTTTAGGGGATGCATGTCCCACACAGACTTCGATCAAACGCTTACTTACTGGGCCCGTATTCACTAACCCATTTTTAGACTTAATAATAAAGAAAAGACTAAGACTCAAGAAATATTACGTGAGCGTTCGCAAATATGGCGGATTCCGATGTTGGCTAAGTTATTTATACATCGTTCTCAATAAAGAATGCTTAAATAGGGTTTCAATCTTCACAGTTCTCATTCTTCACACATCACAGTCTTTTTCTTCACATTGTCTGTGAAGTGTGATATCGCATCCACTTTTTGACATGCAATTAAATTATATTATTCGGTGTTCCTCACGTACATGTATACCCTATTTTGGCAACAGTCTTCACACTTAAAGTTGTAAGATCCTATTCTTCACATGTTTGTGAAAAATATAATTTGCAAACAAATATGATCCTACATTGCACTCCACGTGCAATAATTCGACACATTTGGATGTCTTAACCCAGCGTTTCCAATCTTTGAAGCTGGTTGACAAACATCATAAATACCATTGCAAAAAGTAGCTAAAACATACCACTTGTGCTGTGAAATAAAAAGAATCACTGCTAAAGGTCCACGTGGCAGTGTATTAAGAGTAACAAACATGTGTATTTCTATCGATGATTGACGTGTACGCAAACACAGCGACTAAGGTTAAGTACGTTCATGCAGGCGCATTGTTTCATAACCAAGTGCAAATCTACCAGAACTAGGGTACAATGTCTGTTTTAAGGACCGAAAAGTACAGGACATTGCGCCTTAAAAATGTTCCTTGTAAAGACTAAAGACAGTTCATTTGTTTTTCGAATGAAGTACATAGAAAATATTAGTCGTTTGTAGGAAACCCGGGCTTAATGCATCTGCGAAAAGTGTCGTCCAAGATTAGCCTGTGCAGTTCGCACAGGCTAATCATGGACGGTACTTTCCGCCTACAGTGTTAAGAAAAGACTTCCTCGAAACAGAAAATATCATAAAAGCGGAAAGTGTCATCCTGGGTTACCCTGTGCAGTCCGACACTTGACGCAGATGCATTAAGCCTAGGTTTCCTACGACACGTCCCGTATTATTTTAAGCTTTATAAAACGATATTGGTGTACAAATTGTACCTGCCAGATGCGAAGATTGCCATCAGCTAAAAACCGAGTAGAAAACTGTTTGTGCGTTCCCAGCAACAACAAACTTATTGGATTCGATACGGACGTTACCGTGCCTTTCCCTAATCAAATACCCATTTGATACGCAGGCTACCGTGCCTTTCCATAATCAAATACCCCAAAAATCGATACGGACGTTACCGTGCCTGTCCCTAATCAAATACCCAAATTTGATACGGACGTTACCGTGCCTTTCCCTAATCAAATACCCAAATTCGATACGGACGTTACCGTGCCTTTCCCTAATCAAATACCCAAATTCGATACGGAAGTTTCCGTGCCTTTCCATAATCAAATACCCAAATTTGATACGGACGTTACCGTGCCTTTCCCTAATCAAATACCCAAATTTGATACGGACGTTACCGTGCCATTCCCTAATCAAATACCCAAATAACTTGCCTACACTCCGACATCCTCACAGAACATCATATATGATTAGATGCAATGACGATGTATATTTTTAATGAATTAAACCAGGTTTAATGCAAAACACGCAGACGTCCAAATTAAGCATAAAAGACACTCATCCTCACTACGACTACGATATACAGGTCATAGCATTACATGTAACCCTGGGCCCATATCCACAAAGGTGCTTAGTGAAAACTTAAGTAAATTTCTTAAAATAATAAAACTCCTGAAGTGTGTGGCTTGTTTATTTAAACTTTATTTCGTCTTAAAATGTTTTAATCTGGTACAGAATGCAAAGATGCTTCTCATTTCACCATGTTTCAAATATAAAATACTGATTTTCACAAGAAAAATATTATTTGAATATTTCGACAAAAGCCCCATACCACAGTAAACACACACCAAAAGTTCACCTTTCAAGTTAGCCTCCAATTAAATGCAACAACATGTTTCAGACACGCATAGGATATTAGAAATAACTACAAAAGGCATGTCTGAGATACCTAAATGGCTTTTATGCCAGAAGAGAAGAGGAACTGTTTAGTAATAGGCACTACTTTTGAATGGACCACGGAGGGATACACAATTATTTACTGGTATCTAAACTTCATACGTGTAGTAAATATAATGTGAAGTTATGATAATGATAGTAATAATAGTTTGAATACGTCAGTATATGAATTAATTTTGGATCAATGATGAGATTTGATGCACCATCGATTCTCTACTGGACAACAATATAATTTATTTGCATCACACGCATGTGCAATGTACAAAGACAACATACTAAATGCGTGCAAATTTTGCATACATTCTGATATTGCATAAAAGCATTTACAACTAAAGAGGCGTTTATTTTTCTGATACCACTCCAAACTAAATGCATTACTTGCCGTGTACCTGTCGTACTGCCAATAGATTATATAATAACTGTGTGTAACATGCGTGGGTAGTTGTTTGTTGGACGCCTTATGTATTTCACTATATTTGACAGTGTATACCTTTTGAAAAGGTTGAACCACTCATAATGGCACACTTCGTAACTCTAAAATTACATGTATCACGTTACCTCCCAGTTCCCCTACAAAGGCGCGATGAAACACAACAGTAATACCTTTGCTATGGCCAGTTCATAAATTATATTTAGAAAGAGGGAACACTTGCGTTGCTAAATAATCTGCCTGCGTTTCCAATTCCTCGAGCTGGCTGACGAAAACAGAAATACCTTTGCAATGGACAGTCGCTAAATCATACCACTTTTGTTGCTAAACTGCTAAAGGTCCACATAGTTGTGTACATTAAGAGTAATAAACAGGTGTATCTATGTTGATGTGTGTTGTGTACGCAAACAAATCGACTAAGGTCTAAGTACGTTCATGCATGCGCATTGCTTTATAACTGAGTGCAAATCTTCCAGAACTAGGGTATAATGTCTGTTTTAAGGACCAAAAACTCCAGGGCATTGCGACTTAAAAATGTTCGTTGTACTAATCAAGAGACATTTCATTTGTTTTCCGAATGAGAGAAATAGAAAATATATTTTCAAGGTTTATTAAATGATATCGATATAAAAATATTATCTGGCAGATACAAAGTTTGACAGGCGCAACCAGCTAAAACCTTGTAGAAGATTGTTCGTGCGTTCCCAACAACAACGATATATTCGATTCAATACCGATGTTGCAGTTCTTTAAATAAAACATGCAACTTTCATACACTGCGACATACACATATATAAAACAGTGTATATGATTGGGTACCACCACGTTGCCTTTATTCAATGAAATACCCAGGTGTTGTGCAAACGCTGCGTCGTTCAAACAAAACCACACGACGAAACTAAGATTTGTAATACAGGCCATAGGATTACCTGTAGCCCAATTATTAGTTTTAATATATAACAACCTACTTAGGTGTTTTCATAAATTGTAATAACCGCTGCATTACTGTACACGAACGCTGTGTATTACTCTCCTTGTGACTAACAAACACTGCCAACATCGAAAACGTTAATTATCAATAACTTATAAAAATATTGAGAGCCTCTTATCGTAAGTATATATGTTATACCTCAATTCGTTCATGTTTTGCATGAATAAATGTATTGACTTGACTTGATTTGAATATGTAGGTAACTTTGCCTGCCACGTGCTGAAAACAAACGATGTAGAAAGCTGGTCAGTAAGCAGAGTTATATGACGTTAAAAGTTTATATGTATATTTACGTATAGTTAATAAGAAGTTTTGATATGTTATTAATCACCATTTGAATTTGTCAGTACATGGATTAATTATTGAGTAATTTTTGAGATTTGGTGCGCCACCGATTCTCTGCTGAACGACACTAGAATTAGCTTGCATTAAACGAATGGACAAAGCATTCATACATTCTAATTTTTTGCTTAAAGGAATTAACACATAAATGAACCTGTATTGTTCTTATACCACTCCAAACTAAATGCATTATCCGCAGTGTACCTATATCATATTGTCAAGGCATTATAAAGTAAATGTGTGTAACACACGTGTGTATGTGTTTGTTGCATGTCATTTGTATTAGACTATATTTTGACAGCTTATACGTTGTAGAAAGGTTAAGACATTCGTAGTGGCAAGAGACATCGCCTACTTCGTAACTCTAAAATTACATGTATCACGTGACCTCCCAGTCCCCCTACAGGGGAGCGATGATAAAAAACAGTGATACCTGTGCTATGGCCAGTGCATAGATTATATTTAGAAAGAGGGACCACTTGTGTTGCTAAATAATCCCACTGCTGGAGACCAATGTATGGTGTTTGTGACAAATAGGTGTTCTTCTATTGAAGGTTTTAATGTACGTCAGTAGGGAGCATGATGATTACGATCCATTAATAACGTAACGCATTCATATCGCTTTATAGTAACGTGCAAAATCTAACAGAGATATTGTAATTTGTATAATGTCATATTACATCGAAGTTGAAATGCTCTTTTGTAAGGACTGGAGCAACGATATCCCAATTACATGATACGGTTCCAACTTTTGATTGTACCAGTTGGTTTTACGCCAATGATTAAAAAAGTAATCTAAGACTAGATTGGAATATTTATGCAATCATAAAGTATGTATCCAATAAAGAATTACATTGGACAGTTAGCTATGCAATTTGTGTATAAAAAAATGTGCTTCCATTTTATCACTACTAATTTGTCAGAGAAATCGGTTACCTAGTTGAAAATTGCACAATGTTTTGTGCTGTTTATGTATTAAAATTTGCTTGAATGCTAGGTGCGTATTATTTAATACTGAAATGAAAATAAAGTAGACTAGGTAGAGTGTTGCAAAGCGGTGTGTGTTCCTGGATCAATATACATTGCAGTTAGTGAAACTTGCATGCATATGGTATTGTTATTTTGTAATTGTATGTAATGAAATGAATAAAACACGGAAAAGGGAAACACAATTATCATTAATATGCGGTTGTGCTATGAGATTAGTATTTATGTATATTTGCTTTGTATATAGATCGCGGTCTGGAGCCAAGTTTGAATTTCGGTATGCCATTCAAAATACGTACGGATTTATATCTCGGACAAATTGGCCTGATTCTCATTAACTCTATTAGTATAATTATGCACTTATTTCCTATAGATCTATTTATCGTCGGTTTTGCTCGGGCTCCTTTGTTTAACATATTTAGTGATACCATAGCGGTATTTTCAATAGAATACATCTTACAACATGATTCAAGTACGGAATATATATAGGATTTGACACGAGTTTTTATTTCATACCATATTTTATTAGACGAGTTCAGGAATTTTGTTAGTAAGCTTATAATTTTACCTAAAGATAAATCCTAAAAGTTGTGTACTGACGTGACGTCATTTCATGTTGACAACGTCATTTCCCAAAGTAACGTCATGCGATTGGTTAGTCAAAAAATATGTAGCCAATGAAAACGCTCAAAATGTTTTCTTACACACGTGTTATATAAAACTATTCGCAATGGCTGAATTACACGGAAAACCAGGTAAAGCATGTGATAAGATATATTTATCGGATTGACGATATCTTAATGCATTAAGGTCAATGTCAGATTAATGTGCCCGAGATTTACGTTTTAATGACCGATAAAGAATATTAAAACGGCACAGTAAGGTAATGCACAATAATCAATGTTTTCATTTTCATGACTGCTATATTTACATCCGTGAATTTATTAATCCACCAAGTACAAGTTTGACGCTGCAATATTAAATAGGCCCTATGGTGAAATATAAGCTCTATTATGCAAATGAAAACATTATCAAGTTCTATCAAAGTTACTACGTGAACTTTTATTGCGTGTCATCGTCATAAAAACAATTTCTACAGGTAATCTGCATCAATCTCCTTGGAAGTATTATGCGTAATAAACTATGAACGTAGATTTTCCATAAAAATAATGATTTTGCTAAAAGAAAATTAAGCCTAAAGATACTTGAAGTGAATTACCACTATGAAAAAAGAAAACAAAATTACATACGTTCTTAACCAAATTTTTCCAAGAAAAAATTGGGTTATTAGATTGCGATATTTCGTTGGTCGGCTGGGATGGCGGGCGGACGGAATTCGGCATACAATTGTAGTTTCGGCTAAATATCCCGAGAACGAATTGACAAATGTTAATGAAACTCATAAATACGATAAACCTTATATCACGATACCGCTTGGGATTGCATATGGGTTGGATGGGGTCAAGGTCACTGTTACTAAAATAGAAAACAGGTTTCCGCCCAATAACTCAAGAACGAATTGAGCTATCGTAATGAAACTTAATACATAGATACCTTATATCGAGACCTTTCTTTGGATTGCTTGGCGTGGGTGGGTTCAAGGTCAAGGTTACCAGGCAAGAAACCAGATTGTGACGACGAAAACAAGGACGAAGAAAATTAAAAATACGTTTGTGTACTATTCGTTCAAAGACCATCTAAGTGGTATTTATTAAAGATATTGGTCGATAATTTGATGCTAATGCTGGATCTGCTTTTGTAAATGGGCAAACATCTGCAATTTTTCAACATGTGGGCATGTTGCAAGTTCTTACACAATAATTAAACAAATCATATAAGGAATAGCTAAGTTGCTGCACTGCTTCCCTGAGGATGCAGTTATCAACTCCATCGGGACCGGGCGATTTAATCGAATCAATGACTTCCTCCTGTGTTATGTAAATTGACTGAAAAGTGGTATTGTTGACATTTAGTAAGGGAGGAAGATCATGGTTAGTTTATCAATTGACTTGCAAAATACATGCTTTAAAGTGCCGTTTGGCATTCTCGTTTATATCAAAAGTATTTGATTGTTCGTCATACAGAGGTGGGACAGAATTTTGAGAATTCGAAATGATGAATGTTCGGAGTGTTTCCCACCAATGCTTAGTTCAGATGTCAGGTTATTTCAATTTGTGTGCAACACTTTGCAAATATCTATACTCTTTGAATTACGTAAAAGAGACAGAATTTCCTTTCTTACGCGTCAAAATTTTGATCAATGTATGTCAGTATTTTCTTTTTTGGCTTTACGGTATAATCTTTTACGCCGTCGTATTTTTTTCCTTAATGTAATCCCCCACGGTATATCAAGGGACCGTATACATACGTTCTTGTTTGGAATATATGTATTTTCAGTTTTCAATATAGTGGGAGTAATAATTTATGCATAAGTATCAATGTCATCACTCTTTAATAGATACCATTTAATATATCAGTCAATAAACGTCGTAATTAATTAAAATCACCAATGTCGTATAGACAAATGTGACGATAATAAGTTTTTGTTAAAGGCTTTTGAAATTTTAAAATTCTAAAGATAGGTCAATAGTTACGGATATTTTGTTCTAACATAAGTTCGCCTACTTCAGACAATAGTACATTTTTTCGGTTACCCACGAAGATTAAATCAATTATCGACGATGCTAGTTCCGTAAAATGTGTGGGCTCGTGGATAAGATGTGTTAAGTTATATTGTATACATAGATCGTCTATTTTACCTGCAGAAGATGGAACGAGTACTCAGTAGATTTAAGTTAAAATCTTCGGTTTTAATAACCTCTTTTATACATGTTTCGTTAGCCAGTCCAAACTTGTTTTCAATGGCTTTCATGTAAGAACTATCCGCACTAGGGAGTCTATAAAAATCTTGAAACAGTATTGATTTATTTTTGTTGGGAGTATTTTCGATCCATATACATTCCATGTAATTAAGATCAATATAATGTCCGCGTTTTAAAGCAATAATTACATGTACATGCTTGGCAACAGCGCCACCGGAATAACGAGTATGGTCTTGGTGGCTTAGATTACAGGATAAACCAGAAATGTAGAATCACTTAACCATGTTTCGGTAAACGAAATTATGTCAAACTCTCGTAGTCCTGTGTAAAGGACATCTACTTTATTCAGCAATCTTTCCTTATTTATAAAAGAAGCGTTAAGTATACGTTCTGCCTTCCATAACAATATTGCATAACTGCTCATCTCCACTGCCTATGTATGTCAGTCAGTAAGCAATTATAATTAAACGTTGTACTTACTAAGCAGTTATCATAATATGTGATATCTAAATACTGTATAATGTATTATTTATTCAAAAATGCTTGTGTAAAATTTTGTTAAGCCATGAAATTCAAGTTGACACATTATATATTGTTTCATGTGTTGTAGACGATGTACCATGTACAAGTCTCAAATAAAATATCCATCCATCCATCCATCCATCCATCCATCCATCTATCTTTCTTGTAGTGAACAAAAGATGATTGGTATTTCGCTGAAATATTGAAACCCGACACAGACCTATCGGTATCAGCATATACGGTTGGTTAAGATATTTCGGTCCCTGGGTTCTGCTGTACGTCCCCTGATTGAATAGAATAATAGAGAGTCAAAACAGTCTTATAACAATTGAAGATCATTTATGAACGTTTATCATAAGTGACACATCGGAATATATGTGTTTCCTATTAATACACGCTTGCGTGGATGTACGACGGTGTGCGATGCGTTCATTGACTTGCATATACTTATTTTCAATGATAATAGATTATAAGCATTTAGCCATATTTGACAGGCACACGAAACGTGCAATAGCATAGGGAAGTGTACTGGAACCCTATAAAAGATCATGACAACGTTTTAGGTCTTTGTTTAATGTTGCACATGATGAAATGTTGCAATGAAGACAATATGAGACAGAAACGCTGACATAATTCTTTAAATGTATGTACACGTTTGAATATACTTCACTGTTTACACTGTTATGATCTGATAAAAATTTGCTACAGAACTGACAGAGAAGAGAGTGTAAATGGGACGGGACAATGGATAACATACGAGTAAGAAGACAAATAAGGAAAAATAATGCTATGTTTGTAAACATCATTGTGACGTCGCAAAAGTTGTGTTGGGTATATTTCTGGACACACAATGATTTGCACACAAACACCACAGCAGTAGTGTGATATATTTTGGGACACATACTAATAATTTGCCTAAAAATACAAAAGCGGTGCTGTAAAATATTCCTGGACACAGAATAATTTACCTTAAATACAAAAGCTGTACTGTAAGATATTTCTGGATACTAAATAATTTACCTAAAAATGCAAAAGCGGTACTGTAAGATATTCCTGGACACACAATAATTAACCTGAAAATACAAAAGCGGTGCTGTAAGATATTCCTGGACACACAATAATCTACCTTAAATACAAAAGCGGTACTGTAATATATTTCTGGATTCTAAACAATTTACCTAAAAATACAAAAGCGGTGCTGTAAGATATTCCTGGACACACAATAATCTACCTTAAATACAAAAGCGGTGCTGTAAGATATTCCTGGACACACAATAATCTACCTTAAATACAAAAGCGGTACTGTAAGATATTTCTGGATACTAAACAATTTACCTAAAAATACAAAAGCGGTGCTGTAAGATATTCCTAGATACACAATAATTTACATAAAATTACAAAAGCGGTAATGTAAGATAATTCTGGACACTATATTTTACCCCAAAATACAAAAGTGAGATAAGCAATAACACAATATTTATATGTACAACAGTAAAATGTCGAAAAACACACAAATGTTCATAGTGTTAATTTGTAATAGCGTTATAGTTTAACACAATACACAGCGTGGTACAATTCGAGTGATGCCGGGCCGGCTAGCTCAGTACAGCACAGGACTGTCAATCCGGGGTTCGTGAGTACACTCTCCGACCCGGCCACATAACTTGTGTGGCGATTGGTCATGAAATAATTTCTACGGCCAGTAGGGCAGTTGTCATTTACTGGCATACGAATGTGCACTTTAGTACTGGTTAACCGCTTAGATCGGCTAAGCTTGCCCAGGAAAAGTGTGAGTAGGTTAACTGATCGCCGGGATATGACTGAACTACTGTTAAGACGTCGCATTAGCTAACCCGATACATTAACGTAACCAAACTCCTCGCAGCGGTTACCTCCCCTATCGGTAACGGTAACCACTGCCATCACAAGTAAAATCCTTCCAGATCTGGAAGGATTACGTGTTTGTTAATTTTGCTTATTTAATGCAACTCCGTGCAATTTTCTACATAATTGAACTGCTTATATATCGTTTGCAGTCAATAATGAAAACAGAAAAAGATAATTACTAATTTAAACCATAAATAATATCTCTAAGACTTAAATCGATCACCATCACGTGGTTTGTTACGACGGCAGGGATTTGATTAGAGCAATGCTCGGAACCAGTCTAATCACTGCGAGGAGGTTGAAACGTAACGTCAAATCTCGTTAATTATCATCGATCTTTAACGTTTAGTCAAGGCGCTCGTTTTTATTTATACTTAACCGGCATATTTTATTTTATATTACAGTTTAATAATTGTTCAAGTTATAATTAACATAGTCACTGTAGTCATTTTATCAAATAATGTGTTCATTTTAGAACAGTTTTGCTAAGTTTGTATTCATTGTATTTTATATTGTTCTATAAATGCCCTTTCGATAAATTCAAATAACCGCTCATGTTTTGAGTTATATAATGTAATTAACAACGTTTGACAATTAATATTTTTAAATGCGCCCGTGCTAGGAATGTGTCAATTCAAGTCCGTGTTCAATAACCATATTTTATTGCATATATATATACTATGCTACGGACTGTGGCCTTATATCTCTTAATCAAGTCTTGGTTCAAAAATGTCCCACGGAAATAATATCCATGGATCACTGCATCACCAGCTTGAAATTCAGAACCTATTTATCATGGTGCGGATTTCGTAACGTGCCTGCAAATCATAATACGGGTATGACTCGTCATCCACTTCCTAATCACAAGTATATTTCCTGGACAAACAACACTGCTTATTTCTGGTTCTTCGGACAATGATTTGTTCAAACTGTCAGTAGATGGTGTTCGCAAATGTTGAATTGTTATTCTATTCATGGGTTCTAGCGTTTCATGACTAACACTCTCGTAATATATATTATTAGCACAGGAATCGCACGAATAACACGATAAATCCCGTGTTCTTACTGATCCGTCACGGGCGCTAAGAACTTGGTGGATTTATCGGTTCTCTTTTACGGACGAGAAATAAAGATCATCTTTGTCATCTCGGTAAACAGTTTCCGAGCCCAGGGAACATGAAACATGCAATAACAGATACTGATCTCACTAAATATGTCCGTAAACAGCGTCAAAATTCCAAGCGTTACAATTTTCCTCCACACAGATTGTTGTAAAATAATAGTATTTATTTTTGTTGAACTTGCTTAATATTTTAAGAGTCGAATCTAACGAAAAACACTTTTATCGAAATCAACGTATGTTAAGTTCGCTTAACTACTAACATATTTTACAGTATACCGATTATGCGCAATGATTTTTAACAAACGTTTTTTAGTAAAACGTTACAATTTTCCTCCACGCGCGTTTTAATGATTTGTATACGAACTACTATGAGAAATTCTGTAAAATTCACTGTACATTTAAAAGAGCAAAACACAATTATATTTTTCAATTTATATGACGATAGCATAAAGCATAGTATATAAAAAGCGCTTACCATTTTAGCTTTCGTTGATTTTTATTGTATATTTTTTCAATCTTACATGTTTATCAATTATCTTTCAACCGCCAATACCGAAATCTGGTTGAGCGTTCGAATATTTCCGGTCAGTATTTAAATTGACGTCATTTCCGAAATGTCGTGCAGTGCTTTCATGTAAAAAATATTACATGGAACGATTATGGCTTGAGTACAAAAAGAAATATAGTACATCTATCGGTTACATCTTACACGTCGTTTTCTCTATGACTTGTCTTTCTTTTCACGTTGTATTTGATATTCTGTTTACACCAAAAACAATTTATACGACATTAATCCGCAATTCATTACGAACAAATCGATGTATAGTACTTTACCATTACAAGTGAGATTAATTATACAAATCGACAATTTGTATATGAGGTAGGCTTATTTTTACTTTGTGCCGGGTTAGCTTGCGCGACGTCAAAACACTGTTAAATACGGCGCAAAATCCAAACAAACAAACAATACGAGTGATAATGAACACATGGTTCGGCCTTGCGTTTTTTACAATTATTATATAAAAGTATTTACCTTTGTGGAAGTCCATTTATCATACATGTATAGCATGTGATAACATTGTATATAAATATTTCAATTATATATCCAGATATTAAGCTACACTTTTAATCAACATTTTCATTTTATAAACCTGCTGCACACTATATTGAAATCACAGTATAAATTAATTGTAAGCTTTATATAGTAAACATATTATAATTTATTAATTTTATGTTATGATGCTTTTTAATAAAAGAGTAGCAATTTATTACTGTGTCTTTGATGCGTTTTCATCTAACTTGTTTCAATACTATGTGCCTAATAAAACACAAACCTATTAAACTTTCTTTTTCCATGTCAAAGAAAGATTTGAAAGATAATATGTTTAAACGAATACTATTAGCTACCCTTTTTAAATGTCGAGATTTGATACATTGTCTTTAGCCCGGCAGTTAAAATGCTGATGAAAAAAAAGGTACATAACGTACACGTATAACTTATTCTTGCAACAGGTTAAATAAGGTTACATAACACACACGTCTTTGTGTAACCTGGTACCGGATTACCAGCTCAATATTTCAACACTTACTGCAACTAACAAGATATGCATGATGAGGTAAATTAGCCATTACGTTTCCGGTAACTGTTAAAGTATCATGTAGTGGTGTGGGGTGGGGTCATGGTGACACAATTCCAAAGTTGATTTTTCCCATTTTGTTAGACGCTGACCAATATAGCCATAGGACGAAAAGACCTGCACAAATAAGAACAATGTTACAAACAAAACACAACAGACTACAACATGTACAATACAAATTGAAATGCAATTAATGTCAAATCAATGCTATACATTTCATAGTTAAATAATACAAATTTTGAATAAAGAAAATAATAATAAAACTCACCAGGCTGGAATAACAATGATGCACAAAATGTGTAAGACTTGCGTCCACTCAGTGCTGTGGCCAAATGCAAGCATGGTCAGTAAAATTTACATGAAATGAATAGCTTTAACTATCCTAACCAATGAAAATCTTGCATCTGACAAATCCATAGAAACGATTGGACATAACAAGTATTTCATCACAATACACGGATGGATGCACACTGGACAGGAAACTAAATTTTGACAAAGTAAATGGACGTATACAAAACAAGGGACATAATAAAAATGACCTGTACTACACGTTATCAACATGTTAGCTTGATCAACATGATTTGGTGGGCGAACTTGGTGTCATCTTTCTAACTGACAATCACGCCAACTACAAGCACGCAAAATTGATATGCCGTGTCATCGACGTAAAATTGGAACATATAATCATGGGGAATATTATTAATGCACTAGTCTGTATTCACATTGGAGGCGTGTCATGGGAAATCCGGACTTAATGCATGTGCGTAAAGTGTCGCAGAAGAGACTTCCTTGTAACAGAAAATACCATAAAAGCGGAAAGTGCCGTCCCGGATTAGCCTGTGCGGAATCGTCAACTGTTTTATTAATAATCATAGTATAATGTTGACGCTGCAATAAGAAATAGACCCTACGGTGAAATATAAGCTGTGTAATGTAAGTGACAATTATTGTCTTTCAAGCAAAGAACATGCTGTATAAAAGTTACTAAGCGTACTTTTATTGCATTTCATCATCGTAAAATACCATTTACCTGTAGTTATACTCGGCAAAAAACTTACAGTCGCATGCATCAATCGCCTTTGGAATAAATACGTATAACAAACTAAAATGCGTAGGTACTTATATTCGTGCATTTAGTTTTGTATTATCGCACGTAGTGGTTGAATGTTCTTTCGCACTGCATTCAGGATTTCTTGCAATATATCAATGAAGAGTACATAACATACTTTTACGCCCTGATGAAGTCTGGACTCCCGACTCAATATATCAACATTTGTTGCAACTATCAAAATATATTTAGTTTTTGTTTTTATTGCATACACAAATACATTTATGATACAATAGAGATACATATACAAGCGGATCCTTTCCATAACGACAGTGTGTTGTAAAGGTTAACACGATATCAATGTCAACATACTTATACAATTATTACGATGTACTTAATGGTGAACAATCGCAGATTAAGAATGTTGAGTTAGAGGGTGCGGAAATATTCATTAACTGAAAAATAGATGCTAACAAACTGTTTAATCTCTTTTACATGCTGGGATAGATATTCAAAAGGTGTCTTTATAGGAAACATGTACAATTTAACGAAAAAAAGAAGAATGGGCTAGATTATTACAATAAATTGATTGAAGAAGAAAACAATGGCAGCAACATTGATTAAGGAACACATCCATTGCAAAGAAATCCTAATGTTTTAGATATTGTGAGATTAAAAACTCGAAAGTTGGATATAAAATACTAAAAGAGGGGGCGTACGCCGCTTTCACCCCCTCTACATCCGCCTTTGGTAAAAATACCATACAGATAACAAAAACCTTCAGAAAAAGCATTCGCACACACAAACGCATACAATATAACTGATATGTATGAAATGATGCGACTAGTATGTGTACTCGTAAGCTCTTACGTTCAATATAATATAATTAAAACTTTGTTGCTTTTTCCGTAAACGCTGACTGGATAATCTGCCCACGTGATCTGTCATTCATATCCCGATGAACCGTATGAAAATTACCTCTTTATTATTAATGTCCGTGATACTTTTTCATTCTTTATTTGCGAAATGACATCATTGTTTTGTGCGAACCTTTACGATGTTTACTTTCATTCGCTATTTGCGAAATGACTTATTTGTTTCGCGCGAACAAAATAGCTGATTTATCGGTTGCCGGTGTTGCAGACGATGAAATTGTTAACGCATATTGGGAAATTTGCATATTTTTAGTAAGTTTTTACTAGAAAGTCAACTCGCATAAACACCGTCGACGTTTATGCAAATTAGGCGTAATTTTCCAGAGAGTTCATACATGAAATGCAGAAAAATACTATTCAGTTCCTAAATACAATTGCCGATACAACACAGTACACTACATAGAGCAACACAACACAAAACACAGTGCTCCAGATACATTTTTTGTTCTGGGCGTAAATGTACGCTTACTTCTGAAAATTTGGGAGTAAATGTACACTCGCTTCATAATTTGTGGGTGTAAATGTACACTCTATTTAGGATTAGTGGGGTACATTTACATTCAACAATGCATTACGACATGAGCAGAAGACCAGAGTAACAATGTAATAATCCTTTTTAATTCTGTCATTTACGCGTGTACGCCCCTTATCTGGGCCTCTGAAAACATAACATGATTTGTACTACTAAACACTGTCAATAATTATATTACGAGTTAAGTTATTTTTGTAACTGTAATCGCCCCTTCAGTATTTTCAAACGACATAGTAAACAAGTATTGCTATATTGTATCAAACCAGTAAGGTAATGGATAAATATGTATCCTGTTGAATACTAGTTTGATTAATTAGTAAGACGATTGAAATGTTTGTCCTAATCTATAGGTATACTGCCAATATAAATAACAAAACATTATCTCACTTAACAAAGAATTTTGTATGTATTTTATATGTATGATTCCGTTCCTTATATAGAAATTATGCACGTTTTATTCGCAATGCAAGTGTACGTATATATCACTATACGCAATACTTGTATGTTATAAAACTTTATCCTTAAACTGCTGAGGCATCCAGGGCAAAAAGAAACGATTACAAGTATTTCATTACTTAAAGGATACCAAATTTGACATTTTTTGTCTTCAATACAAACATTTCGTTGTCGACCAATATAAAACAATTTACTCGGAATGGGGGCGGATTGTTTCTAGGTTGCATACAAACCACTGCATTGCTGGAACTCAGGAAACCGCTACATTGCAGGAACTTAGGAGAGGCTGCTCATTTTACATACAAAAAAAAGATATAACGCACCTAATAGAAATTGTCGTATTTTCTTTAGTAATATATTAGAATTTCAGCTGCGCCATGGTAAACACGAAAGTTATTCGTATTTTTCCAATATTTTGGTATGAACACATGCATGCATAGCTCAAATAAGCATATCTGAAATTGCAAGCTGAAATTCTTATCAATAAAGAAAATACAACAATTTTCATTTATTTCCATCGCTTGCGTCATAACTGTTGTTGAGTGTAGTTTATA
Source organism: Congeria kusceri (assembly GCA_027627225.1). Lineage (NCBI taxonomy): Eukaryota > Metazoa > Mollusca > Bivalvia > Myida > Dreissenidae > Congeria > Congeria kusceri. Next base: position 20,479,230 of record CM051037.1, on the reverse strand, counting down.
CTGTATCTAGTACCACTACGAGATATGATCTGATTGCGATTTGTATTCGCACGTACTCGAATCTGAAGTAAGATTTGTGGCGTGTCGTGGGAAAACCGGTTTTAATGCATGTGCGTAAAGTGTCGTCCCGGATTAGCTTGTGCAGTCTGCACGGGCTAATCCAGGACGGCACTTTCCGCCTACAGTGAATTTATGTTTAGAAGAGACTTCCTTGAAACAGAAAATACCATAAAAGCGGAAAGTGCCGTCCCGTATTAACCTGTGCGGATTGCACAGGCTAATCCGGGACGACACTTTACGCACATGCATTAGGCCCGGTTTTCCCACGACGCGCCACACATTTTGTTTTCTTAGAATGTGGTACCAGGTGTACATGTGTTCCAAGAAACTTGACCTGGTATCCCTCGCACATCCAATAGTGAGTACCTGTATACCAATGCATCAGGATTGACAAATCCCTGTTCGTGGCAAGTGTACATGTGTGTACATGTGTTCTAAGAAACTTGACCTGGTATCCCTCGCACACTCAATAGTGAGTACCTGTATACCAGTGCATCAGGATTGACAAATCTCTGTTCGTGGCAAGTGTTTAATTCACAAGTATTACATTTTGCAATGTAGTTTTTTCCGTTTACGATCTAATTACATACATTTGGAATACGAACTATAACGCCTAAATTTTGTTTTTATACCATTATATTGCTTCAATATTTAATTTTATCTAGTTATGTGCCAGTGAAAATATACTGTTGTATATATAATATGCAATCTCATTTAAATCAAATCCTATCGTTGTTATGATTTGAAAGCATCGTATAACAGGTCACGTTCAAAATGACCTTCCGAACAATACAAATCTCAGCCCTGCTGCGCCCAATGAAATTGCTGTTTGCACAGCACAGTTTGACCACGGTTTTAAAAAAAGTGATGCTTTTCCAACTGATCCTCGGGAATAAATAATTTACTGTTAATGTTCGTGTGGATATCAATTTATATTGTGGTACCTTAGGCGACTAGACACCTGAAGTTCACGTTACTTTTTTGCACAGTTTTTGTGTTTTATATATAAATTATACCTCAACGTTTTGAAGGCAACACTTTCATTGGCTCCGGAAAAGGTCATCTGAACGTGACCCCTAATGCGATGTCATCAAATCATATTGCAGATAATATAGTAGCGTCAGACTGGAGATGAATTTAATTTAATGAGATTGAAATAATATGATTTTCTTTTATATTAGTTAGATTATTAAGCAAAATCTTTTTGGTTATGAATGGGCGGGGCATGCCAGAAATAGCGCCCGTTAAGAACATGCTTTTTAATAATTAAGTGTTTTACTTAATGAAGGCAATAAAGCCACTTCATTGGATCAAAATGTATGTTATATTCTCAAAAACGAACCTCAAGTAACTTCTTTGATTGATATTTTATATTTGTCCTATAAGAAATATACAATATAATTAAATTTCATCTACGTTAGAACAAGAGAAACGACTGAATTACCTTTATTTAAAATTGGTGGACAATTGCCAATACAGTATGCTTAAAACGTGGAAACCAAACCACAGACACAAACATGATTATTGCTGGGTTTACTGCTTTGGACGTGTCCATGCAACGCAATGGGTTTTTGAACAGATTTAAAACGCGTTGGTGTATTTTATGTTTTTCTAACATAAAATGTATATTGTTATGAAACATGTCATCAAGCTTTCGTTTAACGGAACGAAACACAGGCACTGAATCGGCGTTTTAGTTCTAAGGTTATAAAGTAAAGAACCCACACAGCAAACTGTCACGTCAAAAGATACGATTGCACTGCTCATTAAATATTAAAACCTCCTAGAATTACGGAAATAGGTTGTACTGCCTCGTAGACAATACACATAGTTATATAACAAACGGGGTTTTCAATAAGGAAGTATATGTTTACTTTTTCAGCATTATACATTTTAATAAAGGCCTACAAATAAGTGACTTAATATCAGGCGATGTGTAAAGCGTATGTTTATCAATGAATGGGGGCCAATAAACTGCAAAAGATACAAGGAATGTTGTTTAATTACATAATGCAAAACAACGGCTTGGTTATTGAATTTTTTTTTTCCTGCAATTAAGTACATGCACGGAAAAAAGAAAATTGAGAGGGCAAATGACAATAAAGATAAATTAATAGCAATTTATACCATATAATTTATTTAACGCTTTTCAGCAATAAGGTGATTGTCTTTTGTAAAATGTCAGAATGCCGAATTTACGTTGTTTTTTATTAAAGAAAGTTTACAGGACTGTAAATTTATTTAAATAATGTGTGTTCAACCCACGATGCAAAGTTTATCATCTCATATATTATTGTGATGTGAAAAATATTAACTGGCTGACCATCGTATTGGATGTTTACTATTAACATGATTTCATATCAACTAGGCATTTTATAATTGTCAGATGTATGAATTAATCTTTTAAATTATTTTCTTACATTGAAGAGCAAGTTTTCCTAATGATGCAATGGTTATGTAGCACTGAAGCATACGCATTTCAATGAATCGCTCAATAAAATTGATTGTCAACCACGTGACTTTTGTAAAGGCCGATTCTTTACATGCAAATAATAAGTTATACAAAATATGTGTAGAGAAATTATTATTGCAGCAATATGAGGTTTATTATTTTTTACTGATAAGTACATGACGGCATACATACAAACACAAGCAAACAAACTCGCATACACACACGTTCGTACACAGAACGATAAGTTCGTAGCAAACATAGGACACCGCGATCGCATAAAAAAAAAAAAAAAAGCCATTATGGCTATCTAAAAATTTCTTTTTCGTCTTTTAGACTGCCAAAAAGTGGCATTTCATAGTAGATACTCATTCAAAATTATACATATGCAACCTTTATGGCAATCTATCTTTCAATAGGTTGCCCAAATGAAAGGGAGTATGTTTTAGCGATGTTTAAGTAATATACGCCGTTACTTGTCACATTTTACGCGCATACTCACACGCACACAATCACGCACACATACACACGCACACGCACATTCGCATTACACATACCCGCAAGAACGTGTTTAGTTTCCATATAATATAATATTTATGAATATGAAGTAAAAACATCCTATACGTTAGAAATGCGAATGTTGCGCCATTTTTTGTGTTTTTGTGCGTGTTTTTTGCTTTTTTTGTTGATAAGTGGAAAAATAATAAAAGCCATTATTGTCTATTAATTTCATGTATAATACAAAACACACACATACACACGCGTGCGCATACACGCACACACACACACGCACGCATACACGCACGCACACACGCACGCACACACGCACGCACACACGCACGCACACACGCACGCACACACACACATGAACACACACACACACACACACACACACACACACACACACATACACACACACACATACACACACACACACACATACATATTATCAATAATTGTATAAGTGTATATATTTGAACAATCTGGCAATTGTAATTTTTTATGATTCGTTCACCTGCTGTATTAAGTTCGCTCAAAATTTAGTCTTCATTTTTTTCATTTTAAGTGTATGTTACATTGATTTATTTTATGGCGAAGCCCATTCCTTTTTGTCATAGGAAACAGTTTTTATTCAACATGTGTACCTGTTGCTTTTCGGGGTGTAAACCAAACATTTTATTTAAGGGTTGCGTTCCAAATACTCATAACACATGGACGGAAAACAATGGAATAAAAATGAAAACGATTATACAAATTATTTTAAAAAATGACAATTAAAATATGTAGTTATAACACAAAAGGATTAGCGTCATCAGCAAAACGTACCGTTATGTTTCAATGGCTTAAGGAAAACAAATTTAATATTTGCTTTCTTCAAGAATTACACTGTCATGCAGACGTAGATAACAGGACTTGGGGTAAACAATGGGGAGGGGACCTTTTCTTAAGCGGTACTAGCTCTAACTCTCTAGGCATTGGTATTTTTATCAAGAAAGATTCAGAGTTTCAGTACAATATTTTAGAATACCAGGAAATAATAATGGGCAGGCTTCAAGTATTGAAAATAGAAATACAAGAAAAACTAATTGTTATGTTTAATATTTACGGTCCCAACACGGATAATACGGATTTTTTTAACACATTGGATAGACATATACAGACTTATAATGATCATTCATTAATTATTGGAGGGGATTTTAATACTGTTATCAACTATAATTTAGATAAATTGAATGGTCGATCAGATACAAATAAAAGATGTAACGAAAAAATAAACGAAATAATAGAAAACAATGATCTATGTGATATATGGCGTTTACAAAATCCACATAACAAAGTGTACACATGGCATTCAAACACTCGAACGCCTATATTTTGTAGATTAGATTATTTTTTAATATCTCACGACATTGTAAATTGTTTACCAGATTGCCACATCTCCCCTGGGTTCAAATCTGACCACTCAATAGTATCAATTCAAGTTGATTTACATTCTCATAGCAGAGGTCCAGGGTATTTTAAAATTAATAACTCTTATTTATTGGAACCAGAATATCAAAGATGTATCCATACGTCCATATCGGAAATTGCACATATTAATCGCGAAGCCAGTCCAAATACATTATGGGAAATAATTAAAGGAAATATTCGAGACGAAACAATTAAATATACCAGCAAAATAAACAGACAGAAAAAGGAACAGGAAAAAACACTTACATCAAGAATTATAGAACTAGAACAACAATTAATAGTAAACAGTAACGATTTAGAAAAATGCAAACAACTGAGCGACTCAAAAAGTGAATTAAATATTCTAATTGAAAATAATATAAAAGGAATACTTCTTCGAGCTAAGGCACAATGGATTGAAGGTTCAGAAAAGAACACCAAGTATTTTGCAAATCTCGAGAAAAGCGAGCAGAAGCTAAAACATTACAACAGCTTAAAATTAATGATAATACAGTTATAAAAGATCAAAAAGACATATTAAATCATACTGCAAATTTTTACAAAAATCTTTATAAAAAAGACAACAATATCAACATAAACAACTCTGAACGATTCTATACCAACATATGCAATAAAATAAGTCCAGAACAAACGCAAAATGAACAAAAATATCTATCAGAGTATGAATGCGCTAAAGCATTGCTAGACATGAAAAATAACAAAAGCCCAGGATCAGACGGCATCTCTGCAGAATTTTATAAAAAATTTTGGACAGATATTAAGCAATATGTTGTAAGCTCTCTTAATTATTCTTTAGTCATTAATAACCTAACAGAACTGCAAAAACAAAGTATAATTACTGTACTACCCAAGACAGGAAAATACACCCTTTTGATCGATAACTGGAGGCCTGTCTCACTTTTAAACGTTGATTATAAAATAGCTACAAAATCTATTGCCAATCGCATAAAACCATTCTTAAGAAGTGTAATAAGTACAAATCAAACCGGATTTATCAATGGAAGGTACATTGGCGAAAACGTAAGACTTTTGCAAGAAATAATTGAAAAAATTGATGAAACTAATGAAACCGGTCTCATATTTTTTACGGATTTTAATAAAGCTTTTGACAGTATCAATCATGAATTTATGTTTAAATGCCTACGCCATTTCGGTGTTAATGAACACACTATACAGTGGGTCATGTTATTCTATAAAGATGCAAAATCATGCGTTATAAATAATGGGCATTTTTCGGATTTTTTTAGTATACATAAGGGTGTCAGACAAGGCTGCCCTTTATCACCTTATCTTTTTATTATCTGCATTGAATTAATGTCGATAGACATAGAGCTTAACACTCAAGTTAAGGGGGAAAAAATTAATAATGTAGAAATAAAACAGTCACTTTTTGCTGATGACGCCTCTTTCATACTAGACGGTTCGCGTATATCGTTCGAAACATTAATAAAAATTATAGAAGAGTTTGCATTGATATCCGGACTATCATTAAACAGAAATAAATGTAAAATCCTTAAGTTGGGTGCATCTAAACAAAGCCAAACTGAGTTTTGCAAACATAAACAATTCATCTGGAGCTCTAACCATGCCTCAGCTTTAGGGATAGAATTCAGCAACGATCCAGTAGAAATAATGTCATTAAACATTCCTGAAAAAATTCATGCTTTTGAAACTTGTTTAAATAAATGGAAGCGTTGGAAGTTATCGTTAATCGGCAAAATTACAGTTTTGAAAAATTTTGCAATACCCAAGCTTGAATATCCATTAACAGTTTTACCAAACCCATCTCAAGATATTATTTCAAAAATAAAATCGCTATGTTTTAAATTTCTTTGGGACGAAAAACCAGACAAAATTGCCAGAAAGCGAATTATACAAGACTATGTCGAGGGTGGCTTAAAAATGTTGGATATTGACCTATTCTTAAAATCCCTCAAAGCCAGTTGGGTAAAAAGATTTATATTTCAACCAGATTCAAAATTAATGAATCTATATATAACAATATGCTAAGTAATTATGGCGGAATGTTAATTTTTAAATCAACTTATCATGAAAAAGAGGTAAAAGACCTTAACATAAAATCTGAGTTCTTAAAAAACATTTTGTGTGGATGGCTCAGTGTCGCTCTGGAAAAAAACGAAATTCCAATACAGAAACAAATTATTTGGAATAATTCATTTATAAAAAACGATAATAGAACTTTCTTTATTAAAACATGGTTCGAAAGAGGTATTCAATATATTGAACATTTATATGACTTTAGAAAAAGATAATTTTACAGTTTTCAAGATATAATAAATATTTATGAAATAGATAAAGCAGACTTTATGAAATACCATAAAATTGTTAAAAGTATACCTGTTGAATGGAAAAGTAAACTAAAAGAAAATGATATAAATTCTTCCATACCACAATACATGCTTAACAAAATAACAGAACATACAAAAGTCTGCAAACTAGTGTATAAATCACTAACATTTAATCACAAACCTGAAGATTTTAAACAATTTGATAAATGGAAAAGCATGTTAAATAATCCAGACATTAACCAAAGAGCCATCTTTAGTTAACCAGTCAAATTAACAATTGACACTAAACTTAGAAACTTTCAATATAAATACCTCATGCACATTTTACCAAATAATACTTACCTCCACAAATGCAATCTAGTTCCTTCAACTTTATGTGACTTCTGTTATATGCACTCAGAAACAGACATTCACGTATTCTGGGAATGTCACTACATTCAAAAATTTTGGATGGGCATTAAAATTTTTATTTACAACAAGTTAGAAGGGGTAGAAAACATTGAACTAAATTTTGCGATTATATCATTCTGTCATTTAGCCAAAACTGAATTCAAACATGCACATGTTATAAACTCCGTAATGTTATTGGCTAAATATTTTATATTTAAGTGCAAACAGGAAAAAGCAATTCCACAAATAGATGCTTTTGTATCCTTTTTTAATAATAGAATTAAACTTGAGGAAATAATCGCGACAACACAAAATAAATTACATATATTTCAATCACTCTGGACGCATTTTATTCTCAATTAAAACACCTACCTTAAGGTAATACACACTTCCTTTGTGTTATTATTTTGTTTCTTTCTTGATGCTTTTGTTTCTTTATCCACAACTACTTTAAATTGTAATGCTATTCCATGTTGTTAACCTTTACATTATGTATTATGTAAATCCGTATTAACTTAAAAATATTTTTCAGACACCAACGATAGTTTTTACATATACTATCTACCATAAGTTAACCTACCTTAAAGCAACACACCCTTTTTTTTTTTTTTTTTTTGGCTATTTTTGTTGTTTTTTCGTTGTCTAAATGTACATTTACTTGTGTAATGCCACTCCATTGTTGTTAATCTTAAAATCTGGTATGAAATCGACATTAATTTAAACACAATTTTTCTCACACTAACAATTGTCTTCATTTATAATATGTACCGTACAAAAATTTCGTGAAACAAATATACTCATTTTGTGTATTTTGAAAAGAATATGTTATATGCAAAATATGTTATGTTTACGATGGAAATAAAAAATGGAATAACAAAAAAAAATAATAATAAATTCCTGAACATCTCAAACGGCCTATTTCACTGCTTTGTGATTTGTGTGTTAACGTTCCTTTATCAATAGCAGTAAAATCGTGTTTGCAGGGCTTTTTTAATATCTTTATGAAAAAATGTATAACGATTCATAAACGTTTACCATGCTGATATTTGTCCATAAGGATCAGTGGTCCAGTGGTAGGACGGAAGCTTTGGGATCGTGAGTTCCCTGGTTCGAATCCCGCCCAGACCATAGGAATTTGTCTGCGCAAAACAATTATCCAGTTTGCTTCTAGATGTAAACACCAGGTGTATAAATTGGAACCAAATACACAGTGTATAAACGTACAGTTAGCTAAACCGGAAGTTGGTGATCTGTACGCCGATAATCAGTTAGTTGCAAACAGCAGAAAACGCAGTAAGTGACACACATTTTTAATTTTATATTTTACTTCGAAGCAGAATATAAATAAAATTAAGTTCTCCGAACACATATAATGACATTACGTAAATATAGTGTCGGTTATGCCTAGTATTTTAACAGAACTTGTTTTTTGCAGACATGATCACTTAGTGTTTCGTTTTTTTCAATAAAAATAATAAGTTTGTAGCCGTATATTTTATTGTGATGATGCTTGTTGGTGTATTTTGTGTAAAAACTGATAAATTCATACAAGCAGTATTCATTTAATTAAAGAGAATAGGTTTTGCGTGGAGAAATCAAACATTTTGTCCAACCACCCAACGTGACTAAACTGTACGACTAGTTGCAAAATGTCAAACTTAGACTGTACGATTAGTTGCTCATGAAAACGATCTGAACGGTTATGTTCAAAAGTAATTATAACTTGATTTAATGTGTAAAAGTCAATTTATGTCAATTTTCTCTGTCCGCCTTTTCAAGATGATAATTTTATATGTTAGAATGTAATAATTTTAAAACCAAAATAATAAGTTAATTGTAGTTGTTTTACTGAACAAGAAAACGAAAGTGTGTAAGTTATATTTATTGTAGAAGTGCATTTCAATTTTATCCTGTTGTATTACATGTACTTCGACAACGCAGCAAGTGGGTGTCAATCAAACGATGAATCCAACCCAAGAGAAGAAACGCCGAAGACGAAGACACCAGAACCATCACTCACCATAAGCGAGGTCTGTGATATGCACAGAAAAACGAAACAATGGCCGGTGAAAAAGGGACGCCATAAGCTTCTACAGTCATTAATGGACACTATAGTGATGAGTTGGAGGAGATTGCAATAAATGGAGAGAAAGTGAGGCAGACAAAGATTTAGACCCTGTTAGTGAATGAATATAAGTGTGTGTATGCATGCAAGTGTGTAAATATCATATTATTTTATTTTAAAATAAATGTATGTAAATACATGTATGTTTATATGTTATGTATATACATGTATACAACTCTAGAATGTAAATGTACATGAAGATGACTGCATGCAATTATGTTATTAAATGCACTTGTGTAAAATAAGACATGTACACTGTAATAGAAAATAAATTAAAATTACGAATTCAATAAAACTAATATTTTCAAAATTCATTTATTCTTCCTTTATTCTTTATGAACATACAAAATGTAAGTGAGTATATGATATAGCATGATTACTAAGGTACATCACATACATACATGTACAACCAACGACCTGCTGCCTGTGCAAGTCACACTGCGTTAAGTGACCACCTGTGTTAAGTAGGGGTGTCACAATATACCGGTATATTGGTTTATTGCAATATTTGTTTCTGCAATAAAATATCGCAATATGAATGGCCATGCCGATATATTGCATTATTTAAGTGGTCTTTATACAGTTTTGTGTTTTGTCGTGTTATTGTTACGTTGGTGACAAAACTTTTGATTGCATTAAAACACGCTTATTGTCAGTGATAAACAATTGAAAGCCTATGTGTAAAGTTCATAGTTTTGTAGGGGTGAAGGTCAAAAGCCAGACCATTATAGACTGTACTGGCGACCAATAAAATTTAATTTATGTTTGGTATACATGTTTTTTCTTAAAATGTTTATGCTTAACAATACATTAAACCTGATACATTGTTTCCAGTTAAAATAATGAGTAAAATACATACATAGTTTATGCACAAAGCCACAGAACAAATATACACCATCACTGGAGTTCCTGTACATGTAAAAAATGACTTTGTATGTAATATAATAAATACAGTGAACAGCCATGACAGTCGGATTGAGAGTGTTGCTCATAATTGCTTTGCTTTTCTAATTGCTGTTTATATATTGCTATTGTTGCTCCTGTCATCAACATCGGTGAAAATAAAAATATTGCGCTGTTCATAATGATTTTATCAGTCTTAAGCTTAGCTTATTAAATACATAATACACAGGTCACAATATATCACAATAAATCTCGTGATAAATTAAAAAATATCGCAATATATTGCAATATGGATTTCTAATATCGTGACACCCCTAGCGTTAAGAGACCACTTTTAAGAATCACCACGGGTGGTCTCGTAAGACAAGTTAGACTGTGCTTTGCATGTGAATGCGTCACTGAATATAAATATGCATTGTTTCAATAAGATATATTGTTTAAAAAAAAAACTCATTTAATATTTTTGTCCGAATATGTTTTTATAACAACTAAATGTTTGTTGTAATAACTTCATGTAAAACCGGTGTTCATTCACATATTTTTAATGAAACAAAATAACAAGAAAAGTAGTTCCATTTAAGCCAGACTGAAATGGGCAATTGTCTTCATTTCACACGACCAGAGTTATCATCCATATTTCCTCTCGCTCACCGAAAAGCCTGAAATAAATAAAGAGCATTTAATTGTTGACTTTGCTGTAAGATCTCCATGCTGATTGTCATTGAAAGCTTAGTTGCCTTAGGACTGAAGAAGTAGATCTGCAATTTTATATGAGCGCAAATAAAATATAATACTAGTTTAACGTTTAGATTTAAACATTCTTAGGGACGACACTTTCGCACGTACGGACAAACACGCGCGATTCCTATAAAGCAAAATAAATGTATCATGAATATCGATATGTCACCATGAATTGACACTGTCGAATGAAATTATTATTTATTACGCATAAATAATACATGAACATGTAAACTAAATAATATTTACGTACAATTATAAGATCGAACATTTCTTAAATTTCAGTCGATCACTAATCGCAACTAGGCGTACAGTCAATAAACAAACAGTGACTGAATAAAACAGTAAATATCCCACGACATATTAAGTCGTCGGAAGGAGATCTTATCTCGTGGGAACGACATAAATAAGTCGTGGGAACGCGATCTTATCTCGTGGGAACGAGATTTTATCTCGTGGGAACGAGATTTTATCTCGTGGGAACGAGATTTTTTCTCTTGGGAACGACATAATTATGTCGTGGGAACGAGATATTTTTGTCGAGGGAACGACTTAATGAACCAATCAAATTCCATGTTGCTATCGCAGAAGGAAAACAATTTCTTTCTATCTTAATCCAGCATTGAAATACGATATTTATGTAAGAGTCTCTTGTATCAGCCATTTTGAAACATGCTTTTAAACAACGTATATTCTGATTGGTTAATTATGTCGTTGCCACGAGTTAATTATCTCGTTCCCACGACTTAATATGTCGTTCCCACGAGTTATTTATGTCGTTCCCACGAGAAAAGATCTCGTTCCGACGACTTAATATGTCGTTCCCACGACTTAATATATCGTTACCACGACATAATTATGTCGTTCCCACGAGATAAGATCTCGTTCCCACGAGATAAGATCTCGTTCCCACGACTTAATATGTCGTGGGAACGACATAAATAAAAACATGCACATATCCATCTATGCCACCGTACTAGACTACGTTGATTTTACTACTATTTCAAATTTTCTCACGCCCGCGAAAGTCTCACGGTGACAACTGTTTTATGGTTAAAAACATAGTTTACTGTATGTTCATAGTTTACTGTTTGTACAACGAGGTCCATGTGTGAATTAAGAATTATACATAAATATAAGAAAGAAAAGACACTATATTAGCCGTTGATACACCCCCTTTAATAATGCTGTACGACCTTGGCACATAATCAAGTATAGGGTAGGTCACACAACACTAAAAGTTTAATCGCTTATACCGGGGTTCGTAGAATTTGTTAGTTTCGCATTTGTGTCTGAGTAAACTGCCGACGATGAGAGAAAAGCGCCACCGGATGTAATAATATGATTGCTTCATTATTACATGGGTCATTATGACGTTCTGTATTCGTCTAACTTACATGTGCTGTTTCTGCTTTGTACATTTTTGATTTGTTGTACTTTACGAATGTTTGAAGCTGTTTTTAAGTTATACACATGTCGTAGTGTACAATGCAGCAATAAAACGTCAGATGGAAGAGAGGTAAGAAGAGCAAGAATGTTAGGAATAGGAACATTTGAAAGAGAAGGAAGACGTGGACGAACGTCGCGAATAGGAGCATTTGGAAGACAATGAAGAAATGGAAGAATAGGAACATTTGGAAGAGAATGAAGAAGAGCAAGAATGTCAAGAGGAGGAGCATGAAGAAGAGAATGAAGAAGAGCAAGAATGTCACGAAGAGAATGAAGAAGAGCAATAATGTCAAGAAGCGGAGCATGATGATAATGAATGAAAAACGTCAGAATGCATCATGTAATTGTTAAACTAATACTGTTCCATACAAATAGGACAATAATTAAACGTTTAAATCGTGTTACATTCAGCCCTAAGGTAAAAGATAATATAAAAAATTGTGCCACTTACTGCGTTTTCTGCTGTTTGCAACTAACTGATCACCGGCGTACAGATCACCAACTTCCGGTTTAGCTCACTGTACGCTTATACACTGTGATAATGATAGCTTGTACAGGGACTGACTTATGTCCTGTTGAGAACACTAAAAAATTATCTGGGGAAAGCTAGTAGATGATAATAATTTGTTTTGTAATATTAGTAAGACAAAGAACGGTTTTAAAGTCAGATGTCATACACGAATTTACTTAAGTTATTTTTAAACGCTATTAAACCATATGTAAGAGACGTGACAGTATATTGTTTGCATTCTTTACAATCAGGCAGAGCTTCCGCCGCTACAAATAATGGTGTTACGGATCGAATGTTTAAACGTCATGGACGATGGACAAGTGAATGTGCAAAAGATGGATATGTGAAGGACAATTTACAAGAGAGACTGTCTGTGTCTTCGTGTTTAGGACTTGAAGTGTAAATAAATATATAGGATCTGACATGAGTTGTCATTGCATACCATATTTTATTAAACGAGTGCAGGAATTCTGTTAGTAAGCTCGCCTGAGCCTTTGGCGAGCTTACTAACGAATTTCCAGGACGAGTTTAATAAAATATAGTATGAAATGACAATGAGTGTCAGATCTTTTTTATCACATGCTTTTAAACGAAATAAAACCCTTCTAATTTTACCAAAATAAATCCTCAAAGTTGTGTACTGACGTGACGTCATTTTACCAAAATTACGTCATGCGATTGGTCAATTAAAGAATATGTAGCCAATCAAAACACTCAAAATGTTATCTTACACATGTTTAAGAAAAAAAATATTCGTAATGGCTGTATTACATGGCGAACATGGTATAACATGTGATAAAAAATGTTTTGCCATGAAAAGTTTAAATTTGTTCGCTTAAATGTTAATTTATTATTAGTATGATTGTTCGAATCCAGTTAAATGTTGCTTATTGTACATGTGTAGTAATCATGTTTTTTAACAATGTTTGTTTACAATTAGCCCATCCTTTGGATTCAGCAAATTTTCCCAAGTGCTAAATGCAAATAACAATTGGAATTGAAGTGTGTTTGTTATTATTGTCAGACTAGGAGTGAGTTTATGGGAAATATAATTTTTTTAGTTAGAGTTAACGAATTTAAAGAAAATTAATTTCCGTTTTCATAACGTATAGTCCGCTAGGTGGCGTAGTCACTTTACTTAGCACGGGTAATTGATTGTTAGTCTTTCAGCTTTGGGCAATCGACAAGACCGGTTTGGAAAAAGAATAATGGATTGGAACAATGTATGATTTTGCAGTTTGAATATATAAACGTAATTCGTACATGCATTTTGTATAAAATGAAAGTGTTCAGTGACTGACCAGTATGTAAAGTATTACTGTGGGTACATGTACTCCGCGAATTCGCCCAAGTGCTAAATACAAATAATTTGAATTTCTTGAATTGAAGTGTGTTTGTTATTATTGTCAGACTAGGGTGAGTTTATGGGAACATATGTTTTGATGCAATTTCCCCTTACCACCTCCTAACATACTATTTATACAAATGTGTGGGATGACTTGAAGTCATGTTGTACGTGTCCGTTTATGCTGTTACTAAACTTTATAGCTAAAATATGATCTTAACAATGATGTCCAATATACTGGAGGTTACATTCCAGTAATATAATTACCAGACAAAATGCCACCACGAGAGATCGTTTATTTACACTACACGATTCCTTCGCGATAAAAGTCTTGTTATCACATACATACATACATGCAACTCATGTACAATGTCGATCAATTTATACAGCAATGTAGTCATTATATATTAATATAATGTAACCGCATCACATAAATATTTGATAAATTTTAAAAAATAATTTATACAATTTCCATCATTGATCATATTGGTTTCCAAAATCAGTTTCCCCGACTATCATAGTTGCAAGGAAACATTGGAAAACATTCACCCATTCATCAATTCAATAGTTATTCATGTACATGGCCAAACTTAACAATAAAATAGTAAAATCACATAAACCGAAACAATTAATTGCGCGACTTAATAGGTCAAACTTGACTAATATACATTGTAGCTAGTGATCGGAACAATTAGTTAAATAAACACGCGATTTACATTGAAATAAATATATTACAGTTACGAAATTTACATGTGATAAACTCAGAATAAAACATTTCACTGATTTAGGCAATGGTTGGAACTAGGCTAGACTTTTTTCAATGAAATAATAACATAAACATTAAATTACTATGTCAGGAAGTATATATATTACTCACTGTCCATTCTTTTAGGTTTTAGGTCATTAAAATGTATGCCAATTGCACACGAAATAACGAGCCATAAAAAAAAAATTGGTCAAATAGCAACATATTTATTCTTACTTAGAAATAAATTACATGCTCATAATATATTTGCAATGCTTTTGGCAATAATGTTTCAACGTATTAGTATTAGTCCAAAAACATATTGTAATTGTATGTACTAAGAATTATTATCAAAAAACATTCAATACACGCAAGAATAACTGAGAAAAGAACACCATTTTAATGAACAAAGTAATTATTGCAGTACATTTTATCTGAAATAAATAAATGGTATCTGCATATGCACACATGAAATACAACATGATTTCAAAACATAAAAACAATATGAAATGACTTGTATTGTTTCTATGGCAAAAAAATAACTGTCATCAACCCACATACCCAGTACATATCACATGCCTAAAACATTATCAGAAAATGCAAGGGGTGGGCACCAGAGGCTATATCCACAAACCTACGAAAAATCTTAACTTAGACGTAAAAAAAAAAAAATGTTTGTTTCAGGTAACATGCCCAAAAAAATTAGGGTAGGTAGGTCGAGGTTTTTTTTTTTTTTTTTTGGTAAATGGTCAACTTGAAGATTCTAAAACTGAATAAATTTTCAAAACGTACCAGTAATATCCTTAAACATTTTTAATAAGTGGATACTATCAAAACAAAACACTTATTTATCCAAAACACATTTAATTATTAAGTTAAACAAAACACAAATCAATCTGACAAACCCAATAAATGTTCTAGGGTCGGGGCATTTTTTAGGGTAGGTCGGGTTACCTGCAACAAACATTTTTTTTTGACGCCTTATGTCATATTTAAGTAAAAAAATTCAAACAAAATTTTCCTTGTAAAAATAATTATGTTATAATTAAAAATATCGTAAAATAATAACTATATGTTGATTTTTTACCAAATTAAAACCATTTAAAACAAAATAAACTTTAAATGAACCAGCCACAGACTTTAAGAAATTGAATTATGTTTTCCCTAAGGAGCTTTGTGGATACGGGCCAAGTTGAGCACAACAAATTTTATTGTGATAACATCTTAGCAAATTAAAATTATTCCTACAAAGCATACAGGAATTTCATTGGATATGAACTAAATAATTCCTCAGGCATTCCGGAAACATTATTCTACTTTCTGTTACAAAATGGCACATTGCTGCACAGTGATCAGATTTAGTTTTCTTAAAAGAAATAACATATAAGGAATGTGATGAAATGACAGACAAACGACACATAAAGAACGTAATATGACACATATTGACAGATTACATACAGTCAGCAGTGGCTGGTACTAGATAACTAAAAGAGCACTTACAGCATCATTTCTAACTTATTTCACGGTAAGACTTTCAACAATGAAATTTTAGACAATGTGGTTATGAAATAAAACTATCAGGTATAAGACACTGTGATTACCGGTAGATTAATTTTATTAAAGTTTAACAAATAAAACTCAAATATACATGTATTAGGGTAGAAAAGTACATGTAGTTCAGTTTAACTACCCGTTGACATAATATTTAATATATTTTCACATAATATTATGCATTTGCATTGGTATTTTAACTTTGATTAAGAACTACAACATTGAAAGTAAATATTTGTTAATTATTAAATAATAGTACAGTGTATCATTTTGAAAAAAAGTATAACATAACTCAATAGTTCTGGTATTTTCTGAATGTCACAGCAAATATTATAATATTACACTACTTTAATAATTTTAACAGAACCTAGTTCTAAATAAATAAAATGACAACATTGCAATAATTATTTCAGAGCATTACGTGATAGAATGACTTTTTGAAACCATTTTACTCATAACAAATTAAAAATACAGCAAGTAAATTACCCCACAATTGATGCATGAATTAGATTGAAATGGGAGTTTAAATGTGTTATTTTACATTTTTATATGCACCCCTTTGCATAAAAGTAACTGCTTTATGATATAAGAAGCAACATAGGACAGGAGTTAAAAGAAAGATGTATCTCAACTGTGCCAAAAATTGATTGTATTGCAGGTAAATTTTCATAGCAACAATTTGTAAAATATGTTACAAATTACAATCAATTGCTCAAAATGCAAATGAATGAGACCTGTAAACCAATGATCATGCGGATATAAACTACCAATGATAATCTACATTTACATGTGTGTTTAGATCTTAATATCTAGACTGGGACCATATCCAATGAGAAACTAGCATTTATTGCAAATTCTCCAGAACCTGAAAGAACTACATGATATCCCACAAGTTGAAACATAGTCAATAACACTATTGCCTACAGTATGCTTTCTGTACAGTCACTGACAACTTGAACCTGCAAAACACTCTTCGATAGTATGACATGTCTCAAATTAGTATAAAAGTATTCAAGGTCAAAGAATAAACACACATCCAAGATTGAATATTTGTTGGTACACATTTAATAGGGGAATAATTATTTTGCAAGACTTGAGACTTATTTACAAATGAACTAATTTCAATATTCATGGCTTAAAATATACTGGGGAATGTTCACATTTCCTTTATTTCAATATTCATGACTTGAAATATACTCGGGCATTGTCATGTTTCCTTTATTTCAATATTCTTGACTTGAACAGTACGGTACTTTGACATTTTCACACGTTTCCTTTATTTCAATATATATGGTTTAAAATCTACTCTGGAATGTTCACACGTTTCCTTTATTTCAATATTCATAGCTTGAAATCAGCCTTAAATATTATACACGGTTCCTTTATTTTAATATTCATGGCTTGACTTCTACTTTGAAATGTTCACACATTTCTAGTACTGATAGACCAAATTTACAGTCATCTGCCCTATTTTCCCCAACAGCCTCGCGTCCCAGAGTTATCGTTTAGGGTACACTCGTCTGTTTGAAAGTCTGCCAGGGCCGGGCGGGGCTGGCTGCTTGAACGTCTGATTGGCTGACTGGAAATGGGTGGGGTCAAACATAGCGGGCATGCTTGCTGATTGGTCGGCGGGGGTGGCTTCAGACGAAACCTGCAACAGAAATATGGGACATGCGTGATAGAGAGCAACAAAACCCATGGGACACATTATGTAAAATAATTTTATTTTGCAGTGTCTAAATTTCACGCATGATTCTTTCAAAACCAATAAACCATGTGGTCTAAAATTTGCACATTTTTTATTTTTATGCACATCAATTTTCTAGTAGTCCTGCAAACAGAAAATTTATGCGGGAGTTGAAATTTGTGCTCTGTTTAGACCTCAAAATATGGGAAAATTAGACCACCTGGATATACAATGATTTTACAGTAATAGTGAAGAAACAGAAGATAAGTAAAATAAACTGCCTACTGTACAGTACAATAACGGTTACGGTTGCAAACCAAGACTTGCATGCAGCCACTTCGGGGCAGTCAAAAATGAACACAAAGATGATACATCAATGCCATATCATTTTACAATTACTGTATGTACTCAACCTGGTCATCAATTTCCATAAATGGCATTTTTAGTCATTTATATGGCCAAAGTCATAGGTGAACAAAATGAAATGAGCAATAAAATATATATTTCGTTATATATTTAACATGTTTAAATATGCACATTTCAATGGTTTGGCTCATGGCTCAATTTTAGAGTTTGTAAAATTTTAAATTTTGATTTCGGATTTCGTGCATTTTGCATGAAAGGAGATATTATGTGCTAGTTAGCTGAAAGTCACACAACCAAAAATAATAAGATAACAAAACCAGAAGCTCACAGCTATTTCACACAAACAAATGAACACCAGCACACATTTAGTTAGTTAGTTAGCTATAAGTCACATAACTTGTGAAAACATAACATCAGAAAGTTAGTTTGGTATAAGAGTGTTATTAAGGGGATTTGATGTTTGCAAACAGGTGGGAGTCGTTACCAGCAAAATTACGAGTCCTTTATTTCTGCTCAGGAAAAAGCATGCACATTATTAAACTGTCCAGTTGAAATTGTGGTTATGACTGCAGTGAGCTACATCAGTGTATTATTAATAGCAGTTTTACCAGGAGCATAGGTGTGAATAAAAATACTGGTACCCATATAGCTCGAACAAATTGAAACACTTTATATAGAGAACACTAGGCTAGTGTTGAATAAAGATAAGTTAATTTAGCGAGGCTTTAAAAACCTAAACCATGAAAGAGAAGTTAATTTAGCGAGGCTTTAAAAACCTAAACCATGAAAGAGAAGTTAATTTAGCGAGGCTTTGAAAACCTAAACCATGAAAGAGAAGTTAATTTAGCGAGGCTTTGAAAACCTAAACCATGAAAGAGAAGTTAATTTAGCGAGGCTTTGAAAACCTAAACCATGAGCCTCGGGGAGTGGTTCACATTTTTATGCCAAGCAAATTCACTTATCTTTATTTAACACTTGCAGAGTATTTGTTTACCCCATCATTTTCTGTTTTTATTTTGAAAATAAATGACAGAAAACACACTAAATATTTCTAAAAACATACAATGATGTCACAAAAGTTAACAAGATGACGTCATTATACTGTGTGTGTTTGCCTCATCCCACAGTGTGGAAATATTGCTAGGTTTATGCCACAATGTGTTATTTCGTCAATGCAGGCATGATAATGGGATAAAATGAGGCACGTTGTGGGAAAACCGGTCTTAATCCATGTGCGTAAAGTGTCGTCCCGGATTAGCCTGTGCAGTCCATACAGGCTAATCCAGGACGGCTCTTTCCGCCTACAATGGATTTATGTTTAGAAGCGACTTTCTTGAAACAGAAAATACCATAAAAGCGGAAAGTGCCATCCCGGATTAGCCTGTGCGGACTACACTGGCTGATCCGGGAAGATGCTTAACGAACATGCATTAAGTCCGGTTTTCCGACATCGCGCCTCAAATATATTCATGTATATATTAAGTGTAATGTTAATTTTTTCGAGGTATAGATGCCATTACAAATGTTGGATAAAAAATGTGACATCAACTGTCTATCTATATCAAGTAATATTTGAGTTAAAAAGAAAATATTAAGCTTCCCCATTTTTCAAAAATTTTAATTCATTTTTATGAATTCCCAAGTTATGATAAAACATATCATATTGAACCTATGCTTTTTTTTTACATCCAATTAAAAGACAAGGAAACCAGCAATCTAGTAACTTACAAACATTAAATGAGGCGTGTAGTGGGAAAACCGGGCTTAATGCATGTGTGACACTCCACTTTCTGGTATTTTCTGTTTCAAGGAAGTTACTTTTAAACATAAATCCACTTTAGGTGGAAAGTGTTGTCCCAATTTAGCCTGTGCGGACTGCACAGGCTGATCCGGGACAACACTTAACGCACATGCATTATTCCCAGTTTTTCCACAACACGCTTCAAATATACAGTTGGCAAGCTCAAAGTCAACTTAAACATGCAATGGCCTTTAGTTTCTATTATTACTGTGAATGCTCCAACAGAACTATTGACTATGTGAAGTCATGTTTACTTGCAGACAAAATACCTTTTTTAGAATTCTTTGCACCTCTTTTGAAAGAGAACTTCCAGAGCTATCTCTAGACAGCTGAAACAGGGTATGGGAGGGTGGCAAACTCTCGTAATGATTTACTTTTCTGTTTTTAACAAATGCATTTTGCCATTTGTCCATAAGCAATTATACAGTAAATTCTGGCAAGTATTTACTTGTCCATATGAGGCTTGTTATGGGATACCCGGACTTAATGCATGTGTGTCGTGTCATCCCGGATTAGCCTGTGCAGTCCGCACAGGGTAAAACTGGGACGACACTTTCGCCTAAGGTGGATTTATGTTTAGAAGAGACTTCCTTGAAACAGAGACAATACCATAAAAGCGCAAAGTGTTGTCCTGGATTAGCCTGTGCTTACTGCACAGACTGATCCAGGACGAATCTTTACGCACGTGCATTAAGCCCGGTTTTCCCACAACACGCATCATATATATTCTGGGACAAGCTGTCCAATACAGTAAATTGATTGTGCCACCCCTGGTGGTATGTGACAGGCCATGCATAACCAAAGCTATAATTATTATTTATAATAATTTAATATTTTCCCATAGGAGGTGGACGGCGGGCTGACCCAGGGGAATTTGACTAATGATATTTTTTGTGGTCCTATTCCCCACCCTAGAGCCAAGAATTTTATCTAAATCCCTAAAGTGGGAGATGCTTTAAAATGCATCAAATGGCCCCAGGGTCCCAATATTACTGGGATCTAAAATCCTATCTAAGTTTATTTCCCGGGACCTGAAATCATTCGACGTGTCAAATTCCCGCCTGTCGGGAATCGCTTTCAGTCTAAAGTCCCGTATATTCCCTTCGCTACCCACCCCCCCAATCCTCCGGGGGAAAATATTGATATGCACTTGAGCGAGCAAACCATTTAACTTCATCGCTTTCAAATGTTGCACGTACTAAAACCACACAGTACAAAGTGCACAAACAACTGATGACTATGTGTTCTGCAGAAAAAAAGTTGTATGGAACTGAACCACTGTAGGCAATCACTATAAAAAGGGTTCATACGAACTGTTGAAACTAAAATTTCATGATTTTTCCAAGATTTTTCCATGACATAGCTCAGTTTTCCATGATACAATCCGAACATAGTAATGTCAAAATAGTACACTGATATCCACATTTTATTTGATATACGTAATAAAATTATTGCTTCTAGATTTCGCAATTAATGTAATATGAATATTTGCAGAGTTAGCGAGTTAGCCTTAAGTATGGAGATAGCAAACTGCATAAGGCGTAAAAAAAAGTTGTTGGTTTCCGCTTACCTGACACACCCAAATTTTTTCTGCTGACCCTAAAAGTTTTTTTGCCTATCAATCATTAACATTTTTTTTTCGGAAAAAAGTGCAGTTTTCGCATATATTATCAGTTTATTGCCAGAAATCTATTTTCTTATGACCATATTTATAGTACAGGTACAGTTTCTTTGTTGGGAGGTGTTTTACATGACGTCAAATGTACCTAAACTGTGTCGTGAATAATAATGTGGTGAAGAAAAAAAAAAGCAAAAAAAAGCTATATTTTACCTCACCTCCTAGATTTTGTTGGAGATGGAAAGCGGAAACCAACCATTTATTTTTTTTGGCCTTTACATTGCCACAAGAGGTGATTCTTGATTATATACCGGTACATGTTTGTATGCTCAGTAATTTACCTACTGTTGGATAATAAATGCTAATTTAGTCACCCAGAAAAAAGTCAAGAGGAAGATATTGGTGGATATTGAGAAGTCATGTGATTAGAGAACTAGTTTAGACCATTTGAACTGGAACACATACTTTTTAAACCTGTTAAAATTTGTATTAAACCTACGTGTAAAATTTCACAACTAAATTTCTAGCAGAACAATCAACAAGAGTGCCATGATGGCCCGAAGCGCTCACCTGAGCACTGTTACAGATGAAGACCATACTGTTGTGACAGGTTTGAAAATGAAGGTATTTGAACAATACACAGTGGGGGTAGCATCAATTTTTATTTAAAACATCGGTAAGTGCAATGGGCTAACTAAAGTATGAGTTGGGTAGCGGATGTGCGTTTTTTTTACTAATGGTTCTCAAATCATTTTTCTCGATATTTTTACCTGACCCTTTTTCATTAAGAAATTGACAATTCTGGAAATGCACAAACAGTAGATTTTGATGTCTTGTTTGCGAACAGTTTTGGAGAACTAGTTGCAATGTGATAATTGCGATGGCTGTGCTACAAGGTAAAGTTTTGCTTTTTCTTGTATAATTTTCTTTCCAATGATGATAAATGATGTTAGTGCAGGCTCTGAAGACATCAAAGTTGCATGTACAAATAACAAGTTTTGCAACTGTTGGAAATCAAATTTTATCAATCAATTTTTATGGTCAAACTGTAAGATTGGTCAACATTGAATCAAAAATCGTGTGTGCAAGCCAATCATTGATAACTTGTTGATGTTTTTTCCAAACACAAGGGGCAATAACTCTGGTGTTTCTGGCCCAATCATGCTTAGATTCTACTTCACCTGTAGTCTTACATTCATGGCCAAACTGCACACAATTGGTGAAGATTGGATGAAAAATTAAGTCTCTATCCTCAATAATGTCCATGTTTGCATATTTTTTTCACAAACAAAGGGCAATAACTCTGGTATTTCTGGTCCAATCTTATTTATATTCGACTTTACCTTTAATCTTATGGTCATAGACCAACTGTGCAAGATTGGTAAAGATTGGACGAAAAATGAAGTCTCTATCCTGTATAATGTCCACTTTTGCATATTTTTTTCACAAAGGGCAATAACTCTGGTGTTTCTGTTCCGATCTTGCTTATATTCGATTTCAACTGTAATCTCATGGTAATAGACAAACGTACAAGATTGGTGAAGATTGGATGAAAAATGTCTCTCTCTATTCTGAATAATGTCCATTTTTGTAAAACAATTTAATAAACAAAGGGCAATAACTCTGGTGTTTGAAACATGATCTGGCCCATTTTTGACGTCTGCTGAGATCTGATGGTCATACACAAACTGTGAAAGTTTGGTTAAGATTGGATGGAAAATAAAGGCTATACCTTGGAAAGGGCACTTTTGCACTTTTTTGCATGAAAAGGGGCAATAACTCTGGTGCTACTGGTGTGATCCGACCCAATAACAATCCCATCCGAGATTTTATGGTCTTACACAAACTGTGCAAGTTAGGTCACGATTGAATAAAAAATATGTAGTCTTTATCGCGATAACGGTCCAAATTGTTGACGGCACATTGACGCCCGACGACGCCGGAGAGGTCCCCTATACCAATATTAGGTGAGCTAAAAATGTTATTTGCGCAAAATGAAAACACTTTAGCCTTCATATCATCACATTATTTCATACTGGTACAATATCAAGCAAACACCAAAAAATTTCAATGAAATGTTCATGCATACATTGCCTCAATAAAACCATTTTTCCAAGCTGTGTGTACAAATTTAGGAAAGAAAACAATAGCTTTTCTTCCACCCCAGGCAATTTTACCAGAATTTGACAACAGAAAGTGGAAATACATTTGCTTGAAAAGGGATACTGGTGCCTTCAGTTCAAACCATTGGGTTTTTCCATAATTTGAATTTCAAATTTAATGTCCTATCAATTAGGACAGACAAACAGACAGAGACAACCCAGTTATTTCACTAAAAATAAACAAACCATATTATTGTCTCAAATCACAAAGCCTAGAAGTTGTCAGATTTTTTGGCATCCTTTGGTTACTTACATTTTCTTGCAAGGGAGGTAACATTGAATTTCCAGTTTGAGCTTGAGATGGGTTCTCTTCCCTGCTTCCACTGTCGTCTGCTTTTTGTGATTGTGAGATATCTGAGCCGCCATCTTGAAAAACAACAACAAATAAAATATTGCACATCAATTTTAATAAATAAAATAATACGAAAACTATTGCCAAGTAAATCTAAAAGAAGAGAGCTAATACAGGAAGCATAGCAACATTTCTTTCTTTAAAGCCACAGAAAGTGCCATGTTGGAGTTTATAAGGAACATAAAATATATGAGGGGCGTCGTGGGAAAACCGGTCTTAGTGCATGTGCGTAATGTGTCATCCCGGATTAGCCTGTGCAGTCCGCAAGGCTAATCCAGGATGGCATTTTCCGCCTACAGTGAATTTATGTTTAGAAGAGACTTCCTTGAAACAGAAAATACCATAAAAGCGGAAAGTGCCGTCCCGGATTAGCCTGTGCAGACTGCACAGGCTAATCCGGGACGACACTTTACGCACATGCATTAAGTCCGGTTTTCCCACGACGCCCCTCATATAATGTGCCCATTTAAGACTGCTGAAGGAAATGTTACTTTTTCTCTGCTTATATATTTGTTTCGGCAATTAATTGCAAGAAAGATCACTAGTTATTTCCAACAAGACTCAAATATTTCTGGGTGGATCGGACTAGCCCTTTGAAGCCCAGTAGAATAATCTTGGCAGCCCACAGACTACATAAACCAAGTTGTAGGCAGAAATTGATGGACCACTTTTAGTTTTATTACTGCATACATCTACTAAGTTTGATCTTGAACAAACATGTTCACAGAAAATACAATGCAGTGGCCAATAGTATTATCTATTTAATATTGCCAATCCATCAATTGGCACAGCAGAGAACACACTCGATGGTACACTAGGCATGCCATTAGCCAATTCTTATGGGTTCAAATACCTACCTGAAAAGCCCATGGGGTTAAATATTGCAGGCGCAGAGTGAGAGCTGGGCAGGGTGGAGAACAGACTACTGGGGACGTTGTGGCCGCCCGTGGGCTTAGGGTTCAAGACGTCTACATACTGCTTGCGGGCTCCTGCAATGGGAATACACTCTGTCCATAAAAAATGTGCAATGGACAATATGTATTGTTAACATTTATTGAGAATCACTTACTGGTATACATACATGTAGGTTAACTGACTGTAGGCAAAGATGTTAGATCAACAATATGCATGACTTTCACTTTCTTGTAGGATCACTAACTAGTATCTTTATAAAATCTTATTCAGATATTATTACTGAGTAAAAACGTTTATCAATTGTTATTGCATTTTTTATAATCACTTATATATATAATTACTAAGTAACATGTATAGCTACGACATTTTATAAACACATATCTTTATACCAGTAATAATTTGCATACGTGTAGATGACAAATTTAGAAATGTACAGGAAAACCATTCCCATGGCTACTGGTAGTTCTAAACATATTTCTTTCTTTTCGAAAGAGGCTAAGCAATTTCTTTCAAATCTGCAATAAACTTGCCATAATAATGAATCAACCAAGCATTTTATTTATGGTTTGGCGGTAACTATATAATCATAATAAGTGTACTGGTATGATACAAGGGCAAGCAATTAATCTGAATCTCAAATTATCTTCTTCCATTGTATTGTCCAACACCAACCTAGACGCGGCATCATTGTATTCATAACTCACAAGATGCCATATATTCCCTATATGAACAACCCCACCCTAATTAACGCCCGCCCCCGTTAAAAAAAAAAAATACCCAAACCTCCATGCCTTATGAATGCCTTTATTTTGCTTAAACACTCAATACAAACACATGCCCAACACATGTTTTTGTACATCTTTGAAAGAAATGTTTCCTAAATGAGGTGCGCAGTCAAATTATTTGATGTTTTCTTTATACTGGTAAACCTGAAAGAATGCCAAGACCTGAACCCACGCTAACCTTATGAAAATGTAAGGCCCCCAGGGGTGTTAATTAGGGAATATACGGTATTTAAAATTTGCTATTATTTTTAAATCATAACATTTGCTTTAAAGAATATATTAACTTATAAAGAATACATCCTTATATATTTTTTTTGCATTATTTTTGTTACCAATAATAGGTATCATTCACAAAGGTAAAAAGTATACTTTTTTCACAATTTGTTTGCCTAAATTCACAATGGAAAAGTGGATAAAAAATTATGAAATCTTTGAAATGTTTAATGGTTGCATTGATCGTGTGTTTGTATTGTAAGTTTTATTAAACAGAAGAAAATCAATAGTATTAATTGAATTTTGATAAAAGTTAATATTTATCTTTTTTAATGATAGCAAATAATGTTCACAATTTTGGGGTTTTATGACGCATTTTCACAATTTCACATTAAAGCATATTCGAAAATCACTGAAAAAAAACACGAAAAAAAACACTGGCAGGACGTACTACCATTTGGAATATAGTACAAGTCAAACCTCAAACAGCGGGTTTGTGTATGCTGTTACAGTGAGAGAAAGCGAGTAAATGTGCAGTCAGGAAGTATTTTTAACTCTCTGAAAAACCTTAAAAAGACTCGTTCCAACAGAGACTTGGAGAACACACAGAACCAATACCTAAATGTTTACAAGTCCCTGTCTTACATGGAAAATAACTTTTTAGAATCGACTACGCATTTACATGTATTCTTACAATAGTCTAATCTAAATTAATTTAACACAGGTACTATCAAATTTCCAAATAATAAAGCTCAAGAGTGACTACAATTTAAACTGTCATAAACTTAACACCCATATAAGCAACCAATACATGCTTTAATTTTATCTTTCACCATACAACCAAACATTTGTATATGCAATCCATTTCCAAATACCCATATACCTTAACCAAAGGCTACCCACACATCCATATACATATAAACTCAATAATTAAACAAGAGCTATTTGCACAGCAGTTATGCCCCCTCTAGGTTAAAAGCACTCTTTCAAATATCAAGTTTGGTGAGGATTGGATGAAAACTGTTCGACATAATGTATACTGCTAAAAAGGCAAATTTTATATAAATCAAAGGCCATAACTCTGCAGTTCCTGTGGTGATTTGGCTAATTATGGAACTTGGCCAAGATATTATGGCCAAAAACATTTTCATGAAGTTTGGTGAGGATCAGATGAAAACTGTTGGATTGCGGAAACTAAAGTTTTCTATCGACTGACCGACAGACCGACAAACGGACTGACCAACTGACATAAGCAAACCAATTACCAGTACAGTTTTGGAAAAATAGCAAGTCTGGAAAAATTGCCATTTATAAAGATTGCTTTGTATTTTACTGACAAAGTGTATGCATTTTGTATTTGGCTCGGAGATGTGACAGGTATATATAAATATTACATTGTTTTTTTTCACGGCTAGAATAAGTCGGGTTATGAAATAGTATACAAACCAAGCTCTGAAAAAGCATACAAGAAAACAATTAGATAGCAACAAGCTTACAAGTCAACAGAATGAGAATAAAAGCAATGGCTGTAATATGCTGAAATAAAGAGTAGAGGCTAGTGTTGGGACATCGAATCGCAATTGCAACCCATCACGTGGTTGGAATCGGTCGCCGCATCCGATGCGATTTTACCGTTAATATTTAGTTTCAAATGTTATTTTGTATTATACATATTTGAGATGCATCTTGAGAAAATCGGTCTTAATGCATGTGCGTAAAGTGTCGTCCCGGATTAGCCTGTCCAGTCCGCTAATCTAGGACGACACTTTCCGCCTACATTGGATTTATGTTTTGAAGAGACTTTCTTGAAACAGAAAATACCATGAAAGCGAAAAGTGCTGTCCCGGATTAGCCTGTGTGGACTGCACCGGCTAATCCGGGATGGCACTTTACACACATGCATTAAGTCCGGATTTTCCACGACGCGCCTAATTTCTATTCTTTAACGTAGAAATATACTTAAATATGGATGAATGTTTGTTTTTTCTTTGCGCATCAATTGTAAATGTAAACAAATAACCAATAATTTTAATTACAGAACTTTTATTTAATAATCAAACTCTTATTTAAATTTTGAACATATTAAACAAGTCTTGAACAAGTACATTTAGCATGGGAAAACTGTAAACAAATTCAAAATGAATGTCGAATCCGATTATCAATTTTGTACCTGTTACATCGATAATCAACATAGAAAAAAGGTACACTCCGCTAATAGAATTTTTCTCATCATCGTCCCATCAATAGTACAGGCTACAAAAATTTCTGACAAAACCATGTTGATTGGGATAACTGTTTCAGGTCAATCGGTATTAACATCTTTATTCAGCATTTAGGGTTTTCAGTGGATCAATTAGTCTTTATCTTTAACAAAAAATAACATAAATAAAGAAATAACCCTCAGAATGAATGTTTACAATTTCCGGAATAACAACACATGCATGAAAATTAAAGGAAAACAACAAGCGCTGTCATTCCAATCGGAGAGATTATCCAGATAAATTAAGGAAATATTTTGAGTACCTGGCAAAGTGCAAAATTATGACAGTTCTTATGCAACAAATATGGCAGAAGCATAGTATTGCACTTAATCTCTTTCTTCTATGAAAAGTTGTTGTTTTTAGAAAATTTTGGTTATAAATTCATACTTTTAGTTCATTATTAATGCACTGAGCTATCAGAAGTATTTTTCACCTCACTCAAGTTAGCAATATGACTATATGAGGCCCGTCGTAGGAAAACTGGACTTAATGCATGTGCGTAAAGTGTCGTCCCGGATCAGCCTGTGCAGTCCGCACAGGCTAATCCGGGACAACAGTTTACGCACATGAATTAAGTCCGGTTTTCCCACGACGTGCCTCATATGTAACTTACCAAATCCCTTGGAGTGTTTCCTGGAAAACTTGTTAGCCCCTGATGGTGGGAAATCACTGTTACCATGGTCACCAAGGATGGAACCCTCGTAAGTGGATACACCCATCGGCTTTGATGTCATGCCTGCATGTAAAGCAAACATTGTGTTTATATATTTGCAATAACTATGGTCATAGCACCACATATTTAATTAAGCAGTAAGTCGAAGTTTAGGAGAAATACATGTACATTGAAATTATACTGATAACAGAAAAAGCAAACAAACACAATATCCAATAAAATTACTTTTCATGTTTTTCAGAAGAATTGTAGTTTATTGGTTCCAGATACCAAAACAAATCAGACATCCTGAATATTAATGCTGCTTTATTTGATTAATATGTTGATAGAACTGTTTCATAAGTGTATTGAATTACACTGCCATTGTACAAGCTCTATTCTTATCTGACCTGTTCCGGGAAGTTCGTGGTCCTTAGGAGGTGGGGCCGCAGGGGCTTCCTCTTTGTCGTCCCCATCCTTGTCTACCCAGCGCTTCTTAACGGGGTCCCAGACAATCTTAAAGAGAAACAGGCATTATAACAGTTGAAAGAAAACTACTTTCTACAATCTTAAAGAGAAACAGGCATTATAACAGTTGAAAGAAAACTACTTTCTACAATCAGTAAATTATTGCTTTAAAGAGCAATACAAATGCAAATCTTCGAATGGCGTTTTCATTATTCAAAGAGCATTCATTCAGTCAAATTTTCAAATAGTTTTTCCATCCTTACTTGTAACAAGTCTACCTTGAATTTCATTGGCCAATATTATCAGTCTGGTCTAAGCTTGAGACTGAGAACTATCATTGTCATGGGCCCAGACAGATTCTTTACATACCGTAGGTTCCTTATCATCCGGTAACTTCATTTCGTTTTTACGAGAAAACAGGCCTCCTATTTTGGCTAAAAACCCACCTCCCCCTGCTGCCGGCTTCTGCTTGCTTCCACCCTGCAAAACAAGAAATATATGGTTTGGTTGGTTGTTTTCATGTGTCATACAATCACAAAGTAAGTGCATGATAAACAATAAATACTGTTAAAGCTATGCAAGTTAAGTTACGATTAAATAAAAGATGATGTCTTTTTAGCAATAATGTTAAATTGCTGATGGCATATGGATGAGGAAGGAGAGGTAACCTATACTAATACTTCGTGCTCAGGTTAGCTAAAATCACAAAGTTTATTTTTCAAATAAAAATCAATCTTACCAGATTATCTTTACCACTGGCATCAGGCTTCGACTGTGATTGGTTCACGTTTCGACCTCCAGACAGATGCCTGTCGCGGCCCGAACCACTACCAGTACTGCTCTCGGAAATCGTACGAGGGCGCAATTTTGGGGCTATAATTCTCGTCTGAGCGGGCTGAAGGTCAAATATACTCGGCTGATAGGAGGAGAAATTTCCAGAGTTATGACCGCCCATGGTATCTTCGTGTTCTTCTTGGGAAATGCTAGAGTTGGATGCGATGCTGCTACGTTTAGCAGACTGGTTCGACTGCGTTGTGATGGCGGAGTTTTGGCTTTCCCCGAGGTTGACATCTTGTGGGAAACCAGTCGGCTTGTGTTGGCCATGTGACCAGTGATTGGCGTTCTGATTAGGCACTGAAAATGTATATTACCTTGTAAGATGTGATTGAAAACTAAAGCTGGGCTATTCAAGCATGCACTGTTTTGGACCAGTATCACTTGGCTTAAAGCTTGATTAAGTAGTTTCACTGTATTCAAATTATGCATATGCTACCAAATATTCTTTGGTAATTGGAATTATTATTTTTATTACGTACTTGATGATATCTTCACTAACAATTTCAAAACAAAATTCAAATACTTACGTCATTAAACAACTAATTATTTATCATTAAAATAATGGTAAATACTAAAACTCTAAAACATTCTATTTTCAATAATTTACAAACATACTGTATGGCTGAAATTGGCCAGCGGGCTGATCAAAGCTAGCTGCATTCTGATTGGCTGCCTCTGTCTGTGCTTGATTCTCATTGGTCACCTGTTCCTGCCACTGCGTCTGCCCAAAGGAACCTGGAATATAAAAAAATACTATGAAGATTTGAAAGGGGGAAAAACCAGAGCATTATGAAACACTGCACCAGGCAATGTTCATACACAAGGCAGCCATTAAAATCAAAGACTTACAGTGGAAAACAAGAGGGCCATGATGGCCCAAAGCACTCACCTGAGAACTGGTACAGATGAACACCATACTGTTGTGACAGGTTTGAAAATTAAGGTATCTGAACAATATGCAGAGGGGATAGGATCAATTTTGATTTAAAACATCGGTTAGTGCAATGGCCTAACTAAAGTACGAGTTGGGTAGTGGATGTGCGTTTTTTTTGCTAATGGTTCTCAAATCATTTTTCTCGATATTCTTACCTGACCCTTTTTCATTAAGTCATTGACAAATCTGGGTAATGCAGAAACAGTAGATTTTGATGTCTTTTTCCCAAACAGTTTTGGAGAACTAGTTGCAATGCGATAATTGTGATGGCTATGCTATAAGGTGAAGTTTTGCTTTTTCATTGATAATTTTCTGTCCAATGATGATAAATGATGTTAATGCAGGCTCTGAAGACATCAATGTTGCATGTACAAATAACTGCATGCAAGTCTTGCAACTGTTGGAAATCAAATTTTATGGTCATGTGCAAGTTTGTTCAACATTGCATCAAAAATCGTGTGTGCAAGCCAATCATTGATAACTTATTGATGTCTTTTTCCAAGCACATGGGGCAATAACTCTGGTGTTTCTGGTCCGATCATGCTTTTATTCCACTTCACCTGTAGTCTTACGTTCATAGACGAACTGTACACGATCGGTGAAGATTGGATGAAAAATGAAGTCTCTATCCTCAATAATGTCCATTTTTGCATATTTTTTTCACAAACAAAGGGCAATAACTCTGGTGTTTCTGGTCCGATCTTGCTTATATTCAACTTCACCCTTAATCTTACGGTTAGAGACAAACTGTGCAAGATTGATGAAGATTGGAAGAAAAATGAAGTCTCTATCCTGAATAATGTCCATTTTTATATATATTTTTTAAACAAAGGGCAATAACTCTGGTGTTTGAAACATGATCTGGCCCATTTTTGGCGTCTGCTGAGATCTGATGGTCATACACAAACTGTGAAAGTTTGGTTAAGATTGGATAAAAAATAAAGTCGCTATGTTGGAAAATGGCATTTTTGCATTTTTTTTGCATGAAAAAAGGGCAGTAACTCTGGTGTTACTGGTGTGATCTGAATAACAATCCCATACGAGATTTTATTGTCATACACAAACTGTGCAAGTTAGGTCAAGACTGAATAAAAAATGTAGTCTTTATTGCGATAACGGTCCAAATTGTTGACGGCATACGGACGCCGGACACCGCCGGAGAGGTCCCCTATACCTATACTAAAAACAAAAACATTTTCAATTTTCACACAAGGCAATTTTAGTTTAAACCTATTTATTTAAGCCTGATTGCACCGAAAGTCTTGGGCTTATACAGAAACTCTTGAGTCTGTTTCCTTGAAGGAAACCAGTATTTGGTGTATTTAGAAAGATCTTGAGAACGCTCCCTGAGTGCAGACATGGCGAAAGACCGTCGGCCCGTCGGACATTGCCGACGAAAATTTTAAAAGGCCGACGGTGAAATCCAATATCGTCGGACTTACTGTCCGGTAATTTTTTTGTTTCCATTTCCAAAGTTTGTAACCTCTTCGCAGTTTTCACAACAAAATTATTTCGCAGTTACCTGTTCCTGTGTATTCGGATTCGTTGCCATACGTAAACAAGTGAGTTTTTAATACGAACAGTGTGTGTTTTGCGAAAATATTTATCGAAATCTATCGTACATTTTCGGTGATATTCAAGTGTTATAAGTACAAACCATGAGTGCCTTCGACAAATTAAAATATGTTAAGGGGGCAATGCCGAATAAAAAAACAACTGCTCCGTCAGATAAAACGCATTCCCCACCCACCAAAGTCACCAAATACTAACGTAAATTTCAATCTTCATGGTGTGAAGGGCGTCCAAAGGATTTGACACAAACTTGTGATTCCTCATTGTACTGGAGGTGTACTATATTCTATAAAGTGATGAAAAATGTTCAATTTTGTGTATGTCATTATATTGAAAAAATAAAAGTAAAGTTAAATATTGGCACATTAAAATTTAAGAATAAAAACTCTTAAGTGGTGAATGTTAAATACCAAAAGTTGAGGCCTGTGAAGTTCACAACTGGCCTGTAAATTTTTCCTCTCCGTAGGACAGTCTGGCCTGTAAATTGTGACGGTCTTTCGCCATGTCTGTGAGTGGGGATCGAACCAGAGACCTCCCAGTCGCAAGGCGGACACCATATCCACTACACCATTGTGATCCTTAAATTTTAGTCATACATGTAGAAATGCATTAACAAGAGGGCCATGATGGCCCTAGGTCGCTCACCTGAGTTTAAGGCATCATAATGGCTAATAACAAGAGGGCAAAATGGCACTAAACCCCTTACCAGAGTATAAAAATCTGGGCCTTGAAGGTTTAGAAGTTTTTTTAGTCTATATAAACCATGTGACCCACAGGGCGTGGCCACTTTTTACCCCAGGGGCATAATTTGCAAAATATTTGTAGTGGACCATTATTCAATGTTACATAACAAACATGAAACCACTGGGCCTTGCGGTTTCAGAGAAGATTTTTAAGTCATTTTGCTATTTAAATGTATATAAACCATGTGACCCCTAGGGGCATCATTGGAACAATCTGTGTAGAAGACCACTCCACAATGTTTCACGCAAAATATAAAACCTCTGGGCCTTACAGTTTCGAAAAGGAAGATTTTGAAGGCCCACTTGCCATATAAGTTTATATAAACCATGTGACCCCCGGGTCATGGCCACTTTTTACCCAAGGGGCATACTTTGAACAATCTTTGTAGAGGACTTTTATACAATGTTACATATCAAATACGAAAACACTCCGGTTTCAGGGGAGATTTTAAAGTCATTTTGCTATTTAAGTCTATATAAAAAAATGTGACCCCCAGGGCGGGCTAGTTTTGACCCCTGGGTCATCATTTGAACAATCTTTGTAGAGCACAACTATACAATGTTACATACCATATAGAAAACCTCTGGGCATAGCAGTTTCAGAGGAGGAGATTTTTGAAGTCATTTTGCTATTTAAGTCGATATAAACCATGTGACCCCCGGGTTGTGCACAATTTTGACCCCAGGGTCATCATTTTAACAATCTTTGTAGAGGACCACTACCATAATTACTCAGTCATAAGTCGAGATTTTAAGCCTCTTAAATCGTGGTTACAAAGTACATTCGACCAGGGTTGGCATAAAACCTGGGTTTCATAGTATTGATCGACCCGGGCGGGTAATACTGGGAAAAACCGGGATTTACAGGGTTTTACTGGGCAATACTGGGGAAAAAAGATATTGCACAATTATGTTTGCATTACATACTAATACTGAGTTTCTACATTATAAACACATATCTATTAACGATTATAAACTGTAAGTTACATGGTTTATTTCTATTTCATGTGGAAACATATTGATAATTTCTTTTCTTTTTCAAAAAATTTAAGTTTGATCTTTTGGTCAGTCTGGACAATACATTATTGCTTGGCATCTGTGGTTGAACTCTCATTCATTTTATTTTTCTCAGTATATACTAGTGTATAATGTAACAGAATTATGTTTACGAAAGAAAAAGAAGAAATGAATGTATTAAAGATATTTGACAATTCTAACATATTTTTATGTTATAAAATATTTTAGTCAATATCATGTTGCAACAAAACCCTATTGCAGTCCCATGCAGTACATTAAATTAATGACATAATATTGTGATATCATTTATGACCTATCCACAATATGTACAGCCTCTTAAACAAACACAAACGTTGATTGAATTGACAGGTGCAAGTGCTAAAAAAACAATTAAACTGGACCCCTTGAATAAACATTAGACCTATCTCAATGTGGGGTCAGGCAAAAGGCCCATGTCAAGTAGGGGCCTTCTCCAAACCATGAAAACATGCAGTGATTGGCACCTTAAGTGTCTGATTTCTGCTGTTAATTGTGCATCAGTATAAAAATAATTATTCTTTATTGCTTCAGCATTATTAATCATGCTTTGAAAGTGAAAAAAAAAGCAAGTAATGAAAATAGAAGATAAAAGTGATTTGTCCAGTAATCCCAGGTATTGCCCAATATCAGATTATAATAATATTGACCAGGCTGGGGTTATTGTCCAGACAGAGAAGGCCTCCCTAAGTTTTATTGTTTACACAAAAAAAGAATAGTTCAATGCAAGAAAAAAAGAAGGATGAATAACTTAAATAAGTGTAGACATATTTCAATATCAAGGAGAATCATTTCACAAACATTATAGAAAATATATGATAAGCGTTGCCATAAAAAATGAATGAATGAACCAGTGGATATGCGCAGGCACTTACAAACATACTGTAACTATGCATATACTGGATCTGCAAAACTAAACAAGTCATTTTCTTAATGACATAAGTCAACTGAGCATTTAGATTTTTAAAAATTAAAACTGCAAATTAACTGAAGAAAAAATAGTATTGCCCAGTATTACCCACTTTCAGAGAATTGACCGGAGCGGGAAAAAACGGTAAAACCCGGGGGTGGGTAATTCGTGCCAACCCTGCATTCGACTCATGAGGCAGTTCACAAAAAATCGTAGCATATTATATTGAAATATTTGTCATTTCTTACCTGCATATTTGCTAATCCACACACTATAATCAATTCATATTTATCACAGTTTGCCCTTTCTATTAATTACCGACAATTAAGACAAAATGCATAACTGTTTCATTATTAAATAAGATGCAAACTGTGAATGAAACTATCTACTCTATTTTAATTGACTTAATTTCCCCACTTTAGGCCCCAGCTAGACCATCAGCCACCAATAAAAAATCAATAAACCTGCAGTTCAAACCCATGATTTTTGTGTATAGCATATTGCTAATTAAACTGGCTGGAACCGGTTTTTGTGTACATCAAGATCTGCTAAAGAGGATTTGAAAGTGATTTCAGCTTCAAGGCATTTACTGCAGACTGCACCATATACCTACTTATTAGGGCATACTCTGGCCAATTTTCAGATGGTGTTTTAAGATCATTCTAACTCGACTTATGGAATGGTTATTATTAGAAATACGTTTCTGGAATGAATTTTAGCTTCTTGACTTAGGAGACATTTACACTTATGACTTGGTATTTACGGTATACAATGTTACATACAAAATATAAAACCTCTAGGCCTTGAGATTTCAGAGATTTGTAAAGTCATTTTGCTATTTAAGTCAATATAAACCATGTAACACCTGGGGTGTGGCCAGTTTTTACCTCAGGGGCATTATTTGAACAAAGTTTGTAGAGGACCACTATACAATGTTACATACCAAATATAAAACCTCTGTGTCAAGCGGTTTTAGAGAAGAAGATTTTAAAAGTTTGATTGGTATTTTAAGTCTATATAAACCATGTGACCCCTGGGGTGTGGCCAGTTTTGACCCCAGGGGCATCATTTAAACAATCTTTGTAGAGGACTACTATACAATGTTTCATACCGAATATAAAACCTCTGGGCCTTGCAGTTTCAAAGGAGAAGATTTTAAAGTCATTTTGCTATTTAAGTCTGAATAAACCATGTGTCCCCCGAGGTGTGGCCAGTTTTGACCCCAGGGGGATCATTTGAACAATCTTTGTAAATGACCACTATTCAATGTTACCAACCAAATATGAAACCTCTAGGCCTTGAAGTTTCAGAGGAGAAGATTTTTGAAGTCATTTTGCTATACAAGTCTATATAAACCATATGACCCTCGGGGCGTGGCCAGTTTTGACCCCAGGGGCATTATTTGAACAATCTTTGTAGAGGATCACTAGAGGATGTCATATATCAAATATTAAAGCTCTGAGCCTTGCGGTTTCATAGGAGAAGATTTTTAAAGTTATTTTGCTATACAAGTCTATATAAACCATGTGACCCCAGGGGCATTATTTGAACAATCTTTGTAGAGAACCACTATACAATGTTGAATACCAAATATGAAACCTCTGGGCCTTGCTGTTTCAGAGGAGAAGATTTTTAAAGTTATTTTGCTATATAAGTCTATATAAACCATGTGACCCCCGGGGCGTGGCCAGTTTTGACCCCAGGGGCATTATTTGAACAATCTTTGTAGAGGACCACTAGAGGATGTCACATATCAAATATGAAAGCTCTGAGCCTTGCGGTTTCATAGGAGAAGATTTTTAAAGTTTTTACTTTTAAATCTATTTTTAGCTGTGGTGACCTACATATGCAGTGGACCGGAAAGATTTGAACAACTTTGAAAGAGGTCCACCCAAGGATCATTCCTGTGAAGTTTGGTGAAAATCTGCCAAGCGGTTTAGGAGGAGATGTTGTTTAAATGAAAAGTTGACGACGCACACACACACGCACAGACGCACGCACGACGGACAACGGGCGATCACAAAAGCTCACCATGAGCACTTTGTGCTCAGTTGACCTAAAAATAAAGACATTAAGATTATTTGTATAAAAGTAACATATACATGTACAACTGGTTTTGTTTTCAAGGTTATTGGCAAGGAAAAAAATTGGCAAAGTTGCAAAACAAGAAGACTGAGGTTTTATAAGTACCGAAAATGTCCTTACAAGACTCATTTGATACTATATGAAGGCTCTTCAAGAATAATTTAACATTACCATCTGCCTGATGCTGGTAAGTCTGCTCCCCGTGCTGGTACTGATGTTGGTTGTCTGTCCCTTGCACAAGGTAGCCAGTTGTCTCCCCTGCCTGGGCCCCTGACCCCTGGGCATCCGTGGCATACATATGGGTCCCATCATAGTGCTGACTGTACTGCCCTTCAGTTCCCTAGGGGATAGAAATGGAAGGACGTTTCCACAAATGTCAATCATATGCAAAGTATTTTATCCTAGGGGAGCATAAAAATCACAAGGATTAATTCCTCAATATGAAGGGTGACTCCAATTTGGGAACAAAATCACAAGGATTAATTCCTCAATATGAAGGGTGACTCCAATTTGGGAACAAAATCACAAGGATTAATCCTCAATATGAAGGGTGACTCCAATTTGGGAACAAAATCACGATTAATTCCTCAATATGAAGGGTGACTCCAATTTGGGAACAAAATCACAACGATTAATTCCTCAATATGAAGGGTGACTCCAATTTGGGAACAAAATCACAAGGATTAATTCCTCAATATGAAGGGTGACTCCAATTTGGGAACAAAATCACAACGATTAATTCCTCAATATGAAGGGTGACTCCAATTTGGGAACAAAATCACGATTAATTCCTCAATATGAAGGGTGACTCCAATTTGGAACAAAATCAAAAGGATTAATTCCTCAATATGAAGGGTGACTCCAATTTGGGAACAAAAGGAGGCCTTTAAGTGACATGTTCTTTCCTACGAAAAATCTTTTTATGATAAACACAAAATAAAGTGTTATTTTTTTAGCTACAGGTATGAAACCTTTTCGCTAGTATGCAGTCTTATGTATCTGCGTGATGCAGTGTTCTGCACATTACACTTATGCTTTTGAACATAGAGACATAAACTTTCTGTTGGAAATATATGAACACAAACATACCTGGTAAGCCTGACCTTCATAGATCCCGTTGGCATACTGCGGATCATGGGCGTATGTGCCTGCCACTGTGTTACCCACATAGGACGCATCCTGCAAAAACAGAAGTATAAACTTGGAAAGTGTTGATAGTTTTAACAAAAGACTGTTTGAAACTGGTATATCATAATTTATAGTATGCACTTGTTTGAAAGTGGTATTGGTATATAATAATTTATAATTTCAAAAGGACATGTCATTTTGCAAAATCAAAACATACTCATATTTATGTTTTAATGCCAACCTAGTTTATAGCCATGAATACATGCACTATTTTATTAATGCAAGTTAATTTATAAAAACACCACCATAACCCTGTTATTCAAATCCCACCTGTGGGATTGCATGTTCGCCACTCTGCATGTACATGCCGACCTCCCCACTTTCACTGCTGGCCGTAGTGCGACCCCCGAAGTATGCCGGAGTTGCAGTTCCGGACTGAGGCTGTATTGCACCTTCCTAGAACCAAATGGAGTTTGAAGTATTTTTATTGTGTATATAACAGCAAAATAATACATAAATATAACTTTGGTAGAGTGTAACGGGCTATACAGTAGGTCAGAGTTGTGGCCCCTGACTGTGGCTGTATTGCAACTTCCTAGAAACAAATATATAATGCTTAGCAAATGGACTTGAAAGAATTTTTATACTGTATATAGAGACAAAATAATACATAAATATCACTTTGGCATAGTGAAAACGACTACCGAAGTAAGTCATAGTTGTGGCCCTTGGTAGACACTGTATTGCACCTTACGAGAAAACAACACATGTATATTACTTAGCAAATGGAGTTTAAAATATTCTTATTGTGTATAAAGAGTCAAAATAATAACATAAATATCACTTTGGCATAGTGAAAATGACTACCGAAGTAAGTCAGAGTTATGGCCCTTGATAGACACAGTAATGCACCTTCCTAGAAATAACACATGTATATTACTTAGCAAATGGAGTTTAAAATATTCTTATGGTGTATGAAGAGTCAAAATAATAACATAAATATAACTTTGGCATAGTGAAAAAGAGTTTTCTCTTTTTTGTGCCAGAATTGCGGCCCCTGTATTACACTGTCCTATACAAGAACAGCACAACAGTTCACTAACTATATGCCTAATATTTTGCAACTATAAAATCAGTAATCCAGAGAACTTGTAAACAGAACACTGTTATTCAAGTATGGGGTTGCACCATTTTCATTCGAGGCAAATATTCCATACACTTTTTATCTAAATGCTATTGCATAATATAATCCATCCAAAACACAGAAACACTAAATTTTATTCCGATTTCATGTATTTTAAACTGCAAAACACTCGCGTTCTGGTTTGACTACATTGTGTAAACTTACAACTCAAAATGAATGACGTAGTTGGTGTGACGTAATTTAAATCTTAAACAACCAATATAATCTGCTTTAAAACAAAAGCAGATTTACTATGTCATTTTCGTGTTGTACTGACATCAGCAAATAAGATTTATTAATATTTTACTTTTGCTTTTTTAAAAAGGTGATTAAGAAATAGAGAACTATTTTTTCCGGGTAGTACGCATTCATGCAAGCTAGTTATTAGGTCGAGGCCCGTCTAGATTTTTTTAAAACTGAAAACTTTAGTGTTTGGTGTTTTTAAATTTAATTGAATAGAAATCAGGATAAATAGAATACACGGTAGGTGCCGGGAAGGAGAAAGCTTATCCGGTTCGGCCCGAAAACAAAAATAGGGCTCGATAAAGCTCTCCCTATTTTTATTTTCTAAGCCTCACCGGATACACTTTCTCCATCCCGGCACCAACCATGTATTCTCTATAGATCGGCATTGGCGGCCGGAATCTGGCACATGTTAAAGTTTCAAAATTAAATTCACATCTAGTCGATACTTCTATTTTGAAAACACAATACTATTTCATTATTAAAACAAGAGGGCCCTGAGGGCCCTAGGATGCTCACCTGAGACCTTGTAACCCAATTGGAATTTGCATCCCCGAGGCATGGCTTATATTTATCTCATGGGCATAAGTTGAACAACCTTGAACAAACCTCTGGGCCTTGCGGTTTCAGGTAAAGATTTTTAAAGTCATTTTGCTATCTAAGTCTATATAAACCATGTGACCCCTCGGGGGGTGGCCAGATTTGTCCCCAGTGGAATAATTTGAACAATCTTTGAAGAGGACCACTATGCAATGCTACGTACCAAATATAGGAAAGCTGCGGCCCTTGCTGTTTCAAAGGAGATGATTTTTAAAGTCATTTTGCTATTTAAGTCTATATAAACCATGTGACGCCCCGGGCTTGACCAGTTTTGACCCCAGGGGCATACTTTGAACAATATTTGTGGAGGACCACTATACAATGTTACATACCAAATATGAAACCTCTAGGCCTTGCGGTTTCAGATGAGAAGAATTTTAAAGTCATTTTGCTATTTAAGTCTATATTAACCATGTGACCTCTGGGATGTGGTCTGTTTTG
The DNA here is from genome assembly GCA_027627225.1 of Congeria kusceri. Taxonomy (NCBI): domain Eukaryota; kingdom Metazoa; phylum Mollusca; class Bivalvia; order Myida; family Dreissenidae; genus Congeria; species Congeria kusceri. The sequence goes on along the minus strand of CM051037.1, from coordinate 20,437,675 downwards.
ACCCATGGGGCATAATTTGAACAATCTTTGTAGAGGACCACTATGGGATGTTAAATACCAAATATAAAACCTCTGGGCGTTGCGGTTTCGGAAGAGAAGATTTTTCAAGACATTTTGCAATTTAAGTTTATATAAATCATGTGATCCCCGGGGCGTGGCCAGTTTTGACCCCAGGGCCATAATTTGAACAATCACTATACAATGTTACATACCAAATAACAAACCTCTAGATCTTTCGGCTTCTGAGGAGAAGATTTTTAAAGTCATTTTGCTATTCAAGTCTATATAAATCATGTGACCCCCGGGGCGTGGCCAGTTTTGACCCCAAGGGCATAAATTGAACAATATTTGTAGAGAACCACTGTAGGATGTTACATACCAAATATGAAACCTCTGGGCCTTGCGGTTTCAGAGAAGATGATTCTTAGACATTTTGCTATTCAAGTCTATATAAACCATGTGACCCCGGGCGTGGCCAGTTTGGACCCCAGGGGCATTATTTTAACAATCTTTGTAGCGACCACTATAGTATGTTACATACCAAACATGAAAACTCTGGGCCTTGTGGTTTCAGAGGAAAAGATTTTTAAAGTCATTTTGCTATATATTCTAAATAAACCATGTGACCCCCGGGGCGTGGCCTGTTTTGACCCCAGGGGCATTATTTGAACAATCTTTGTAAAGGACAACTTAAGGATGTTGCATACCAAATATGAATACTCTGGGCTTTGCAGTTTCAGAGGAGAAGATTTTTAAAGTAGTTTTGCTATATATTCGATATAAACCATTCGACCCCCAGGGTGTGGCCAGTTTTGACCCCATGGGCATAATTTTAACAAACTTTGTTGAGGACCACTATAGGATGTTACATACCAAATATAAAACCTCTAGGCCTTGTGGTTTCAGAGAAGATTTTTAAAGTCATTTTGCTATATATTCTTTATAAACCATGTGACCCCCAGGGCGTGGCCCGTTTTGACCTCAGGGGCATAATTTGAACAATCTTTGTAGGGGACCACTATAGGATGTTACATACCAAATATGAAACCTCTGGGCCCTGAGGTTTCAGAGAATAAGATTTTTAAAGTTTACACTTTTAAAATCTATTTTTAGCCCTGGTGACCTACGTATGCAGCGGACCGGAAAGATTTGAACAACTTTGAAAGAGGTTCATCCAAGGATCATTCCTATGAAGTTTGGTGAAAATCTGCCAAGCGGTTTAGGAGGAGATGTTGTTTGAATGAAAAGTTGACGATGCACGCACACACGAGACAACGGGCGATCACAAAAGCTCACCATGAGCACTTTGTGCCCAGCTGAGCTAAAAATAGCACACTGTATACACCTGGCTGGAATGTGGTCTGCTGTATTAATTTTGTGTGTTACAGGCTGATTGAAATTACAGTGCTGCAGTATAAACAATGTAGTCAGTTTTGGACCACTATACTAAGTTACATACCAAATATAAAACCTCCGGGCCTTGTGGTTTCAGAGGAGAAGATTTTAAAGTCATTTTGCTATTTAAATGTATATAAACCATGTGACCCCCAGGGTATGGCCAATTTTTAACCCAGGGACATCATTTAAACAATCTTTGTACAGGACCATCATACAATGTTACCAACCGAATATGAAACCTCTAGGCCTTGCAGTTTCTGAGGAGAAGATTTTTAAAGTCATTTGGCTATTTAAGTTTGTATAAACCATGTGACCCCCGGGGTGTGGCCAGTTTTGACCCCAGGGGCATCATTTGAACACTCTTTGTAGAGGACCACTATACAATGTCACATACCAAATATAAAACCTCTGGGCCCTATGGTTTCAGAGATTTTTAAATTCATTTTGCTATTTAAATGTATATAAACCATGTGACCTCCGGGGCGTGGCCAATTTTGGACCAAGGGACATCATTTAAACAATCTTTGGAGAGGACCATTATACAATGTTACCAACCGAATATAAAACCTCTAGGCCTTGCAGTTTCAGAGGAGAAGATTTTAAAGTCATTCGGCTATTTAAGTTTGTATAAACCATGTGACTCCCGGCGTGTTGCCAGTTTGGACCCCAGGGGCATCATTTGAACAATCTTTGTAGAGGACCGCTATACAATGTTACTTACCAAATATGAAACCTCTGGGCCTTGCGGTTTCAGAGAAGAAGATTTTTAAAGTCATTTTGCTATTTAAGTCTCTTTAAACCATGTGACCCCTGGGGTGTGGCCAGTTTTGACCCCAGGGGCATCATTTGAACAATCTTTGTAGAGGACCACTATACAATGTTACATTCCAAATATGAAACCTCTAGGCCTTGCGGTTTCAGAGGAGAAGATTTTTAAAGTCATTTTGCTATACAAGTCTATATAAACCATGTGACCCCTGGGGCGTGGCCAGTTTTGACCCCAGGGGCATCATTTGAGCAATCTTAGTAGAGGACCACTAGAGGATGTCACATATCAAATATGAAAGCTCTGAGCTGTGCGGTTTCATAGGAGGAGATTTTTAAAGTTTTCACTTGTTAAATATATTTTTAGCTGTGGTGACCTACATATGCAGCGGACAGGAAAGATTTGAACAACTTTGAAAGAGGTCCACCCAAGGATCATTCCTGTGAAGTTTGGTGCAAATCTGCCACGCGGTTTAGGAGGAGATGTTGTTTGAATGAAATGTTGACGACGTACGCACACACGCACGCACACACGCACGCACGACAGACAACGGGCGATCACAAAATTTCACCATGAGCACTTGGCTACAAACTACGTCAATTTCTGTTCGTAAATTGTGCGTTTTGTTTGTTTTGTGTAGCGTGCAATGTTGTTATGCCCTTCAATTAAAGTACCCCAATTAAACATTTGATTTGCGTGAAGGTAAGTAGGTGTTAAGGCTGACTGGTGTATGGTAAACCCGTAAATTGCTATGTTTCAGTAAAACACGCAATGTGCTAATCAAATGCACATAAACACAAAACCAAGGATGGATTGATGTTACTATATATTTATTTTAATTGGCATTGTTACTGGTAGAAAACCATCTCTTATCAAGAGGGACGCACCTAATTGGCATAATCGTTTGTGACATCTTGTTTGTTTAATAGGCCTGTCAAAGTTAGTGTGGTGTGAAAGCACCACCTGTTATTTTATGATAATCCGACCGAGGGCTGTGTTTATGACACACCCGCAGTACGAGGTGGAGACCTCCTGTAGAGGCCTATAGCTGTGTTGTATTAATAATATACATGCAAGAAGGGCGTTCGTATGCTTAAAAAAAACGAGAAAAATCGGATTTGCAATTTGTATACTAATATTCGGTTACTAACTTGGTAACCAGTTATTAACATAGTAACCGGATAACCGGTTATCCGGATATTCGTTGACATCACTAGTATAAAAACTATTTTTACTAAACTGTCGTCAGAACATATCTCAAATTGCACGAGAGTTGCATGCAGTGCCCTCAGTCACTCTGGATCCTGTGCATACCTCAAATTGCACGAGAGTTGCATGCAGTGCCTTCAGCCACTCTGGATCCTGTACATACCTCAAACTGCACGAGAGTTGCATGCAGTGCCCTCAGCCACTCTGGATCCTGTACATACCTCAAACTGCACTTGAGTTGCATGCAGTGCCTTCAGCCACTCTGGATCCTGTACATACCTCAAATTGCACGAGAGTTGCATGCAGTGCCCTCAGTCACTCTGGATCCTGTGCATACCTCAAATTGCACGAGAGTTGCATGCAGTGCCTTCAGCCACTCTGGATCCTGTACATACCTCAAACTGCACGAGAGTTGCATGCAGTGCCTTCAGCCACTCTGGATCCTGTACATACCTCAAACTGCACGAGAGTTGCATGCAGTGCCTTCAGCCACTCTGGATCCTGTACATACCTCAAACTGAACGAGAGTTGCATGCAGTGCCCTCAGTCACTCTGGATCCTGTACATACCTCAAACTGAACGAGAGTTGCATGCAGTGCCCTCAGTCACTCTGGATCCTGTGCATACCTCAAATTGCACGAGAGTTGCATGCAGTGCCTTCAGCCACTCTGGATCCTGTACATACCTCAAACTGCACGAGAGTTGCATGCAGTGCCCTCAGCCACTCTGGATCCTGTACATACCTCAAACTGCACGAGAGTTGCATGCAGTGCCTTCAGCCACTCTGGATCCTGTACATACCTCAAATTGCACGAGAGTTGCATGCAGTGCCCTCAGTCACTCTGGATCCTGTGCATACCTCAAATTGCACGAGAGTTGCATGCAGTGCCTTCAGCCACTCTGGATCCTGTACATACCTCAAACTGCACGAGAGTTGCATGCAGTGCCTTCAGCCACTCTGGATCCTGTACATACCTCAAACTGCACGAGAGTTGCATGCAGTGCCTTCAGCCACTCTGGATCCTGTACATACCTCAAACTGAACGAGAGTTGCATGCAGTGCCCTCAGTCACTCTGGATCCTGTACATACCTCAAACTGAACGAGAGTTGCATGCAGTGCCCTCAGTCACTCTGGATCCTGTGCATACCTCAAATTGCACGAGAGTTGCATGCAGTGCCTTCAGCCACTCTGGATCCTGTACATACCTCAAACTGCACGAGAGTTGCATGCAGTGCCCTCAGCCACTCTGGATCCTGTACATACCTCAAACTGCACGAGAGTTGCATGCAGTGCCTTCAGCCACTCTGGATCCTGTACATACCTCAAATTGCACGAGAGTTGCATGCAGTGCCCTCAGTCACTCTGGATCCTGTGCATACCTCAAATTGCACGAGAGTTGCATGCAGTGCCTTCAGCCACTCTGGATCCTGTACATACCTCAAACTGCACGAGAGTTGCATGCAGTGCCCTCAGTCACTCTGGATCCTGTACATACCTCAAACTGCACGAGAGTTGCATGCAGTGCCCTCAGCCACTCTAGATCATGTACATACCTCAAACTGCACGAGAGTTGCATGCAGTGCCCTCAGCCACTCTGGATCCTGTACATACCTCAAACTGCACGAGAGTTGCATGCAGTGCCCTCAGCCAATCTGGATCCTGTACGTCCTCCTCCTCCTCCATACGGGGATCACTGAACTTCAACTGGCTGGACAGCTGAAACACACTGGTATATTTACACTCATGTCGCAAATAATGAGTTGTTGTACATTTGGACAACTGGATCCACAACTGGATCAGCCCAGATGACGCACTATATGCCATAAATACCCAATCAAAACTTGAGAAGTTTAAATGCATAATTCAATATTACCCCATTTATACAGACTTTGAAAACCTTTACAACTCAATGGCTGAAAATAATGCAAATCAAATGTCAATAGCTATTAAGAGCCAAATATTGTAACTTCTATTGAGTGGAAGTCAGGCCAAAAAAAAATTCAGTGTTTTGGGCAACCTGACCCTTCCTAGCGAAAAAAAACCAGACCCTAGTTTTTAGCGATGATTATTTTCCATTAAATCCATATTCATCAGATTTCAGATAATTTTCAATGCTTTTTACCAAAATGTGTCTTTAAACAAAAGTACAAGCACCTCAATTCGACCCTACCTAACTTTTTTTGAGATCCTTGCCCGAAAAACACAATTTTTTTTTGGCCTCATGACTTCAAAGAATAGCTATCCCTAACCCCAGAATGTTGATTTATGTTCCTGCTGTAACTGATGGTTCTATCACTAACAAGATGTTGGCACTATCAAATCTTACATCAACAAGTGAGAAAATACTGCTTGGCTTCAACTTTTTTTTCATAAAACTATACAGAATACTCAAAACGAGGACCAAAAATAGGCCCCGTTCCCCCTGCTGATAAGCATATGTATGCCCCGGTGTCAGTAAAAAAATATAAATTCCCAACGATTTGAGGGCAGTTTAAAGTTCCGTTAAGATTAATTAGCAACACATAATTAATTTCAAAAACTGACCACTAGTCTTGTCATTTATAATAAAAGCTTAATTTGCAGTGAATGTTAATTTCTCTGAAATGTGAAAACAACACAAAACATTCCCCCCTACCAGGGCCCTGGACCATTTCCCCCTATCTCTATAGAGGGCCTTGGTAACGTGTCTAGGATACTTACATCAAATATTAGTTTGACTAGAGTGTGTGAGAAGAAGGCAGGACTGGTGTTGATCTGTCTGGCTATCACTTCACAGTATTGCAGGGCCTGAAGATACAGCAATAGTACAGTAATATCTCTAACAACACATAATTGTTGTGCCTGAAGATACAGCTTAACAACAGTAATATCTCTAACAACACATAATTGTTGTGCCTGAAGATATAGCAATAGCACAGTAATATCTCAAACAACACATAATTGTTGTGCCTGAAGATACAGCTTAACAACAGTAATATCTCAAACAACACATAATTGTTGTGCCTGAAGATACAGCAATAGCACAGTAATATCTCAAACAACACATAATTGTTGTGCCTGAAGATACAGATGAACAACAGTAATATCACAAACAACACATAATTGTTGTGCCTGAAGATACAGATGAACAACAGTAATATCTCAAACAACACATACTTGTTGTGCCTGAAGATACAGCAATAGCATAGTAATATCTCAAACAACACATAATTGTTGTGGTTGAAGATACACCTATACAACAGTAATATCTCAAACAACACATAATTGTTGTGCCTGAAGATACAGCTTAACAACAGTAATATCTCTAACAACACATAATTGTTGTGCCTGAAGATACAGCTTAACAACAGTAATATCTCAAACAACACATAATTGTTGTGCCTGAAGATACAGCTTAACAACAGTAATATCTCAAACAACACGTAATTGTTGTGGTTGAAGATACAGTTAAACAACAGTAATATCTCAAACAACACATAATTGTTGTGCCTGATGATACAGCTAAACATCAGTAATATCTTTAACAACATGTTACATAATTGTTGTGCCTTAAGATACAGCTAAACAACAGTAATATCTCAAACAACACATAATTGTTGTGCCTGAAGATACAGCAACAGAACAGTAATATCTCAAACAACACATAATTGTTGTGCCTGAAGATACAGATGAACAACAGTAATATCACAAACAACACATACTTGTTGTGCCTGAAGAAACAGCTCAACAACAGTAATATCTCAAACAACACATAATTGTTGTGCCTGAAGATACAGATGAACAACAGTAATATCTCAAACAACACATACTTGTTGTGCCTGAAGATACAGCAATAGCATAGTAATATCTCAAACAACACATAATTGTTGTGGTTGAAGATACACCTATACAACAGTAATATCTCAAACAACACATAATTGTTGTGCCTGAAGATACAGCTTAACAACAGTAATATCTCTAACAACACATAATTGTTGTGCCTGAAGATACAGCTTAACAACAGTAATATCTCAAACAACACATAATTGTTGTGCCTGAAGATACAGCTTAACAACAGTAATATCTCAAACAACACGTAATTGTTGTGGTTGAAGATACAGTTAAACAACAGTAATATCTCAAACAACACATAATTGTTGTGCCTGATGATACAGCTAAACATCAGTAATATCTTTAACAACATGTTACATAATTGTTGTGCCTTAAGATACAGCTAAACAACAGTAATATCTCAAACAACACATAATTGTTGTGCCTGAAGATACAGCAACAGAACAGTAATATCTCAAACAACACATAATTGTTGTGCCTAAAGATACAGCTAAACAACAGTAATATCTCAAACAACACATAATTGTTGTGCCTGAAGAAACAGCTCAACAACAGTAATATCTCAAACAACATATGCCTGAAGATACAGCTAAACAACAGTAATATCTAAAACAACATGTTCCTGAAGATACAGCTAAACAACAGTAATATCTCAAACAACATGTTCCTGAAGATACAGCTAAACAACAGTAATATCTCAAACAACATGTTCCTGAAGATACAGCTAAACAACAGTAATATCTCAAACAACACATAATTGTTGTGCCTAAAGATACAGCTAAACAACAGTAATATTTCAAACAACATATGCCTGAAGATACAGCTAAACAACAGTAATATCTAAAACAACATGTTCCTGAAGATACAGCTAAACAAATGTAATATCTCAAACAACAAGTAATTCTTGTAGTTGAAGATACAGCTAAACAACAGTAACATCTCAAACAACATTTAACTGTTGTGGTTAAATGTACAGCAAAAGAACATTGTTATACAGGTATCTCACATAGCATTCCATTGCTGTGCCTTGAGATGCAGCAAAAGAACATTCAGTAAAATCTCAAGCAACACTCGATTGCTGTACCTTGAGATACAACCCAAAACAAATATTTATTAACTCACTTTTTTGAATGGTGTCACAAGAAGCCACTACTCATTTGTTTATTTTGTTTTTGTCATGCATTTGATTATCAAAGATTATGAAAATGACTTTGTAGCACACACCAGAATGTCATAACAGATTGTATTTATGTGCAAGCCGTATCACAGCCATACCAACTGTCCTTACTCACCTCTTGAGCATACCCATAATCAGCCAGTCTAGTAGCATACAGGTACTTGTAGGTCTGAAAGATATACATATCACCGGTCCTATATTTATATTTTTTCAAAACTAACTAACAATAGTTTTTATTATATTTTAATATTCATGATGTTATAATTATATATATTGCGAAATTATCTTACATAATTAATTAAGCAATAACTTATATAAAAACATAAATTATGCTGAGATAGAACAAAAAAATAAAACACAAGTCTTTATCTTTAACATCTGCTTGCCCTTAACGGCATTTAATACTTTCAATTTTCTAAAATCAGTATTTAATACTTTCAATAAATCTAATTTTCTGAATTCAGTTTATCAACAAGATAATTGACCTTTCACTATGAGATTTATAACCACACCTACTTAGATCTAACTCTGTTGACAGCATGTGAATGTTTTTACAAGACATCTCCGACAAACAATTAAGTCCTAGCTTTTTGAATAGCTAAACAAATTGCAGGGCTCACTCTGCCACTCGCCAAATAAGCCAATGGCTACAGAAAAAATTATTTGGCTAGAACTTTTTCCTATAAAATAGCCAAAATGAGAAAAAAAATCGACTTACGGTCAATTAGGCTATAGGAAATTTTGAGCCAAAGAGAGCCCTGCATTGTCAATCAAATCTGTTTGTAAGGTTAACCCTGTTATATCCTTGAACATGAGAACAAACCTGGAAGCTCATCAGCGCCATCAGCACGTTTCCCAAGGCGAGAGCATACTCGTAGATCTCTGTACACTGAATGGCCTCGTTGTTGGCAAAGTACTCGTGCGGCAAACCATGACTAGATCCGATGAGCACAATCTTGGATGACTTGCGGGCGTAGGTGCCGAAGCTGACCCGAGACATCAGGTAGCAGAAATGGCTGGCGTGAAGGAACCCCCTTGATGCTGAAGAATGAAATACAGGTGAATAGGTTTTTTGTAAAATGCCTTTTTCTTGTTAAATTACACATACAGCTCATAGGCGCTTGGTTGTTCCACAAATAAAAAATCATTTTCCTATATTTATATATAAACGCACAAGTTAGCTCACTCGCCATTTTGTATCGTAACAAAAGTCGATTGGCTGGATTCAATGTATAAAATTACATATTTGGCTCCCGAAATCTACATTGCCCTTGCATTTAGGACCAAGTAATACTTAAAATTATAACCAGTCAAACAGTCTCAATCATCTTGCGTTACGATAGAAAATGGCGAGTGAGCTACCTTGTGTATATTTATACTATAGGGAATAGGAATATTTTTTGTTTGTTAAACAACCAAGCGCCTACGTTTATGGCTTACATATACTATGCAAGCGTTACCAGTAGCCAAAATAACCAATGGCTACTAAAACTTAAGAAATTATTTGAAAATGAGGGATATTTTCACATTTTCTGGGAAAAGTATTCCAAATTGACAGGTGTTTTTGCAAAATTGACATATTTGGCGAATAGTTTTTATTTCTTAGTGCGATACTAGTTATAACAATACTTGTTTCTTGGTTTATTTAAGTTTAATTATGTTTGAGGTAATGAAATTATTTAAAACAACACAAACTATCTACTAAAAAGATCTTGAGAAATATTATATTTTGTGATTACAATCATAATAACGTACCTAGAATGTAATAACACTGCTCAATAATTTTACGCAAACATTGTGCCCCACAATGCAATATGTAAGATTGTATGTAAAGACTTATTGACACAAACAATATCGAGGGTCTCTAAAGAGTACCAAGGGTGTCCCCGAGGGTTGTGATACACTTGCGGTCGAGCTCGGTTTTTGCAGTCTGGTTGGACAGGATCATAGCCAGGTGAGGTCGCCAGTCGCCCCATCTCTCCTCCGTCACACACTAAAACATACATGAGAAACTGAATGTTCAGAAACACGTAAGTTTTAAGGTAGTGTGGAAACTATACTAAAGAAAATCGGACTTCATATGTTTGACATTATTTTACTAATACGGTATAAAATCCTGGGTTTATGTCATTTTAATGCTTCTAAGTAAGGGCCTAGTTTAATTCTTCTTTACTTGACCAATCCCCCCCCCCTCAAACCTGGGGTATGACCCATTCCACCCCCTCAAATCTGGGGTATTGCATTCCTGTGTACTGGTACCCTGCTGTGGTCAGTGTGGACGCAGTGTGGGGACCTTAATCAGCTGTGATCAATACACTGATTCAGTGGTAGATATCAATAAACACAGTGCCCTTAGCCACTGCTCAGTCATAAGTGACACAATTGGATATAATGATAAGAGATTTTAGGGTATATCCAGATGGAATACCAAGTGGAGAGGCAAACATTCCTTAAACTAGGCCTTTACGGTCTTAAAACATTGCTTCTTCATTTGTCGCTGAATAATTGCAGAAATATAGCAGATGATTCAAAAGATATTCAATATCCCTCTCAATCCCCTGTTGATCACCCAAGAGGGGCAGCAGGGGGGGACCTAATATCAGCAGGGTGCAGCAACCTGCCATTTCCCTCCTCAGGAACTTTCGCTATATACATACTTCTTATATTGGAAAAAATCAACCTCTTCTGAAATTAGTTGTAATGTTTAATTTTGGGGTGATGTTAAAAGTTCAGAAAGGTGAACTCAATAAAATTAACACATGTCTATGGCTCAATATATAAATTGCAAATTAAGCAATTATTAGCCAAAAAGGGCTGGTTTACGTTTTAAACAGAAAATGAAGTTAAAAAGGTTTTTTTTTCACTTATGTCCAACAAACAGCAAATAACATGAATAAAATATACTGGTTATAGCTTAGCACTCTTCTATTTCTCTCTGGATATTTCCCTGTACCTGTAAACAATTGAGGCGTGTCGTGGGAAAACCAGGCTTAATGCATGTACGTAAAGTGTCGTCCCGGATTAACCTATGCAGTCCACACAGGCTAATCCAGGACGGCACTTTCCGCCTACAGTGGGTTTATGTTAAGAAGAGACTTCCTTGAAACAGGAAATACCATAAAAGTGAAAAGTGTCGTCCTGGATTTGCCTGTGCGGACTGCACAGGCTGATCCGGGATGACACTTTACGCACATGCATTACAAATTAAAATTTAATACAAGTTCAGACAATCATATACCAATAATTGATTTTACAGCAATTTATTGGTACATGATTGTCTGAATTTGTATTGAATTTTAATTTATAACTCTAGTATAAGTGTACAACGTATTAATGTTTACAGAATGTGTGTATATCTGGTGTTAAAATATTAAACGATTCAATTTATATATACATGTAAATGTTTTATGTTGTTGATTCTGTTTAATGAATCCATGTTGAAAGGAATCATAAGTAAACCATTTATATGGTTCATACTAGTGTATAACTGCATTGCTTATAATTATAAGTAAACCATTTATATGGTTCATACTAGTGTATAACTGCATTGCTTATAATTATAAGTAAACCATTTATATGGTTCATACTAGTGTATAACTGCATTGCTTATAATTATAAGTAAACAATTTATATGGTTCATATTAGTGTATAGAGCATTGCTTATAATTATAAGTAAACCATTTATATGGTTCATACTAGTGTATAACTGCATTGCTTATAATTATAAGTAAACCATTTATATGGTTCATACTAGTGTATAACTGCATTGCTTATAATTATAAGTAAACCATTTATATGGTTCATACTAGTGTATAACTGCATTGCTTATAATTATAAGTAAACCATTTATATGGTTCATACTAGTGTATAACTGCATTGCTTATAATTATAAGTAAACCATTTATATGGTTCATACTAGTGTATAACTGCATTGCTTATAATTATAAGTAAACCATTTATATGGTTCATACTAGTGTATAACTGCATTGCTTATAATTATACGTAAACCATTTATATGGTTCATACTAGTGTATAACTGCATTGCTTATAATTATAAGTAAACCATTTATATGGTTCATACTAGTGTATAGAGCATTGCTTATAATTATACGTAAACCATTTATATGGTTCATACTAGTGTACAGAGCATTGCTTATAATTGTACGTATTGCAAGTTTTAAATATTTTGAGTGAATTGGTTTTTTATTTATCAGCCTTTTTAAAATTTCATGATCTCTAACTCCTCTGCCTTTTTTCAGATGAAATGTATGTAATTTCATGGTGGGGAGTGTTAACGATGTCATGTCATTAATTTTCGCAGACATTACTATTATCTTTTGGCACCAAGTTGGTTAAGGTCTCTGTCATTTTTATATTTTGTTCATGCTTGACGTTGTATCAGTTACATTTGAAGAGTGGATGCCTAGAAGTAGATCTAGAAGAACATAATATTTTATTATTTATTTTTTATTTATTATTATAATTATGTCGGTAACAGCCTTTTTTATTCATGCTTATATCGTTAAAATATATATTTACATAATGTAATCACTTATGTTTGAAATGTTTGAAAATTAGAAATATTAGATATACTTTACATGGTTTTAACGCGTATGTATGATTGTATGAATCTTATATTTAATATGCTTATTGTTTTAGAGAATCGTCCGGAATCAAATTAAAAGAAAAGACGCACATCTCATTCTTCATTCATGGTTACAAGGTGGAGACTCTTACACCCGGTTTTCCTATGACACGCCTCATTTATAAAGTAAACAACTGGCACTCACGGTGACTGCAGCGGGCTGCCTGCCTGACATCAGTTGGTACAGAGTCTGTAGTGGGTCATTCATCCTCATGGCCACGTTGGCAAACCTGAACACAGAAATACATTTATTATAAACTACTGCACATGAAAGCCCAAATGCCAGTGCTGACAATAACAGAGACCTTAGTGTCGTAAAAGATATTTGCCAGTTTGAACAAATGCATTTTTTTCCATAAAAAGGGGCAGTAACTCCTGGTCTTAGCTGGCCCATTATCAAACACATCTAAGATATTATGGTAATACACAAACTGTAAAAGTGTGGTCATAGCTGAATGTCAAATAAAGTCTTTATCTAATACATTTTTCCATTAACTCTTTCAAAAACTCTATTGTTCAACAAGATGCGTTGGTTCAAAAGATATGTTTGCCTTAAAAGAATCTAGCACTAAAACAAAGCACTGAAAATCAGTTTTTAGTAGTAACCACTCTTACCTCATCATGACACTGGCGTGGGCTCTGGGGTCCATTTTACTGGCCAGGAACAGGGCATGCCCCCACAAGTTGTTCTTCATTGCCCAGTCCAGTGCATCCTAAGTTAAATAAATGGGTTATAATAAGCGAAAGTTGTAACACAGAAATGTATAAGTTATGTCTAACTTTTTATCTTCTTTTTACGAAAGGAAATTATTGTTTCAAAATACTGTCTGAAAACTTTCAATGGCTAGCAGCTATGTTTATTACAATAGACTCAACTACTTTAATTTCAGATTGAATGCTTTTGACAGATCATTCCCATTTCTCATTTTCAAACAGGCTATTATAATGTTGTTTTTTTACTGCAAATATAATGTGAACAAATTACATCTCTGTATGTGATGCACTGTGCCTCATTTAAACTTAGCCAAACATTTTCAAAAAAACAAAATCGCACCTTCTTCCTTCCGTACATCAACAGATGCCTGAATCTGTCTGTACACTCCTCGACTGATCTCCCTTTGTTGACCAAGACACGGTCTACTGGGGTTGTCCCCCTTGAGAGTCGCTGGGAATCCACATCACTCTCGGTCTCGTCAGCATCAAGGTTGTCGGAACTCGGCATGATCTTCATTCCCGTCTTACGATAATCCTGGGTCGTGGGCTCATGACCTTGAAGCAGAAGGTCAGCGATGTCCGTTCCTACGACGGTCTGATGAAGAAAAGAACATGATCAATACTAACAATAACATTGGGAATTAGGCTAATTTTTGTTTGGCTCGAAGTATTTGTCACGGTCCCAGTAACTGTTTTCACACATTAAATTGATTTGTTACAAACCCACCTCAGTCAATTCGATAATCTCCAACTCAATTTAGCTCAAAGTTTCAATGGCTTCACGTTTCCTAGAGAGTCCCTGCGAGCCATGGTGAATCAACTGTATTTCATCTTAAGCCTTATTCTCACTTTAATCTTTCTGAACATTAGGAATGAAAATGTATTTATAAAACAAGCAATATCTTATGCAACAAGGCAATTAAAGTATCATGACTGATGCTGTACAGTGCCATACAGTTGGAGAATTTTTTATTTATTCTTAAGTTCAACCACCTTAATCATGGTAACAACATGCAGGCAGGCTACAAAGAAGACTTACGCCATTCTGTTTGATGAGCAGTTCCAGGAAGCGCCAGATGAGTTCTGCGGAATCTCTGTCCTCCAGCGCCATGTTCTCGGTGCAGGCTCGCGCCTTGGACTGACAGTACAGCAGGACATCGTTCTTGTGGGTGTCACCCCTGAAACATAAACAGTCCTTGTATGTTATATTTAACTTGGATGGACTAATGCAAAGCTATGTTACTGGTTAGTTGTTAACAACTCATCACAGATGATGATCATATATTTCTGGAAAACACTATCTGCCTTTACATGTAGGTCCATTTCCAAACTTAAAGGGATATACAGAAATATTACGCATACCATTCGCGATTCAACAAGATTAGCTGACCCACGATCATGTAACATTACTTATTAACATGCATAGCAAATGAACAAAACAATTAAAGGTCACTCAACAATGAGTATTTTGGTTTAAACAGTATTTATTCAGAAAAGAATACACATGAAATATAAAAATAAATTATATATATGTTTATGCATGTAGTGTCGCACAAAGTGACAAATTGACAAAATATATGCAGAAATGGTTAAGGGATTGGAAAACAAGCTTTGAAAAACTTATATAAAATCCTTTTTATCTGATTATTTTACTCATTAGTATTTCAGAGCAAAAGGTCTTGTTTACCAAAGATCCTGGCAACATTAACAACAAACAGCAACACAACCTACCTGACGAGGGGTCCCGGAAAATCAGCGAGGCTCTGTGACTCCTCATTCACCTCCAGCATGCTCTGCACGCTGTGTATCTCCACTGTTGCCGGTTCCCCGTCTGCGGGCCGTGTGGGCAGTACGCTGACCAGCTGACCATTCGGGCCAAAGCAGGCCCGTCGGTGGGGTATCATGAACTTCTCCGGAGTCTGTCGCTGCGGTATGACGTCCGCTGTGAATTCAGACAAAGCATTGATTAGCTGTCATGTGACATTGTTTCAGATGTAATTATTTATTTCTTTGATACAGCTATGGATAAATTGTTAAAATCATCAATTCCTTCAGTGTATGGCTTTTTTATGAAAATATTGTTTTGTATTTAAAGGTTTTATTGTGGTAAAAAATCAATCGATACTTCTTACTTTTGGTATTTGAAATATAAAATTTATTTTTATATAGATTTTTTTTTAAATTTTAGCTTAAGTTTATTAATTCTGCAATATACTTAATTATTGAAACTTTGGAAATATCTTTGGGTATCACACATATGCAACATTTTTGCTTGAATATAATTATGCTGTGGCTTGATCACTGCTGGCCAGATTTGCATACACATCATCCATTAACAGCTTACAAAGACTAACATGCAGGCTGTCAACCAATTCCCGAGAAAATATAGGAACAATATGAAAATATTTTCACCAAAAATATAGGACTTTTTGCAGATTTTTTGGACAAAATTAGGAATTCTTTAGTAAACATACTTCATTATAAGGATAATATGGGATCAAACTCTAGCCTTATATGACTTACAGCTTGTGTTTCAATTAACAAAGCATTTCTAAACATGTTCAAGCTAATCAATTGGCAAGTGAGACATGTATGCTATGACCTAATAATAATCTGAGTATTTTAAGTTTGATGCGAGCAAAGTGTGCGAGAAGATCTACTGTTCGCGGACCAATTTCAGACAAGTGAATGACCAAATTTTGCAAAAATATAGGAACAATCTTCTTTAATATAGGAAAAGATAGGTTTTTCAAAATATAGGATTTTTTCCAAACTATAGGAAAATATAGGAATATAGGAATCAGTTGACAGCCTGAAAATTATTTCTTAGAATACAACTTACTTGTAGTTTCCACCCATGCAGAGACGTCCGGGTCCCATCGGTAGCCGTTGTGTTCGTAACCATAGTAATCCTCATAGCCAGTACGCGAGTAGTCGTAGAACTCTGGAGGGTAATCAAATCTGAAACGGAGAAGAGATGTCTGCTTAAAAGACATATTTGATATGTTAATTACTAACACTTTATTTATAAAATAAATCATGCATCTTCAGTGTTTTTCCTCACTTTTGGAACGGTACCAGTACCAGTCAAATTGGAAAATTATTATAATTTATAATTTAATAATTTATCGTTTTAATAAATAATAATTATAACTTTCATCAAAAACTGTCAAAAAGGATGTAAAAAGAACAATCAGTTACAATTTAAAAAAACTTTCATTTATTTTGTCACTTTTATTTATTATTTGAGGAGGTAGAATGTATGTTAAATATGGGCATATTTTGAATTTTTTTTGGCATCTTTCAGAATTCTATTATTTTTCTGCGAGTTGGGAATTTGTTACTTCAAATTAAGATAATGTGTAGGTAAATTAAATGTGGTACCAAATTTCTCCACACCACTTTGATTGCAAAGAATTGTACACTGTATCAGTATCAATCAGAACTGATCTCTACTATACTATTACAGAGTTGATTGCCACTGTTTAGTACTTATTACTGCTAATATTAGTAGAAATACATGAATTCACCTATTACGCTTCGATGTAAATATACAGGCAAGAGTATTCATGGACAGCAATGTCAAGAGTTTAAATACAGCGTAAAATTGATTTCAAGAGCTTGATTAATAAGTAAATAAATATACAATACATAAATACATATCTCGAAAGTGCGAAACTGTAGTAACAACACAGACTACGGTCCATGACATTAAATTTTATACTAATATTTGTATACAAATATTACAATGCCAAATTTAAAAATTTACCTAAAAATGTAACTTGCAAAGCACGCAAACTTAAGATAACCAGCATGCAAGCTTTAAATGCTCAAAACGTTCATTTCATGCAAAGTTGATGCTATGTACATTCTGTTTAAATTTTTCGTTCAATGTACATTATTTATTTTAAATATCTAGCACATAAATATTGTCCTTTATGATCAACCACGTACTGAGCATGTTTTTTAATACACACAACTCTGATACATAATGCACCAAAAAATGCATGCCTATTTCAATCTGATATCAAATATATTTTGTTTATCCTTATATGGGTCTGTAAAGCAGTGTGTTTTACGCAGCTTCACACCATGCATCCAAGAGTGGCTAGCTAGCAGCAAAATGTACTTCAGAAAATCCTGATAATTAAACAACACTGAAGTTGTAAAACATATATTCAAGCGGAAACTATGCAGGTATTCTTGAATTTGGATTGTGGCTGACATTTCCATATGATAATTTTGATTGTGGAAACCCACTTTCCAGTACACATATTTGATATTTACCTAAGCTCTTTTAATTCAGAAGAAACAAATAGTTGTATAAATGTCTTACAAAGCTTGAAAAGTAACATTCATAGCAGCATTGTTTTTAATATGCTGACATTTTCTTTGGAATAGTTTACTATAACATGAATATTTCCTTAATAATATTAGTATATACAATACTGAAATAATGAATAATTACTGGTAAATGCACAATCATAACTTCAAATGATCATTTCTTGTCCAACAATGTGCTTTAAAGAGCTTAAAGTTGTGTATTCAAAAACAATATTTTGCTAATAAAATTCTGTATTTTCATAAGTGTAAAGATTTCAATAATCATGCATTGAATTACATCAAATATGATAACTAAAATACCCAATTAATCAAGTATTTATACTGCAAGAGAGTATGTATATTGATGTCATGATTACTGTTAAAAAATTTTATGTTACGGACGCAGCTTTTTTTTTATGTTACATATTGTTACACAGACATGTTAAAAGAAGAACTGTTAACAGTACTATAAAATGTTACAGAAGGAACGTTAAATTTTATATAAAGTTACAGAAAGAGTAATTTAAAGACTGGTAATCCGAGTGGTTACAGAATAAATGTTAAAGTGAAACTTCTCAAAAGAACATGTAACTAAATTGATACGTTACAAAACCCATGTTAACTAAATACTAGATTATACAAAAGGTTGTTAATTAAATTTGGAATATTACAGGAAGTTTGTCTCATAGATATGAAATAATACAGGAAATAAATTATATAAATTACAATGTTGCAGAAACATACAAAATACATTAAAATAAATAGAGGATAATGAATATTATTCTATGAATCTGGACCTCGTTTCCATCATAATATACATATACAGTAATTTAAATTAAAACTGCTTGCATTGCATGTGTAGCAAGTAACATAAAGCCACTATATTGCAACAGTTTTTTGAAATAATAAGACGCGTGTCGTGGGAAAATTGGGCTAAATGCATGTGCGTAAAGGGTCGTCCCGGATTAGCCTGTGCAGTCCACACAGGCTAATCCAGGATGGCACTTTCCCCTTTTATGGTATTTTCTGTTTCAATGAAGTCTCTTCTAAACATGAATCCACAGTGGGCGGAAAGTGTCGTCATAGATTAGCCTGGGACGACACTTTACGCACATGCATTAAGCCCGCTTTTCCCACGACAGTGCAAAAGCATTTATTTCTGAGCGAAAAGAAAAATCTTTTTTTGAACATTTAGTTTGATACAGATATCAAACTATATGTGTCAACCCATGAGATTTTTGGCCCAAATGAGGTATCTGTGCGAAAATGAGTTATTGGCAGTTTTGAATACACTGATATGTGTAGAAACTGGAAAATGGCTTCCTTTTTTCTCAGTCATGCATTTGAACAAGAATGAGCAGTTTAAGTAAGACCACCATAACGACAAATTTTCACATTTCACACAGATTTTAATGTTTGTCATGCATACATTACAGAACCTAGCATGATGAGGACAAGTTATTTATATAATATACAGTTACTGGACTGCCTTTCCCAAATAAAAAACTTTGAATATTCAAATGTTTGGGAAAAAAATTATTATAATAAAGAAATGGTTGCTATGGCAACCAAACAAGAAATCATAGCAAAAATTACAATTTTTATACAAATAACCCAATAAATATTTTTCGTTCACAGTTTTCAAGATTTAAACAACTATTTTAAATATCTTAATCATAATCCTGACTTTCTCATAAAAATCATGTGCCTCAACTTTGACGATAATTTTCTCTAAACAAGGCTGGCCGCAATTGGGATAAAAATCTCATGGGCTGCCACATATAGTCTAAGATACACTTTTGAATACACAGTCCACACCCACTACTCGATGAATACTACTGAAGGTTTACCTCTTTTTGCTATCTGATTTGTCTTCTGAACGTTTGTTCTTTTCTGCTAAACTAGCACTAAACAAGGAAACAAAAAGAATGCAAAATAAACAGTAAAGAAACAATATAACCGAAGGAAAATATGAAAGTGTGCACAACAGTAACCAAACATTGGAAATGTACGAGGCAAAAGTATTAAATGTGTTACAAAAGGAATTTTTCTACTATTATTTAGGACAAGTGGATCGCTTATCTCACAGATTTGTCGCTTCTACCAGGGTAAAGTACAGTATTAGATTTATCTCCCTTTGAAAGTCAGGTTTAGGGAAAGGGTAAATTAAGAACGGGCATGATACTTTCGGTGAAACATACATGGGTAAAATACAGAATTGTTTGTGATAAAATCAATAACACAATTTCAGAAATTATGACCATAGTTCACCATATTTGATACTGTAACTAATCAATTTCGAACATGCCGAGAATTTTGCTTTGAAGGTCACACATTGGTGGATTTTTCAGCCAAAACCCTTACACCCTCTTTATTTAAGCATATAATATAATGTACTACACTACTATTATGAATAGTGTATATCTGGGCAGTAGAAAAATCCCTGTATTATTATTAGTATTAGTAACTACAGCACTTTCAAAGTTAGTGTTTATTATTGACATTCAAAATCCCTGTATTAGTAACTATAGCACTTTCAAAGTTAGTGTTTATTATTGACATTCAAAATCCCTGTATTAGTAACTATAGCACTTTCAAAGTTAGTGTTTATTATTGACATTCAAAATCCCTGTATTAGTAACTATAGCACTTTCAAAGTTAGTGTTATTATTGACATTCACAGATATACACGTAATCTATTACTGATATGAACATGCTTTATTAGCGCATTATCGTGGATTAATAATGATCATTAAATCATGACAAACTAATGCCATAAACAGGAAAATATCATACAACTATGCAATGATCACCAATTATTCAATACAACCAATGCATTAGAAAGAAAAAACACTTCACAATGCATAGCTAAGTCTATTCATGCAAAACATGAGCTGAAAATAGTACAAGCCAACATCTCTATGCTAGGTAACACTAAAATTGTCCCCTACCCAGAGTTTTTATACTATATCGAAAAGTATATTGCACAACATCTTTTTTGGTTCTATTTAAGACAGTTGCCCACTACTACAGCGTTGATGTTTTTTTATCAGCATATATAATTTGTACATTATTAAGACATACATTTTTTCTGCAATAATAAGTTCATCAACAGAGCTCTTCCAAAAACTACATGAATCTAAAAGATTAGCATAATTGGAATTTTAATGTCATCACTATTCAAAAAAGGATATATATGGAAAAAGAAAAACTTGTGCCCAAATCACACCTACCCCACCCCCTTTAACCTATTTCCGCCTTACATAATCTTGCCATCAATTGCTTTCTAGTCATGTACCATATTCGTTATCATTGGGTGAGTTTCGTCTAAGCAGAATCATAGCTGAAGAGATCATTAATAGGCACTTGTGCTACTGTATGAAATATAGGATAGGAAAACTGTATGTACATGTCACTCCCTGATATTTGTACACAAAACAACTACTGTGTCTACACACGGCATATAACATTTCATACGAGGCCTGTCGTGGGATAACAAGGATTTATGCACTATCCGCCTACCGTGGAGTTATGTTTAGAAGAGACTTCCTTAAAATAGAAAATACCATAACAGAGGAAAGTGTCGTCCTGGATTAACCTGTGCGGACTGCACAGGCAGATCCGGGACGACACTTTACGCACATGCATTAAGCCCGGTTTTCCCACGACACGCCTCATACAGTTCTTTCATGACAAGTATTAAACATCATGAAAAGCAACCATTAGAAGCCAAATGATTACGCAATGACCATGGAAATTACAACTATACATAACGAATATGCGTTGACAAGGAAAAGCGAACTCCAGGCCAACTAACAGTAGCCAAACGATTAAGCGATGACAAGCCAAGCGAACTCCAGGGCAGGGGAGGCAATCATACTTACATTTCCTGCCCACAGTCAGACAGGGACCTGGGGGTACCCGTGCGGGGTCTCCTCTGGTAGGGGTCAGGGTACCTAGCAGGCAAAGGGGACTTAATCAAGCATGCAGGAACAGCCATTAATTTAATATGTGCAGCATGGATTCACTCCCTTGAACAAGTTCATTTAGTGCATTCAAAATATTATTTTTGAAAAAATTTCCATGAACAAGAATTTTCATGACTCACAAGTTCAAAATCAATAAATAGTAATAGAGTAAATAATGACATGATATTTTTTATTTTATTTAACAATTACACACTTGGACCCATGCACATATTAAAAAAAATAAACAACCACTATAATCCCAAGCTGCCTGACATTTTACATTGCCACCTTAGCATAAAACTGGCCCAAATGCTGATAAATTAGCATATTCACAAATTCATGCATCCGGCAGTCCAAAAACAGCATACTTATTGGTGTTAATAATATAGTGTTTTTTTTATGAACATTAATAAATGACCACATTTTTCCGAACGAGCCAGTGGTTGAAAATTTCAGACAATGTAGATTCGGGAATGGAATTTATGTTTGCTTGAAAACTGCTAATTTCTGTCACAGAAGCAGTTATATGTGTACTGCAAATCTAATGTTCATTTGTTTATTATGAATAAAATCTACACAGCGGTACTGTGTGTAAACTTTTGAAGCAAAAAAGGATTAAACTTTCTGTTTAAGGATTAAATTCTGTTGTGTGATAACAATAATTAAATATATTCTCAAGTATTTAGACCATCAGTAGCTTGGTATAATGGTTGAAAATAAGTAAACCCAAAACCATTTGGAATGAATAACATACTTATTACTTTGTTACAATTACGATTATATGATGCAGTCTTTGAAATGGTCACTTGGCAACGGCAACAAAATGTGGGTTTTGCAAGAGAATATCTTTGTTTTCTTTATATAAAACAGATCTGGCCAACATTTAATAAATAAGATAATTTTCAAAGACTGTACTGAAGATCTGTTTAGTGTTAATTTCGTTTACATAAAGCAATGGTTTAGTTGATAGATTTATACAAGTTATGGATAATTAGTTGACGGAATATATTTCTGTTATGTGTACATGTTGAAAGCTCAATTAAATTCATGAAAGCGTGGTGACATCTGTAATTTTCATCTGAGATATTAATATTAAAGTGACCGGGGAACAAACGAACTACAGTAGCAGTCACTCTTCACCATACAGACCGTAGACACACGTGACAGGGGAGGTAACACACAGAAGAAACTAGTACCAAAATTTCAAGGGAGACAATTATGTGTTTACCTTTTCCTGTTGTCAAGAAAAACAAAAACTTGAATACATGTATTCACTGATATTTTAGCCTCAAGCTATTAACAAGTTTTAAATACTTCTCTAAAAATTAAAATCAAGTTGAAAGTACTAAGAACCAAGCAAAAATAAATATATATGGGGGAAATTTTAATACAATTAAATGCCATACAGCCCTTATTGGCGTACTAAAACAAATTGTGCAAACCTGTACCTAGTCAAGCCAAAATACATGGTGTTTTGCTCAAGTAAATTCAAAATTATCCATTAATCAAAGGATCTAGAAACCTTTTACAAGACTAATAAATGCCTAGCGCATATTAATGTTTAATATAAAGTTACTGTGTATAAGTACTCTAAATATGAACGCATATAACCATTTTTCCAAACATTTTTTTATCTCAAAATGCCTTAAAATGTTTGCCAAAAAGATATTATGGTAAAACAGTTTTTTTTATCAAATTATGTTTAAAATCTGTGTCAAGAATGTTATTTATTACTAAACTATCTTCATAAAACATAAGCAAAACTCCATGGTACAAACACAATGGTAACAATACAACTGCAGTGCACAATGCTTGGGGTACATGTAATTTGCCACGTTGCAATATATAGCACATACCTTGCAGGACCCATGTCTTGTCTGTAGTAGCCGTATTCGTCATAGTAACCGCCCGGCTGGCCGTAGTTACCATAGTAATAGTCGTAATATTGCCGATCATAGTAGTGGCCACCCCTACGGTAGTAGTCTTCATAGTCGTAACCTAAAATACAAGATGTACAATGAAACATGTACATGTTTAAGGCTAAAAAAAATTAGGTAGGTAGAGTTGGGATTGAGTTCAGGGCTTCCAATAAGGGAAGTTTGGGAGTAATTTACTCCCAGTTTTTGTCAAAGGACTTCCAAATTTGCAGCCATGGAAGTTGCAGAACTTCCAAAATTTCAGTCATGGAAGTTCCATCATGTAAAATTTTAAAACGAACAAGTTAGAAGAAAAATTAAGTTATTTATCTAAATGTTAACCTCTTTCACTGAATAAATTGGCATATAAAGTAATAAACACTCGATGAAAAAGAACTGGCCTTAAAAACACCTTGAATTTTATACTTAATTTAATTTCTGAAATACTCAGGACTTATGTAGCGCAATACTTCCAAAATCAGAGGCCAGGAAGTTCAAACTTCCAGTTTTCAAAAGTTAATGAAAGCCCTGGAGTTTTGTTAACTTTTTTTTAAAGACACATTTCGGTCAAAAAACATTGAAAATTATAAAAAAATCTGACAAATATGGATTTCAAGGAAAACAATAGTCGCTAAAAACTTTAGGGTCTGGGGGTTTTTGCTAGGTAGGGTCGGATCTCCCAAAACACAGAATTATTTCGTCGCCTAAATTAAGAAATTATTTTCGCTTAAATAAACAACAAATTTGAGTTCTGATGCGTTAGCCCGGGCTGTTTACAATACACGCATCATAATGAAAGAATTGTGGTTTATTTACAGATAAACAATGCTTAAGCTAGAAATTATTTCCATTCTAACATGACCTGACTACATATTTTGCAATTACAGTAGAACTATATTTCACAGTTTGGAACAAATTTTTAGAGTTGTTTATTGGCAATTTAACGTGTTTTTTTTTGTCTTTGTCTGTAGAAAACTCTGCATTGTTGTTGTTTATCGCTCCTTCTCATTTCATTTTCTTTTTCAGCCTAATTTGAAATAACTTCATAAACTCAAGTACACATGTATATGATACTAAGGAAATTTCAACTGAGATGGGCACAACAGACTTACCTTTGTCCCTGTCCTTGTCCCGATATTCTCGTTCATAGTCAGTCCGAGACTTGGACCTCTCTGAGTCGGCAAGTCTTGAAACCGGCCTGTCTCTGTCCCCTGAAATAATACATGTACATAGGACCCTAATAGGAACACGGACAAATAGATGGACCAATTTTTGGAAATTTTCTAATTACTAGATTAATCCATCATATTGACGCTTCTAATTAAGGTATTTAGACAGGTTCTCTTTATGTGTCAGTGACTATTTGCAAAGATATATTTAATTGCAATACATTTAATGTTGACCAGCTCTGAGGCCAGCTGGGGAGGAGAGGCTGAAAGTAGTAGGCTAAAGCACCCTGCTATTTAACACTGGATCTTTCTTTATGTACAAAAATAAAACACAGGACTGTTTTACTCCATATTTTGTAGCCCTTATTGTTAAAACGTTTATTTTTGATTGTGTTAAATTTCTGACGCTTACTGACACACTTGGACGTGTATTTGGCATCATTTGAGAAAGATCACTCAAATAACACTCCCAGAGTAGTGATGGAACAAATTACCTGAGGTCACCTCCCGATCGCAACTTGGAAACCATATCCAAGGCAGCCCAATTAATACTCCATCCTGAACCCACCTTGTCTAGAACGGGGCCGGTCCCTATCCGGCCTGTCCCGGTCAGTCCGGTCCCTTCTGTTGTAGTCCCGGTCCCTATCCCGGTAGTCACGGCGACTGCTGTCAAGCACTGAGCTGCGGCTCGGGGGCCTATCACGATCTCGGTCCCTGGAGAAATATTTGGCAGTCAATGAAACAGTCACAGTCCACTAATGAAAACGTGCTATATGCTTTATGTAATTTTTGAGTTACAAGACTTTTGAATATAAACTTTAACCAGAAAATCTATGTGAAAAAGGGGCATAACTCTGTCAAAATACAAAATATAGTTATGAGGAATGTTGCACCTGATGCTGGAATTAATTAGAAAGGTATATTCCAAGTTTCAAGTGAATAACATATGTAGTTTTAAAGTTACAAGACTTTTGAAAATAAGCTTTTACAAGAAAATCAATGTGAAAAAAGGGCATAACTCTGTCAAAACTCAAATTTATTGTTTTCAGTTTAACACCATAATATTAAAATCAACTTATGAACATACAATTACCATGATATGTCAATTGATGTGATAAAACGATCAGAATTTGGGCCAAAAAAACACAGACAGAACATAAATTAAAATCCAACCTGTATCGGTCATAATAATCGTCTCTGTAACTGCGATCCCTATCTTGGTCCTTGCTGTCACCACGACGATTTCGATCCCGCGAGTCGTCCCTATCCAGAGAGTTCCTGGAACCATACATACTCAACTGTTCCCGAGAGTTGTATCGTGAAGACAGATTCCTGTCACGTAGACTCTCATAGGACCTGTTTCCAGGTAAACCATCACGTTCATTGTCTCTATCACGATTTCGAGGTCTGTCGAGATCTCTCGTGTCGTTTCTGTCCCTATTATCTTTATAGCGATCCCTGTCAGAAATATCCCTCTCCTTATACCGATCACCACGATCACGATCAGATTCAAGGTCAGAGTTACTTTTCGATACTAGTTTACCCTTCTCGTCTTTGCTATCAGTGTGAATCTGCTCACTCATAGAGCTAATTAATGACACCACTGGGTTCAGTTCGGAAGGACCAGACACCAAGCTGTGTGACTTGTTTTCGGCGTTGCCGGTAGAATCAGAAGTGGGGACAAGTAATATATTTGACACGGCAGGAGTGACATCTGCCATGTCTAACAAGGAAGCTGCGGGTGACACGCTGTTCCTAGCCCTGTGGGTCTGAATATGGTGGAATGCCGACTGGCGTTGACGTCGGTCCCCCGCATTGCTACCCGTAGGGGGTCGGGAGGCAAGCTTATCATCTCCATACCGACCCCTTTCTCTGTCTCTATCACCATAGCCTCTATCTCTATAGCCCCTATCTTTATCTCCATACCCTTTATCATTTTTTCCTACATCTCGATCAGGTGTCTTTCTGTCCTGTTTTCTTTCATTCCAGTCCCAATCAGGTGTTCTCCTGTCATAACCTTTATCACTCCTTTCATTATCTTTAGGTTCTTTCCTGTCTTTACTTTCAACATTTACTGAATTAGCCACTTCACTTCTTTGTCTCTGCTCACTCAATCCAGCAATGTCATGTGAAGCTTTCATTGGTTTTGATTTTGAATCTTGGTTGGGTGGTCGGAATGCACTTTCTTTTCTTGGCAATATTGGGCTCTCCTGAATCCTCCCCCCTGATTTCCGAGAATTAGGTGTTTCAGTTATGTTTTTTTTCTTAGAAGGCTGAAATTCTGGACTTTCGTCATCACTATTGTTTTGATTCCCATTAGTTCCCGTTATTGGTGATATTAACAAACCCAAAACTACAGGACTGTTCTCAAAATTAGGCCGAGTAACATCAAGATGGGTTGATGATAACAAACTGACATCTTCAGAAGGCTTTCCTTTTGGAAGATCAGCCTTATTCTTCCTGAATGGATTGGCACCAAGATTAGAACCCAAAGTTGGTGGTGGTGGTGGTGGGGCAACTGCTTGAGCTGGGGGTCTGGCGGTCTCAGGAATTTTGTTAGAATCTGTTCCACTTTTGTGTTCTTTCTCCTCAACACCTGATGCTGCTTCATGAAGTCTTTCTTCTGCCTCTTGTGCACTATGTTCCACATCATCACCTGCTTTACTCGAAGAAGCCGGAGACACTCGAGCTGAACTGTTCGTTGAGCTAATGAAAAATTTTACCTTATTATCCAGAGAACCGTTTCTACTGTGTGAGCTTTGTAGATGCAGCATGGAAGGCGGGTGTTGAAGCTCGCCAAGATTACCAGGCACCATTTCCCAGTCGCTGAAAGTTGGGGTTGTAGTTGCCTTTGATTGTGGATCAGAATGATCGTCACTTTTCTCAGTTTCTATATCGTGGGAAGAGGATTCATGCTGTACAGCTTGTGTAGGAGGCAAATTGGAACTAGTGTCTGCTCTTGCTCTTGTATCCTGGCCATGATTAAAGCTTTCAGTTTGTGGAACAAATAAAGGTACATTTGATGCTTCCATGGCTGGTTGGAACATCTGCACATCTGATGTTGCATATTGAGTTGGCTCTGCCAGTACTCCTAGAATTTGACTATTTAGAACACTATTAGAATTCTCGTTCTGTGAGACTGAATTGTCCTGCATGGTTAATGTTTGCATTTGGTAAGCTAATTCTGTTCCTACATGTACATGATTTTTACAATCAGTGGGTGAGGTTATACTGCCATTTGACATTTGAACATCAAACCCAGAGCTACCTCGCTTGTAACCTTCAGTTGCTGTTTCAAAAGTAGCACCAACACAAGCATTACTGTGTGAATGAAGATTTGAATCATCTTCTATATCAATATCTTCAGAGTCCTCATCACTTTCATCACTTTCTTCTTCATATTCATCGTCAACTCCATCATCTACACCACCTTCTAAATTCCCCAGTGACCTGTCTGTACTCTGACTCTCTTCAGTGGACTGAGACACATCTTGAATATTTTGGTGAACATTTTCACCTACAAAGTTGTAACCATTGTTTGTGCTGGAATCCGGGAAATGAGGCTGAACAAAATGAGCTTGTTCACCTTGGCCTAAATTGCCACCATTTGACATATGCCCCGTCTGACCACTTGTATCAATATTTTCAGCATTCCTTGAAAACCCATACCCATCATACCCATTTTGACCCTCCCAGTAATTATTGTACATTCCATACTGATTCTGATCACCATCCTGTTGCTTAGGTAGCCACTGCCCAGAATTCTGATCCCAGATATAACCATTCTGTTCCCATGCATTCACATTACCACCATCCCCCTGACTTTGATTCCACTGATCTTGTTCATACCACTGTTGCTGGCTGTCGACTGAATTTTGAACGGCACCAGGGTTTTCCTTATCAACCCCAGCATTTAAAGCACCAGCTGCGTTGAAATCAGACGCATACGGGTTTGCCCCTGGGTCCCATGCTCCCCAGCTTGTCCAACCACATTGGCCGTCCGCCTGGCTGTTTGTCTGATGCTGAGTTTGGTGCGCAGTATTATGACCTACATTTGACTGACTCGAAGGAACCGCAGACTGGAATTTGGTTGGGTCAAAAAACTGCACTTGTCCTGACACTGGTGGATGGGGATTGTTCCAGTTACTCATTCTTAAATTAAAATTATTTTCATTATGTATTTGGCAGTCAAAACCGATCATGACATATGCATTTTGAAGCAAGATTACTGAGACAATGATCATTTTTCAATTACTTGTGTTAAATTTTTTTAATTGGTTTAGATTTTTATTGAAATTAACATTTGTCAAGTAATGATAGCCTTATATTGTTGTCTGTGTATATGTTTACTAACATTTCTTATTTTTGGTAATAAACTTAAATTTTATAGTATAAAGATATATAAACAGTTCTTAAACAGTTTTAAATCTATTGGATTAACAAAACCAACAACATCCCTTTGGGCGTTGCTAGCAGCTTGCAGTACTTGATGACTGTCTGTTTGATTAGGTCAAACATTTGAATTTTTACAGGTTTCATTATTATTATATCAATGTCTTGTGTTTTATATTTTGGTGAGATGCTGGAAGGTTATATAAATGATGTGCAACTTTATACACATAATGTTACGAATTCATTACAAGCATAATATTTCGAACACAATTTCTAGACAAAAATCATATTAATTGCTTAAAATGACTGATACCTTGCAAAATGCCCACCACAATTTATGGGGAAATGCGTGCAGTATACACACTGTTTATGCTAGATCTTGAACCTGGCTCATGACTAAACAAACCTCACTTCTTGACTGACAAAGCTTGTACAGTGACACAATGGTATGGGATCTAGTACCCACAATAATGAAATAATCTTTAATACAAAATCTTTTACGTTATTACCAAAACTAGTGACATGTTTGTATATCATCTGTATAAAAAATTAGATATATGGATAATGGAGTGTTAAATGAATCATTTCTAGACCTGAGATAACTATTTAGTTTGCAAAATCAAAACAACTTATTCATGGCCAATAAGTAGTCACAACAGTCAAATCTCAGTAGTCAACATATGATCAATCTGTCAAAACATTGCAAGCACTTGTTTAAAATGTTTCGGTTTTATGACTACCATACAATACTTACGCCGATATCGAATAATACTTTCTGTATTGTTTTTTGGCTGTAATCAGTGTATACTTGAGAGAACAAATGTATGTAAAGTGTAAAATATTGGTTTATGTCAATCGTGATGAATGACAGGCAGCCATGTTGATTTTTACGTGTACCACGCATGCGCACTGATCACATCATGCGGCATTTTTGTGCAAATGTATCATATATGTGTGACATATTACAATTGTTTTCTTTATTTCAGTAATAAATGAAATTTAAAACATGTTTCATTCTTGTTGTAAACTGTGTAGAGGACATTATGCTTGTACGTATAACGTACAAACACATTTAAATGGATAAAATTAATTGGACCAATTTAATGATAATAGCCGAGGAAGGGACTTCCGGTGTCGGGGAACGTATGTCTGAAATGCGGATGTTGGTTGGGCTGCCTGGTATCTCCAGGACAATTAGCGTCCCTGTTCCCGATCCTTACTGTTTTCCGAGCATTTATATTTAATTTTGGTAACAATTTTAATTAATCGAATGAGAATTTGACAAACACACTATCATCGGGAAAAATATATTTTCTTCATTATTTGCATACAAAAGAGCGCGTGCATGCATAATGTTTGTGATATTCAAAATAGCACGTGGTAATGTTTGAGATTTTCGATGAATGGAATTAATCCTTAACAATAGCTAGGGATGAGTTTACACTATTCGTGGCAAAACCCGGATCGGTGTATTTCGAGTACCGGGTATCAAAATGCACGTCTGTTACTCACCTCGCGGTACATTTCGCATTAACCATCCAAGACATAGTAGTGCCAGCGCCATGCCTGAACACGGTAGTACAACGTGACAGCACCATTTTGACCGTCCTTGTGATACCAGCTTCGTTTGCTTGGGAAAATGTCCGAGTCATCGTCAAACTATATTCAAGTTGATCACAGCAGACGAAACTGAGGCACGCGGCCTATACGTTCTATCCTTAGCTCTAGGGAAACGAGATCCATACCCTGGCATTTGCGCGCATGGACATTTACCAACCCGGACACATGTCCTCCCATGCGGTAGCATAAGTGGCCCAGCGAACATATAATAAGTATTTGCTATTTTGTGATACACATATCTAGGGAAAGATCTAGGATGGGAAAAGGTACAGAGTTCCGCTCAAAGGATTATTGGGGAAAGCTGGACGAATGCATTGACATTTTCTAATAAAATGTTAAATCCAATGTTTTTAACAATTACATGCTTCTAATTTAGGTTTTTAAACACAATATATTTCTTTTCCATTGCACGTTTGCGAAAATACATTGATTTTCAAAAGCTATTCAATATTTCTGTGTTGACCAGCCCAGAGGACAGCATCGAGGGAACCAAAGAGGAACAGGGTGTAGTACCCTGCCATTTCGCTCTGGATCTTTATGGAATCTATACCACATTTTTGTACTTTTTTTGTTATAAAATTAAGCGTTTTTTTGTATGTTAATTTTATCCATTGAATGTTGATTTTTGGGCAGCTTTTTAAGCAATAGAATAGTGTACACTAATACGATTTCATTTTATTCGTTTACACTAAATGTTGACAATGGTACTTTTTAAGTGAGCGAATATTGTGACATTTTATTTGTGTTTCAACTGATTGAATGTTCATTTTTGGCAACTTTGTAAGCAATGGAATACTGAAACGTGATTTATTGATATTTTTGTATACATGTGCATTGAATGTTGATATTCTTAGAAACTTTTTGAGCAATGATTGGAATATTGTAACAATTATGTTATTTGTATACATGTATATTGGATGTTGATATAATGGCAACTTTTCAAGCAATGAAATATTGTAACAATTATATTATTTGTATACATTGGATGTTGATATTTTTAACAACTTTTAAAGCAATGGAATTTTGTTACATTTTTATTATTTGCATACATTGAATGTTGATATTTTTGGCAACTTTTAAAGCAGTGGAATATTGTAACATAAGTGTTATTTGTATACATATACATTGGATGTTGATATTTTTGGCAACCTTTTAAGCAATGGAATATTGTAACATTCATGCTATTTGTACGAGTATACATTGGATGTTGATATTTTTGGCAACTTTTGAAGCAATGGAATATTGTAACATTTATATTATTTGTATACATCGGATGTTGATATTTTTGGGAACATTTTAAGCAATGGAATATTGTAACTTTCATGCTATTTGTACGAGTATACATTGTTTGTTGATATTTTTGCAACTGTTTCAGCAATGGAATATTGTAACACTTATCTTATTTGCAATTTGTATACATTTGATGTTGATATTTTTGGCAAGCTTTTAAGCAATGGAATATTGTAACATTTATATTATTTGCATACATTGGATGTTGATATTTTTGGCAACTTTTGTAAGCAATGGAATATTGTAACACTTATCTTGTTTGTAATTTGTATACATGGATGTATACATTGGATGTTGATATTTTTGGCAACTTTTAAAGCAACAGAATAGTGTAACATAAGTGTTATTTGTATACATTAAACTTTGATATTTTGGCAATTTTTTAAGCAATGGAATATTGTAACATTTATATTATTTGTATACATTGGATGCTGACCTTTTGGCAACTTTTAAAGCAACAGAATAGTGTAACGTAAGTGTTATTTGTGTACACTGAACATTGATATATAATTTTGTGGGAAATTTTTAAGCATTAGAATATTGTAACATTTATAATATTTGTATACATTGGATGTTGATATTTTGGCAACGTTTAAAGCAATGGAATATTGTTACATTTATATTATTTGTATGCATTGGATGTTGATTGTTTGGGAACCTTTTAAGCAATGAAATATTGTAATACTAATATTACATGTATACATTGAATGTTGTTTTTTGGTAACTTTTAAAGCAATGAAATATTGTTACATTACTATTATTTTTATACAATGACTGTTGATATTGTTAGCATTCTTTTAAACAACAGGATATTTAACTGTTGCCGACGACGACGGACGGCGACAAGGCCGGACAGTGACTGACCAGAATAACCAGAATAGCTCACCCTTGAGCACTTTGTTCACAGGTGAGCTAAAAACGATTAAATGCTTGTCCACAAGCATCTTAAACAATGCAGCAATCAACACAACGCAACAATAAAAATTTTTCTATTTATTAAAGTATACGACAAAAATGCATTTACTAAAATGATCTGTGTAACAACAGTCAGAATACACTGGCCAAGCAAACAAATACCATGAAAACGGAAAGTGTCGTCCTGGATTAGCCTGCGCAGGCTGATAAGGGTGGACACTTGACACACATGCATTAAGCCCGGTTTTCCCATGACATACCACTCATAATAATACAATTGTACAAAATGAACATTTAAAAGAAATGTTTACATTTTTAGTTCTAAATCACTGTAATACTTGTTATTTACACTTTGACAGTAAAACAATTTAAAAAGAAACTCGGCATTACTTCACCTAGCTTATCATACATATCACTTAAACATACATGTACATGTATTTAAATACAAGCAATTACATACAACTGGGCAACAAGTTGATAATATATTTTCTCTTTCACATCACAGTTTGAACAAAATGTGTATGTTTTATGGGTGTCCTGGGGGCAGTTTAACAGCAATTCAAGAGACTTATCTATAAAATCATGTCTCCTCATCTACTGAAGAAGTCCCAAGCAGAAGGTATGATAGCTGTTTTAATATAAAGATATCACTTTGACAATAATTATGCCTACAAACCGACTGTATCCTACTATAATAATAAAACCATTTATTTCAAATAAACATCTTTTGTTTCAAAATTGTTTAGGTTATTTCTAAAACAATACATTACAATTCAACTACATGTCTGTATTAAAGACATGTGGACAACTGATTATGCAATCAAGATTATAAGGTAAGCATATCTTGTTAAGTATAACTGTTTTGATTTGAATCAGTCTCGGGCAAAAAAAACATGATAACATAGCAATAGCAAAGATACAATTCAGATTGGAATCACATATAACAATGATTGGGAATAAAACAACAACAACTTGAAGAGTTTACAATCAACAATAGCAATACCATGCATATAATGCTCTTGTCAATAACCTACACACATTCTCGTGTTGGAAGTGCATGTATTCCAGTTAGGCCTGTTCCAGGAAAAAAGGTGATGAGGGGGCGGAAGGCCGATGTATTAAAATTCATGGGTGGGGGGTGATAGAGGGGATGAAACGGATTATCATTGATTTGAAAAAAATTAAGTTTTGTGGTGGTACCCCATTTTTGCACTGGCGTTCAGCCCCCCCCCCCCAATCACCTTTTTCCCTGGAACAGCCCTCATTTTTGACAGTGATTAGAATTCAACAAACTCAATGTGCTGACACAGATGTTGTTGACAATGTTATTAATTGAAGGCAGAAGCATTAAAATTAACATCAGTTTCATCAAACAAAATCAAATACGGGTAATAAGTGTATTTATCTTTTATTAAGCCTAACCATTTTGTTTTCCTTCTTTGTGACGTTGTAGTGATAGACAGGTTGATCGGAGTTAAAAGGCGCTTATGAAATGGTGAGTAAATTACTGCGTGTTACAAAAACACATTATTTATTGAGAAGCCCTGTTTCGGTATAATAAAACAAATATTGCATTCTTTGAAGGCGATAGTGCATTTTGTCAACCCTCGAAAAATACTGTTACCCACGGCTTCGCCTTGGGCAACAGTATTTCCTCAGGTTGACAAAATGCACTATCGCCCTCAAAGAATGCAATATTTATATAATATTAAATGGTAGTTATGAAATGTACAAGTTGTTCGCTGCAATTCATCCATTAAAGCATCCTTAATATGAATATATTGATTGCAAATAAATCTGGTGAAATAAAGAACAATGAATCATATTTTTAAGATACAATATAAATACATGTTCACATGTCATTAAAATTCTGAAAAAGAAATCATCGTTTTATTATACATCGTTGTACACTAAATGTATGTACATAAAATGACTGGTGTTTCGTCCGTTATATAGTCCATGCTCTTGGTTGCCTCTTTACGGATGTAACGATATTTGGATATAGCGATATACATCCTATGATCCGCTCAATATCGTTACAAGCAGAGTTTAATGGAATACATTGTGGCAATGGCATGCATGTATCAACACTCAAAAACACTAATCACTTTCGCACCGACAATACTAATAACACCGAAAATGCTCAATGACAGTAACTGTTTACATTATTACTTACACGTATCATTATATTAAAACAAACAGACCAATATACATATGAGGCACGTCGTGGGAAAACCGGGCTTAATGCATTTGCGTAAAGTGTCGTCCCGGACGGCACTTTCCACCTTTATGGCATTTTCTGTTTCAAGAAAGTCTCTTCTAAACATAAATAACAATATGCAGAAAGTGCCGTCCTGGATTAGCCTTTGCGGACTGCACATGCTGATCCGGGACGACACTTTACGCACATGCATTTTCCCACGACGCGCCTCATATATTTATACCAAATCATTTTGCTTCATATACACATAAAATAACTAATACCATGTTACAGACATGGTACATGTATGCACCACTAAAATTTCACAATTTATGTTAATCATACAAATTACACACATACAGACTTTTATTTTACCAAATATAAAGAGAAGACATATGTACAAAATATACAAAACAATACACACAATAATCATTACTCATATAGATAACAAACCTATGTACATAAACATACACACGTTTTGAGTATAAAATATGTAAAGAAACAAATGAAACTGTAGAATATCTTGCATTGAAAAACATATTTTAAAGCATCAAGTCATTAATTTCAACAACACGTAACAAATTAAAATATAAAACAAATCAAAACAATTTATTTTTACATGAGCCAAACAAAATGTATTTTCAATGAAAATCTTGTGAGACATGTCGTGGGAAAACCGGGCTTCATGCATGTGCGTAAAGAGTCGTCCCGAAGTAGCCTGTGCAGTCCGCACAGGCTTATCCGGGATGACTCTTTCCGCCTACAGTGGGTTTATGTTTAGAAGAGACTTCCTTGAAACAGAAAATACCATAAAAGCAGCAAGTGTCGTCCCAGATCACAGCCTGTACAGGCTGATCTGGGACGACACTACGCACAATAGTTAAGCCCGGTTTTCACGCGAAACGACTCATGTAAATGCCTTCCAACTTAATGATAGTACTCAGTTACGCTTTATAGTCAGAAATATGCTTTCTAAGCGCATCGCAATTTTAGTGTTATAGATACTGGTGTTAAATTAAAATACTGGTACTATAATATTAAAGTACACAATGTTGTTAACTGCTAACGGGAAGTTCATTTTTTATTTAAGCAACCAACTGTAATGGATTTAGAAAATTCTTGCGAGTAGATAATTTTCAGTTAGAATAGGTTTTCCTTTTATTTAATTTTTTATGTACGCTCAATGCTTGGTGTTTAAGAGAATGTTGAATCGAATCTGTCTCAAGTAGTGGCCATCCATTTGCAAAATGAAGGCTATTTACTTAATATGCATTTCAATTGTATTTCATTGAACTAGGATCTGCAAGATAGCTGAAAATAGGATGTCAAACAATGTATTTCTTTCCTCAATATTACTTCAAATTTAAGTTTAATTTCAGTTTAATTTACGGGTGATTAATTTGCACTAAAATGAGAAATGGCGCTAGACGTGTAAACACAAGCATTAAAATGAGAAAGGGAGGTAGACGTGTAAACATAAACACTAAAATGAGAAAGGGAGCTAGACGTGTAGATACAAACACCTACCTTCATCTTATATGGATTTAAAAATGTTTAAAGCTTGAATAAACAAAACAAATAAACTATAACTGTTTAAATGACAAAAGAAAACAACTCAATATTTCTTAAAACAAACAGATCTCATTAGTGATCTAAAACAAGATGTTAACAGTTGAGAAGGTTACTATATACATGGCACACAAGAACACTTTGAAAAAAACAAAAAACAAAATTAGCGTTGTTTACTACCTAATAAACAACGCAAAAAGTCCCGATTCTGAGCGGAGCATTGTAAAAAGTAGTTCCAATTACAACTGCAAAAATATATGTCAAATCATGTTTAATAGAATAGAAATAATTTTTGCATGATCGTTGTTTATCGGCCAATTAACAACTCTGTCATTCTGATGCGTGGCTATTAAACAACTCGGACTAGCGCCCTCGTGGTTTAATTCCTACGCATCAGAACTCTAAATCGTTGTTTATTGGCTGATAAACAACGATAAATTGAAAATTATTTCTTAATTATAATTTTTTTTACACTGGCATAAGCTTCTAACAACCCATGATATCAACTAATACACTGCAACTTTTGTAAAGGCAGTATCTACAGTACGAGTCAAACAAAACAAATATTTTACTCGCCATTGCGTAGTCAGAGTTTTTTATTCACGTTATCACTCGGCAAATCTGATGTGGAATCAATGTGAGCGCTTGTACCACTGATAACTTATGCCAAGAGATGGAATGTAATTACTCCTCAATATTTCACTTAGGACACAGGTCTACTTCACATCAATTTGCCTCTGACTCGATCGCCCGAATTCTGTTAACTGCTAAAAATGTTCGTTTCAGGTCAGCCGTGCTGTATTCTATAAAATGGAGCATCCATGAGATACTGTCCAACAGACATCTTCTCAAATACGTTCATACAATATCTATCAAACAGACAGGATCACTCCAACAAGCATAACCTATAAGACAGAAAACTTTTATGCAACAGACATCAATTAAAAAATGGTAAGCATCCATCAAATAACCAACATGAAGGCATATTAAGAAGGGAGATAATGATTTACTACAAAATCTGATACAGGATATTTTAAGACAAATTATTTAACAAAGCGAGTGCCTGATTCTGTAGAAACCAAAAATCAAATATTCATGAAGGAATTGTATTCTTCAATTTTGTACCAGTCAGGTTGCTTCAGAAAAACAGATATCGAACAATGGTCCGTTTTTCTTTCATAAATAAACAAATTATGCCATTCATTGAACTGAATGACTCATTTTCAAACTGATAAGTACTCTGTATTGCCCACAAAACTGGTACATGTACATCAACACTCTTATCTGCTTTTATCTGCTATATAATATGGACCTTATTAAAAAGCAACATCTGTCCACCGAGTACAACATCTACCCCAAAGATGACATCTTTACTCACACAGCATCTACACGACTATCACAGACAATATGAGCTCCCTTGGGACGCTCAAAATAATGAAACTCTTACAGAAAACATGTCCATTGATTGTGCAAACAGTAATTCTAACATGACACGCGCAGTGTTTCTATAGACAAAGAACAAAATTTAGCATTGTTACACTACCAATAAACAACCCGAAAAAAAGTTTCGAAACTGTAAAATATAGTACGCATTGCAGTTGCAGGATATGTTGTCCGGTCAAGTTAGAATAGAAATAATTTTACAATTATCATTGTTAATTGGCCAATAAACAATGATTTGTCGTTTTGATGCAGAATATTAAAACACTTAGGCTAATGCCCTCGTTGTTTACTTGCTGCGCATCAGAACTCCAGATCGTTGTTTATTAGCCAATAAACTACCATAAATAAAAATATATTTCTTAAATGATACATTCAGTGTTCAAGCTAAAAAAACATAACCAACAAAACAACAAGAAAAATGTCTCTATATCTGGCTTGATTGTTTCCACTGTGTTTGGGGTTTAAGACATTGTTTGTTTCATTCTAACATGATACTTGCTAATTTTTCTATGGACAAAGAACAAAATTAACGTTGTTAAACTACCCATAAACAACGCAAAAAGAAGATCCGATTCTGAGCAGAGCATATTAAAAAGAAGTTCCAATTACAATTGCAAAATATATGTCAAATCAAATTAGAATCGAAATAATTTTCAAATTGTTGTTTAGTGGCCAATAAACAACTCTTTGTCGTTCTGACGCGTGGCTATTAAACAAAGTGCAGAGCCGATAAACAAGTATAAATTGAAAATTATTTCTTAATTGAAACACTGCCCAGTCATTTTTGTACACTACAGCAGTGCTCTTCCAGGCAGAAATATTTCCTATTGCATATTTACATCATCACTTTACTGAACATGGTAATATTTGACTTATGTTTTATGTTGTTGTCTTTTTTTTCAATGAAAACAAGTTGAAGCAAACCAGATTTTTCTTGAGCTCAATATTCAAATGAGGCACGTCGTGGGAAAACTGGGCTTAATGCATGTGCGTAAAGTGTCGTCCCAGTCCGCACAGGCTAATCTTTCCGCCTACAGTGAATTTATATTTAGAAGAGACTTTATTGAAACAGAAAATACCATAAAAGGGGAAAGTGCCGTCCCCGTATAGCCTGTGCGGACTGCACAGGCTAATCCGGGACGACACTTTACACACATGCATTAGGCCCGGTTTTCCCATGACGCGCCTCAAATGTTTAGCTTCTGGATAATTCGGCGGAAGACAGTGTGAACCCTGCTACAATTAAGTCAAGTTTCCTGGCAGCAAACCCCTTATGCATGCCAGAATATTAATGTGTGTTTGGAAATTTTAATAATACTGATTTATCAACAAATGTTTGTAAAACATAACAAGATATTCAGGGTTTAAAACAAAACCATAAATGTACACATTTCTTCAAATTTGTCCACATGATTTTTTGTGTACAAAGATTAAAGAAGTTTTTGTATAATGTACACTTCATTTAAAAATGAAAATAAATTAAACAAAAATCTCACAGTCATTAAATTTGAAAGCTCAAAACATCTTTCTTGTAAAACGATTTTTCTGTGCATAATCAAATATTCATAAATTAACAATTAATTTCAATATAAAGATTATTTCAAATTACAAACACTAGCACACACATGCATATTCAAATTATGCAGCTTACATGTTCTTTGAGGTATAAACAGTATAATAAAGCAACAACAAATGTTTATGAAGTAGTAAACAATAGCAAAATTCACACATTGTGCATTCGTCTATGTTTTGATGTCGCACTAGATTGGCAAATAAGTGTGGAAGCAAGACATAAATGTGATGGCGCCGAAGGGCCCCCCGGCAACTGTAGAACGATCGTTCCAACTGCAGCCAACCCGTCACCTGTTGGTTCCATCGCTATTGGCATGATTTCAAACCTACCACGAACATTCAAAGGTGGGGAATATTGCAAGTGTGCGTCACTCGATAAGAACGGGGTTCTCTCAGTGGGTTTTCGTACCTGCCGCGCGTGCAAGTTTGGCGAAACATTAAACGGCGTGACCGGATGATCGATGTGCACGAGGACCTTGGCAAACGGTCGGGAGGCCATGTGTAGCATTTCCCGAGCGCGTTGCTGTCGGTTACGACGTGCGTCCACAGCTTGTTTGGTTTTCCACAGTAACACACACACAGCCAGGAAGAGGAAAAAGCAAGAAAAGAACACTGAAAAGAATACAAACAGATCAATGTGCGGCTGATCTTGTCTGAAATATATGTTTCCAAGTGTGTCATTCTTTTCCCCACTTCCCATGCTGAGGAAAGCCATAAAAAATCTTGAAGTCTTCAAATTCAGTTTTTCATTCGGAAGAGTGATCACCAGCCTCCCTTGCAGATTACGAATAATCAGAACCGTGTCGGGACTGTGAACGGTAAAGAACGTGTTCAGCGATACGGCTTCAATCTTCTGAATCACTGGCATCTGAAAGCCGGAAATGCTTACATCGCTGTTGTCAGAACGCTTCTTTCTGAACTGTGTATAAATCTGATAAATAGGGTCCAGACTGACTATATGTTTGCCGGTTTGTCTGTCAGGGTGCACAACGAATGTATCATCGTATGGCGAGAAGAAAACATCTAAACCTAAAAACAAACACAGACTCTTAAGGTACAATGCTAATAGTTCTTAGTATCAGTTAATATTAGAACATACATGTATGCAATTCACAGCTATTTGTTAACAGCTTAATTCTAACATTTGGATGTCTAGTAGAAACACAACCAGTTGTTTTCATAATTTCAATGACAGATGGTCAAAGATGTGTTTCAAAGGAGACTTCATTTATATATACATCAAGGGTTGAGAGTAAAAATGTTGTATCTGCTTAAAATTTCTATATCAGATACAATAGTTTCACACTCAATCCTTGATACACACCAACAGCTCACCTCCTTCTGTCACATCAATGGTGATGCGTATGTCGACATTCACATATTTTGGCTGCACCACGAAGAACACGGTGGTCCCGTTCAGGAGAGGGGAGGGGTTTCTCGTGCACTCCAGCTGAGTCTTAGGGTCCAGACAGTAGTCCTTACTGACCGTCATCGTCCGATAACACTGATGTCCATTCTTCGGATGCCCCAGGAAGTATTCCTTGCATTCAGCACACTGGTTAACAAGAAAGTGAAGCGTTAGTTACGGTGTTCTGTAAGGGCCACCCATTGTTTCACACTTTCGACCTATCATTTTTATCACGATCTCGCATCCACCGAAATTACATGTCTGCGCTTATGCAACTAGAAGGTGAGAGTACGATATGACTATCATTGTTTCGCAATTTCGACCTATGCTCAAGCGAAAACGCAAGATCGCTATAAATTAATTTCACAACCTAGCATCGAAACGCAAAAACACGATGCGAGGGCGCGATATTACGATGCGAGATCGCGATATTAATTTCGCGACCTCACATCGTAATCTCGCAATTTCACATCGTGATTCGCTACTTCATATCATGTTCTCGCGTTCTTGCGCTTGTAATCCAAAGGTCGAAAGTGCAAAACAACGAATGGCCCTAACGGAACACTGTAGTTAGTCAATGTATTGTTAGCTGCCATTTATAAGAATATATTTGTTATATGCCAAAATAGCTGCTATAAAACAACCTTAATGAGGCGCGTTGTGGGACAACCGGACTTAATGCATGTGCATAAAGTGTCGTCCTGGATTAGCCTGTGCAGTCTGCACAGACTAATCCAGGATGGCACTTTCCACTTTCATGGTATTTTCTGTTTCAAGAAAGTCTCTTCTAACCATAAATCAACTGTAGGCAGAAAGTGCTGTCCGGGATTAGCCTGTGCGGACTGCACAGGCTAATCCGGGACGACACTTTACGCACATGCATTAAGCCCAGTTTTCCCACGATGCGCGTCCTTTTATCTTTTTTTACATTAGCAAACAAAACTTGGAACAGCAAGTAAACATTATATAAAAACAATTGTTTTGTAAATTGAATTTACAGTTATCTCCACATTAACTGTGTCAATTTTTGAAAACATGCACATATTTTTCACATACATGTAAGCCAAAAAAAAAAATTGTGTTTTGGGCAACGGTCTCAATAAAGTTAGGTAGGGTCGGGATTGAGTTTTTTTTAAACTTCTTTTTATAAGTCACATTTCGGTAAAAAATCATTGAAAATTATCTAAATTCTCATGAATATGGATTTCACCGAAACAATCGTCACTAAAAACTAGGGTCTGGGGGCTTTCGCTAGGTAGGGTCGGGTTGCCCGGAACACAATTTTTTTTTTTTTGGCTATAATATTATGTACAAAACACATCCTTCAGAAAGCCATCCCACCTGTTTCTCGTGGCATTTCGGGTCGGTGTTTCCCTGCTCCACGCTGCACTTGGTCTCCGTGTTGTTCTGACACTGGCAGTTCTCACCGCTCTTGTCATTGCACATGTCACTGTGGCCGTTACACATGCACCTGCAAAAAGTCACCAAGTGTGAGCAGTCTCTATGAAGGTCTGTTAGACATCAGGACAAAGCCATTAAATCTGTGTGATGTAAATCCATAGTCAATGCATCAAATTAGATTCTGTTCTCTTTATTTGTCAATGTTGTTTTTTGCAAATAAATTATATATACAATTTCAAAAGATATTCAGCATTCCTTTATGACCAGTCCAA
This sequence comes from Congeria kusceri, assembly GCA_027627225.1. Taxonomy (NCBI): domain Eukaryota; kingdom Metazoa; phylum Mollusca; class Bivalvia; order Myida; family Dreissenidae; genus Congeria; species Congeria kusceri. The sequence continues at coordinate 20,394,475 of CM051037.1, read as the reverse complement.
GGGTGGGGGGGTGGGGGGATGGGGCTTGGGGGTGCTGGGGGCACTAAAAGGGAGTACCCTGCGGGATCTTTCCCACCTGTAATTATTCATAATAACAAGAGTTATGTAAAACATGTGTACCCTGTCTAGGTTAAAAGCAATCTTTAAAATATCAAGTTCGGTGAAGATCGGATGAAAGTTGTTGGACATAGAGAATGGAAACTGCTAAAAAGGCCAGTTTACGATAAATAAAGGGCCATAACTCTGCAGTTCCTGAGGCTATTTGGTTGATCATCGAACCTGACTAAGATATTATACACTCAAACAATTTTCATCAAGTTTGGTGAAGATTAGATAAAAACTATTGGACTGAGGAAACAAAAGTGGTCATACTTACCGACAGACCGACATTAGAAACCAATATACCCCACCATCATCGATAGATGGCATAAGGCCTAAAAAAAAAAATTCTGCATTTCGGGCAACCCGACCCTACCTAGCAAAACCCCCCCAACCCTAAAGTTTTAAGCGTTTATTTTTTCTGAGAAATCCGTATTCGTCAGATTTCAGATAATTGTCAATATTTTTTGACCGAAATGTGTCTTTAAAAAAAAGTTAAAAAACAACACCCACAATCCCGACAGTTGCCCGAAACACACAATTTTTTGTTTGGCCCTATGACCATTTAAGTTAAGTTCTCACTTCATGCAGGATTCCTCTGCTTTCATGGCAGGGCGCCGGAAGTACCCGGGCTGACAGGTCTCGCACTTGTCGTCCTTCGTGTGGTCCTGGCAGTTCAGGCAGATAGTCTCGTTCTTCAACCTTGGCCCAACCCTGATGTGCTTCATAAACTGGGGGAAAGTATTAAGACACTAGTGATTTTTTGCATTTGTTAATCAATTCATTTTCATCTGAACTTTGTTCTGTAGGCTTATGGACAACAAACTGTGACGTAAAATTAGAATTCTTAAATATCAGTATAATAGTACAGTAGTAAAAGAAAAATAATAACAAATAATCACAAATGTTGAACTTAAAAAATAATCACAAATGCCTTGCATTCAGGTCCTTAATTAACAATTAATTTTTAGCTTTGAGATCTTTGTATCTTTTATCCACCAAAAACTTTAACACAGAGACTGCCAATTGAACACTTTTAAAATACACCCGAAATTTTTAAATTCTTAAAAAATTTACTAAATGCACCACATAACTATGCGTGTTTATCAATCTACCTCACTCATGAAGCCTAGGGATCGCACATCTTTGTACTTGTCAAGAAGGCGAAGTATTTCAGCACTCTTGGCGTAGTGAGAAAAATGGATGCACACATCGGAATGCTCGTGACAGAACTCCGTACAGGAAGTACAATGGCCACCATCTTTAGGGTCCCCCACGTACAGAGGCTTGCACTCCTGACATTGGGACCCCTAAGACATGGATGACTTACATTAAATATTTAGCATTATGACACTGTAACCAATAAAATAGAGCTTTGTATTTAGAACAAACATTTTGACCATTAAAAAAGGAATGATTTACATTAGAAATATATTTATAATGACACTGAGACCCTTAAAAACAAAAAGATTAAATATATCGGTAAACATTGTGAGTTCTCAAATGGAGCATTTTGCATTAATGTAACATAACTTGCGTTCTGCTGCTGACTACAGAAATAACAATGAATCAACAACAAACAAGTCCATAGTAGGCTGCTGTACACAGGATAGACCTTAACGCGTGTCCATCGGTCCGTGACCTGTGATTTTTCGCTCGGACCGGTTGTCTGCGAAGGATGACCGGTCCGGTGACCAGTTGTTTTTGGACTTGTTCCAATTCTGTTTTTTTCGTTAATTATCATTTGTGGTTAAGAATACAGTGAATCTTCCGAGATGATATTGTTTATTGGCATTTTACAGCTCTAGTGTATAAATCGCATCTTCCGATTCTTCAACTTACAAATAATTATGTTATATAACAGAGTGTTATACGTTGTATAATCAACTGAACACCATTTGACGAAAGAAATTATATCTGACGGGCATTGTAGTCGCATTTTTGAGAAGCAATTTCCATTTATAATAATTAACAATAGTCATCGAATAACCTTTTATTTTAAACAAATTTAGTCAAATAACATATAGTGTATAAATAAGGAATTTATAATAGCTTCTAAACAAATTATTACGTGCAAAATGCAACACTAGCAGTCTCATTTAAATTTGTTCATGTATGTTTCTTTGACCAAACACCGAAATTTCGAAGTTTGGCTAAATACTTCGTACAAGGATATCGATACTATACCTGCCTTATTAATAGTTAAACAACGTATTCCCTTTTTGACACAATTTATTACTGTTTTTGTTTTTACAACAGGCAGTTTTAAATTGTATCTCCATTAAAAAAACATTCGAAGTAAAAAAAATTCAGGTCTAGGTTTCCGCATTGTGGGAATAATTGCAAAACGTTAAGGAACGGATAGCCCAATCATATAACGATACATAATTATCTTTTTAATTGCTCTAATTGGGTGTCGATTGCTCAGCAAACAAAAACGCATTTATTTGCAATTTAGGTCAATTTTAAGAAGTTGATATCTCATCTTTATTTAAGCAACAATGTTCAAACAAGATTTTGATCGAAAATGTATTATACAAAAATATCCTCCAGTGGCCTAATTCCGGTGACATAAGGGACTAATGAGCAAAATCTCTTTTGCAGTGTTAGTAATGCAATAACAAATGAATTACCATCAAAGAATTATTTAATTCCAGTATATTGCATCTAAAAATTGTTTAATTGCACAAGTAATCCAATGCAATAAGAATAAAATTCACAGTCACTGTAATATCGTTACACAGAAACAATGCTGACCTAATTCCGGTGACGTAACTTTACACACAACAAAGGGACTGTAATCTGTAGATACCAGCATATAGGCGGGAAAGAAGCTGTCAATCAAAGTTTTGTGCTTACCGTAGTTCAGTCGTCTGCTTGGAAATAACAGTGTTTAGTGATTACTGGTGTTAAGCAATGGCTATGGAATTACATGTTAGTAAAATGGAATAGGTTTGATCAGGTTAGATATTTAAATTGATTTATACATGTTTTCTCCAATTTTTCGTAATGTTTATTATTATTTTAATTGAAAATCATTTTAGTGTACAATATTGGATTAGCGCATGCCTGTGACGTCATCCAAATATCAAATCATCGGAATGAGGTCTCCCACAGAATGAGGTCACTTTACGATATATAATGAATAATAGATTTCAACATATTTTCCAATTTCAATTATGAGAATCATTTGTTTGGACTATTTATGCACTTTGCAGTACAACATATTTTGATTTTCGGGACCAGTTCATTCAGTATCGGACCGGTGGGCTTCGAAGGTAGCCGTCCCTGTGGACCACCACTTCCCAAAAGTTAAGGTCAAACCCTGTGTACATAGAAGGAAATGTAACAAATATATTAGGCAGAGAAATCTGCTACTGATAGCAGAAAAAAGTTGTGGCGATTCTTCGAACAATCCAGCACTGACAACCCACCTGGGTATTGTCAGTACAGTTCAGGCAGATGTTCTTCTCCTCCTCACTCTTACAGGTGCTGTGTCCGTTACACTCGCACTTGGTCGAGCAGTTCTTCCCGATGTACCCAAAATGGCAGTCACACACGTCAGGTTTCATGCACACGCCGTGCACACAGTCCTGGTGGCAGATGGGATTGCAGATACTCCTGCCCTCACTGAAATGAATGCCACCACCATTTTATCAGCTGAAGTACAGGGTCCACGACTACAAACGTTCAGGGCCCACGACTACAAATGTTCAGGGTCTACGACTACAAACATTCAGGGCCCACGACTACAAACGTTCAGGGCCCACGTCTACAAACGTTCAGGGCCCACGACTACAAATGTTCAGGGTCCACGACTACAAACGTTCAGGGTCCACGACTACAAACGTTCAGGGCCCACGACTGCAAATGTTCAGGGCCCACGACTACAAACGTTCAGGGCCCACGTCTACAAACGTTCAGGGCCCACGTCTACAAACGTTCAGGGCCCACAACTACAAACATTCAGGGCCCACGACTACAAACGTTCTCAATCTCAAACTTAGTCTCGACTTAAAAAGTTGACCAATGAGAATGCTTGTAACATTTGCACTTGGATTTCTATTGGTTCAATATTTAAGATTAAGACAGAGATTAAGCTTAAGAATTCTTGTTGTCGTGGGGACAGAGTTCTTAAAATATTGAAATCTGATTTTGTAAATACTGAATACATAGATTTATTGTAGTTTATAATTAACAAAAACTTTTGAAGACACTTAAATCAGTACAAATACTGAAAACATTAAAGCCTCATTTAAGGTGAAAATTGTCAAATTTATATTAAACAATTAAAACTTGTCTGGTAAAATTGTATTATTGTATGTGTAAGCTTCTATTATACCCAACGTCAGAAAACTATTTGATTTTGAACACCGTTTAAAATAAAAACACCGATCCTCCAATAAACTGTTTATAAACACTTGCTTTGTTTATTTGCTAGTGTGGTGATTTTCCCAAGTTCCATGCTTTTCATGAATAACTGTACTGCTAACAGTAATGTCATTTGTCATAAACTGGACAAGTCATTTTGAGGGCCGTCTCTAAAACATTTTGTACTGTATTTGAAGTTTAAAATATGTAATACATGCAACAATTTACGAACTAAAAATCACTTGGTAAGTTTCTGACAACTATAATAAGTAAATTTGCATAGAAAAAACATGTTGCTGAGTGTATAATCACCTTTGTTTTCTCAATGTGTTGTACCAATGTCTTTATTCAATTCTGATACTAGTATAGGTTTATTAGACGACCCTCGAAATTAAAACACTTCAATGACCACAATATCGGGATTTTTCCATGCAAAAATCATGCATAGGGTTTGCATTCCTTTAACGGGAAACTAGGACACCAAATGTCTTGAAATGTAAACAATGAAGTGGAAACAAAACGAGTCAAATATCATTTAAGAAAATGTAAACTAGTGTTCGGTCATTATGTTTTATTTTAGGTGCTGATTAAATCTTAGTTAAATATTGGTGGTTGTCTTAACTTAACTTGCAGCACCTTGTGTGGTGCCATTAACCCTCAAGTTGTTGAAATCTAATTGAATATAATGTATTATTCTCTGTCAGTACTTCGTATCATCACTTGTTTACTGGTGTCTTCAGAATGGTCATTGCAACGCAGACAGGGAATCTATTGGAAGAACTTTACTAGCAGGGTTAATCTCCAAAAACCTTTATTTCGAATAAATTCATACATATTTTTGAAGTTAGTGTGCTGTTACCAGAAATACTCTTAAATGCAAAATAAGTTGATGTTTAGTTTGTGAATCCACGAGTAAAACACTGTATGCAACATTATATAGGTACAATGAGGCCGAATTCCAGAAACATCGTACCCTAAATCTAAATGTCTTGTCCTACTTAAAGTCATGCAACAACATTGTGCTCAGTATTAGTTAATTAGTAACAACTGTGTTTTATTCCTTACTTAACTGTATTCAGAAATGTATATGTCGTTTTAGAAATAGCAGGCTACAGAAGTTTGAACCTGATATTTTAAGAAAAATATATTTGAGGCGCGTCGTGGGAAAACCGGTCTTAATGCATGTGCGTAAAGTGTTGTCCCGGATTAGTCTGTGCAGTCCGCACAGGCTAATCAGGGACGGCACTTTCCGCTTTTATGGTATTTTCTGTTTCAAGGAAGTCTCTTCTAACCATAAATCCACAATAGGCGGAAAGTGTTGTCCTGGATTAGCCTGTGCGGACTGCACAGGCTAATCCGGGACAAAAATTTACGCACATGCATTAAGACCAGTTTTTCCCACGCCACGCCACATTTCTGTAATACAAGCCCAGACACAGACAAGTGACACCACTTACTCCTCCCCTCTGATGTAGCCTTTTTTACACGAGCACAGGAATCCGTCAGGAAGGTCACTGCAGTCCTCTGTCTTTATGTCACAGGTGTGATGCCTGTTAAGACACTCATCTTCTGGAGGGCACGTCCCGTATGCCCAATGAGGGTCCCGGTCATATGAGTCTTTGTCTGGAAACAACAACAACAACTGACAGTGAACAAGGCCTGGGCCCCTATTCAGCAACCCATTGTTAGACTTAAGACTTAAGAATAAAGAATATTCTTGAAACTCTTTTATTTCAAAAACACTGTTAATATTAATTATATTGGCATTCACACATGCTAATTGTTGCATTATTCATTTAGAAAGATTTATTAAAGACAAAAGTGACATTGGTACCCAGATAACTTGCAAATGAAAAATTCTTCTTGAGTCTAAGTCTATTCTTTATTCTTAAGTCTAAGAATGGGTTGGTGAATACAGGCCCTGGTCCTGCAACAACAAACACTCTCAAGCTTAATCTTAGTCTTAATTTTTAATATTAGCCAATGGAAATCAAAACTCAAATGTTACAAGCATTCTCATTGGTCAATGTTTCAACTTTAAATGTTACAAGCATTCTCATTGGTCAATGTTTAAAGTTTAAATGTTACAAGCATTCTCGTTAGTCAATGTTTCGAGTCTTAATGTTACAAGCATTCTCATTAGTCAATGTTTCAAGTTTAAATGTTACAAGCATTCTCATTAGTCAATTGTTCTAGTTTAAATGTTACAAGCATTCTCATTGGTCAATGTATCAAGTTTAAATGTTACAAGCATTCTCATTAGTCAATTTTTCAAGTTTAAATATTACAAGCATTCTCATTGGTCAATGTATCAAGTCAAGACTAAGTTTTTGATTCAGAACTTTGTAGTTGTGGGGCCTGTTAAAAAAAAATATTGAGATACTGAATGTATGTTATATAATAAACAACAGTCATACATAACATCTGACACAGATATATTTTAATTTCTTTATAAGAATATTATTTTGTTGTCCAAGTATTCAACTATTTATACATGTAGGTGGATGCGTTTTTTTAAAGACCTTTTCTTTTAAGAAACAATGTTGCCGGAAAACCTTCAATAACTATTTTATCTGAAATAAGAATAATATATGAAGGGTCCCGGTCATAAGGCTTTGGAACCAACAGCAAGTGACTGTGTAGGAATATTCGCTTACCAAATTGTTGACAAGTTATTGGTTGACACAATATTAATAACCAACAGAAGTTGACAGTGTAAGCATATTTGTTGTATCAATATTCAACGAGGTTTGTTGACACAATAATTAATAAGGTCAAATACAGTTTATCTTAAACAAGCACACCACATTTGAAATATATTCAGACTCTTAATAACAAATGCAAATACTACACTAGGACAAAGACTATATTATTAGGCCTGGTATACAAAGCGATCCTTTGGCTTAATGAATTGTACATACCAGTAATCTTCTCTGCAAATACACTGTTCTTCTTAGCACACATCTCTGTATTGTACGGTCCACTAAGCGTTCCCGGCAGACAGACCCCGCCCCCGTTTTCGCCCCCGTAGGCACACCAGCCGCACCCCGGGGCCCGTCGACAGTCGGCACACTTGGTGTACGTGGAGCAGGGTTCGGGGCATCTCTGGGGCTCGCCCTGTAGGAGCGTTCCACACACCCCGCCCAGACAGTGTAGCGACATGTAGGCTGGGGGCATGCACTGTAACAGATCTTAGAATTACACTGCTTGGTTGTAGTTGGTTTTTGCTCTTTTTCTCTTTAGATGCTCGAAGAATGCACTGGAACAGCTCATAAAATATGCTAGAATTAATGTTTTTATTCAATATTTTAGTGTTTGCTCCATTATATTTATGTTTCTCTGCCTAATTCCCAAGTCATTTTGAAATAGTCCCATGCTTATTTTTAAAATAGGGATGGGACCGAAATCAATATTCGAATATTCGTTTTAGGTATTCGAATATATTCGAATATTCGTTTTGTAAATACTACTATATACTACTATATACGGCACTCTGTCCGAATATTTACCTATACTACGTGTACGTAGTTGTATTACATTGTTTGGTAAATGAGCGATATAACTTTGTGAGGGTTAGGCAAATATAAAGAAATGTAAGATATTGTTAAATGTATTGTTAATTAATTTGTTAATCGTTCCAATTTTTTTTCAGAACCATGAAGCTTGTATCTGCTGTGCAGATTACACGTTTCCTGGGTTTTGTCGAATGACCGCGTAAAGTACTTCCAAGCACGTGATGGTGGCATTTTTTATTAATAAAGACTCTTGTATAATATATGGTGTTGATATAATGAAGAATAATTTACAAGTGACGTATACTAAGATTGACCAGATGATGCTAATTTTGTTAAAGAAATTGATTGGCTGATAATGGATTCATTTTGATTGGTTTACTTAGAGAGTAATTGCAATTTACTGTAAACAAGTTAACCGTATAGATGTCACTTAAGGATAATAAATAACAATGAACGCCTTGTGCAAACTGTGAAACCGTTAAAACAACATGGCCCAGTTTTGTTATTTGTGGATACAATGCGCCATGTTTGCGCCTCCTACAAACCGTTAATTTGCGGCCCGTCAGGACGTGGCCCCCTGCCAATTATCAATTGTCGTTAATTGGACATGTTTGGCAAGTGTTGTAAAAACGTTAGACTGCCCCCGCTAGGCAGGAAATACGACTGGAATTCATGATAACTTTCCAATCAAACTGGAAAAAACATGACCTTAAACAAAAATTTGTTCTTCAAATAAATATGAAAATCGAATATTCGTATTCATTTTTTTATATTCGAATATTATCCAATATTCAAATATTCGGTCCCATCCCTATTTTAAAACAATTAAATTTGAAAAATCGAATGTGCACACTTTTAAGCCAGAATAAGCAAAGTAAGTAGGCACCTCTCCGAGGGTTACACTCCAGTAGCACTCCAGTGACCCGCCTTCTGAACCCATTGACCCAAGGCACGTCTCGCATGATCGGTGAGACACGCACGGGGCTGGGCAATCTGAAGGCTTGCTGATCACCGTGCCATTCTTGAAATTGTAGTACATCTGCGACTGCACCAGGCACGTCCAGCCATCAGAAGGGTAGAACAAGTTTATCGTATCTGGAAAGATACAGAAGGTAGGTTTATAAACAAAGATCTACTTTGCAATAAGATCAATAAATATTGGTTTATAAGTAAAGTTCTACTTTGTGATTGACACAAAACAACAGCAACATCAGACATCACATCCCAATTAATAAAGGTGAATGGAGTTAAATGAGGTTAATTCAGGTTTGTTTGATTGTTTGAATCTTTCGACTCCACATGAATCAGAAGTAGGGGGAGAATGGCCGTAGAAATAATTTCATGACCAATCCCGACACAAATATACTTATTATGCTAACATAGCATACAACCTAAAATTGACTCACTTCTGGTAATTCCCTTGGTCCACAGGCAGTCTTTCTCCAGGCAGTGTCTACAGGTGGAGGCAATGCAGGACTTTACGGGGCAGAAAGGCTTGGTGTGGGCTGTACCTCCCTTTATAGGGAACACCTCACAGTTCTGCGGGTTGTCGCAGGTGTACCCGCGTGGGATGCATTTCCCAATCAGGCAGTTACTGCACCATGTACACGTCTGCAATCATGATAACAGGTACTAGAGAGAGATGCAGGAAAGATATAGCGTGCTGTCAAAATGGAGAATAGGGAAAAGCTTGAAAAATGCTTTAAACTGACCTAAAATTTAAAGACATCAGGGATTTTGTCCCTTCTGTTTAAAATTTGGGCTTATCTATTGACTGACCTAAAATTTAATGACACCAGGGATTTTGTTTCTTTTGTTTAAAATTAGGGCCTTTCTATTGGTTTGTCTTTGCATTAATGCAAATCTGAAAAAATATATTAATTTATATTAATTTTCAAAAGATATAATACTAAGCTTGAAAAATGCTTTAACCTGACCTAAAATTTAAAGACACCAGGGATTTTGTCCCTTCTGTTTAAAATTTGGGCTTATCTATTGACTGACCTAAAATTTAATGACACCAGGGATTTTGTCCCTTTTGTTTAAAATTAGGGCCTTTCTATTGGTTTGTCTTTGCATTACTGCAAATCTGCAAAAATATATTAATTTTCAAAAGATATAATACGATATTCCTCATTAGACAAGTATGTATCGTCTTTCATCATCGTCTATTTTCATCTAAATAAACATGACAAACTGAAGAACATACCTTTGGTAAATTCTTGAAATACGGGTATGTAGCCACACACTCTGAACAGTTCATGATTTCTTTACAATCACGGTCCTCGTGGTAGTCTTCATCACAGGCTGTTCCCTTGTACATGGCGACATACTGGCCGTCACTGAAATATCGCCGTGAGAATAGCCATAATAGAACTGTTAGTACTAGTTATAAAGGAATGTCAACCTGGTTCAAAATCCAAATCGACCGGCTTTTCCATGCCATACACATGTAATCTGGCACTAAATGCTATGGCCAACATGGGTAATTGAGGCTTATGTCAGAATGTGCAAATATTTAAGCATTATGCACCTATCAATATTTCCCCCCTTGGCTGACCGAGAGGAATTGGACTTATATTATTTCTTGGTGTCTAATTCCCTACACTATAGCCAAGCCTTTTTGTCTAAATTCCCAGAGTAGGAAATGCCCAGGGGACCCAATATTACAGGGATCTTAAATCCAACCAAAGTCTAAAAAGTCGTTAAAAACTTTAGGGGGGCGGGGGAGGGTGCTAGGTAGGGTCGGGTTGCCCAAACCACAGAAATTATGCTTTTTGGCCGACATAAAACATTTTAGTTTATTTCACCTGGCAGGAGGGTCTCTGTTGGTTGAAAAGCAGACTGTCTTGTTCTCATCTTCAGTTCTCAGAATGGCTTCGCTGCAGCCTGGTTTGTCCCGGCATACAATTTTGGATGTATTGGCTGTACTGTAAATGCTGGAATCAGGCAGAAGGAAAAGTGTGGTCTTTAACTTTTTTCTTGTTTGATTCAATATACTAGAACAGATGTTAAGAATGTGTTATATTTTGCAGCCATTTCAGAGCATAAATGTAAGCCGTTCTAGATGGTGACATCATTGTTGTTGTTATGTTTTATATGGTCACAATATATATAGGGTCAAACAGTTAAGATGTATTATACATAGGGAATATTACATGACTGTGGTGTTCTGGTGGTTGTATCGCTCTCTTTGATTGTGTAATGCTGTAACACAACTTTACACAATCAACGAGAGCGATACAACTCACTGGAACACCACAGTCATGTAGTATTCCATTTATTATACATCCCTAAATCCAAACACTGCTACGAAACGAATAATTATTAATTCTAAACAAGAGGGCCCTGAGGGCCCTAGGACGCTCACCTGACACCTTGTAACCCAATTGGAATTTGCATCCCCGAGGCATGGCTTATTTTTATCCCAGGGGCATAATATGAACAATCCTGAACAACCTCTGGGCCTTGCGGTTTCAGGTAAAAAAATTTAAAGTAACTTTGCTATTTAAGTCTATATAAAGCATGTGACCCCTCAGGGTGACACCAGATTTGACCCCAGGGGCATACTTTGAACAATCTTTGGAGAGGACCACTATGCAATGTTACGTACCAATATATAGGAAAGCTGTGGGCTTTGCCGTTTCAGAGGAAAAGATTTTTAAAGTCATATTGCTATTTAAGTCTATATAAACCATGTGACCCCCGGGGCGTGACCAGATTTGACCCCAGGGGCATAATTTTAACATCATTTGTAGAGGACCACTATACGGATGTTACATACCAAATATGAAACCTCTAGGCCTTGCGGTTTCAGAAGAGAAGAATTTAAAAGTCATTTTGCTATATAAGTCGATATAAACCATGTGACCACTGGGGTGTGGTCAGGTTTGACCCATGGGGCATAATTTTAACAATCTTTTGTAGAGGAACACTTGCGGATGTAACATACCAAATACGAAACCTCTGGGTCTTGCGGTTTCAGAGGAGATTTTTAAAGACATTTTGCAAATACAGTTTATATAAATCATGTGACCCCCGGGGCATTAGCAGTTTTAAATTAACTTTGCTATTTAGTCTATATAAAGCATGTGAACCCGGGTGCCACCAGATTTGACCCCAGGGGCATAATTTGAACAATCTTTGTAGAGGACTACTACTGTAAAATCATTATTATTCGTGGGACACTAATTTTCGTGGATTTCGTGGATAGACAAAAACCATGAATTCAAGCACAAACGAATAAATGACGGATCAATTCCACTTCTTAAGCTGACTATGAGCAATTAACACATCTATGTAAATATCGCGTGTGCAATAATAAATCATAAATTAAATATTTACCATATAAGAATATCTTTTAATCCAACTTATTCCTTTGGTAAGGAAATCTAAAGCATTTTAACATAACACATAACGGATCATACGGATATTTTTAACCTAAAGTTCATCAATCACAATTTGGTGAGCGATATACATGTCAACAGTCGTCTGCAGAAATACATTCCTGAAATGTATTTCCTATAATAAGCAGTTCTTCAGCCCAGTTAGAATAAGTTCATAACACAATCTTAAAAATGCCAATTATATACTTTTTTAAGTGGGTATATAGGTAGTGTCTGGGTAGATGTAAAATCACTGGGGACTGCCTAATCCACTTTGACAGGTCATGATGTAGACAATAACCGGTTTCAGCCAGTTTAATTAGCAATATTCTTTACACGAAAATCATGGGATTTGTCTGCATGTGTATTGATTTTATTGCTGGCTGACGGTCTAACTGGGGCCAAACAAATGATTTTAATTGGTACATGATCAAAAACTGCCATTATATCTCTAATTACATCTTTACGTGACCATGATTACGTAATCCAGACTTAATGACGGACTTGCAAGTTTACAGAGTAGTGATGTCAAACTGTGGATGCAGGGCTTTCATCAACTTTTGAAATCTGAAAGTTTGAACTTCCTAGCCTCCGATTTCGGAAGTTTTGCTCATAATATAGTTTTGACAGTATTGCATGACTAAGTCCTGAGCATTTCAGAAATGTAATAAAGTATAAAATTCAAGGTTTGTGGTCATTTCTTGTTCATCAGGTGTTTATAATATGCCAATTTATTCAGTTAAAGAGGTATACATTGAGATGAACCACTTTAATTTTTTTCTAACTTGTTCATCCTTACCTAATGAAACCTCCATGGCTGCAATTTAGGAAGTCCTGAAACTTCCATGGTTGCAATTTTGGAAGTCCTGGGACAAAAACTGGGAGTAAATTACTCCTTAACTTCCCTTAATGCAAGCCCTGGTGGATGTCTTTTTTTTTTCAAAATTTGAAATCCACGAAATTGTCATTTTTAAAGAAACCACGAACTTTCATACCGACAAATTTATATACGTTTACAGTTAATGATGCTACATACCAAATAAGAAACCTCTGGGCCTTGTGGTTTCAGAGAAGATTTTAAAAGACATTTGCTATATAAGTTTATATAAATCATGTGACCCCCTGGGCGTGGCTAGTTTTGACCCCAGGGGCATAGTTTGAACAATCTTTGTCGAGGACCACTTAAGGATGTTACATACCAAATACGAAACCTCTGGGCCTTGTGGTTTCAGAGGAGAAGATTTTTAAAGTCATTTTGCTATATATTCTTTATAAACCATGTGACCCCCGGGGCGTGGCCCGTTTTGACCCCAGGGGCATAATTTGAACAAACTTTGTTAAGGACCACTAAAGGATGTTACATACCAAATATGAAAGCTCTGGGTCTTGTGGTTTCAGTGGAGAAGATTTTTAACGTCATTTTGCTATATATTCTACATAAACCATGAGACCCCCTGGGCGTGGCCAGTTTTGACCCCAGGGGCATAATTTGAACAATCTTAGTAGAGGACCACTTGAGGATGTTACATACCAAATATGAAACCTCTGGGCCTTGTGGTTTCAGGAGAAGATTTTTAAAGTCATTTTGCTATATATTCTATATAAACCATGTGACCCCCGGGGCGTGGCCCGTTTTGACCCCAGGGGCATAATTTGACAAAACTAAAGGATGTTACATACCAAATATGAAACCTATGGGCCTTGTGGTTTCAGAGGAGAAGATTTTAAAAGTCATTTTGCTATATAAGTTTATATAAACCATGTGCCCCTGGGCGTGGCTAGTTTTGACCCCAGGTGCATAATTTGAACAATCTTTGTCGAGGACCACTTGAGGATGTTAGAAACCAAATATGAAACCTCTGGGCCTTGTGGTTTCAGAGGAGAAGATGTTTAAAGTCATTTTGCTATATATTCTATATCAACCATGGGACTCCCGGGCATGGCCCGTTTTGACCCCAGGGGCATAATTTGAATAATCTTTGTAGAGGATCTCTAGAGGATGTCACATATCAATTATATGAAAGCTCTGCGCCTTGCGGTTTCATAGAAGATTTTTTAAGTTTTCACTTTTTAAATCTAGTTTTAGCTCTGGTGACCTACATATTCAGTGGACCGGAAAGATTTGAACAACTTTGAAAGAGGTTCACCCAAGGATCATTCCTGTGAAGTTTGGTGAAAATCTACCAAGGGGTTTAGGAGGAGATGTTGTTTGAATATTAGTGTCTACATATTCAGTGGACCGGAAAGATTTGAACAACTTTGAAAGAGGTTCACCCAAGGATCATTCCTGTGAAGTTTGGTGAAAATCTACCAAGGGGTTTAGGAGGAGATGTTGTTTGAATGAAAAGTTGATGGCGCACACACGCACGCACGCACGATGGACAACTGGCCATCACAAAAGCTCACCATGAGCACTTTGTGCTCAGGTGAGCTAAAAAATATATTAACAAAATATTGTTGCTGAAGAATGAACATTAACACATGTGATGTACACCAATGACACTGGTTTAGACTAAAATCGAACCAATTTCAAAGTTGTAACATTTAATACCGCAAGTACTGTCACGGGTGTAACACTGTTTCATTTTGCAAGTCAAATGAGAACACACAATGTATCATGAAGCTGTTATTGAAATTTAGACATATTTTAATACTAATCCCTTTATGACAAAAAATTATCAAATCAATCACAAATTCTGCAATATCATCTTTTCATCTATGATTTTAGACCAGATTCATGTTGAAATGTTTTTAACTGACATGAAACATGAAAATCATCTTTTCATCTATGATTTTAGACCAGATTCATGTTGAAATTATTTCAACTGACATGAAACATGAAAATTATACAAAAGTCCAAGCTCATAGTTGCTTGTATTATGTACACAGTTTTCGAAATAATCCACTTGCCCAAAGCCCTGAATAAGTACAAACCTATTCAGGCAAATTAAAATATTGACCTGTCTGCCCGAAAGGGCAAGTACAAGAAGAATGGCAAATTATGAAATGAGATGATTCTTTACCAAAAATGCAACAATTTACAGATTTTTTATTATTTAATTTTATACCATGATTTTCTTCCCATACTACTGACTACATGAACAATATCACTATCATTTGAACTGTTCAGGTAATCGCTAGGATTTATTTTAGTTAAGTTCAGGTTGATTCGGGAAAGCTGAAATTGTACTGCTTATACCCAAGTGGGCAAGTCCTTCCAACAAAATTATTGTGAAGACTGTGTAAATATCTTCACGAGACCAAAATCAGTGATCTAAAATAGAACATCATACTTACCCGCATATGTCATCGGGAATTTTAAGTCTCCACATATTCCCTTCCACGTTTCTTCCAATGCCTCCGAAAATGTACATGGAGTTGTTGAACATCACTGAGCTGGCAGCCACCAGCGAAGAGAGTCGTGTACCTTCCTTGTCTGTCAAGGATATAAATAACACTAATTAGTAGTGATAAACATTTGGGCCAGTTTGGTCATGAATAAACTGTTAGCTTTGTCAAATGGAATGCCCCCACAAGGTCCAGAGCAATCTTTAACAAGAAACTTGGAAATTCCATGAAAATTTTTTCAAACAAAATGCATAAAAGTCAGCACAATAATGAAAGAAAGTTCTGGGTGCCATATGCATTTATAAGCGAGGTCTGGTTATAAGGTATCTATGTATGAAGTTTCATTAAAATATCGCAATGCGTTCTCAAATTATTGAGAAGAAACCATTTTTGTATTTTTAGTAACATTGACCTTGAACTTGACCTCACCCACCCAATATGCAATCCCAAGCGTGGTCTAGGTACAAGGTATCAATGTATGAAGTTTCATTCAAATATCTTGATGCATTCTCAAGTTATTGAGCGGAAACCATTTTTCTATTTTTAGTAATGGACACCTTGACCCCACCCACCCTATATGCAATCCCAAGCGAGCTCTCGATATAAGGCATCTATGTATGAAGTTTCATTAAAATATCTTGATGCATTGTCAAGTTATTGAGCGAAAACCGTTTTTCTATTTTATCTATTTTGAGTAATGGTGACCTTGACCCCACCCAATCCCAAAAGTGGTCTCAATATAAGGTATCTATGTATGAAGTTTCATTAAAATATCTTGATGCGTTCTCCAGTTATTAAGCGGTAACCATTTTCTATTTTTAGCAACTGTCACCTTAACCTTGACCACACCCACCCCATATGCAATCTCAAGCAAGGCTTCAATATAAGGTATATATATATGAAGTTTCATTAAAATATCTCGATACGTTCTCAAGTTAATGAGCAGAAACCCATTTTTCTATTGTTAGTAAAGGTGACCTTGACCCCACCCACCCCATATGCAATCCCAAGCGAGGTCTCGATATATGGGATCTATGTAGGAAGTTTCATTAAAATATCTTTATGGATTGTTAAGTTATTGAACAGAAACCGTTTTTCTATCTTTAGTAACGGTGACCTTGACCTTGATCCCACCCACCCCATATGCAATCCCAAGCAAGATGCTGGGGGCATAAAAATGTTAAAAATGTATATTTTAGATAATTCAAGGGCTGTAACTCCAAAGTTCCTGAAAGAATTGGCCGATTATCAAACTTGGAAAATACATGTATATTGTGCCCACAAACATTTTCAACAAGTTTGGAGAAGATCACATGAAAACTGATGGAGAGACCATTGAACCGACATTTGCAAACCAATATGCCCTGCCATCTTCGACAGGGGGGGGGAGGGGCATAACAAGATAACAACCTATACCAGGTTAAAGTGTAAAACATTACAATGCTGTGATCAGGGGTCGTATTCCAGATACATCTTAAGTCAAATCTTATCCTTAGCCTTAAAATCTTCATTTTTCTTAAGTATTTTATTCCATGTATGCATAAATATTCTGGGAAATGTTCAACTTATTATTAACTACTATTTACTTAACTGTGATTGGATTCATTAATTTACATCTAGATTTATAAATATTACCTTACAAAAACGGAACTTAAATGAACATATTTTAAGATAAACTTAAGATGTTTCTGGAATATGACAACAGTCTAACATCACTTTAAGATTGGACATTTACAATAACTCCTACCTTCCAACTGCAACTGGTGCCAGTAATTGCAGCGGTAGTTGTAGACGAGAACAGAGTTCTGTGGTTCATGATGCTCGTTGAAGCCCCCCACCACCACCATGTGATCCTTGAATCCCTGGGCCATATGGAAGTACTTGTACAGCGCTGCACCGTGGGGTATGCCAGACTGAAAATTACAAATGACAAATAATGTACAAGTAAGTCATGTTGAAGTACTTGTACAGTGATGCACTATGGGGTATGCCAAACTGAAACTTACAAATGACAAATAATATACTAGTAAGTCATGTGGAAGTACTTGTACAGCGCTGCACCATGGGGTATGCCAGACTGAAACTTACAAATGACAAATAATATACTAGTAAGTCATGTGAAAGTACTTGTACAGCGCTGCACCATGGGGTATGCCAGACTGAACTTACAAATGACAAATAATATACTAGTAAGTCATGTGGAAGTACTTGTACAGCGCTGCACCGTGGGGTATGCCAGACTGAAACTTACAAATGACAAATAATGTACTAGTAAGTCATGTTGAAGTACTTGTACAGTGCTGCACCATGGGGTATGCCCGACTGAAACTTACAAATGACAAATAATGTACTAGTAAGTCATGTGTAAGTACTTGTACAGCGCTGCACCATGGGGTATGCCAGACTGAACTTACAAATGACAAATAATATACTAGTAAGTCATATGAAAGTACTTGTACAGCGCTGCACCATGGGGTATGCCAGACTGAACTTACAAATGACAAATAATGTACTAGTAAGTCATGTGTAAGTACTTGTACAGCGCTGCACCATGGGGTATGCCAGACTGAAACTTACAAATGACAAATAATGTACTAGTAAGTCATGTTTAAGTACTTGTACAGTGCTGCACCGTGGGGTATGCCAGACTGAAACTTACGAATGACAAATAATATACTAGTAAGTCATGTTGAAGTACTTGTACAGTGCTGCACCGTGGGGTATGCCAGACTGAAAATTACAAATGACAAATAATATACTAGTAAGTCATGTGGAAGTACTTGTACAGTGATGCACAATGGGGTATGCCAGACTGAAAATTACAAATGACAAATAATGTACTAGCAAGTCATGTTGAAGTACTTGTACAGTGCTGCACAGGGGGGTATGCCAGACTGAAAATAATAAATGACAAATAATGTACTAGTAAGTCATGTTGAAGTACTTGTACAGCGCTGCACCATGGGGTATGCCAGACTGAAAATTACAAATGACAAATAATGTACTAGTAAGTCATATGGAAGTACTTGTACAGCGATGCACCGTGGGGTATGCCAGACTGAAAATTACAAATGACAAATAATGTACTAGTAAGTCATGTTGAAGTACATGCTGCACCGTGGGGTATGCCAGACTGAAAATTACAAATGACAAATAATGTACTAGTAAGTCATATGAAAGTACTTGTACAGTGATGCACTATGGGGTATGCCAGACTGAACTTACAAATGACAAATAATATACTAGTAAGTCATATGAAAGTACTTGTACAGCGCTGCACCATGGGGTATGCCAGACTGAAACTTACAAATGACAAATAATGTACTAGTAAGTCATGTGTAAGTACTTGTACAGCGCTGCACCATGGGGTATGCCAGACTGAACTTACAAATGACAAATAATATACTA
The DNA here is from genome assembly GCA_027627225.1 of Congeria kusceri. Taxonomy (NCBI): domain Eukaryota; kingdom Metazoa; phylum Mollusca; class Bivalvia; order Myida; family Dreissenidae; genus Congeria; species Congeria kusceri. Next base: position 20,375,349 of record CM051037.1, on the reverse strand, counting down.
GTAAGTCATATGAAAGTACTTGTACAGCGCTGCACCATGGGGTATGCCAGACTGAACTTACAAATGACAAATAATGTACTAGTAAGTCATGTGTAAGTACTTGTACAGCGCTGCACCATGGGGTATGCCAGACTGAAACTTACAAATGACAAATAATGTACTAGTAAGTCATGTTTAAGTACTTGTACAGTGCTGCACCGTGGGGTATGCCAGACTGAAACTTACGAATGACAAATAATATACTAGTAAGTCATGTTGAAGTACTTGTACAGTGCTGCACCGTGGGGTATGCCAGACTGAAAATTACAAATGACAAATAATATACTAGTAAGTCATGTGGAAGTACTTGTACAGTGATGCACAATGGGGTATGCCAGACTGAAAATTACAAATGACAAATAATGTACTAGCAAGTCATGTTGAAGTACTTGTACAGTGCTGCACAGGGGGGTATGCCAGACTGAAAATAATAAATGACAAATAATGTACTAGTAAGTCATGTTGAAGTACTTGTACAGCGCTGCACCATGGGGTATGCCAGACTGAAAATTACAAATGACAAATAATGTACTAGTAAGTCATATGGAAGTACTTGTACAGCGATGCACCGTGGGGTATGCCAGACTGAAAATTACAAATGACAAATAATGTACTAGTAAGTCATGTTGAAGTACATGCTGCACCGTGGGGTATGCCAGACTGAAAATTACAAATGACAAATAATGTACTAGTAAGTCATGTTGAAGTACATGCTGCACCGTGGGGTATGCCAGACTGAAAATTACAAATGACAAATAATGTACTAGTAAGTCATGTTGAAGTACATGCTGCACCATGGGGTATGCCAGACTGAAAATTACAAATGACAAATAATGTACTAGTAAGTCATGTTGAAGTACATGCTGCACCGTGGGGTATGCCAGACTGAAAATTACAAATGACAAATAATGTACTAGTAAGTCATGTTGAAGTACATGCTGCACCGTGGGGTATGCCAAACTGAAACTTACAAATGACAAATAATGTACTAGTAAGTCATGTGGAAGTACTTGTACAGCGATGCACCGTGGGGTATGCCAGACTGAAAATTACAAATGACAAATAATGTACTAGTAAGTCATGTGGAAGTACTTGTACAGTGATGCACTATGGGGTATGCCAAACTGAAACTTACAAATGACAAATAATATACTAGTAAGTCATGTGGAAGTACTTGTACAGCGCTGCACCATGGGGTATGCCAGACTGAAACTTACAAATGACAAATAATATACTAGTAAGTCATGTGGAAGTACTTGTACAGTGCTGCACCATGGGGTATGCCAGACTGAACTTACAAATGACAAATAATATACTAGTAAGTCATGTGAAAGTACTTGTACAGCGCTGCACCATGGGATATGCCAGACTGAAACTTACAAATGACAAATAATATACTAGTAAGTCATGTTGAAGTACTTGTATAGCGCTGCACCATGGCGTATGCCAGACTGAAACATACAAATGACAAATAATATACTAGTAAGTCATGTGGAAGTACTTGTACAGCGCTGCACCATGGGGTATGCCAGACTGAAACTTACAAATGACAAATAATATACTAGTAAGTCATGTTGAAGTACTTGTACAGCGCTGCACCATGGGGTATGCCAGACTGAAACTTACAAATGACAAATAATGTACTAGTAAGTCATGTGTAAGTACTTGGACAGCGCTGCACCGTGGTGTATGCCAGACTGAAACTTACAAATGACAAATAATGTACTAGTAAGTCATGTTGAAGTACTTGTACAGTGCTGCACCGTGGCGTATGCCAGACTGAAACTTACAAATGACAAATAATATACTAGTAAGTCATGTTGAAGTACTTGTACAGTGCTGCACTGTGGGGTATGCCAGACTGAAAATTACAAATGACAAATAATATACTAGTAAGTCATGTGGAAGTACTTGTACAGTGATGCACAATGGGGTATGCCAGACTGAAAATTACAAATGACAAATAATGTACTAGCAAGTCATGTTGAAGTACTTGTACAGTGCTGCACCGTGGGGTATGCCAGACTGAAAATAATAAATGACAAATAATGTACTAGTAAGTCATGTTGAAGTACTTGTACAGCGCTGCACCATGGGGTATGCCAGACTGAAAATTACAAATGACAAATAATGTACTAGTAAGTCATGTGGAAGTACTTGTACAGTGCTGCACCGTGGGGTATGCCAGACTGAAAATTACAAATGACAAGTAAGTCATTTCCTTAGACAATGGTACAAAATAATGATGACTACAAATACTTATAATATGGTGAATCAAGGACAATAAGATATTATCATGGCCCTGTTGACACAAATTTTCGTAATGGGAATTAATTATATACTCCTCTTGTAACGATATTGAGCGGACCACGGGATTTATATCGCTATATCCAAATATCATTACATCCGAAAATAGGCAACCAAGAGCATGATCATTCAAGAATATAACAGAGACGCAACATCAAGTTCTTATAATATAAATACATTTAACGTAAAAATATTATAATGAAAGAACATCAAGAAATTGAATAAATATATAAAAATTCGGAATAATAATCAAAAATTACTACAGTGATTTCGTTTTCACAATTGTCAAGTGAGTAATCATTTTTAATGAGCGTGATGTCGCTTAAATACTGTCTATTTTAAGAAGTCGGTCATTTTGTTTGTTTTTTTATTTGGAAGCGAAGTTCAAACTTTTCAAGAGCATCAATGTGGGAAAAAAGTTCATCACGACTGTCAACATTTCTTGAAAGAACAAATGTGGCACGTCGTGAGAAAACCGGACTTAATGCATGTGCGTGAAGTGTCATCCCGGATTAGCCTGTGCAGTCCGCACAGGCTAATCCAGGACGGCACTTTCCGCCTACAGTGGATTTATGTTTAGAAGAGACTTTTTTGAAACAGAAAATACCATAAAAGCGGAAAGTGCCGTCCCGGATCAGCCTGTGCGGACTGCACAGGCTGATCCGGGACGACACTTTACGCACATGCATTAAGTCCGGTTTTCCCACGACGCGCCTCAAATCATTTACAATTTTCAATGGACAGTATAAACAATGCCTGCTCAATGTCAATGTGACTCGCATGTCTCATACATTTTCTAGCCAGACTAAAGCTGCTTGTTTCGTAAGCACTAATTATATTTTCCTTGTATTTAATAAAAGTACTAAGTGAGCTTTGTTTTTTCCGTAGTCCGTCGCAATATCCTTTTTTTTTCTTTTCACCTCATTTACTTCTTGTATAATTTTGTATTTAGTTTCAGTATCCAACATTTTTTTCTGTTATTGACATACATGTTTTTTCTAACAAACTTAAATCAAGACTGAACATGAAGGGCAATGGGATAACATACAACTTTATTTTAATAGACACCAAACTTTATTCATGATTTTTCTCTGAACAGTTTTAACAAGGCAATAATAGGATCAGTCACCCCAACGCAAGTTTTGTTCAATTATTTAATCAAGCCAACCTTATAACTGTTTACCTGGATCAATGTTTTTCACACCCGTTACAGACTCCAAATATCGTAAGAAAAGGGGAATATTTGCGCCTGGGACATGAAAACAACATCATTATAACGGAAACTTCGTTACATGCGATATCGTCACAACCGATGGTATGTCAATTGAAATCTATATGGATCTGGCCGCGACCATTGACACAGCATTGTTATACGCAATATATCGCTATAAGCCATAATGTTATAAGTGGAGTTTACTGTATCACTAATTAATCAAATTAATCATTTTTTTTTTTTTTCCGTTCAATATATATTAATTTTCCTCTTCAACAGGTGTGTGGGGGTCGAGGGCACCCCCCTCCACACCGTACAAAGTTTTTCATATAATAAATTATAATGCATGTATACCACAATATACATGTAGCTGAAACATTTTAAACGAGTGCTAACACAATATAGCAAAATATGTTTTGAGTGATTGTATTAATATACAGTATTTTAGTCACATGTCACAAAGTTTACAGGTAAAGAGGTAACAATAATTAATCAAATTACCATGACTAAATACGTGTATATAGCCTTTTATTAAAAAGCAAATACATTTTATGTATTCATTTTGTCACCAAATTGATTTTGTTGAAAACAATGTAGTCATATTTAATTACCTTAATTATCATTAATTTGATTACAACAATTCTTTTATGAAATGATTAATCAGACCACAACTACTGAATTTCATGTATTAATGTTAGTACTTTATTTTACAGTATGTTCATTACAAAACAATTCTCATAGATTTGTATTCTCAAAATAAAATGTACTCAGTCTTTCATATTCAAATATCAGAAATAAATTTCATAATAATAGAATACCTTTTTGCAAATATTCCATTGAAAAAGTGAACTACGTGTATATTACGCTTTCTGTCAGTAAAAGTGAAAGATGAAATGAAGTGATAAATAAATTTACAAAGTCTTATTTAAGTGATACACACATTTACCATGTCTGGCTGCAAAACACTCCAGGAGTTTGTCTCGATGTCGTATGTGAAGAGGTATTTAGACACCGCAAAGCTTTCATCACGAAATACGTATCCCCCATATACAAATACCGTCTTTGAGGGTGAATCATACACTGCACTGTGACCATATAGACCTGAAACAAATAAACAGAATTAATGAAACTGGTGTTATTCTTATTAACTCAATTTTCATGTAAGCAGGGAAAGATCTAGGATCACAAAAGGTACAGGGTGCTGCTAAAAAGGAGCAGGGTGGAAAGCTGGACAAGTCTGTTGACATTTTTTAATAATTTGCTAATTTCAGGGAATTTCTTAGTATTATACTTGGATTATTCAATTCACTGGTCATTGAAGATTTGCAAAAATATATAAAATTTCAAAATATTTTCAACATTTTTGTGTTGACCAGCCCAGAGGGGCAGCAGGGGGAAGCAAAAAGGAGCACGGTGCAGCACCCCGCTATTTTGCTCTAGATCTTTCCCTAATATAAGTGACTTCCAAATCAAAACATTTTTGCAGCAAACTAGGCAACATGGCAGCGATTTTTTCACTTCTTTGGGAATGACTCCAGTACCCATCCAATTGGGAATTCTGCACTGTGAAATCTTGCTTATTGGGAAACAACTAAGAAAGTAATTTATATAATGATTTACTTAAATTTGTGGTTTATTGGTTGAACTTAGTAGATTAATGGTGTTTATCCATAAATCCATAACCATACATGATTTACAACTTAATTCACATTTCCAATGTATTCAGGATATTGTCACTTCAGATTGGGAATTTGTTCCCACCAATTTTGTCAAACAGCCTAATCTTTGGCATACTTGTCTTCCATATTTAGTTATTCAGAAAAGCACATAGAAGAAATCCCGAACATACCAGTGGGCTTTGCACCAGTGACATTATCCGTGCTATGTCTCTCCCAGACAGTTGGGTAGGGGTAGGTGTCGTAGACGTACACGATGTCGTTGAAGTAGTCGTCTGCTGAGAAGCCTCCGATGATGACCAGCTTGCTCTCATTGGCCAGCGTCATGGTGTGGCCAGCCACGGCACTCACCCAGAGTGGTTCCTGAAGACAGACACAATATCAAGCTTGATATACCAAAACAAAGGAAATGGATCGTCTGCATTCTGAATGTAAACATTAATTTTTCATGAATATTATATTCAGATTGAAATTTTTTCTCCAAAAAAAAATGTTGAGGAAATTGGGGAGGAAAATACCCTACCTCATTCAAAGCAGCAACTAAAACACACCATTCTAAGCAAGACGTGGTTTTCGATAAACACACATGCCACCGGTCGGTGCTGCACAGACCATCTGAATAATTCTCACACATGCCACGGGTCAATGCTGGACAGCCCATTTGAATTATTCTAAGTCCAAATAAGGTCAAGGTCAGAGTGAGGTTGGGTGATATGGGTGGATTAGGAATGGTCACTAGTGTTGTAGTAAGCGATGTTGGTGGTAAACGAAATGGTAAAATCTAATATAACCAAGAAATAGCCCATTTGAATTATTATTGAAGTCCAAATAAGGAATAATCATATGCAACAACTGTATAAGTACCCAAGTGTTGTAGTAAAAGGTGTTGGTGCAAGACGAAATGGTAAAATCTAGTTAACCAAAACATAGCTCATTTGAATTATTCAAGTCCAAAGTAGGTCAAGGTCAAAGTGAGGTTGGATGATATGGGTGGATTGGGAATGATCTTTAGCAACAACTGTGTAAGTATCCAAGTGTTGCAGTAAGCAGTGTTGGCGCTAGATGAAACGGAACCTCGTACCGACAGGTCAATCACACATCAAAATGCCAGGGGCATAAAATATATCCTATCAACCATATCTACAAATATGGGTGCTTAGTGCTACTCAGGTCCTCATTGTGTAATCTTGTTAATATGATACCATATTCAATTGCTTGTTGATATCACTATTAAATACCTATTTCCACTTACAATAGGGCCAGTCCATTTTCGAGCGTCGATGGCAAACTTCCACATCTCCTTGCTGGTCACATGCCTCTCATGTGACGATGCAACGAGACCACCAAAGATGAAGAAGATTTTCTTACTTGGGATACACGCCGCCGCATGGAAGTACCTGCATGTACCAGTAAGAAATTACATGGTGAATGGATGAACAGCATTGTCACACTATCATGAAAATTCTATTACAACATCATCTGATTTCTATTCCATGTTACCAAGTAAAACCAAGATATGACACCAAAGGAATACAAAGTTAAACAATACAAGTGAAACCTTAATTTAAATCGTATGGTTCTTTATTCTTCATTAATATTTCAAGCTTGTGACTAATTGCCCGTACAACACAGCACAATATCAACAAGAGGGCCATGATGGCCCAAAGCACTCACCTGAGAAGTGGTACAGATGAAGACCATACTGTTGTGACAGGTTTGAAAATTAAGGTATCTGAACAATACGCAAAGGGGAATAGGATCTATTTGATTTAAAAAAAGGTTAGTGCAATGGGCTATCTAAAGTTCGAGTTGGATAGCGCATGTGCGGTGTTTTTGCTAATGGTTCTCAAATCATTTTTCTAAATATTCTTACCTGACCCTTTTTCATTAAGTCAGTGACAATTCTGGAAAATGCAGAAACAGAAAATTTTGATGTCTTTTTTGCAGACAATTTTGGAGAACTAGTTGCAATCCAATAATTGCAATGGCCGTGCTATAAGGTCAAGTTTTGCGTTTTCTTTGATAATTTTGTGTCCAATGATGATAAATGATGTTAATGCATGCTCTAAAGCCAACAATGTTGCATGTACAAATAACTGCATGTAAGGTTTGCAATTCTTAGAAATCAAATTTTAACAATCTATTTTATGGATATATACACAAACTGTGTAACTCAAGTGCTCTAGTGTGATCTTGCCCAATAACAATCCCGTCCAAGATTTTATGGCTATACACAAACTGTGCAAGTTTGGTTAAAATTGGATAAAAAATGAAGTCTCTATAGTGAGAACGAAACAAATTGTTGATGGCACACAGACGACGGACGACATACGATGCAGGAGAGGTCCTTTATACCAATAGCTCACCGAGCACTTTGTGCTCAGGTGAGCTAAAAACATGAAAAAACACAAAACCAAAATATGAATAAAACTACAATCACTGCCTTGGAATGGTAAAATTTTTATTTTACCTGGGACTTGGAGGTTCACTTGACACAGGCTTTATTTCAGTCCAGGTTCCCGACAGAAAGTTGAACTCCCAGATGTCGTTGAGTAGACCGTACTTCAGCGACCTGCCACCGAATACGAACACACTGGTGGTACAGTCGATCAGCGTGTGACCATACCGGGTCACTGGTACGCCCGCCGCACCGTTCACGTCGAAGAGGGGGCTGGGAAGGCCCGTGGTGTACCTAGTGATGTGGTAGGAGACGGACCCGATAGGGCGACCACCTTGACAGGAATTTGTGGTCTGAAAGATATAGCAAATGAAGACCGCTATACATGACTATACATGACTTAATAAACGTCTACATACTTTTTTCAATTTAATTTAATTATATTGTATTTTTACAGTAATAACTTTTATAGTTTAAATTAAAAACAAACCAATTACACACATTTAAAAAAGGCTCTTTTTTTTAGAGTAATAAATCACATAGCACTATCAGTAATCAACTACAGCTACCACCAACAGGGCTCCAGATAAGGTTTATGCTAATGGGTACTGTACACCACTGACCTCTTTTGTCAAAGGGTATTTTACCCCCTGACCATCAGCTTTAAAGGGTATTGGAGAATCATTAAAAGGCTATTTTAATCCCCTGTTGTTAAGTGTGAAGTATATAAATGTGCATTTAAATACTGAAAAGTACTAGCTGTGTTTAATTTGACACATTAAGAAACGAACGAAAAGTTTTTGGCACGATTTTCAATGTTGACCAGTACCATAACTTTAATTTTCTAAAGAGTACTAGTTATCCCTATTTAAAATTTCTAAAGGGTATTTGCAATATTTTAAAGGGTATTTACACTAATACCCCTCTTATCTGGAGCTCTGGCTCCCACTAAAGGTGATTAATACCGCACATACTTTGATACAGAAAATGACCTTCAATGTGACCTTAACCTTTCACAGACAAGCATGGGTCATGCAAGTGACTTACCAAGTAGTCCTGGTGAATAAATTATCTAATGTTCTATAAAAATCCTTCCAGCATTTAGAAGTTATGAAGCAGAAGAGAAATATGGTCGGACAGACATGCAAATGTCCAGATGAACTAACATGGACTTGAACTTGCCCTTTCGGGCACACATATACAATTTTACCTTGCACGGATAGATTTTTACTTGTTCCAGGCTTCGCAGATTGTTTAATAAAACAAAATTCTGTGTTTGATAAACACACATGCCCCTGGTTGGTGCTGGGCAGCCCATTTCTTAGTCCAAATTATGTCAACTTCAAAGTCAAAGTGAGGTTGGGTGATATGGGTGGATTGGGAAAGGTCATAAGTAAAAACTGTGTAAATATCCAAGTGTTGTAGTAAGCGGTGTTGGTGCTCGACGAAACGGTAAAATCTACTTAACCATGTCACGGTAAGACGGATGGAAGGACAGACAGGACGATCACTATATGCCTCCTGCATCAAGATGCGGGGGGGGGCATAAAAAACTGCATACAAACCTTATCATGGGTGTAGCCGGTAGCGCAGATCCTAGTTTTACACTCCGGAAAACCCTTGTAGCCATCTGCACACACACAGTTGCCATGGAGACATTGCTGGTTGCTAGTGGAGTCACATGACTTGGGGCAGCGATTCACAATGTAGCTGGCATTAAACCCTTTCATTGATGTATCTTGAAAGAAAAATAGTAATAATTTTCTGCTATAAATTCCATTTCATGCTGGCACAACATGTATAGATCTAGCAAAAATGACTACCAATTTTAACAAAATGACAAATCGCTATTTGTTTTATAACCATGCCCACATAATTTGAAGTTTAAAGCATTTAAATCTAACAGATCTGTCAATAGTATCACACAACAGTGTGGAAGCACACAAACATAATGACGTTTTATTTTTACATTTACATAGTTTTATATATTTTCAGATATAATATATAACATACATGTATACAGTTGTCTCATTTTGTGTTTGTAGAAGTTATGTATCACACAATAATTTCAAGTCATTCACATTTCCATCATTTTACAAACACTCCGTTTGACAATTGAATAGACTGTATTGATTCTTCATCAATTCTGGTATTTGTTGCCACCACTAAACAACATATTTATTAAATCAATTTAAGTTACTGATTACACACATAATAATAATAATCTTGAATTAATATAACTTACAATCCCCACTAATATCAGCATCAAAATACACAGTCATGATGCCAGACTCTGCTGTGACATTCTGAAGATCGGTTGCTAAGGAACCACAGAAGGCGCCTAGCAACACACCACTTCCTGCGCTGTCTATGAACGCTGGGATACCATCATACACGTACACATGGTCCTGAAAAATAAAACACTCCTTAATGTTACCCAACAGGTCAAACATATACAAATTATCTTCATGCACATATAATTAATGCTCTTCAGCGCTTGGTTTATTAGCAGCAACATTATTATTGCTATTATTTTCACCCATATAGTTCTATGCTAAGATCCATAATTATGGAATATAATAACATTTATTAAAATTTGGATGTTTCAAAAGAATTTCGGAAATGTGCCAAAAATGAGTAACAACTCACTTATCACTTTACAGGAAACACTGAGAACAGACAGTTTCAATCTTCTCAACTAATATAAATATAATTACATCACTAAAGCTCTTATCAAAGTTTGCAAAGTTCTCACCCTTTCACACTTCACGTCAAGACCTTCAATCCAGAACGTGATGCTGGGTACCGGCTGAGCCCGCGCCCAAGAGGCCGTCGCCCGGGTGCCCCGATCTTGGGTCATGAGGATCCAGAGGCAATACGCCCGTCCAGTGCTCAAGCCCGGGCCCCTGTGGGAGCCTAGGGACCCGTCGACCAGGTTGTCCATTATCAGGCCATGATCACACTCCCGGTAGCATGTCCCACCATCTCTGCAATAGATGTTTCCATGAATGTCAATCATCTGCAAAGTAATCTACTGTTTAATGTGTGTAATTAATTATCGTGTTTAACTGTTGACCTGTTTTATGCAAAAGAGCATTTGGTTTGCTTGTGAAGTGCTAATGATATAGCTGAATAGAAAATAATCCTTTAACAATAGCTGGGGAAGAGTTTAATTAAATGTTAGAAGATAACTGGAAAGGTTGACTGCACATATTCAAAATGAAATATAAGTTTTTACATATTACTAGAACATACAGAGTCCGATGTGTCACCTAACGGGGCATAACTCAAGTACAATAAGAGCAATTATGCTGAAAACCAAACTTAACCTTCCTTTAATGCATACAAACGCTTCCTTAAAGTTTCAAAGTGATTGCACAAAAAGTTATTGTCTGCTCAAACTAAAGGGGACGCTGCCGCCGCAAACGCCACCCAAGTAATCCCTATCTGTTGCCTTGGCAGCAGACGCCACCAAAGTAACCGCTATCTTTCGCCTTGGCAGCAGACGCCACCAAGTAACGCCTATCTTTTGCTTTGGCAGCAGACGCCACCAAAGTAACCGCTATCTGTCGCCTGGGCAGCAGACGCCACCAAAGTAACTCCTATCTGTCGCCCGGGCAGCAGTGCCACCAAAGTAACCCCTATCTGTCGCCTTGGCAGCAGACGCCACCAAAATAACCCCTATCTGTCGCCTTGTCAGCAGACGCCACCAAAGTAGTCCCGATCTGTCGCCTTGGCAGCAGACACCACCAAAGTAACCCCTATCTGTCACCTTTTCAGGCGACACAATAGAAATTACCATACAAATTAACACCACAACACACAGACTAAACAGTTTCTGCAATCAAGTACAGAATCCACTCACCGCGAGTCCCCATAGTAACCCTTCTCGCACTTTTCGCAGTTGTATTCCATGGTGTTGTCAGTGCAGTAGCACTCCCCCGTGATGTTGTTGCACTGACCCAGGGTCTCGTTACCATGGCCATTACACTGGCAGGGGAAACAACCGGAGGACGACACAACTAGAGTAAACATAACTAAATCAACAAAACTTAAATGAACACAATTAGATTAAACATAATAATCTTGATTCAACAGTATTAGATTCAACCCTAATAGATTAAATTTAACACAACAGGATTCAACTCATCAAGTACCAACACAACTAGATTCAAAATAACTAAGATTTAATGCAACTGGATTCAACACAACTAGATTCAATATAACTAGATACAATGCAACTAGATTTAACACAATCAGATTCAACACAACACGATTCAACACAACTTGATTTAACCCAACTTGATTTAACACAATTACAATCAGCAAAACTAGAATGGACGTACTAGATTTAACAAATTAGATTCAACTAGATTCAAAACAACTAAATGAACAAACTTGGTTTTACCCAACAAGGTTCAACACTTGAATGAACACAAGTAAACTCAACACAACTAAATTTAACAAGGCAAACATACCGAAGCCTAAAGCATACATATTTCCGGATGTATAAATGTGTACTCCCCAATCCAACTTACTTTATAATTAAGCATGCAAAAATCCAGATTTTTGTTATTTTTTAACTTGTATTTTTTAATTCTATTTAACAGTATAACTGCAATATTTCCTCCCTGATACGCAATTTCATTGGTATGCATGCATGGTACTGAATGACAAATCCTGAGAATACATTAAATAATATTCACAAGTCAATTATATTAAACATTTGATAATTAAAACTAAAACATGAAAACATAGAGGGTTCATGATGAAAGTCAAATGAGGCAAGTCGTGAGAAAACCCGGGCTAAATGCACATGCGTAAAGTGTCATCCCGGATCAGCGTGTGCAGTCTGCACTGGGCTAGTCCAGGACGGCACTTTCCGCTTTTATGGTATTTTCTGTTTCAATAAAGTCCCTTCTTAACATAAATCCACTGTTAGCGGAATGTGCCGTCCTGGATAAGCCTGTGTGGACTGCAGAGGCTGATCCGGGACGACACTTTACGCACTTGCATTAAGCCCGGTTTTCCCATGACAAGCCTCAAATACATTGTGAAACACAAGAGCTCACCGTGAGACTTGGTGGGATCTCCATAATGACCAAACAGGCACTGATCGCAGTATGGTCCAGTGGTTTTATTGAGACAAAGGTCGCACTTCCCAATCCCGCTCTCACACATGCTGTGCCCGTTACATTTACAGTCCATGTTACAGTCGGGTCCTGTCCAGCCGAGATTGCAGTCGCAGTAGTATTCACCCATGTCCTGCAGGCATTCCCCATGAGCGCACTTGTAGTAACACCTACCGACATGACAAAAATTGCATGTTCGCAAATCTATGCAAATGAAAATAATTAAAGAAATGTCGATTTAACACCATGACAACACTTATGGCAACACCTACAGAAATGGAAATAACATCAGACATTTAGATTTAAAATGATAACACTTTAGGAAACACCTACAGATACGACCATAACCTCAGTAATTTAGATTCAAATAAACCATGCAATTGTTGTAAGTCGTACAGTTATGCAAACAACCTCAGATATGTGCATCTATTAATACCTCTTTAAAAATTACTTATGCAAAAATTTCAATACTTCAACAAAATGATGATCAAATTTCATAGAATGAAGATAAATCACTGTCGCTGTCAAATATAATAATAAGTGTTTTTGTTTATTAATGAAAACAAATACATAATAAAATATGATTTTGGATTTTCTTTTAAAAAGTTCACATACTAAATTTGAGGCGTTTCATGAAAAAACCGGGCTTAATGCATCTGTGTAAAACGTCGTCCTGGATCAGCCTGTGCAGTCTGCACACGCTAATCCAGTAAGACACTTTCTGCTTTAATGGTATTTTCTGTTTCAAGATAATATCTTTTTAACATAAATCCACTGTAGGCAGAAAGCGCCGTCCCGGATCCGCCTATGAGGACTGCACACGATGATCCGGGATGACACTTTATGCATGTGCATGAAACCCAGGGTTCCCATGATACGCCTCATTTATATTTTCAGGGCAATGTTCAGTCAGTGCAGGTATAGGCATTTTTTCCAAAAGAAACTCACGTTTTACTACAAGAAATTCCATCTCCCTCGTACCCCCTGTTACAGGTACATGTATAGCTATCGGAAGTGTCAACACATGAGGCGTTTTCGTGGCAAGTTGCCAGATCGAGGGCACATTCGTCCACGTCCGGACACTTCCCGTATGACCAATCCGCCGCGACATCGCTGGCAAAGCTGCCGCTAGGATGACTGTTAACTATCGCAGAGCATGTCACATTCCCGAACGGCCCTGGAAAACATTCACTGATGTATTGGACCACAGAAGAAATTACGGTTTACAATTTATACGGTGTCTAGATTTTTTAAATTATAGACTCGTGTAACGTGTCATTATAACAATAAGCAGTTAAAAATTTGACAGAAAAGTTCAAGATAATAATGCTTACTAAAATAATAAGCCCTAAATTCAGTATTTTAAATAATTGCTAGTATACCAGTAGACTGAACACATTTTTGCTGAACCATTACTGGGGCCACTGGACTGTTGTTTATTTTGATATCTGTATTGAAGGCACTACAAATTGATAATAGATTCATAATTCAACGCAAAAAAAGCTTCATGGAAAGAAACGACCTCACAAAGGGTTTGGCAAACAGATCCAGCAATTTTAAACACCATTAGCATATAATAAATGACACTGAAACGGAGGAAATCAGCTGAAAATAGGAAGTATCACATCCCGGCAGGTCCTGTATTCATCAACCAATTCTCAGACCTAAGTCTTAAGAATAAAGAATATTCTTGGAACGGTTCTCTTCTAACACGGTTGTTAATTTGAATTTTACCTGGTATTAACCATCACAAATTTTAGAATTCTTTATCTAGAATGATTTATTAATGACATAAGCAACATACCTGCAAAATCTCCTTCAAAGCAGACTCCCTTTTTCGGATTCGCCCTGTTTCCACACCAACCACAGTTGAACGTCTTCATGCACAGATCGCACGTCTTCAGGAACGAGCAATTTCGACACTCGTAGCCGATTTCGCTGTGAGTGACCTCTCTGTCGATCCATTCCGTGCACTGACCGTGACGGTGCCTGGTTACGTAGTCATAGAATGGCAGACAGGACCTTAAACTCTCACACCAGGCACATTCGCCGATACTGAGGCATGAACTGCAGCTGTTGCGTCTGGAAATGCATTAATTTTATCTTAAGTTTTTACTATTTACTAAAACTTGATTGTGTAAAGTTCAAAATTATAATCGTAGCTTGATTGTGTAGAATTTAAACTTCTTTATTACAGCTTGATTGTATGAAGTTTAAACCTATTTATTTTAGCTCAACTGTGTAGAGTTTAAAACTATCTATTGCATCTTGATTATGTCCAGTTTAAGTGTATTAATTAAACTTAAAAGGAGCTGTTTGTAAAACAGTTATGTACCCTCTTAGTAAAATGCAATTGTTAAAATATCAAGTCTGGATGAAACTGTTGGACATAAGGAGCGAAAACTGCTAAAAAGACAAATTTTAGATAAATCAAAGGCCAAAACTCAGCAGTTCTTGGGGCAATTTTTTTTTTTTTTTTTTTTTTTTTTAATAATAATACAGTTTATTCAGTACCATATGGCCACCGGCCCAAAATACATTTCGATCAATCATAATAATAATAAGTGATGTCACCTATACAATTGTAGAAAAAACAAAGAAAAAAAAAAACACATAGTAAATGCATATAAAAAATATACTAATTAATGCATGAGGAACAGTGTGTGTAAATTGCGAGCAACATAAATATGCATTATATTAATCTAAAGTGGATAAAGTTTCTGTAAAATTGCACTAACAACGATTCCTTTATGCGCTTATAAAGTTCGTATATAATTATGTAACATGTAAGAACATACGTAAATGTTCTTCTAGGCGTTCGATGATCGTTTTAAGAATGACAGATATAGATACTTTGGTCGATCATCAAACTCGGCTAAGATATTATAACCTCAGACAATAACATCAAGTTTGGTGCAGATCATGTGAAAATGGTTGGGTTTAGAGAGCAAAAACAGCTAAAAGGCTAATTTAAGATAAATTATGGGCCATAATTCCACACTTACGGGGACCACTTGGCTGCTTATCAAACTTGCCTGAGATATATAGCCCACAAACATTTTCAGTAGCTTAGCTAAGATATAACGCCCACAAACATTCTCAGTAAGTTTGGTGAAGATGGCATGAAATCTGTTAAGAGTTAGAGAGTGGAAATGGCTAAAAAGGCCAATTTAAGATAGTTCAAGGGCCATAACTCCATAACTCCAAAGGCAATTTGGCTAGCTATCGAAATTTGTTAAGATTTTATTATTACAAACATGCTCATCAAGTTTGTTGAAAATCGGATGCAAGTTGTTGGACTAGAGAGTGGAAACAGCTAAAAAAAGCCAATTTCAGATAATTCAAGGGCCATAACCGCAAAATTCCGTGGGCTAGTTATATGGTTGGGTTTATATGTACCTATGGGGGAAAGGGTTAAGTAAATATTTGGATAGAAATTTTCAGTTAAACTTTACATTCAAGTATAATACGCACCCTCTACTTCTGATAAAAATTTTAAGGTAAAAAGAAACGTATTATATTCGTAAGATTATGGTAGCTTGATTGTATTGAGTTTAAACTTACTTCATACAGCTTCATTTGGAAAAGTTTAAACTGTTTAGTTTTAGCTTAATTCTGTCGACCTGTTATGACAGCTCTTTACACACATTTACATCGAAATGTATATTTTTTATAAAGACAATATTTAACCCGAAAAGAAATTTCTTTTGCCAAATATCCTTAGTGGTAGCTATGGGCTTATTTGTTGAAACACAGTGGCCACAGATATAACAAAGTAAAAGTTTCACTTCACATTGTTCTTTCCCTTTGACAAATTCCCTTTTTTTTTGGTGGTTAGCATAATCTTAGTCTTACTGTTAAATATTAGCCAGTGAAAATCAAATAGAAACCAATGATAATTCTTTGTAGTTATTATAATGAAATAAAGGAATTTCCATTTGGTTACAACTTTTTCTTCATAAAACCATATCAATTGACTCAAATGAGTAGAATTTAAATGCTGTATGGTAAATCTGGCTTAAGAAAATTGTAGCCAAGGGGAGCCCCCGTGTTTGTAACTTACTCATGGCAGGACGCTGGGCACTGTTCTGGGGTCGCAGCAATCTTGCCTTCCTCCCCTCGACCGTGGCGTATACAGTGTACACTCTCCTTCACCCACTCACATTGCGGGTCCTAGAATAGAGCAGTACCATGGGTAAATCACATTGCGGGTCCTAGCATAGAGCAGTACCATGGGTAAGTCACACTGTGGGTCCTAGAATAGAGCAGTTATCATGGGTAAGTCACATTGTGAGTCCCAGCATAGAGCATACCATGGGTAAGTCACATTGTGGGTCCTAGAATAGAGCAGTACCATGGGTAAATCACATTGCGGGTCCTAGCATAGAGCAGTACCATGGGTAAGTCACATTGTGGGTCCTAGAATAGAGCAGTTATCATGGGTAAGTCACATTGTGGGTCCCAGCATAGAGCAGTATCATGTGTAAGTCACATTGTGGTACCCAGCATAGAGCAGTACCATGTGTAAGTCACATTGTGGGTCCCAGCATAGAGCATACCATGGGTAAGTCACATTGTGGGTCCTATAATAGAGCAGTTAGCATGGGCAAGTCACATTGTGGGTCCTAGAATAGAGCAGTTATCATAGGTAAGTCACATTGTGGGTCCCAGCATAGAGCAGTACAATAGTTAAGTCACATTGTGGGTCCTAGCATAGAGCAGTACTATGGGTAAGTCACATTGTGGGTCCCAGCATAGAGCAGTATCATGGGTAAGTCACATTGTGGGTCCCAGCATAGAGCAGTATCATGGGTAAGTCACATTGTGGGTCCCAGCATAGAGCAGTATCATGGGTTAGTCACATTGTGGGTCCTAGAATAGAGCAGTATCATGGGTAAGTCACATTGTGGGTCCCAGCATAGAGCAGTATCATGGGTTAGTCACATTGTGGGTCCTAGAATAGAGCAGTTATCATGGGTTAGTCACATTGTGGGTCCTAGAATAGAGCAGTTATCATGGGTAAGTCACATTGTGGGTCCTATAATAGAGCAGTTAGCATGGGCAAGTCACATTGTGGGTCCTAGAATAGAGCAGTTATCATAGGTAAGTCACATTGTGGGTCCCAGCATAGAGCAGTACAATAGTTAAGTCACATTGTGGGTCCTAGCATAGAGCAGTACTATGGGTAAGTCACATTGTGGGTCCCAGCATAGAGCAGTATCATGGGTAAGTCACATTGTGGGTCCCAGCATAGAGCAGTATCATGGGTAAGTCACATTGTGGGTCCCAGCATAGAGCAGTATCATGGGTTAGTCACATTGTGGGTCCTAGAATAGAGCAGTTATCATGGGTAAGTCACATTGTGGGTCCTAGAATAGAGCAGTACCATGTGTAAGTCACATTGTGGGTCCCAGCATAGAGCAGTATCATGGGTAAGTCACATTGTGGGTCCCAGCATAGAGCAGTATCATGGGTTAGTCACATTGTGGGTCCTAGAATAGAGCAGTACTATGGGTAAGTCACACTGTGGGTCCCAGCATAGAGCAGTATCATGGGTAAGTCACATTGTGGGTCCCAGCATAGAGCAGTATCATGGGTAAGTCACATTGTGGGTCCCAGCATAGAGCAGTATCATGTGTAAGTCACATTGTGGGTCCTAGAATAGGTAAGTGTTTGGGCATATCCAAACTCTTCATTACCACCAAATTTATTCTTTAATTAACTTTGTGTCAATAAAACTTGGCATTCAAAGGGAGAAAATCAGCTAAAAGAAGGAAGCATTGTACCCCTGCGTAACTAGTCAAGAACAGCATCAAACGTGACAGACATCTCCGCAAAAGTCACAATTCATTACTGGCCACAAGATTTGGTAATCTTTTATTATTACTTGCCAGAACTCTGTATCCTTGGCCACACTAACATACTATTATTTAGTTTGCAAGCAGGTATTTTACCAGAATTTTTCACCGGCCATCTCGAGGGCCAGTGATTTTTCCTGGACCGCGTACAGTTTACTGGCTTTGTCCAAGGTCTGTCAGACTTTTGCAGAGACTGCAGACAGACTCACCGTTGCACATGACAGGCACTCCACGTGGTCGTCACACATCGGGCACACTGACGGCTCCGTGATCATCATCTGACCGCCCTCCTGGGTGCACACGGACTGACTGGTGTTCCTCGGCATGCAGCGGTCCTCGAGGTCACACCAGCCGCAGGCCACGTCAGTCATACAGGCCAGGCAGCTGGTGAGGTTCGTGCAGTCTCCAACGCTGTATGGCTCCAGAAACTCGAAGCTGAATGGGTGGAGCACTGGTAGTCTGTTGCCTGCAATACATTTACATTAAAGGCACTAACAAGGTAATACACCTCCAGAAACTTGAAGCTGAATGGATGGAGCACTGGTAGTCTGTTGCCTGCAATACATTTACATTAAAGGCATTAACAAGGTAATACACATTATACTAAACATTTAATGCTGAGGTAACAAAGTCGGGCCGGCTAGCTCAATTGGTAGAGCGCTGGACTAGAAATCAGAGGATCGCGGGTTCGATTCCCAGCCCCGCCACAGAACTTGTGTAGGGATCGGTCATGAAATTATTTCTAAGAGCCATTCTCTCCCTACCTCTGATTCAAATAGGGCAGTTGTCAGTTACTGGCATACGTATGTGCACTCAGTACTGGTAAACCAGCTTACCCAGGAACAGTATGAGTAGGTAACTGACCACCATTATATGACTGAAATACTGTTGAATACGGCAAAAAATCCAAACAAAAGCTGAGGTAACAAACATATAAAATAATGCATTAAGAATTAAAAACTTGTACACATTTTCATAAAATAAATGAAATTTGAACAGTCTGAAGTTCAGTTTGGTGCTTACATTTTCCACACTATGAAACTAGCCAAAGTTCCTCATGGTTCATGTAGTATATCGTGCAGCTCACCGAATGTTAATGGTGAAAAGTCGGATTTAATCCGCATCACCACGAAATTTGGCAGTAAATAAAACTTGTGTTTGTAAACATTTTAGAGGATTTGAGGATCAGTGTATTTGTAATAAAAAAAAATCCAGCAACCAAATGTTTATGATGCAGGTTATATACTAACGTTAACAGGGATCATCCTAGCCCAAAATTTTAGGGAGAAGTGACTTCTTCTTTTCTTTTGCCAAATTCAGGAAGAAGTTTATCGATAACTGACACTGGCGTGTAAAGCAGCTTTTTAGCCAATCAATCAATTGAATTATGAATAATTAATTAATTACAAAGACTACAACCTGTAATAATGAAAGATAAACACAAAATAGCTTAATAAGTTTTATTGGTATTAGAATCAGTATTTTTTAAAAACAAGCACTCATGTTTATGTTTATGATAATAATTTACTTTATGACAATTGATACTTACACTTCATAAGGCAGTCACTGGTTTCCTTTAAAATAATGTATTGATATAAAGAGTATATTTTACAATGTAAATTATTAACGCCCTTGATATTTCTCCTAATAACGCTACATGTTATACATTGCTCAGGTAGACAAGTACCGGTATTGTACACCACTTGGTTGTCACCAAGTTGCACGTGGAAATCGTGCAACATAATTTTCCCGCCGTTAGTCGGCGTCAGAACAAAGAAACCACAGGAGAATGAAATAACGTTGTAATGGTGTCGTGTGCTGTTCAATGCTTTTGTTTGGATGACGTCATTTACTACAAAATGGAAATTATCTGTTACTTTTCACACGCAGTGTTTGTTAAAGATTGTGTTAATTGCGGAAATGGAAAATAAGTGATCAGTGTATCTTTTTGTTTTAATTTTAAATTAATTGTCAGTTCTAAGGTCAAACATCGCAATTATGCGAACAGCAAATATTCATAGCCTGAATATAAGTTCTTTTCCAGTACATAAAACGGTAATAATAACTCTGAACGACTGTAAATTCTAGTGTAAACCGGTTGATCATATCGCCCAGTGTGCACTCGGTTTCTTGGTTCCCGACAGCCTTTGTAATAACAGATTTACTCTGAAAGTAAGTCAGCGAAGTCGGGAACCGCAACTGGAAATAACCTTAGCCGATTGGTTGATTGATTAACACAATGCCAGGTCAGTGATGTGTAACAAACTTTCCCACGCTGTCAACAGATCGATTATGGATAATTGAAGCATCGTTAGCTCCACAATCAGAAAACCATGACAGTAGTGGGCATAAGATTAGAGGAATAAGCATTGGTATGGACAATTTTCTGCGATTTTGATTTCGCTTTGATCAGATCACAGAGCGAAGTCAGACACCATAAGGCGACGATTTCACCCATGTCGCCCTCCAGGATAATCCCTGGTTAACACATTCTAAGACAAATAAATAACGTAACCGTTTGATGGTAGATTATGAATTTGGCCATTTTCACCTTTTGTGCAGCTTTAAGAGTACACATTTTAAAGGGACTTGTTCATAAATCTTTGTATTTTTGAAATAAGCCATTAAAGGTCCAAACACTTTATACTTTTATCCATTTTAACTGACAAATACTCATTATACTGGAGAGTCATAAATATGCAGTAAATGGTAATAACTTAATAACATATTACAAGTTTACCACATGTTTTGTTGTGAAAAATAGGTTAACCGTTAATCACGTGACATCCAGGAGCAATGATTGGATAAACTCGTGGATTAATTTGCATCTGATTAGACATTTTTGGAAACATCTATTCTTGCCTTTTTTTAATGCTATTTTTGGGGCCGAAATTCCCCTAATGAAAAAGTGTATATCTTTCCCCTATTTTAACCTAAAAATTCCCCTCAGATTTATTACTTTGTGTAGAAAAAAATTTGACCAAAATCGGACAAAAATTGGCCAAGATAGAGGAATTTTCGTGAACAATGTAACTTTTTTTTAAAGAAACCCAGTTGGATGCCTTTAATAAATGTATTACATAACAATTTATCTATGTTCATATTACATAGCAGATGTATTATAATAATCTGTACTGTATAATAATGATTTTACAAAATTCCCGAAAATTCCCCTGTTACGGTAAAATTCCCCTCTTGAAAGGACTCGCCACCTTCCCCTAAACCCCCAAAAAGGGCTGTCTATACATATTCTCTATCTGAAACACAACACATACCATTGGTTGCCTGCCCATCCCACTTCAGTTCAACACTGTACAGCTTCTCGTTGATGGTGGGCGAGTTTTGGGTGTTTGACGGGTACGAGTACTCCCCCAGCAGCTCTAGGTAGTAGCAGCTGCCCCGAGTGGTGTTAGGGAACAGCGAAGAGTTATCTGCTCTTGATTTCAACTCGGGCGTCATGTTGTTCATACCAGCATCCAGTATTTTCTCCTGGAATACAAAATGAATGTTGTCATCACAATTCAGTTTGGTTGATTGACATTTTTTCCATTCAAACAGATGCATATCTTGCCACTGCATCTATACCTATACAGATAATAAAAACAAGAGGGCCACAATGGCCCTGTGTTTTCATTTGAGTTTAATGGAACAAAATGGCTTAATAGTTTAATAACGTGTTCCGAGATGTTGGAAGTAGAATGCTTACACAGAGAGTCAACCATGGACCATGACAGCAATGTTTCTATCGCATCCAAACAATTGAAGGAATTGGGTAGAAAGTAGGAACATTTCTGTAAAATTATTATGCAATCCTATAGGTGGTTTTAGAAATGAAGATTTTAAAAGTTTTCAAAATAGCCATAAAGGAAAACTGCAACACGCCCTGGTGGCCATTGTTACAAATTAAAATACTTTTTAAAAATTTGGTTGAGGGTCACCCAAGGAACATTTCTATGAATAATTTTGACATCCAGCTAGTTGTTGCAGACAATAAGATTTCCAAAGTTCCTGCTTTTTAAAGAAAGCAGCCCGACCACCAGCCATATTTTTCAATCAATCAAAATAATTTAAAGGATTTTGGTTAAGGGTCAACCAAGGAACATTTCTGTTAAATAATTTCTTTAACCCAACAGATGTTTTCTGAGAAGCTTTTGTACATTGTTAGTGTGTTTTTTTTTTGGCTTTTGGTTGCCATGACAATCAGTTTTCAAAATTTTGATAGAATTTTGTAGAAGACCACCCCAAGT
This sequence comes from Congeria kusceri, assembly GCA_027627225.1. Taxonomy (NCBI): domain Eukaryota; kingdom Metazoa; phylum Mollusca; class Bivalvia; order Myida; family Dreissenidae; genus Congeria; species Congeria kusceri. The sequence continues at coordinate 20,352,479 of CM051037.1, read as the reverse complement.
ACATTCCTGCCAAGTTTGGTTAAAACCCACAAAGCGGTTTCAAAGAAGTTGTTTGAAAGAAATAGTTGAGGACAGATGACAGACGATGGCGCTGGACAGTGACTGACCACAAAAGCACATCTTTGAGCCCTTCGTGCTCAGGGACACCTTACATCAAGAGTTTACTTGTAGTCTGAGTGTGCAACAAAATGGTGCCATCAGATTTGAGAGTCATAGCTTACATAAGATGGGCTTGAGTAACTCTATACCGATATCACCAAGAGCCTATTCTTAATAGGATACTCCAAAGTGTCTCAACTACGTCTGGCCTTCAACACAACCACGCCAAACAGGGTTGCCAGCACCTGGGGAAAAAAAATCCCTGACTTTTTCCTGACTAAATCCAGTTTTTCACCGACTAAAACCACACATTTTCAACACGGCCTCCTTCTCCCCGTTTAGCCATCCAAATCTTCAGGAAGGGAAGTCCATGAACAAATCATATATAAGTCACACTAAGACATTTACAAAAACTAAATATATTTCTGACTAAAATTTAACAAAAATAAGCATATTATGTACTTATACATACATTTTTTGAAATGCAAAACACCTGGAGACACCTGGAGACTGCCATAGCCATAACCTGCAAATTTGTATAAATTATTTTTTACCTTCAGTCATATTTTTCCCTGACTTTTTACTGACTTTTTCCAAATTTGATTTTTCACCGAGTTTTTTTTCCAAAATTCCCTGACTATTCACTGACCATGAAAAAAAAAAAAAATCCCTGACTTTCAAGTCTGCTGGCAACCCTTTAAAATACATTTAAATTAAACTCACCTTTAGGCCAACATGTGCATCTCTACTGAGCCATGCCCGCACAGAGATGTTATCGACCACCAACTGCAGCATAAACCGTACGGCCGAGGGGTCCATCAAGTGTTTCACGGTGGCCTCCAATGGGTGGATGAAGCCTCGCCACCGAGTGTAGCTCTTGTACCCTGCTCTAGTGTAGATCCGACGATACTTTTCTGACAAAGTGGACTGCCGCAAGATTCCAACCTAATTATCAAGAAAATGTCTTTTTACATTCACATATTTTTGTCTGAATTCATGTCGATTGGACGGTACTTTTCTGACAAAGCACGGCACAAGATTTCCATCTATTGATGACAAAAAATAATTTTTACTGATTTCTGTTTCAATTCCTCAAATTCAATTTGTTCAGGTTAAGGTTTTTTCTTTAGATTTTTTACACTAATATTGGGCTTCAAGAATTTTTCCAACAAATTCATATCATTTTTATGAGAATAGAAGTTCTAAGTCATATTTATAGGAAATTACAACTATTTGTTCATTTCATGTCATTTTGGTCAACTAAAATATTTACATGTCCATGAAATTAATGAGTATAGGAAGAAGGATGGGCCACATTTATCTTGTTAGTATATTTGTGATGTTGAAGCAATAGTAAAACCAATTCTGAACTCGGTGAAAATAAATGGATATTTAGTATATAGCCGGTGTTTAAAACCAAGTTTTAGGAGTTAGAATAGCTCAGATAAACTTAACTATACTTGCCAACTTGTAGATTACTAGCATAATAAATAACATTTGAATTCTAAGTCATACATTTCAATTCAGATGGTTTGTTTGCCTTGACATTATGGCCATTCATTTTAGTCATACAACGATGGTTTCTCTGAGACATATCATCCGTTGAAAGCCAGAAGGTATCATCTGCATAAATGCAAAGAATGCTGATAGCCTCTTTTGGCTTTCAAGGTCCAATATAGAAAATTACAATGATTCCCCTACTTGTACTTTGTTTTCAAAAAATCGCTGGCAAAGTGTCAGGCTAATTAATCCGACCAATGGTGACATTTGCAGGGGCAATAACTAACAGTTTACCTCGTCTGGTTGGCTGAAATCCACGGCACCCGAACGGTACTTGGCCTCGACCAGGCCTGCAGGTTTATCCTCCAGACGACACTGATTGATCTGACTCAACGAGATGCTCTTCTCATTCCACCACCCAACTAACCCAGAGACTGTGTTTGTTGCAGAAGCGCAGTTGCCAGTTGGCTCTAAAAAAAAACACAATCCGTGACAAACTGTGGATTGTTCAATATACGAAGTTTGAAATAATTAAATTGCAAGTTTTCTATATACCGGTAAAAGGGAACACTAAAGCGACCAGTGAATTTTGTATGATATAGCAGGGGCCATGTATATAGACCTCTTACCCTAGCAAAATCAAGTGTTTTTCCCCAAAAATTGACATTACTGGTATCCAAAGAATTTGTGTTCCCCTTCAGAAAATAATGATGTTTTTTTCCTAAAACCAAGGGTATGGGCCCCACCCCATGTCTCTCAATAAAGCCCTGGTTACTGACAAATGAAAGGGAGATACTTGTTTTACTCATTATTACAGTGTGAATGTTCTATCTTTAAGGAAACACTACAGGTATTGATAAATGGAAGGTACAGATTTTGTTTAACTATGATAACATCAGTGTTTTTTTTTTCACTTTTGGGAGAAAGATGGCAGGGCCCTTTAGATGGGGAATTTTACAGCAAAAGGGGAATTGTTTTTGTAGAAAAGCATTATAACATTTTATATTTTACTTTGTTATAAAACATTAATCAGTTGTTTTGCTACAAATGATAACTTACATTATGCAAAACTTGGTTTGATAAAAAAAATGCTGGGATTGTTTACAAAAATTCCTCTATCTTTGTCAATTTTTGTCCGATTTTGATCTTTTTTTTTCAAAATAAAGCTTACATTTTGAGGGGAATTTTAAGGTTAATATAGGGGAAAAATATATACTTTTTAAGCAGTGGAATGGGGCCAAATTTTGGCCCCAAATTGGTCCTAAAAACACACTGAACATCATGAATGTTCTTTGCCAAAGTAACTGACAAATAAAGGAACAGAGTTACATCCAACAACTATGTAGACAAAAAAATCTCGTACTTTTTATTTTAACATGATACTCGCTAATTTTTGTATAGACAAAGTACACAATTATCGTTGTTAAGCTACCCAATAAACAACTCTAAAAGAAGTTCAGATTCTGAGCGGAGCATAGTAAAAAGAAGTTCCAATTACAATTCCAAAAAATATATGTAAAATCATATTAGAATTGAAATAATTTTTGTATTATCCCTGTTTATCGGCTAATAAACAACTCTTTGTCGTTCGGACGCATAGCTATTAAACAACTCGGGCTAATGACCTTGTGGTTTAATTCCTACGCATCAGAACTCCAAATCGTTGATAATTGGCCGATAAACAACGATAAATCTATTTTTAACTATACAATACTTACTAGATCTCAGCTGGCACTCTGCTTCCTTCACGCACCAGTTGCATGGTTGGATGTACATACGATGTTCGGGCGATTCCTTCAACCGTGACGCCCCCTGACCTTGGCTCAGACACGACACACAGGTGGACAGTCGACCGCAGATTCCGGGACACTGTGTGTATGGCATGTCCTTTTTCAGGGGACCACACAGCTAAAAACAAAAAGCAAATGCAGTTTCAAGCACAGCCAGGCCTATTTCTGACCTTTTTGGGGGAAAAGTACCTGGTTTGAAATTGGGAACTTCTCAATGAAAAATTTTCCAAAGTGGGAAATGAATATGCAGACAAATCTTGTTGTCAGGATCAATTTTCATTAGTTGATAAAATTGAATTACAAGTCCAAATGCCATTCTGATTGTTGATGTTTTTGTTCTTCAAATATTTCTTGATGAAATTATATTCAAGATAATTATAAATGTCAAACCAAGCTCTGTAGTGGAGGGGAATTTATTTTTAAATTAAGAAAAATCAATCACATTTTGCATTAGGAATGGGTCAGATATTCTGGCCAGTATGCTAGAGAAAGGCCTGAGCCCAGCTTAGCAGTGTTAAGACAATTTGACAACAAATACTTGTTTTGCCGATATTTATATTATTTATTATTAGGCTTGAGCCTGGAAATTAATATACTCCTATTCCATGGTCCTTTATTTAAGGCAAGTGACGGTAAGACCATTGCCTAAACAGGCAGTATATATAGCGTTCTCACTACTTTTCATACATGGGGGTTCCCAAAACCTCCAGTGCACTCCATCAGTATGGAAATTATACGAACAATCTCAATTTTAATGTTGTTTTTTTCTCCAATAAACATTGGGTGTTTCATCGCTAAACTGGCAGTATCACATCCCCAAATGTGTGTTTTATGGATCGCTGACACCTCCCACATTTAGAGGGTTCATAGTCTTTGAATAGATGAATAGACAATACAATTCAAAGGCTCCAGCTCCTTATTGAGTATTCTGCAATAAATATCCCTCATTACCTCGTCACTGATGTGGGTCCGATGCATGCATCTGCCTTGCTTGGTGCACAGAAAACAGTCCGGGTTGCTCTGACACTTGTCTGACAGCGTGATGTTTGTGCAGTAATCCAGGTCCAGGCTGGCTTCAGACTGAATAAAGAATGTTGTTTCACTAACAAAGTTAGCCAATTCAGCGTTTTTCCTCAATACTTTGGGAATGGTACAGCTACCTGTCAAACTGGGAAAATTAGCGTCGTTTGCAACAAAACCGGTAAATTTATCTGACACAAAATTCATCATTAATGCCAAAAAGTATGAAAAAACAATACGTTGCAGTAAATTAACTCTAAAACAACTTGTTCCATTGATTCTTTCACTTGTATTAATTGTTTCCAGGTGGAAAATTAAATGTTAAAATTTTTCACACAAACACTGTCTATCTATTCTAGAGTTTTTTATTAAGTTCAAAGATTTCGGATTTTTCAACTTCAAATTGGGAAAATTGGTATCTTAATCTGATTCGGAATGGCACCGTTTTCCAGTGCCCAATTTACAGAGAAAAACGTGGCAATGTCTACAAATTTTACTAGTAATATATTTTGCGCAACAATTACATGTACTTTTTCTTCATAAAACGCCATAAAATATTCTAAATTAGACTTTAATACAATAAAGTAACTTTGCCTTAAAATTGTTTCAGCCAAAGACAAGGTGAGGCTGCATACAGCTTTTATGTATGAATGTGCCTGACAGCATAAGCACCATAATGGCACAATAACAGCAACATATTAAATGATAGGAACTTTACAACATATTGCTCTAGCTCTAACTTAAATGGGCGTCCTCGTAGCAATGTGTAAAACGCGTTAAATACGTTTTATAGGAAATAATAATGTCCTGTGACCTAGTTTAAATCCTTAACTTACGCTAGGCGGAGCAATCAAAGGTGGGAACTTGAATGCCATGACATCGCCCTTCACGTAACCTGCGTATCCCCCGGCAACAAGAAGCGTGTTACCATAGGCGACCGCCGCTACATGGCTCACCCTGCCATCACTGGCTTCATTGTACTCTGAAAGAAAAATGACAGAGCAGAAACATGAAAGTTTGAAACCGTTCAATTACTGGCATTCTAGGTTATTTTTTTCACCTGAAGCAAATGGTTCAAAGCAATATTTGTTGAGCAAGGATTACTAGTTCAGTGAATTTTAAGATGTTTTAACATAAAAAACGGACAAACTTATAATAAGGAACCGAATTATTCAGAGATACAGTGTAGTATGTATACTGATGTCCTACAGATCCTCCTTGCTTATCTGAACAAATGACATTTCTCTGACAAAAAGTATTATTCTAACATGTAAAGGTTTATGTATTTTACCAGTACCGGGTAATACAGCAATAATATAGCACTTTTGTAATCTACAGACTACAGTGGTGTTTGGACATTTAATGGGAAATAAAATAAAAGTATACAATGTAATTATGTGAACTATCATGCAAACTTCCCCTGCCGGGCCCAGCTAGCTCATTTGGTAGAGCGCTGGACTTGCAATCCGGGGATCGTGAGTTCGAACCCCAGTCCAGCTTCATAACTTGTGTGGGGATTGGTCATGACATTATTTCTACAGCCACTCTCCCCTACCTCTGATTCAAGTAGGGCAGTTGTCAGTTACTGGCATAAGTATGTGTACATAGTACGGTAAACCACTTAGATCGGCTAAGCTTGCCCAGGAAAAGTGTGATTAGGTTAACTGACTGCTGTGATATGACTGAAATACTGTTACAAACGATGAAAAATCCAAACAAATACATACTTCCCATAAGCAACTCGGCCTCCACCCAAATATGGCAGCCCAGGTGGTACAGGTATATTTCGTAGTCATAGCACCGTTCCTGTTCGTGGTGAATGTGCGTGTTACCTCCGAACACAACCATGTAGTTTCCCATGATGCTGGCAGAGTGAAAGGACCGCTGACTAGGAATGCGGCTACTATCAACTCTCTCATTCATGTTCAACTGTGACCAGATTCTGTTTTCAACATGGAACATGTGCAGTTCGTTTTTATGTGACCCATACCGCGGCTCGTCAGCATTGTGCGAATAACCCCCGTAGACGAGCAATGATTTTGATTCTTTATGATAAACAGTTGAATGCCCTACAAGTCTTCGAGCTGACGATTTGCCAGCTAGAGGTATAACTTCCTGCCATTCAGTTGGAATGTGTCCATTGATTTGATAAATATTAGACCAAAATAATCCGTCTTTGGTCTTCCCCCCAAACAAATACAAATAATCTTCAACCCTTGTTAACGTGTGACCGGACAGCTTTAAAGGTTTGACTTCACTCTCATTTGCACACAAATTCCACATCTCTGATGTAGCATTGAAATACCACAGCTCGTCACTGTAGTTTCCATCACCAAGAATACCCCCGAACATGTAGAATCCATCCTCGAACAGCTCTATTGCATGCTCATAGCGACCATTTGGCCACGGTTCAGATCTATTTATAATATACCAAGTATTTTCCTTTAAGCAATAGTACTTGAGATCACTTAAAACTTCATTCAACGAAAACCCACCAAACACATACAAACACTCTGTCCGAGTAACAAAAGCACCAGCATGGGCAGAACGTGGTTCGAGTCCCATACCTTCTGGCAGTAAGGTGTACCAGAGTTCAGTCCCTTCTGTGTTATTCAAACTAATATTGCACATATACCCTGCATACCCTGTCTCACACTGACACCCATAGGTAGTGTTATCGTCCTTTAAAACACAAGCACCATGATTGCTACAGTTGTGCGGACATTCTTCCAGTTGGCAGTAATCCCCAGTTCTGCCCAGAAAGCAGTAGCACCGGTGTCCAATGCAGTTCCCATGGCCAGAGCAGTTGAATGGACAGTTTTGCATTGAATAGCGGGCACGGAATCCAGTTCTTTCATAGTTCCTGTCACTGAACAGGTACACCAGCATCTGTAATAAAAAGTGAACACTTAAATAGTAATTGTGCATGCTAAAACATTCAGGACAATGTGGTTCAACTAAAGTTACTTGCCTTTTTATGTAAATTATTACAACTAAACTAATCTTAAACAAAAACATTGACATTTATTTAAAATATTTAAGTAAATTTTAGCAGGTTTATTACAACTAAACTAATCTTAAACAAAAACATCGACATTTATTTAAAATACTGAAGTGAATTTTAGTAGGTTTACTTAGAAAAAGAAAGCAAAACAGATATCAACAAAGGCGCTAAACTGGTTGTAATGTTCAACTTTGTTTTCGTGATGTGATCAACAGTGATTGCTTCAAGTTGTTCTGTATGTATGTATGATCTTTAAAATTCACAAGTAAATGTTTACTTATCTATTTATGTACATGGTTTTTTGCATCTTTATTTCCGTCATGCAATGGTAGAAACTAGCCAATGCTCGTAAGATCTACACTAGTAAATTTTTATCTGGGCTTGCCCAGATTGATTGTTTTAAATAAATTATGGTCTTACTTGTCAGATTGCCTTGCTCTCAAGTAATTATTAACATAAGAATTTGGGCTTGCTTGGCCAAACTGCTGTTTCGATGACTGCCATGATGGCATACCTTTCCTGACTTGGCCACGATGGGCCCAGGTCGATGCTCTCCGCTGAGACTGGCCAGTGTGGGCGACAGGTACGAGTCCCCATCAAACACAAACAGGAAGTCATAGGAGCATTCAGTGTCTAGGAACTCAAACTCCAGGTAAATGGACTTGTTAGGATGCTTAGCTTAAAATACAGAATATATGAGCAATGTTACATTGTAAGTAGCAGTATCCTTATGTTACCCTTCCAAAGTAAATGGACTAAGAATTGTTAGGACGCTTAGCTGAAAATAAATAATATTAAAGCAAAGTTATGTAACAGTTTCATTACGCTTCTCTTGCCAGGTAAATGGACTTGTAAAGATGCTTAGTTAAAAATGCATAATATACTAGAAGGCTTAAGTGGCCCTGGGTTGCCTATGATTTGGGCCGCATCTGGATTTGGATACCATGTTACATATAATATTATATTGAATAGCAAAATTAGTTTTTTGACATTTCTTGATTTCTTGTCATCAAAAATGATGTGTTCACTAACTATTATCAAAGCAATGAGCTAAATGCCTGTGGATCGTTTCTGATGTTTTGCCATTTGAAATGAGCAGGCATGGTTATAAAGTAAACCTGATAGAAAAAGTGCGCCTGGTGCAGGCTCGAACCGACGACCGCAGTAACACTAGCACAGCGCTCTACCATCTGAGCTAACCAGGCGGCTGGTTCGTACCCACGCACACAACACTGCTCCTCCCATTAACCTTTTTAGGCCGACTCCAGGCACTCCTGCTTTGTATTCCTGACACCATTAAAGTAAACCAGGGACGAAAAGTGCACCCCGTGCTGGGCTCGAAACCAATGACCACCGGAACACTAGCACAGCGCTCTACCATCTGAGCTAACCGGGTGGCTGATTTTTACCCACAGACACAATAATTATAAACTGAACTGAGACTAGTCAATTAGGCATTAGAGAAAAGAATTACTGCATTAGTCAATATCTGGGAACTGAGAAATTTCGTATGTGATGTTACACATTGGAAGTTAGGAACCAGTTATTTTAATATGTATTAGTGGAAACATGTCATATATCCCAGTAATGTCTTCTTACATGCATATATTTTTAACTGCGAGTTTGTTTTTGTTTTGGCTTTAGATTAAATGTGTAAACATTATCAAATTGACTTCTGCACAATAATACCTACCATCTAACAACCATTCACATCTTGCATAACTTGGGTAGTTGGTTGTATTTTCCCCGTCAGAGACAACGCCAGTTTCGTTTGTAAGGATCGTTCTTCCATGTTTACAGGACCCGTCACACATTGAAAGATGGTGAATAAACAACAGTAAAGCTATATTTCGACGCATTTCCTCTGACAGATATATTCCGAACAACGAAACTAGGCCATTGCAATAGACGAAACTTTTCTTCCCAAATAATAGGCAAGTGTATCGTGCCACTCGTCGTCTGTTAAAGCCATTACGGCCTTGTGACCAAACATAGCATATGGACACAAATATGGAGATTCTGCTATGCTTAATTAAGTCATGTTTTGCAACTTAAATTGGCATTAATAATCATCTGTTCCTTCAATAATAATAAGGTGCCAGTTGTAAGACAAGCGTTGATTGGTTGAAAATCATACACGCTTATTTTGCGGATTCATTCATCCGATTTGACGGTGTAGTGGTAGCTCTGGTAGCTCGAAAATCAATATTTCTGCTCATGTACCGATCTTTTTGTATAAGCTGGCTGATGATGTGTTACAGTTAATGTTCTTGTCTGTTCTGCAAGCTTAATTCCAAATAATTTCCGTTTCTCTATTGTCTTGTAAGATTGTTCCCCTTTATTTGTCACGAAAACATAATAATTATTTGACCGAAATCGAATGGAAAGGTTTTAACTTTATAAAAGACACTCATGAGACGAACATGTGTATATGCTTCCTGGTTTTAGAGCAAGTCGTGGACTTGTTTGTTTTCTTGGCTTTTTCAGAGTATTTAAAAGTATTTCAGTCATATAAATTATAACGGCGGTCAGTTAAACTACTCGTGAACACTTTTCTGGGCGAGGTTAGCCATCTAAGCGGTGTACCAGTACTAAATGCACATACTTATGCCAGTAACTGATAACTGCCCTACTGGAATCAGAGATAGGGAGAGAATGGCCGTAGAAATAGTTTCATGACCAACCCCACACAAGTTTATGTGGCCGTTGACAGTGAACTCACGAACCCCGGATTGACAGTCCAGCGCTCTACCAACTGAGCTAACCGAGCCCGGCCAAGTCGTGGACTAATTTATAACACGACCCAGGCCTGGAATACCGGTGGGCACAGGGTGTACGTCCCCCAGCTGTCCCCAAAACTAATGTTTTATGTATGCCTTTAACATGAAATTTAACTATAGAATAGCGGATTGTGAAAATATGAAGTTCCCCTAAACTGATAAATTTCACTAATATAAGACTTCTGCAAAATATTAAGTCACACAATAAAAAAACATTCGACTTATGCGTATACGGTAAACAAATCTTTTTCCAACAAAGCAGCATATACGCAATGTTATGCGCATAACTTCGATAACTTCACTGAAAGCGAATATATTTTACTTTTTTTCTTAAGCAGATAATCTTTCATAAATTATTGTCTTAATGATCGTATCAAAATTTGCATTTTTTTTAAATTAAATTTAATTTGCTGATATATAATGCCCTTTAATTCATTGTTCTTTACTGGCGCGCACGATAACATGCGTCTGCGTCAGAAAAAAATACGCACCGCTCGGTTTTTGACTCTTGCGATTTTGACGCATGGATGCAGACGGATATATGAAATGCTTCAAAATGAGCATCGTTTGAACATGCCGTTTTTTTTTTATCGGAGACGTATGAGGCTGCTTTCACATGCATCCACGTGCGTTTGCGTCGTGCGTCTGCGTTTGCTAAACAAAACGGACAGAATAAACGAATCAAGCGTGATGATCTGTTCACATGTACCCGCATGCGCGCTCAGTCGAAATAATTGTCCGCGTTACATCGCAACATATAGCGACCGCAGCAGACATTAGCGCAGGCGCTTACCTTGATGCGACGGCTGTGCATCCATCACGTACTCATCGTGCGGAAATAGTGGCCGTACGGTTTCCTTGCGCAGCACTGACGGTTCCCTTGCAATAAACGTACCGTGGCAGCAAGAATACAAATGACACCTAACGGTCGCCGCAAGAAACGTGGGGTTATCGCACGATGACAGCACGACGCCATGTGCTTCGTATAAATAACAGGGATTATTTGCATGCTTTTAACATGATGTTGTGATTTTACACATCTTTTTTTTTTCATGTGTGTCACAACCATAAAACTACTTTTAAAAAATTGTATTGACAATTTTAAAAATTAGACCATAATATCTTCCTGATGTACATGCCAAATTTAAAGTCGTAAATGGCACCAATACATGTAGAATCTTTACGAAAAAAAAAAATTGTATTGGTGACTAGATACCTGTGCTGTCTTGTGGTGACCGTGCCAATAATTTGCGTTGATCGTGCCATATCTATGTGTTGGTCGTGCGTTAACAGTTAAAGTAATTCACGGTCGGTCACCGTACGATAAACGCGCGTCAGTCGCAAGGTTCGAAGACACAGAGCTCTGCGGTCTGCTAAAATTGATAAATAGCAGACGTGCTGCGACCGCAGGTTGCCCGTACCATGGCCACACGATGCCCGTACAAACTCCACAAGATTTTACAACAACGCATGCGTTTGACTTGAGCTCTAAAAAACGTTAGGTTGATCGCTGTCCCCGGCTTAAACAAGCCCATTGAAGGCTTTCTGAAGATTCATGAAAGTGGTCCATATTGCAACATTCGTTTTATTCAACTAATGAATGAATGAATGAATGAATAAATGAATGAATGAATGAATGCATAAGCGTTTTCATTGAATGCTTGGTTCATTGTTTCACCACCCCCATCCCCTGACTTGTGTCCCCTAGGACAGTCATGTCTGGACCGGCCCTGTCACCGAATATCACGTGTAAACGACACAGGACAGTGAACAGATATATGTGATAGATCTATTATACGATGCTTCCACGTAACACCTCATTGAATATTAACGAAAAAGTATAGTTTTAGCAACTTATTGATTAAATATAATATATTTTGGTCACATATATATGCACTACATTTTTAATATAACTTTAAATTGGCTTCTGATTTATGAACAAACTTCCAATCAGTTTGTTTATATACACACAATCGTTTCGTATATATTTTGTTCGTCTACTATATTTTTCGTAGTACATTTCATAAAATACAGTTTTGGCTTGATTGGCCTATTTCCACTAACATTTAACATTTAGGATGGAAAATATAGTTGCCTAGTACCGGGCACACCCGGTCAGGGCATACATACGTTCCAACATGCGTTGTGTTGCTGGCAACCCCAACACCTAAAACAAGGAAACATGTTCCACATTGGCGAAGCTGTAGCTATTAAAATGACTGAGTACCGGTTTACGGTAATATAAGTTCAACGTAATTCCTGTTCATTCGTGACCGTCATTTTTGTTCCTTTCAAATTCGTCCTTTTGGAAGCTACTAAATTCTCTTTGGGTAACAATAGTTTTAACATTCTTGATTTAAACAGAATTTATATGAGGCGTGTCGTGGGAAAACCGGGCTTAATGTATGTGCGTAAAGTGTCGTCCCGGATTAGCCTGTGCAGTCTGCACTTTTCGCTTTTATGGGTCCTTGACAGAAAACAGAAAATACCATAATTTTAAGCTGAGAGTGCCGTCCTGGATTAGCCTGTGCGGACTTCACAGGCTAATCCGGGACGACTATTTCAGCACATGCATTAAGCCCAATTTTCCCACGACACGCCTCATATATATTTCAAACAACAAACATTTGGCCTCAAATTGCACGTGTTGCAAAAAGTTGCAAAAACATTTTACGCATTATATAATTTATATATTCTGCAAATGTACTATTTTATTATTTATTGACACTAAAAATAATGTTTACACAAACTGGAAACGTTCGGTTTTGTCGCTAATTGCCAATTGTTTCTATTATTCTATACGATAGTCAATATTATACTTCAAATGATGACATATCAATCTAACACGCTATGCGAAAATAAAACATCATACACATATATGTTTTCCGAATCACCAATAATGTTTCATAGCTACAGAAAGTTGTGCATGGTTTAAGTTGTTTAATGTAACAAAGTCAATGTTGATAAACATTGCTTTCAGAGTTGTTGCTCTTTTCACGAACTTTAAAAAACATTTGTAGTAATTTTTTATACAATAATTAATATTAATCTTTTTAGTTGTTTAACATGCACACTGTACTTGATGTTTATGTCCCGCATCGAAAATTGCGGGGTATATTGGTTTGCTAATGTCGGTTGGTCTGTCGGTCGGTCGGTATACCATTTTCGTTTCCGCTCTCTAACTTCAACAGTTTTCATCTGATCTTCACCAAACTTAATGAAAATTTTTGTTAACAAAATGTCTAGGTCAAGTTCGATAATCAGCCAAATCGCTGCAGGAATTGTGGAGTTAATTGATGCAGGAATTGTGGCCCTTGAATTATCTAAACTTAGCCTTTTTAGCCGTGTCCGCTCTCTAAGTCCAGTTATTTTCATCCAATATTCACCAAACTTCATAAAAAATGTTCGTAATAATAATATCTAGGTCAAGTTCGATAATCAGCCGAATCGCTTCAGAAATTGTGGAGTTATGGCCCTTGAATTGTCTAAACTTAGCCTTTTTAGCCGTTTCCGCTCTCTTACTCCAGTAGTTTTCATCAAATATTCACCAAACTTCATGAAAATGTTTGTAATAATAATATCTAGGTCAAGTTCGCAAATCAGCCAAATCGCTCCAGGATTTGTGGAGTTAAAGCTCTTGAATTATCTGAAATTGGCCTTTTTAGCAGTTTCTGCTCCTTAAGTCCAACAGTTTTTAAAATTATCTTCACCAAACTTCATGAACTTTTTTTATGGGCATAATATCTTGGCCAAGTTTAGTAATCAGCCAAATCGCCTCTGTAAGTGTGGAGTTATGGCCCTTGAATTATCTAAAATTGGCCGTTTTAGCAGTTTACGTTCTCTAAGTCCAACAGTTCATAACCGATCTTCACCGAATTTGGTGAAAATCTTTGTGGGCGTATTATCTCGGTTAAGTTTGATAATGAACCAAATAGTCCCAGTCACTGTGGAGTTATGGCCCTTGATTATCTAAAATTGCATGTTTAGCTTTTTTAACCTAGAGGGGGCATAACTGTTTCTACAAGCAGCTCTTGTTTTACAAGATGCGAGTCGTATACAAAGTCAGTTAGATGAACCATTGCTGAAAATTAAATTTCCGATGTACAGTCGAAAACTCAAATGTATATAAGCAGAGATGTAAACTTATTTACCCAACATACGATGCAAAAGTCGAGAGAAGTTCTCCGCGTGATTTTAAGTGTTTTTACCAGTTTATTTTGAAAATGATTGATAGTAACAATAATATAAATACGGTTTAAATATACAAGATTTTCGAATATTAAATTGTGTACTAAATATAAAAAAGAAAAAGACGCCTTGAAATATCGAAATCGTCTTTCAAACTTGGTTAGTGTGAATTAGGTATTTACTAAACTTGATCAATGTACTAAAATGATTAATTATTAACTGCTGAAATCAATAATAGACGAACTGCATTCATTTTATTATATAAGGCGTAAAAAATATGTTTGTTTCAGGTTACCCGACCTACCCTAAAAAAATGCCCCGACCCTAGAATATTTTATTGAGTTTGTCAGATTTTGTTTTGTTTTATTTACTCTTTTTTTTCCAATAATTAAATATTTTTGGATAAATAAGTGTTTTGTTCTGATAGCATCAACGTCAAAACAATGTTTAAGGAGATGACTGGTATGTTTTGAATATTAATTCAGTTTTAGCATCTTCAAGTTGACCATTTATCCAAAGAAAAAATAATAACCAAAAAATAAAGTCTTAACTACCTATACTATTTTTTTGGCATGTAACCTGAAACAAACACATTTTTTACGCCTAACTTGAAAAGCCCTTGGCAAACAGCGAGATACTTTTTACATGGGTAATATTTTCTCGGATACTTATGGTGGCATAGAACTGCCTTACGATAACCACTTAAGGTTCGCAAACATCTTCGTGTTAACTACTTAGCGTTCGCGAACAGATTCGTGTTACCAATTATATATCATGATATTTATCTGGATATTAAGATAGCGTTTGCGAATATTTTTTTTGTTATTATACTAAATGGCCTTTAAGTGCCAAGAACTGACATTAGATACATTTTCTTGGGGTTGCGAGGTCTTCCGAATTATCTTACTAACACGAATATTATCATGATAATTATCTTACAACGCGAATCTTAACTAGCTAATATTCACGATACCACTTAATTTGTGCGCGAAGTCTTCCGCATTATCTTACTAACACGAATATCATCACGATATTTATCTTACAACGCATATCTTAACACGTAAATATTCGCGATACCACTTATTTTTTTATGTATCGCAAACTTATTCGCAAACCAGTTCGTGTCGCCAGTTATCTAACACGAACATTATTACGATACTTATCATCTTAAAACGCAAATCCTCATTCGTTAATATTCGCGATACCACTTAATTTTAATGTATCGCAAATGTATTCGCAAACCAGTTCGTGTCGCCATTTAACTAACACGAATATTATCACGATAATTATCTTACAACGCAAGTCTTATTACGTTAATATTCGCGATACCACTTAATTTTCATGCATCGCAAATGTATTCGCAAACCAGTGCGTGTTGCCAGTTATCTAACACGAATATTATCACGATAGTTATCTTACAACGCAAATATTAACACGTTAATATTGGCCATACTCCTTAATTTGTGCGCGAGGTCTTCCGCATTATCTTATTTACAGGAATATTATCATGATAATTATATGACAACGCGAATCTTAATTAGATATATATTATTCGTGTTACCACTTAATTCGGCACGAGGTCTTCATTATTTTACTAACACGAATATTATCATGATAATTATCTGACAACGCGAATATTAACTAGATAATATTCGTGTTACCACTTTATTGGTGCGCCACGTCTTCCGCATTATCTTACCAACGCGAATATTATTCCCATAATTATCTTACAACGCAAATCTGAACACGTTAATATTCGTTATACAACTTAATTTTCATGTATGGCAAATGTATTCGCAAACCAATTCGTGTTGCCAGTTATCTAACACGAATATTATCATGATAATTATCTTACAACGCAAATGTTACCTGGTTAATATTCGCGATACCACTTATATTTCATGTATCGGAAATGTATGCGCAAACCAATTCGTGTTGCCAGTTATCTAACACGAATATTATCTTGATAATTATCTCACAACGCGAATTTTATCTAGGTAAAAAAAATAATCGTAAACGCTATTATAATAAAATATGAATAACACGAAACTTAAGTGGCAACACGAAAATTTTCGCGAACCTTAAGTAGTTATCGTAAGGCAGTTCTATGCCACCATAGATACTTGCTGCATATTTAGCTCTTTATATGAAGTACTAGTAACACTTAATTGAATAACTTCGTTGGGCACACTGCTTATGAATAAGATTGAATTCATATTTAACTACACAACCGAACAATTCTGTTTTGCGTTTTATTGCAAATAAGTTGCACAATTGAAACCTACCGATCGATTCAATGACAAAACTCAAGTATTTAATGTATAGAATTAATAAATACCGATCGATATTTAATGTAAATCTCAAATAGACTTTGGCAAGCCACACTTGGCTTTGACAATAAGCCCATTTAGATTACATTTCTTCCATTTAAATTTCTTCTATCATCTGAGAACCAAACCGTCGCATGCATTGCTTTTCAGAACAACCCGTCTGACCTAGGAAAACAGGGAACTATCAAACATGGGTAGGTTTACATTTTTTTTTAAACCTATAGGGCGTGTCGATATTTGTTATTTATTTAATGATAATTATTACGTAATTTACATTAAAAGTGTATAATATACATTACATTATTAAAAAAATTAAGTTTCTTATTCGTGTAAGATCTTCCTATTACAATATAATTTTAGTAGCTGAATAAAATCGGATTAATATTCATCATCATGTTGTTTTGTTGCATATATATATATCTGGCATAGACTATTTTTTGCAAACATGGCACATATAAAAACCTCAGTTTATTCAAATAATTTATTTTCATTGATGTAAGCACATTGGTATTGTGTTTGTCGGAGACTGACCTGGGCAGGGTAAATCCAATAGAGATCGGTCACTTGACGGTTCACATACTTACGTCAAACTCCGAAAACACCGTTTACACTATCGAAATGTTTTACAGAAGTTTATGACTTGGAACCATCAGTCCATGTTGATATCGAAAAAACCTATAAGCGGATTAAAGACTATTATGTTACAAGAGGCTTTTCATCGGTTTAATGTACAAGACAGAAAACGAATAATTAATCGACTTCTGCTTAAATGGCATCCAGATAAAAATCCTGGCAATGACGCTTACTCCACGCAAGTTTTTCGTTTCATTCAGCACTGCATTGTAAGCTTGAACGCGCCGAGAATTTAGATATTCAGTCAAATTCAGGAACACCGGACATTACAGGTTCGCAAGTCTCGAATGAGCACACTGCCGGAAATGTGTTCACAAGTGATTTCCGTGACAACAGTGACGTACCGAATGCGCCACAAAGACAAGAAGCGTCCTTCGATGAACAATCGCAGGGAAATCAAAGACAACAAGAAATCTACTTTGATGAACAACCAGAGCGGACTCCTGTTCGAAATCCAGGAGAATATATTTGCGATGGATTAAACAGGCTAAGATGGATTTTCTGACTGGACAGGCGCTTTTTAGTAGCTCTGAAACACACATGACAGCATACAACTGGATATGCTTTATCTGTCACCAGGTAATTTAGCTAAAATATAATTGCACCACCATTGTACATGAAAATTTTTAAGCACTTGCTTATTGACCTTTTGCAGTTTCACACACAAATACACATTGATATTCTAAGGTAATTAACACCAATTTATATAATTCTTTCTATATAGTTTGGTCATTGATAAATAGCTGGTGAAGTGTAAAGATAAATATTAAATTAAACATCGATTTAATTATATGATAATTTTTCATTTATATGATAATTTTATTGTATTTGCTTTATCCAATTGTGAATTTTGTATATTTAAGCATCACATTAATAAATTGTAAATCATTATCTACATTGTTTTTACAATAGGACCGATTATATTCTTTATATAAATATCGTAAGTCAAATTGGCATTAATACATAAACTACAAAATAGTTATATTTACAGTTTCTACTTTATGTTTGCTATTAAACACAGGCATTTATTTCAGACATGTTTGTTTTTCGGGATTTAGTGATCATTTGTCATTAAATATAGGTTATTAGTTATTATTATCAATTAAATCCCTATGCTATCAAACAAATTTTAGTATAAAAACACGTACGCTGGGTTTATGTTCAGTATAGTGAAAATATTGTTTTAATGCTTTCTTATTGCACCACAACAGGCATACGAGAAGGCTCTAAACGCGGCGTGGTATTCCAAAGATGCCAACAAATGTCCGGTGAGGGAGACCCGCCTTGTAACCATAGCATATGGTTTGAACGACGATATCGTCATGAAGGTAATTACATAGTAACTTTTATACTCCCGATCACGCACTGTATAAAACATGTTTACTGTTTACCGGTATACGACATCTTAAGTTTATATGAAAATATTTTCATTTAAGTTCTAATTTTTGTAAGATAATATTTTGAAAACTAGATATAAATTAATGAATCCAATTGCAATTAAGTAGATAGTAGTTAATAATAAGTTGATAATTAGTGGACATGTGGCATAATTTCATACATACATGGGATAAATGCTTAAGAAAAATGACAATTTTAAGGCTAAGGATAAGATTTCACTTAAGATGTTTCTGGAATACGACCCCTACTTATCCGACATTTTCATTCTGCACCATCGAATGTCTTTGCTGACAGGCTTCTCTGTGATTCCGATTCCTGTAACAAGCGGGACGTCTACGTTGTAATAATAAGCGTATACGTTGAAAAAAATCAGTATTAATTTAAAGGGACTTTGTCATCGAAAAGGGTCTCAAGGAAGCTATTTGTTAAAAAAATCAGAAATTCAGATATTAATACTGATAATAATGGTAAAAACAGGGTATAAATAATGAAAAAAGAATGCAAGCATTTCGAGATAAAAACCAATTTATAATATGGGTCTTGTTTGTTTAGCCCTTTTCATGTTTACATGTTGACGTCATAATTGTGAGTATTTTCTATAAACATAGTTTACACTATACTTCTTACCATGCATTATAGCGCAGTTGGTTAAAGAGCTGTCTACTGTCATATCTTCGTATGACTCCTAAGTCGTGAGTTCGATCCCTGTTTCGGGTTTTAATTTTTCAGAATTTTTTGCTAATTAGTTTGCATCAAATATCTTATTGTGTATTATATTATGTTTTAATTATTTCATGCACATGTCTTTATAAAGCGCATTTCTACCATATAATATCATTTATAGTGCCACAGGAATCCAATTTTTCGACGACATAGGCCCTTTAATGGTTATGTACGTTTCGGATTACTTTTATTTAACGCAATGTGGATCATAATGTTTTGCAAGAATTTCGTCAATAATATACATACGTGTTGTATACATTAATGATATATCACCCTTCAAAGTCAAAAGTATACATACTTTATAACTTTTTCAAGTATTTGTAAAAAGAATCATGGTGATCCGAAGACGCTTGGTGAAAAATCGTAGATAGAGAACTGTTCTACATTTGACTATTGCTCTAAGTCAAGCTTTATTATTAAGCAGTTCGTTGTTGTTGTTAATACATGATTCAGTTTTCTTAAAAAAAAACACTTCTTTATATTTATAATAATAAATCAGTTGTATATGGCTTTGAAACTGAGGCCCTGCGTGGGGAGGGGGGGGGGGCGAACAAATGCACCTTTGAACGGCTTGAATTACGTCAGTGACTTATATTAAATGTGCTGTGCATGCAATTTTTCCGCACTTCATTGTATTTATTGCCAATAAATAATTGATGTTTTTATGTTGCACAGACTCACATGGACATAATATTAATACACAATAATTCACTGTTAATATGGATACCACGCGGGGCTTCAAAATTGCGCGTGCGCAGTATGAAATGGATACCCCCGTGCCATTCATTTACATTTAGGGGTCATTGACAAAACAATTGGATTAAATATTGAATTACTCAACATATCGAGAAGAAAATTCGTCAGCAGTGTTCAGAAAAACGTCTGATTGATCATTCTAAACATTGAAGAAAATTGACAAAATATTTTGAAACTATTCTAAGTTTGAAAAACATTGTATGTTAAGGATTTTTATGTCTCTTTCTGCATTTATGAATTTGGCCTAGCGGTCATAATTTGTACGGTAATTTGCACGTTGTCCCTGGCCTCGGGCACTAGCATAGTTTTTGTAACATGTATATGTGCATATGTAATGCACCAGGATTAAATGTTCATTTATAAATTAGATGCAAACCTATTAGATTTGTTTTGCTTAATCGGTAGAAAGTACCTCCGCCAAGGAGGGTCGTTTTTGTTGACCTTTGTTTGATTGATTATTTATGTTAATGGCCAAAGGCAGTATGCCGAATTGCCAATAAACTTTGTGTGTCAGTCTGATAGCAATTTTAAGCAAAAGGTTATGAACAGAGTTGCATGATGTTTTCTTTGGAATTACCCCCAATGAACGATTGATAAGATTTTGGTGGCGATCTGGATCACTGTTTGGATTCTGAAAAAAATTAATAGGAGGTAACCTATCACAGATTTTTATTCGATTGATAGCCTACCTTGGCGGAGGTCTGCGCTCTCTGAGTGTTTTTAGTTATATATGTTACGATTGTTATTTTTGCAAAGCCCCCCAAAAAACCTATGCGTACGGTTTATTATTGTTATTTGTACTGTTTATATTTAAATTTTGATTTAGTTTATAAATTTTGTTTACCCTTTTTGAAATAATTCATATACTGACAATTAATTAAATTTTCAGATGTTTACAATCTGAGACCATTTACAACGGTTCAATATTAACAAAAAAGAGTGAAGAAATACAAACTATAAAACAATTTGTTTAGTTTTAGTAAAATCATTTGTATGTTTTTCGAATCATTTCAACGTTTGAATACAAATAACTTAGAATAAAACCATACTTTGGTACTAAATGAGTAGTGTTTATTTTATATTGTTGTATTATAACAATATGATTATATTGTATTAACACATTCTTCCCATTTAATATAAGAAATTTGATATTAAATAATTCGTTTAATATATGTATGCTTATTAATGCATCTAATTTATGTGATGCATGATCCATATATGTTATGTATGTTTATAATTTACATTTAATTGTTTGTATTATGTTGATTTATTTTGTGGTAAAGCATAACTAGTATGACTAGCAAAGTTAATTTGTCGTCTACACATCAACGTCAAAACTATATTTTAAACAACATACAATGAATTTGTCACCTAACTATTACCAATTCAAAATAAGAAATTAGAACTTTAGCACATCATAAATTTTATAAAGTGACTCCGAGGGTAGATAATTTTGAATTTGATTAGATTAAATATACATAATGAACATTTTTTGCGATTTTTGTAGAGTAATTTGACTTCTTTAAGTACTAGTTCGCATTCTATATTTTATCGTTATTGTATGGCAACATTGATATGACACTCATTTTTTGTGGCAATTTATAATTCGTTGGCGCGTGTAATTACAATTGAGTTTCTTAAATATATTGAAAGGTTGTGTAAAATAAATACAAAAAGCATATTTAAATTGTCCATTATTTCTATGTTTTTTTTTTCTTGAAACAAAAAAGGGTGCTTCTACTTGTCGACACAGTCTGTTGGAATTTTATACTGTCCGCCAAAATAGGTTGATATTTTGAAAAATAAGATAATTATCTACACGAGATCTTGAAACAACACAGTTGATTCTCTTCCGGTGTCATTGTACTCTAATGATATATAGAAATGTATACACATAAGCCGCACAGAAAGTAAAGAAATCACTTTTTGTGTGGATTATAGATATTTAGTACCTGAAAACAGCATTTTTCCATGTTACTATGGGAACGAATGATTATTATTAATGTCATATCACGTATTTCCCTATGACAAATCGTGGAGCACATATATGCATGTACTGCTAACACAATTTGTGCTGCACTAGCAACTATTTTGAGCGTATCAGCGTTTACCAAATACAAATCGTTGATAATTCCTATGTTTAAGGTCAGTGTTGCCTGTCTATACATGTACTAATATTACATTCAGTAAAACTGTTACACATGTGTAACAACAGTTCTATGTGCACAATGCGTTTCCTATTGTTATGTTGCCGCTACTTTTGTCTAAGGGACATCAAGTCATGCAGACCGTGTCAATTATTAGTCTACGTTTATTAAAGGGTATTTAGATTATCGCAATTGATGTAATATGTTCCCATTGGCTACCAAATGTAATATTGATTGGTTATATAATGGGATCAGTTACTGCCATATGCAAATGCGATAGTTATACTATAAAAGTTATAGTACTTTAATAGTATTTCGTACCTATTTGATTTTCAATCATCATCATAAGTAGTAAATTAAAAGTAAAACCAAATTGATAAATGTATATGTTGACTGCTTTGTCTGTCAAGACATTGAAAGTAACAAATATACATGGTCTGACAATACAGCAGAAGAGGGCAAATTTGCGCTAACTAAATATTAAATAATGTTTAATATATGTTTATTTCGTAGCTAATAAAGAACAATCATCGTTGTCGTTGTGCGTTTTGTTTGAATAAGAGCCAGTCCTGATATTACTTATGAATATTGTAACAATGGTACAAAGTACATAAGTGCATGTACACATATCTGAAAAAAACGCTGTAACAACATATATTCTGAAAAGCATATTACGGTAAAAAAAACAACAACATGCATTCACCATCATTTTGCACTAACAAGTAACAAGAAGTTGATTAAAACACGCAAGACTTCTGAACCGGCAATTGTTGTCCTGTTCGCACTTGCGTTTTCAGCCAAAGAGATACAAACGCATTTATTTCTCTAATTATATAATGTATCAACGTTTAACTGAAGCTAAGAGCAGCCACGATTCAATGATTTAATGCAATTCCAAACTGAATATCATGTGTAAAAATATATATAGTATCTTGCTTTACGATGTTTTACCCAATCACAGGTAATAGATTTATTGTTTATGAGCGGTAGCGCTTTGATTTTCCAACAGAACAGAACAGAGTAGGCCAGAGTAGTGTCGCATACTGCGAGACACCAATAAACATCTTTGAACACACTTGCATTTGTTTCTATATTCACTTGGATCTTGTAGTTAATTGTGCATAAACAATCGTTGTATTAAAACACACAAAATACATTATTATCCGATTTTACCGAGTATATATTTTAACACTATTGGGGTCGCGGCGCTTGATCAACATTGCCTTTCTGAATAAAGGGAAACTTTATTATGATTAATATCCAATTGTCAACTTAATTTAAGTTTATTATATATATATGTGACAAATAACCATGCACCAGAACGTTTTATTACATCATTGGAAAAGAAGTATAAATTATAAATATACGTTTACAATATCCAGTTCTCTCATGGATTGGTTATAAACAACAGATACCATATTTTACAGTCGATGTAATTTGGTTTAGTATTGCGTCATCATCACAAAACAAACACGCGAAGAAATAGCATCAGACCAAGGCATGTTGCAGCAACAGTTCCGCCCTGAGATCTCGAGGACTTCGAGGTTTGTGGGCAGACACAGGATGACTGGCCCACGAGTTCCTTCCACTTTCGGTCATCAATGTCTCCTGCCGGAACAACTACATTGGGCGCGACCTGGCCGGTGGTGATACCGGAAACGCCGATTGCGATGTCAGAACAGCCGTAAAACTGTTCCTGGGGCCCGCATCCTGTAAAAAGTGGTAAAAAGTGGATGTGAGAGAAAAAGAACATCTTCATATATATGATACAGTTAAATATATCAAGAGTGGTATTCGATGCGGGCGCATTCCAATGTTGGCATACTACGATTTGTTAACAAACTGAAGTTTTAATATTGCATGACAGACTTTCGTTTACACGACGTTTTCTGGGAAATTTGGAATGCGCATGCATCGATTACCACCTTTGTATATATAAAAATCCGACTTGCTGTAAAATCAAGTGCAAATATCAATCATGAGACAATACATTCATCCTACACCACGCACACGTGCTTATCGGTATTTTTATGTATTTACCGACGCATCCTTGCTGGGTAACAGAATCCACACCCCAGCTATTTCCGGTATTGTACTTCCATTGCAGTACACATGCGCTACATGTAACACTTGCCGGAAGTTTGAGTGAATACTGGATTATTTCCATCCCCGTGCTGATCGGAAACCTACTTATTCCTGCGTTGTCTTTCAGCAGATGTTGATCAAAGCAGGTCTGATCAACGGTTTTGTTGGCGACGTTATTTTGGCAAAGGCGAAATTCAAACCAACCTTGAACGTAAATTATTCGCATTAAGTATTTAAATTTAATTTTACTGGCTTCATTTTTCGTTTCAAATGTAGATAAACGAAAAATGTAGAAAACCTTTATCATTTGCATTGCTGACTTGTCATAAAATGCATACATGTAAACATTACAGATATTATTTAACGTTATTTTTTTATAAATTCAAATACCGTTCAATGCAATCATATGATCAATTTATTGTAATTATCTAGAAAGGATTTTAACTATAGTCGAATATAAATATGTCGCTGATATCACCTTTGTGATTGGCCGTCAAGTGAACAGCGACGTCAATCATCTGATCAACGTCATACTTGCGTACAATAATCCCAGTGTAGTAATGGCCGCCGGGTTCGTTGGGTCGAGGATTATCTGCAAAGTTATCCCCGCACACGCCGCATTTCCCGCCATTCTTGTTCCACTGGATCTGTTATTGTACAGCGCCATGTCATATAAATATGAAATTTAAAAATTAAAATTGAGAGGGGTCATGGGTATTTGGCTGGACATGAAAACACCGACTAAAGGATTTCCGGTTTGCCACTGAATGAAACGGAAATAATAACATTAATTTGTTGTTGTGGACGACATAATCCCACTCTCACAAATAATGTTATCAAGTACACCTGTTTCTACCAAATCATCATGTTGTTGCTATCCAATCTATACATAGACGTCTAGTCTCTCTATAAATAGACAATGCGGAACGTTATATACGTCGAAATTGTAATTCTTTGTACTTTTACTTTATATGTGTAGCATAAATGCATTCTATACTGAAATAATTATAATCGAAAACGCTTAGGGCATTCTTTCCTCCATAAATATATTTCCAAACCGCCATTATATAATAAAATAGTACTATTATAGTACCAACACTTGACAACCACTTATTGAATGTGCCGAATGTGCCCTGACGGTTGCTTTTCATACTGACACATAGTATAAAAATGCAGTGTTTTTGAATAGGAGACAGCTACAAATACAGCCACAAGATAATTATCAGTTTATAGTTTAATTTTGTGTAAACATTTTCCGCATAAATATTCGCGTTCAACGGCCCCCAATGATGGACGGCATCATTGATTGTCTTGTTATAACTGCACGGTATAAATATATCGTACTTATTGCCCTGATAACAGAGTAGCTTGTCGTGAATATATTGATACAATATATAGCATTTATGCTGGTTTACTCGTTTACATATTAATTAAAAAAGAGCAAATTCACGTATTTCATTTCAAAAAAATATCGAAAATTAATATTAAGTGCTTGAAGTATATAGAATTGCTCAGATATGAGACTGCTCGTTTATAAACCACCAAATCTACAAATTAATCAGTTTTAACTATTTATCCATAACAACCAATTTACATTCTTCACAAACATGAACCGCACACGCCGAATATCTTTTAACGATATTCTTGTTTATATTACTCGTTTTATATTTATTATGTTATTACGTTCATATATCCACAACGTTCATCAAGTAAATAGTTACCGTACAGATGTTTCAAATACAACAACATTAGGTTTAAGCATAGCAACGCTCCTAAAATACCTTGTTTGATGATGCCGATACACTGATGTTTATTTCAAACTTTTTTTTTAGAACAGCTGATCAAACCGATGTGTGTTATAACTTTTCTAATGAAATTATAATACATTACATGAGATAAACGTCTTGTCGCCACTTAGTATACCACAAATTAGTCAACAGTTCTTCAGCAATTAAAAAGAACAGGCAAATATAGAGAGTTTGAGAACCAGAAGGTACTGCCATTTTCAAAGTCTTGAAAAAATCAGTTTTTGTGAAAAATCTTAATTTCATCAATGTTTATATAAGTTTTGGGGCAATGTATATGTTAAATATGACGTAGATTCACATGATTGATATACAAACATTATTTTATTTGCCAACTTATTAATAAGAACAAATCCTTAAGCTTCAATGGTTGCAAGGCAAAAGCTTCCAACTGCAAGTATCACTATATATCTGATTAAAAGTAATTGTTTTCATTATAGTGGATAACAAGGTATGATTAATGTGGAAGAACGTTTTGGTACCTTTTTGCTGAAACATAAATTTTATCAGTTAAATTGGTGATAACTCGAGTTAAGACCTTTGCCGGAAACATGTTTAGCCAAACGTAGTTGGTACTGTAAACGTTTAGTTTTGTTTTACCATGTATAAACTGCAAAAGTTTCCAATGTTGTTCCGACATTTAAAGCATGTGTTGTTGCGTACAAAAATGCCGTAAAGTCAATTTTGATAATAAAAAAAATCGATATGTGATATAATTATTTATACGTGTAGCTAAAATGTGCATATATATGAAATACAGAAAACACTTAATAAATCTGTTTATATAGCTACCGGATCCAAGTTCCAAAATGCACAACAAAATTTTAATTGATAAATACGAGTGTAAATATAGTTATCGATATATAAAAACTGTTTGTTAACTACTCACATTAAAGCCCCCGCAAAACAGTGCAGTGTCGTCATAATTCTTTGGCGTGTTGAAGCCCTGACGCCACATTGAAGATCGACTTGGAGGCTCGACTATACGTCCATGACCTTGAACTTTCGTAGCCATGGTAATGAGCAAAGTTATACACAAATACGCTGATTTTAAATATGTAAATGTAGCCATAGCTTCGACCATCGTATACTTAATTTCCCTAATACGACATTCGAATGTACTACTTGTAAATGAATATAGAGATTGGGCAATGAAATACATATACATATTGTTTGTGTATTTAAAGGCCAACACTGTCTCCAGTGTTCGTTTACTGTGTAATAATATCTTGGTAATACAAGAAGATCAACAAAATACTTTAACATACTTGGCATGTTTCCAAATATATACATTTCCCAGCATACACTATTTGTACATATTGGTTCTAAGCCATTTTTCAAGAATGGTTTACATTTCATTCATACATTTTATTTCTTTCTTATGAGAACAAATACTATTGTAATTATGCTTTAAATTCATGCTTGATACTATATAAATTGTGCATATTACTTTCGTTAAAGTAAGTAACATAAAATGTCGTCACGAACATCAACACTTGAAAATGACGCGGTAAGACTGACACTGAGCTTTATCCCACTATTAAATGTTACATAATAATAGTGAACTATTTAAAGACGGATGTTCATCCAACAAGCGTTGATTAGTAAATGCACGCTAATAATGAGGCATAATGCAATATATTTCTGCTATATATCCCTGTAGGTTGAGAACAGCAACAATACCCGTCGTTTTTGATTTAAGGATATAAACTAGAACACCAAAAATGAATATGTTAAATCACTTGGTCCAACACAAACACCGCAAATTAAGCAGAGTGCCGTCCTGTATCAAGTTTTTTTTTCTCAAGGGTGGATATCCAGTAATTGTTACAATGACCTCTTTACAAAAAGATACTTTCCGGTTTCCGCTTGGTAGCCTTGATTTTGATTGTGAATTTCGTAGGTTAAAAACCTTTTGTTCAATGAGTAATTATAAGAGGAAACACTCAACATCACTTACCTCTTGACATCAATTATCTCTCGGTAAAGAAGATGTAACTGTTGACACACTTTAAGGCAGGAAATGACCCTAACCCTGAAATGGATCACATATACTCATCATGTACAAACGGATGTAGAAAGTTTAGCATTATCTGTATATAAAATCTATCATTTCAAGAGAGAAAATCAGCCGAATGAAAGATTCACACACCAGTCATATTTTGATTACCTCTCTTAACTGTAACCAGAACCATGTGCTTGTTTACTTTTAAGAAGAACGCTACTTGAAATTGTCATATGTTTAATGAAGTAATACTAAATTCTCAGAGTCAATCAGCTTTTTCATGCTTTAATTGTTATAAGACATACTAAACATAGAAGCCTCTACACATGCAAGTTCGTTCACGTTTGTTATGTATTTGCATTTGCATGTGGACACAGCATGTAACTTTCTGAATATAAACACAACAATTAAGATAAATAGGATTGTAAATTCACGTTACAAAACAACATATCGATTGTCCTGGGAATCTTTCTTCAAAATTAGCATGACCCAACACACACCTTAGCCGCTTTAACTTCCTCCCCATGTATGACCAACTATTCATAGCATTGTTCGACAATGCTCTTTCAATGTTGTCATTGTTGATTATGTATTGCTATTATATGTTCTTAATGACAGATTTACTGACATTCATTTGGCTTGTAACATTGAAGGTGTAAATATGATATGATAATTTATAAGACCATTAACTTGATTTTTTAATAATAACTTATAAATATTACAGAGTTTATGTTATGCAATGAAATTGTACTTGGTACGTTTATGAAAATAAATATTAAAACACAACAATGTCGTGGTGTCATACTGTTTTTAGTATTTCACTTTTCTCCTGTTAAACTCTGAAATATCTACAAGTTATTATTCAAAAATCAAGCTCATATACTATTGCCCGTAAACTAGGTAACACCTACATTCAAAAAATGTTTAATCATTCTCTATACAGCCTTTACATCACAGACCTCGGATCTATACTAAAACGGTTCACATGCAAAAGTCTGGTTTTCCAAAGATAGTACAAATGCTTTAAAATTAAAGTTCGTCAGCAAGCGAATGCTACCCGGTTTGAAGGTGTTAAGTCATTCCAGGATGTGAACTGACTTTTTTCCCAGGTGTTAAATGACCCGAAATGATAAAAGTATGCCGTGTGGTTAGTTAACCCGAACTATGTTTCGCGAACGTTGACATGTCTATGGCGTACCCTTTGTCATTGTATTGACCGGTGTGTACACAGTTTGTATT
Organism: Congeria kusceri; assembly: GCA_027627225.1. NCBI lineage: Eukaryota > Metazoa > Mollusca > Bivalvia > Myida > Dreissenidae > Congeria > Congeria kusceri. The sequence goes on along the minus strand of CM051037.1, from coordinate 20,322,977 downwards.
TAATATATACTCGGTCTACAGTACGGGCCACTGCGGTAATTACGCAATGTTCAGAAAATTAGCACTTTTACTTTCGTTTTCAACATTTTCCGAAAACAATATTGTGTTGATAAATTGTGTAGTGTTCTACGACAGTTATCGTAATTTGCAAGATTCATTTGAAAGGTAATGTTACTCTTGTTTATCTTTTAAATCAAATTGTGCTGTATTATAAGACAATCATTCCTACCAGTGGTAGTCAGAGTGAACTGAGATACTCAATATAGAAATAATTCATGAAAATATCACACCGTAGAACTGGCTTCTGATCAGCGAATGTGCCATTGTTAAGCGAAGACGAAAAACGACAGTCGGTGAGTACCGTATTAAATCAATTAATTAGTGTTATCATAGAAAATAATAAGGAAGCTAAAGATATTTATATTTTCCCCGAAAATTCGAGTTAAAATCAAGAAGTATGTGAGATAGTAGTATTTTGTCAAGCTTATGTTTTTTCTCCACAAATAGCCGTCTAGCATATTTTTCCAAAATCTAAATCTATAGACTTTTTGCGCATTGTTTCTTTATCAGCCACAGCACATTTCAGAGTTTTTTTTATTGTTTTATATCAAAGATATAACGTGCTGAAGTTATAGGGTGTACAAGAAATGGCGCCAGTTCCCAGCAATTTCATATTTTTACTGTAAGCGATATTTAATGTTATAAGGAAACTATGTATTTTCACAAAGAAATTCATACCCATCGTCTGTCGTGTTTCTTCTTCAGTGAACACTGCAGCATTCGCTGGCCAGGAGGCGGTTCTACAGTGTGAATATCACTGTAATGGAAACTATATAGGCCCATAATGTCTCTCATGATCACATGTAATGTCTTATTGCTCAATACTTGTAGAATTATGTTTGTATTTTGATTCATAAAACAGACAGGTCGTTATCGTCACATCTTGAAAAATGAACGGCTGTTTAGGACTGGCTGATGTTTAGTAATTGGTCAGGACTAGCCGATGTATAGTAATTGGTGTACGACATTTTTACAAAATAATTGACTGTCATGTGCAGTGTCAGCTGTTGTTGCGAAGTAATGTCAGTGGTGCCACTTCGACAACACGTGTTTATATTGCGAATAACCGTTGGTATAGCTCGCAAACAATAACCTGACATTGACTTTTATGCATGAATATATTAAAGTAATGGTACGATCATATACTAGTTTCCGTACACGACGTGGGAAAAATTGACGAAAGAGTACCCCACAGAAAATACTGTTATGGTATCGTTAAACATGCCAAAGACATGCACGGACTAAACCGAGTATAAATATAGGAAACAATTCGAGCGCGTAATTTATGCAAATAGAGTTCGAGAGTACCAAGTTAATGTTTGTGAGCTATACTATGGAGTTACTTCCATTTTGATAGGAAGGAGACTGTCATGTGCGATGTGTGTTCACTGTGTTGGCAGTTTTGAATACTGCATAGCAGGGAGTATCATTGGTGGGATCTTGACAATGAAATTCCGTCATTCACTGTGTATATAGTTTCAAAAAGACAATCCTTTAGCCCTTTACTTCACCACCCACATATTTAATTGAAGACCAATAACATACCCCGTGTTAAAAATGTATAGTATACCTATTGAATTTAATTTAATATGCAGCGTTTATTATAATATGACTGATAAATTAACGTTATTTGATTGGCTCAGCGACACACCCTCGAAAGAAAATCATACGTAATGTTGCACAGTTTGTGTCACCTCGTTCAATATTGATTTTGCTGTTGGACCATCACATGATATAAGTCCATATTTGTATAATGTAACGTATTGCGTATTAACTAAATATCACCTAAATAGTATAACTTAATTTGACAAATACATGATCGACTCTGAAGCTGTTTCAACCCAACAATTATAAGCGAATCATGATATTGTAAATATTGTAAACAATAATATAATATCAGGTACAGTCGGTAAATATGCAAGTGAAAACCGTTATAAACATGGACAAGTCGATACTGGTAAATCAGACGATATATACATACCGACGATTGCAGCATGATATCACGATTGTCCCTATTTTCAGTAAATGGCAATCCCCTCATTATCAACAAAATTTAAACCGACTTTTTAGTACACGTTTTAAATACAGCAAACAGGAAACACGATGAAAAGCATGGAGGCTGGTTACACATAAATCATATAATTACGACATATCGAAACGACGATAACTTCGTTAATAAACACGAGGAAATGTTAACATAAATAACTATGTACATCTGTTTATAAGGCAGCCTTCTACCTCGATTTGAACATTAACATGATGATAATAATAAAAACATTAATTGTATCGCTTATTTGCAATGATCAAATGCCAATGTATCTGTTTGTCTATTTTCCGATTGACTATTTACGTAAGACAATACCTGTTGAAGGTAGGCTATCGTTAAATTAATAATTAATCATTCAAGATGGCATATTGAAACATATCCATTCATGTGCGTAGCAATGACCTGGTTTTAAAAAAATCGTTGATACCATGTGTAGTGTTTTGAAAAATGAAGGTCACTTTGATCACGCCATTACGACATGTTCATTCCGCTTAAACACACATAGCTTGCAGTCGATGTTGCCAAGTGCGGAGGAGTGTTCTAAATAGGTACTGATTTTACTTTTTAAATTTATGTAGGAATATTCTGATGTATGTACATGTATGTTTATGTATTTTAGCAGTATGTCGACAAATTGTTTTACTTTGATTAGTCTTTTAGCTAAAGTTTTATATAATGACAACTAATAAAAATGTAACGGTGCCTTGTTGCTAGAGGTTATATATTGGGTATCGTTCACATTATGTTGGAGCAACTCACAGTTGCCATGTGTGAACGTATATCTGTGCCTTTTGAGCTTTACGATGTTCTGCTGTGAGCTCTCGTTACCCCTCTTTGCCTTATCCGTATCGTTACAAAGTGTCAATGGACCATACTCTATGGGATTTATAACCACGCCGACTTAGGCAATATCCGACAAACACCGTTGACGGTATTGTAAATATTTTTATTAGACATATCCGTCAAACAATTAAATTAATTTCTTAATAGCTAAACAAAATGTCAATCGAATATCTGCGTAACGTCAACGGCGTCGATAATTAAATAATGTTTCAGTAGTTTAATTTTCGTTCGAACCAATGAACTCCCTTTCATGTTAAGCCATGTATGCTACACCTACATAAATCGGAAAGTTTGATTTTTAAGATTTCTAGAAAATGGTGTTCAATTAACTGCATGCATCCCAATTGTTAAACAATAACAAAAGGCGTTTCCCCATGGCCGTCAGGTTCTTAGACATCAAGAGAGCACTTTGCCTCCTCTTTAAATTTAAGTCTGTGGACCGCTCACAAACACACTGCTTAAAATAAGTTAATAATAATTAACGTGTCAACCCTTCCAAACATCGTGGTGACTTAGCATAATTTCTTTACCCCCAAAGCTTGTAGAAATATATGGCAGATATTTAGGTAGGAAAATAATTGTTTCATCTTGGAAGTGCGTCCACATTGGATACAACTAACAATAGCATGGTTTGATTAGTGAAGTATCTTTTGTTTAAAGCCAAGACATATTGTTTAATAAAGTAATACAGGGAAATCATGCTTTTACATTGTATATCAATCCTAAGATAGTCCAGGTTGATTTTTGAATACGTACGTGCTTACATACATGCAAACAGTATTTAGTAGTACCGCAAATATAAATAACACTCGATTTCATAATATCCAACAATCAATGGACTATGGGAAATGATTGCTCTTTGTTCAAATTATAACTGTTTGCTCCTCACATGTCAGTTACAGTAATTTAGTAATATGGTAGTAGAACGACAACAACTAAAATAGTGTTTTTAAACTTAATTTTCACTTAACTTTCAAACTAGGAGTGGACGACAGAACTCTTTATTTGAACGTTTCTCTTTAACACACTTCAGTTTCGGTATTAATGTAGCGCACAATCTATGTCTGTTGTCATAGACAATACGCTTTAAAGCAATAAACTTGTACTTCTTGCATGGACATTACCTTTATAACGACAATTTATTTACGAAAAAGAACGTCTGATATTTAAAAATTCCAGATGTATAATATTGAAATAATGAGTCACATAATACATTAAATTAATATAACTTTGATAACAGCGAGAACAACTCCCACTTATTATAGAAATAAATAAAAAATGGGTAAATCCCCAGGTTTTCATTTATTTATTTATTTACTTCAGGTCTAACCCCAATATGTTTTGTAAAATATGATTTGAATTTTTATGTCATGAATTTCGGAAATAAAATATGTTTAAAGTAATTTTTGTTATGACTTGAAAGGCAACGTATCATTTATTCTCGCTTTAATATTCGATTTTGAGGTTCATGTGCAGCATTCTGTAGGTTTGAAAAAATCTGGCAAATGGGAAACCAGTAACATAGAATAGATGAATTATGTGCTAGACATTAGACAATCGCCTATGTTCTTATCAAGTATTGTAAATACAGTATGCCTGTCCTGCTGCGACATTGAACTGATCAATAGAATATGTTTGTAATTTTATCAATAGGTTATTTTTTTTAAGTATTCCGACGAATGCTTTTCATGCCCAGTAGTAGTTAAAAGATAATGTTTGCAATCATTGCATTTGATTTCGATAATCGATATTTGATATTGCAAATGTCAATATAAAGGGGGACTCCAGCTGGAAATAACTTTTATTGACAGCACAAGGTTTTTTATTAAAGGCAAGTGACCTGTTGCCGAAACAAAACAAAACAATACAAATGCCAATGAACGGTCAATGCAACGCATTCGGGATTTAACCGGTTTCTTAGGTGCCAATCCTCAAACTTAGCCCACAAGTAATAACAAAATGCAAATGCATGAAAAACAGCGTGAAAAACATGAAACAGACAAACACTCACACCAAAAAACAGTCAAAGAAAAACACGTTAGAGGTTTAAACCAATTGACTAAGACCTTTGCATCAAAAATATTACGCCCAGTTTACACGGTCTGTTTTAGCAGATATGAAAAAGAAGATGTATTTCAATAAAATCTGTATTTTATGTTTAAAGTGCATTAAAGACATGTCTGTTTTCTGCCTTGCATTCCTCGAGGACCAATCGATTTTTTTTCTGTTTGCGGGATGGAATAAATCTTTGACGTTTTATTAACTATTGTTGTTGCTATTGCATTCTATTTTTATTGATTTAGAAAACCAAAACAACTTTAGATAACACAACGATAACAACAACAAAAAAATCACAATAAAACGAATTATACTATAATAACTAATGCTAATGTAAATAATAATAATAATAATCATAATAGTAATAATAATAATAATAATAATAATAATAATAATAATAATAATAATAATCGTCATGGAAGAAAATACACAGTATATGAATCATATAAACCTTAAGAATTAAAACCATAACCTGATACCATTATGGTTCTAAATTAATTTAGACTTCAAATTTCTTTCATGATTACATTTACAAAAAATGTTTTTATCTATCATATCATGACATAAACCACTGCCCGGTTATATCACTCATCTTCAAGGTTTGATGTATGTTCACATCTTAATGAATTCTGATTTGTCATTTCCGTCTGCTTAAGCAGACGAAATAGAACATGTTCTGCTTTTGGCTCTGTTTTGTACATCTGTCTGAAGACGTCCTAATTTCCACGTTATGTTTTAGCACACGGCCAAGATAGACATGTACAAACAGACCGTGTAAACTCGGCTTTACCAGGTCATCGATATGCCAGACATACCTATTTGCAATATGGTATATATCTTAAATGAACTATGTAATAAAATAAATATTAAATAAAGCAGCTTAAGTATTCCTCTTATTTTAAGACAGACAACTTGTAATATTTATTCATTAATAACACACTTTTTACTTTATATTTCTGTATGCGGAGCGTTTTTTGTTCGCTGCCTTTAATATATTGTAAACCGGTTTTTTTCCGTCTGTTAAAAATACACCTATTGTAAACTGTATTTAAATCTGTGCATTTGTCCCTTTAGTAATTCAATTCATGGACGTACGTTTTATTTAATACTCTGGTCGCATTGCACGAAATATGCATGCGCTTTGCAATGTCAAAATGTTTCAAAAATCGTTATCTTGAGTGCGTTTTTGAAAAATGAAGGTCACTTTGATAACGCCATAGCGGCATGTTCATTCTGCTGAAACACATTGTTTGTTTGCAGTCGACGTTTAAAACTGTGGAGAAATGTTGTGGCAAAGGTACTGTCTTTACTTTATGCAGGTGAATTTAAATTCATGTATATACATAGTTTATACATATTTGTTTATAAAGTAGTATACCGATAAAATATTACTGATACTTTTATGCACTAGAAACAATTTACAACTTCATTGTTTTGGGAACTGTTCATATCTGTTGACCTAGTTATAATTTATATATTGTTACAGTTTCGTGATATAGCTCCTATAGTTTGTCAAATTTGTGCTAATATATGTTTACAAATTCACTGTATTTTGGGTAATGTCACGGTGTGGAATGTTGTTCATATTGGTTTATTCAATATACAATAGACATACAGTCCGTGAGTATACATGATATACAAAAGTAAATAAATACATACACGGTGGTCATCTGTATAATACAATTAATTATAAGTAAATTACTAGCTGTTATAATACATTTCACAATAATAATACTATCAATATTATAATAAGTAATATATAATATAATATTATATGATAAATCAAAATACAGTGCATTAGGTAAAGCGAGAAGTCAATTGTGAAAAGCAAGAAATGTTAATCGTACTAATATTTATACATATTTCTTTCAGTAAATGCTTTATGAACATACATAGCTAGGTTTCTGTTAACAATTGCATTGTCAGACTGCATTAATTCTATATATTTTGGTACATTAGGTCTTTTCCAGTAATACTGTTTGATATGCAATTTTCTAATATCAGTATATAGTGAACATTCTAGTATAAAATGAAACTCATCTTCAATAACATTACAATGCTGACATTTTCTTTCTTGGAAAGGTATTGGTTCAGGTTTATGCCATCTACCTGATTCCACTTCTAGCCTGTGTGAAGAAACTCTTCATTTACAAAGATTATATCTAAATTTATTAATACTGACATGTTTTAAGTAAGGTTGAAATTCAAATTTACAAAACATATTGTAATTTTTTGCTCTTGATGAATTATTTAGTTCTGTCATCCAGTTTTGTATAAAAGCATCAGTTATTCTAGATTTAACTAAACATAAGAAACACTTTTCATCACCTACACCTTGGTTAATCCATGAATAATGTAAACCTAAAGATTGTAAAAGATTACATACAGATTTTGCCCATGAGTGGGTATTTGGTCTACTCATTAAAGTGCTATACATATGTAAATACATACACTTAACGTATTTGTGCTCCTCTAACTTAATAATTTTTAACCAATATCTTATAACATTAACAGCTCTTTTGGTTATCAAGGATGTTCTACCAAGTTCTCCATATACACAATTATTTTGGGTTTGGATTTTTACACCTAATAACCTTTTACAAAAATTTAATTCAACCCTGTCTAATGTTCGTGCACACATTATGTGCAATTTATGTTTGTGTTAGGGTTTACCAATTTGTGAATATTTCTATACAATATGATCTTGTAAGTGTTTTATTAATGACATTACAAATATACATATTTTATTTAGCACAGAGTGATAAATGAAAAATGTATTGGTAATGAATATGTTAAAACTGCAAGAATATCATTCTACATTAAAGGGACTATTGTCTTCAAAATGGGCCTCAAGGGGGCAATTTCTATTTTTTTTTAATCTGAAATTTAGATACATGTATTAATACTGGCATATAATAACGGGTTAAACAGTGTATATATGATGGGAAAAGAGTGTGCACATTCTGAGATAAAATCAATTTATAATATGGGTTGTGTTTGTTGGGCACTTTTCATGTCTACATTTTGACGTCAAAATTGTAAGCATTTTGTATAACCATATTTTACAATATGTTTGGTTTTCTAATTTGTTTTGAACAAATATCTTAATGTGTTTAATATTATTTTAGCTCGACTTTTCAAAGAAAAGGCAAGATATTCTTCTCGCCCCGGAGTCGGCGTCCGAGCTAGGTTAAAGTTAGTAAAATTAACTCCTAAGTCAATTTTGAAAACTCTAGTTTGAAATTTGTCAAAATTATGGGCCTTTTTACACTTAAAATGTTTCCATATCAGCTTTATGGACAGGTTAAAGTTTTTGGGTCACCTAGTTTTTGAACATTTCGTTTCCGCTCTCAAACTCGAGAACAGATTAAGCTATTGTAATGAACTTCACACATATATACCTTATATCAAGACCTCTTTTGGGATTGCAAATGGGGTGGGTAGGGTCAAGTTCAAGGTCACTGTTACTAAAAATAGAAAAAAGGTTTCCGCTCATTCATTTGAGAACGCATTGAGATATTTTAATGACACTTAATACATATATACCTTATATCGAGGCCTCGTTTGGGATTGCATATGGGTTGGGTGGGGTCCAGGTCACTGTTACTAAAAATAGACAAACGGTTTCCGCTCAATAACGTGAGAACGCATTGAGATATTTTAATGAAAATTTATGCATACATAGGTTATATCGAGACCTTGCTTGGGATTGCATATGGGGTGGGTGTGGTCAAGGTCAAGGTCACTGTTACTAAAAATAGACGAACGGTTTCCGCTCAATAATTTGAGAACGCATTGAGATATTTTAATGAAACTTAATACATACATACCTGATATCGAGACCTCACTTGCGATTGCATATACTGTCAAGGTCAAGTTCACTGTTACTAAACTAGAAAAACGGTTTCCGCTCTATAAATTGAGTACGCATTGAGATATTTTAATGAAACTTTATACATAGATACCTTATATCGAGACCTCGCTTGGCATTGCATTTTGGGTGGGTGGGGCCAATTTTACTATTAATAAATTAGATTTGTTTCCGCTCAATAACTTTAGAACGCATTGAGATATTTTAATGAAACTTAATACATGTATACCTTATATGGGGACCTCGCTTGGGATTTTATATTGGGTGGGTGGGGTCGAGGTCAAGTTTACCATTACTAAAAAGTGTATTGATGTGCTGACTTTAATGCATTTTGTTCGAAAAAATTGGTTTTTGTGGTATTTCCATGTTTTTTGTTTTAGAAAAAAAAATGCCAGTAACTTCAACAAGCACAAGAAAAGTCGAGCGCGCTGTCTCCGTCAGCTCTTATTATTCATGTAATGCACATGTCTTAATAAAGCTCATTTCTATCAAATAATTTAATTTATAGTGCAATAGGAAGCCAATATTTCGTTGACATAGTTCCTTTCAGGAAGTCTGTGATACAAACATGAAGTATAATTTATAATATCCATCGAAAATGGCTTGGCGGAAGTAAACCATATCAGTTTCTGCACGAAGAAATTAATAAGAGACATATGAACAATTGTTTAAGATATTCGCATATGCTAGTTATTCAAACATAATAATAAATGTAAAATTCTAAACTTCATTGTATTAAATAAATTTCGTGTTTGTAAATGTAATATGAAAGCAATACTGAAGTCTTTCATTGTTGGATGCGTCGATCGTTCAATTTAAAAGATCATTGAATCACGCCAATTTAAAATAATTTTGAAATACCAGCATACTATCTTAATAACAAGTGGGACACAGGTATATTACACACGGTTATTATATTAAACAATCAATACATTTGCAGTATTTGATCACATTCGGTTATTGTATTATTACTGGCTCATTGCCAAATAATTCAATAGCAGGACACAGTTAAACGAAACGCAAACATTTATTGTGCATTAGACTGTTCATATTCACCAAATGTTAGTATTTAAACGTTTAATTAACGTCACAATTAAGCCAAATGCTTCGATTTCGCAAAAACTTTACTGTGAATTCGGTTATTAAAATCCCTCAAACCGCAATAAGCCGATTTTTATACAAAATAAACCATTGAATCAGTGTACTAATTGTAACGATTTTTACATGTAATAATAGATTTAACGACGTTTTCGTAATGAGGGGAATATTGGCCACAATGTTAACTGTTTATCAACACATCGACTGTTTACATATCTCAATGTTGTCGATCCATGCTGAAAAATGTCACGATCGGAAAAAAACGCGTGTTGTATTACTTTGCATGTAACATTAAATAAGTAATCAGTATTGCATACTGATAATATACTGCCAGCATATTTGGATATTTTCCGTTTAATGGAGAGTTTACATCTGTGTCAAAGTTATTCACTATGTCAACAAATATACATTTTCAAAAACTGTGAACTGCTTTTATCATTAATTGAAAGTATGGTTAGGCATGGGTGTTATGTTTTTGTCTCTATACTTCAGTTCTGAACATAATTATACTTGTATTAGTTTCGAAATAATGTTTATGCTAAGCGACCTTCTGCCTTGAAACAGTGATCTTAAACGCGGATCAGAATCGACTTTAATCAAGCGTAGCTTCCGTCCGTTGGTATTATAATTACATAAAAACAGCTTTAAACTGTTTACTTTTTAATTCTTTCTCCCTTGAGACATCGTGTTTAAATCAATATTTGATTCGATGTTTTTTTTATCAATAGTCAGCGACATTTCATTCTAAGCAATATGTTTAATAAAAAGATCGATGACAAATGGCAATCGTTTATATTGAACAAATGCAGTGTTCGCTAGACTCATATCTGGGTTTGTATCTACCAAAGTAAATAAAGTATTCCCCTCTCCTGCTGCGAACGCAGCAATATATTATGCTTTTAACTTATTAATGTGTTAAGTCTTTCAAGTTTACGGATATCTACGCAAGGTAGTGGTTCAAACCTAAAAATAATTGCTTGGCAAATATTACAATTGATCAAGGTAGCCCAATTTTTTTGTTGCAAAATGAAAAGGTTGTGTATATATTTAAAGATTTGTTCGTATCTAAGATCATAGGTAGTGCACTCACAAAACGATTGAGAGAAATGAACTTAGGATCTCAATGGCAAACCAATAATTACTAGCAATGTTTTGCGCGACAAAATGTAACCGACATTAGCTACAGTTGTTTACAATGTCCAATAACTCTTTGAAATATAATACACTCGATTAAAGTCGATCTCATAACTGGTATCATTGTTATTTGATAAATTATGTTATATGATCTAGATGTAAAACAATAAGCATGAAATTTTACAACCTATTGGACGTTTGTTGATTCCATTGCAATATGGTATTTTATTTAATGATATCTCACAGAAAACATTTTCATGGCTGGTTCAAGAAATAAAATATCTAGAATTGAAATCAACAAATGTTCTTCTTTTTTAATGTTATTATAAATACTTATTTTCAATTTTCTGCTGATTTAATTGTTCTCTGTTTTCGCCTCGTGGAGCCTCAATTGGCGAGCATAGTATGGCTGGTACGTCACCACTTTGTGCATACTGACGCTTGTACTATCTGTCGGTCACGGTTATGGTTACAATAATAGTCACGGCACAGTCCTTTATAAGTGTTAGATTTATAGCATTGATATGTTACCTTTGCTGTAATATGTGTATTTGATCACCCATATTGAATTACCGAAGTGTACATTATCTTACAGTTTAGCTCGACTATTCTCCGATTAGTACCAGCTATGCTACTCACCCGTACGTCAGCTTCGTCGTCGGCGTAATGCTCATGTTAAGGTTTACGAGCACCAAATGCATATATCTGTAACTAAAACATATATTCAACTAAAGCTTCACATTAAATAAGGTCCCTGACCAAGGCCCATAACTGTGACATGCAGTTGAGCAGCATTATGCCCCTTTTATACTTCAGGTTAAAGTTTGCGTGAAACCTTCACACGTGTATTCGGGGTCATTGTGGAAGATCACTAGCCAAGACCCATAACTCTGAACTTTAATTTAGCGGATTTATACCCATTACTGTACATATAAATGGAGTTAAGGTGTTTTTCTGTAACTACTACAGATATTCAATTGAAACTTCAAACATGCCTTCAGGGTCATTATGTTAGGTCACTGACCGAGGCCCATAACTCTGACCTGCAATTTGAGATAATAATGCCCCTGTTTGTACTTAGAAAATTCGTGTTAAAGTTTGCGTGAAACAACTCCATATCTGTATATTTACAACAAATATTCAATTAAAACTTCACACATCACTTCAAGGTCATTCGATATGATCGCTTGCCAAGGCCAATAACTGTGACACGCATTTTAGCAGAATTATGCCTATTTTCGTACTGACAAAGGCCCATAACTCTGACAAAGCGGTTTGAATAGTCGAGCGCGCTGTCCTAAGAAAGCAGAGGGTGTCACACTGTGATGGAACAAATTTGAAGGTTGATTCATATATAACAGAGTGAAGTGGTAATATGTTTTCACTCCACTCAATTAACATTGATAATATCAGGGAGTCATTTACCGGTAGTTACCACTCGTGCACGAAATAGCAGGGAATAAATAGTCCGTTACCTAACATACATCAAGAAGTAGCAGTGGTCTACTAGATATATTGTCCGCCTTTCTATCGCGGGATTGTGAGTTCGATCCCTGGTCGGGGAGCGTTCGAATGATCTCTTTGCAGACACAAAGTACTGATTCTTTCAAGGAAACGGCCTCGAAAATGTCTTAATAAGCCTCGCGGCCTTCCACACAATTAAGCATAAATACGTAGGTTTAAACTAACACACTGCAGGAACCAATTGCTCACACAGATCGCAATCACAACTGACAATGCAACGAAACAAATGCATTCCTTTTGAATATCCAAACCTTGAACAGTTACGAGAACTCGGTGTTAATAAACATTACCCAACATCAACTGTGTTCTTTTGCTTTAATATTGACAGTTTTTAACACAAACATGTTGTTTTATTTTTCAGAATGAACGATGTGACCTTATAAAGACATCAAACAGACACTAGAATATTAAACATGGGTAAGTACAACTTAAAACAATGATGTAATTGCAGTGCCCTTTTATACATACCTGTACAATGTATACGATCTTATTAATGCCAGGTTTCGAGCCGCCCTCCACATGTAGGTTATTTACGCTTTTTGATCGTTTTCATACTTTACTTTTGCACATAAACCATTTTTGCAATAATAGTCTGAATAAAATTCTCAAGGAATTAAACATTTTTTAAACTGAGCTTTGACATATCCCCAGAAAAATTAAAGCACTTTATTTGGCCTGACTTGTACGATAATGTGTAAATTACTTTCGGATGCTGGTTTCAATATTAAACGTTGTCTTTACGAATCGTTTCTAAAGTGGCATATAATAATAACCTGACTTTTTTAATAATAACCCGCTTGCTATGCCACACAAATCCCAATTTAATAAAAATGCACTTTGTAAGTCTCTTAACGAACTTCACTCCTAATTTGTAATGGTTCATACCAATTAAGCGGCTATTAGCATTTTATAGTGTGACGTTTTTATTATTATATGTCCAAACATTATCGAATGAATTATCTCAAACGACATCATATACTAAGTTTAAGAACAAAAATAATGAAATTATATCGGAACACATTTCGGAGTGCTGGAAATTATATGTTAAAATTAAAAATTATAACTTGAAGATACCATCTCTGTACTGGATTCCTAAACTTAAAACTCCATATAAGAGTCGTTTATTGCAAATTCTGTTTCTTGTACTACAAAACAAATCTAAATTTATCTCATTGATGGACTGAGTGCAACACGCAATCATGCAATTGAATATAGCAATACGGTTCATGCAAATAGTAATGTTAACTTTATTTGGTCGATAAACAATTCATCTGAAATTATTTCGCAAGTTGAAAAGAGTAGTTATACCGCATCACACTCCAGTATATATGATTTCTCAACAATATACACCACGCTACCCAATATATACCCAAAAGAACTTTCAATAAATAAATCGTGTTCATTGAGTACTGATACTGCATTTCTAGATTTACGTCTAACTATTAGTAACAAGAAAGTGCAAACTAGTCTGTATGACAAACGTGATCCTTTCAATGTTGATGTTGTTAATTACACTTTCTTAGATGGTAATATTCCTAAGAGTCCTTATGGCATTTATATTTCCCCAGTTAGTTCGTTATGCAAGAGCCTGTGTAGGAGTAAATTATTTCAACAAACGTAACCTTTTTCTAACTAAGAAATTATTAAAACAAGTTTGTTTGATACATTAACTATGTAACTACGTTTTTCAACAAATACTTTAGTTTGGTTTCTAGATATAATGTTACCTTAAAATCTGTATTGGTTAATGGAATTTCTCACCCACCATTGTATAGTGATGCATATAAACGGTAACATTAGTGTAAATATGCAAAATTGGATACCAAAAACGTTATTTATAAACTGAAACAGTCTTATCAATCAAAGGGTATCATTTGTCTATACTTAGTAACACCTGCCTGTTAGATTTAGATAGACAATTCCTTGTAACTGTAGATAATATTCTATTTTCGTTGGGTAAACAGCCTTAAATCGTTATCGATTTTATTCGAACAGTAACAACTTTAAAACCTATCCCCAATTAGTTATAACAGATTAACAAGTAAGTCGTCTACGACACATGTACACCAAAATATTACATTAAGTATTTGATTGACGTTTTGTTTAATAAACACTTTTTCATTTTCTGTTTGCATAAGTACGTGTAGTAATGATCGTTTTAGTTTAATATTAAACTACTCGATTATCTTAATCATTAATATTAAACTTATACAACCAAGCTATGTAATCTGGCCTTTTCCACCACGTATTACGGCTTCTTCCAGAGATGCACGACGATGATCTGTGATTTGTACTATATGACGCTAGGTCTTGAAATCTTGTCAACAAGAAGAGATTTAGCTGATAATTGTATTTACTTCATTTCATCGTGCCTCAGAAAGTTGCAATTCTGTTGCTCTAGTCAACACTAAGCCATTGAGTAATTAAATTGTTATTCAATTGAATTAATATTTTCTTGTATTACTATATAATTTTAATTGCAATGCTATGAGGTTAAAGTGTATTTAAGGTTAAAGTGTATTTACAAGTGCCTGTTTTGTAATTAATTCTGGGCTAAGTGTGATATTCGGCATGCCTCTAATTCGGTTTAACCCCCCCCCCCCCAATGCTTTGCATTGACCGTTCCAATGCGGTGACCCCAGTTTTAATCATTTTTAGCTCACCTGAGCACAAAGTGCACATGATAAGCTTTTGTGATAGCCCTTTGTCCGTCGTCGATGCTTGCTTGTGTGCGTTCGTCTGTCCGTTCGTCGTCAACGTTTCATTCAAACAACATCTCCTTCTAAACAACTTGGCTGATTTTTACCAAACTTCACAGGAATGATCATTGGGTGACCCTTCTTTTAAAGTTGTACAAATAGTTACGGTCCGCCGTATGTGTAGGTCACCAGTGCTTAAAATAAACAGATTTAAAAAGTGTAAACTTTAACAATATTTTTCTCTGAAACCGCAGGGCCCAGAGGTTTCATATTTGGTATGTAACATCCTCTAGTGGTCCTCTACAAAGATTGTTCAAATTATGCCCCGTGGGGTCACAACTGACCACGCCCCGGTGGTCACATGGTTTATATAGAATATGTAGCAAAATGCCTTTTAAACTTTTCTCCTCAGAAACCGAAAGACCCAGAGGTTTTTGGTATGTAACATCCTTTTATGGTCCTTTACAAAGTGTGTTCTAATATTGCCCCTGGGGTTAAAACGGACCACGCCCAGGGGTCACATGGATTACATAGAATATATAGCATAATGACTTTACAAATCTTCTCGTCTGAAACCACAAGGCTCAGAGGCTTCTATTTGGTATGTAACATCCCATAGTGGTCCTCTACAAAAACGGTTCAAATTTTGCCCCTGGGGTCAAAACTGGCCATTCCCCGGGGGTTACATGGTTCATATAAACTTTAATAGCAAAATATCTTTAAACATCTTCTCTGAAACCGCAAGGCCCAGAGGTTTCATATTTGGTATGTAACATCCTATATTGGTCCTCTACAAATATTGTTCAATTTATGCTTCTGAGGTCTAAACTGGCAACGCCCCGGAGGTTTCATGACTTATATAGACCTAAATAGCAAAATGACTTTACTAATTTTCTACTCAGAAACCGTATGGCCGAGATGTTTCTTATTTGGTATGTAACATCATATAGTTGTTCTCTACACAGTTTGTTCAAATTATGCACCTGGGATCAAAAATAGCCATGCCACGGGGGTCACATTGCTTATATAAATTTGAATAGTAAAATGTAATTTAAAATCGTCTCCTCTGAAACCACAAGTTTCGTATCTGGTATGAAACATCCTATAGAGGTCCTCTTCAAAGACTGTTCAAATTATGCCTCATGGTTCAAAACTGACCACACTCAAGGGTTCACATGGTTTATATAGACATAAATAGCGCAACGACTTTAAAATTCTTTTAGTCTGATTTATATAGACTTAATTAGCAAATTGACTTTTAAAATATTTTCCTCAGAAACCGAAGGGTCAAGAGGTTCCTTATTTGGTATGTAACATCATATAGTGGTTCTCTACAAAGACTGTCCAAATTATGCTCCTGGGAACAAAACTAGCCATGCCACGGGGGTCACATGGTTTACATAAACTTGAATAGGAAAATGTTCATTAAAAATCTTTTCCTGGGCAACCGCAAGGCATAGAGTTTTATAAATTTCATATGTAGCATCTAATAGTGGTCCTCTACAAATAGTGTTCAAATTATGCTCCTAGGGTCAAAACTGGCCACGCCCGGGGGTCACGTCTTTTATATAGACTACAATAGCAAAATGACGCAAAAAATCTTTCTCTCCGAAACGGCAAGGCCGTTAGCTTTTTATATTTGGTACGTAACATTGTATAGTGGTCCTATCCAAAGATTGTTCAAATTATGCCCCTGGGTCAAATCTGGCCGCACCCCGAAGGGTCATATGGTTTATATAGACTTACATAGAAAAAATTACTTACAAGGTTACAAGGTCTCAGGTGAGCGTTGTGGGGCTCCGAGTGCCCTCTTGTTAAGTTTTGTGTTGTGTTCTATATATTGTCCTGTATTGTATAGGCAATTGGTCACTTACCTCAAATAAATGACTAACAGAGGGTAATAAGTTTTTCTCTCCTGGTGATGTCTCTGGAGTTTCATTATTCCTATATATAACACGTTCCTATTCCAAGTTAACATTTGACTTGAAACCCATGCCTTGCGATGCCTTTATAAAATCTCATTTTGATTAAAGCCACTACGAGTGGAGGAACCAGAAAACGACGACCGGACTACTCCTGTATGGAACAGCCGCCTCTCATTAAACAGCTAAGAGGAATTCTGTCGGAGTACCCAGACGGTGGCCAAATTCTGAAGGTACATATACAAACCTTAATGCAACTTTTGAATTGAACTGTTATATCTGCGTTAATTTTACAAAAGGTACTACTAGTATTTAGAAAAGGGCACTTTATTTACCGAGAATATAGGGTATACATGGGACTTGATTAACTGCGAAATCAATTCAGAATGAAATTAATTCATCTAATTGTAAGATAATTTGAAAACCAGGTTGTATTGCAATATTTGGTGTGTTAACCGTAATTATGTTTTAATGAAACTTTATAATTGATTGCCAAGACTGCAGTATCATCCATACACATTAAGAAACTATATACAAAGAGTCTTTATGTACAATATGTACTATATTCGCAACATTTCATTTTTTACTATTCATTCACCTCTTGCAAAAAAAATAGGACCTTCATATGTCTGTCTGAAATTCTATGCATGTTTTGTCACAGACCTTATTTCAAATCGGTAACATCTGTTTATCATTTATCGAATATTTCATGAAGTTTTTAAGGTTACATGTATATTGTGTATATGGTCTGTCTGCTTTTAAGGAATTGATTCAAAATGCTGATGACGCCGGCGCCACGCAGTTAAAGATTATGCTTGAAAGCAGACGAATTAACAGGGATTTGAACGAACAGTCTCCACAATTTACAAAATTCTTTCAGGTATATAAACATCTGATTCATTACTGGTGCTGCTGATTTATTTTAACTTCGTTTTGTTCCGATAGTATCCAACACCTAGGAAATATATTTATATCCTTATTTTTATTAGATCAAATTTAGACGAAGTCAAATTCATTGCCCAAATTGAAAATTATGTTAATTGTTAATTCTGCAGTTGTTTACAGCTCATGTGAACTACTATCGGACATTTGTTATTAGATTATACAGGGACAATCTAGATCAGGGCCCAGTAGCTCAGAACTTTAACGGCCGGTTAAGCTTACGGCCTGTTAACTTTTGATGTAAATAAAACTAATATTACAAGCAATTCGCGTATGAAACATTTGACAATTATTTAGCATATCAATGTATAAAAAATAAATTCGAATTTTTAAACTTTTAACATTTAATTTACATCAAAAACTTCATCCAAAAGTTAACGGCTGTTAGCTTAATTGTCCGTTAAAGTTTTGAGCAACTGGGCCCAGTTGGCCTGATATCTATGTCAATTTGGATATATTACTTGCCGTCAAACGGTGAAGAAGAGGTGTTTATGATGGACCAATGATTTATTTGCACTGCATCCAGCTCTTGATCTTTCAGTAATATATAATATATATAATGCCGCTATGATAAATTTGTTTCTAATCTATAAATTTCAAATCGGTTTAATAGCCCATACATGTATTTTGATCTTTCTGCAATCGTCGTTGTTAGGTATTAATGGATGCACAGTGAATTGCATTTTGTATGGAAGTTCTAACTAAGATTAGGATGTATTGATTTATCTCGTCTTAGCGTCGAGCTCGCACTGCGCTATCGGTGTGATTACTTTCCTTTGTCTGCCGTCGTCTGTCTATCGTTGATAATTGATTTTTGCTCGCGATATGAACTCACTATCCACGACTAACCAAACTTGCTCACTTTGTGTATTGCCATAATTTTTTTTTTGCGGAAAATTTCACTAAGCAATGTGGATTTATATCACCGTGTATATGAAAAAACACCAACACACACACAACAAATCACAATGTAACAAAGGCCTTTTTGCGCTATATACTTCATCCGTTGTGAACGTGGACAAATGCCCGAAAATACCAATACATCAGAAGCATAGCTTGAAGTAATGAACTCCATAGTTCCTGTGTTAACAATCATATTACAGAAATTCAATTTCATTCAAAGAAATGTGTTTTTTTCTGTTAAAATACTGCACGCATATTTCAATTGCTTATGTCCTTAGTCCTGCCTGTGCTTTCATCAGTTTCATTATGAGAGTCAGCTAGAGCCCAAGTCTAAGATGTAAATACAATTGTGTTTATATTCACAAAACTATAACACTATGTAAATTACTAAGGGAACAAGTACTAAGTCCGAAACCATGAAAAGAAGGTACCAGATGGAAAATATAGGACCACCATGTCCCTTGTTTATGCAACGCTATTGTACTTAAATGTTACGTTTAAAGATGGACTGTTTAAATATCCACTGTACCCCGAGCATATTACATAAGTTGATTCGTGTGAATATAACTTAGCATGAAGGCAATGACGGTACCTTCTCGACAATAAGATCAGTATTTTATAGTAATGTGTGTCAGTTTGTCAAAGCTTAGTTCTGCCAAGTAAATTTCAATTAACAGGGAAACGGCATATAAAATGTGTTTATTTAAATTTAGGCGCCAGCACTATGTATTTACAATGACGCCGAGTTCACAGATGAAGATTGGCGAGGAATTCGGATGATTTACAGCAGTGTCAAGGAGGAAGACAGTCTCAAAGTTGGACGGTTTGGATTAGGATTTAAATCTGTCTTTCATATGACAGGTTAGTTATTAGTGAGAGTAGTTACCGTTAGTTCTTAGGTTCGAAAATATATGACCGTTTAAGTCATAAGTGAATCATTTCCACAGGCCATAATATATTTGTTTGTACTGTACTGTGCCGTTAGAACTGTTGTCTGTTATCGCTTAATGAAGCATGTCATATGCAACATTAACAAAATTGACATGACAGATCATACATACCAACAACATTAAGTTCAAGAAATATAACGGTAAACGAATTAAAAAAAACAACAAAGCAAAGTAATTGTCCTTTTCTCAAAACTCGGTGAGCTCCCTTAAAATTAACTTATACGAATATTTCCTTAAAAATAAATACCATCAATTTAACCACAATATATACAAATGCAACTGTAATGAAATTTAGTTTCCACATATGTCTAAGACGGCAATTTCCCATACATAACATGAATGAACATGTGTTTTCTTAAGTGTTCATTAATGTTAGTTTTGAAGATAATTGTTGTTCAATGCCTGTAGTCACCAACTACTGATATCTTCTCATCATGTCTGAAGATCAATACTGCATATTCGATTGCTCAATGCAATAAGATAAACAACTGATGACAAGACACATATTGTAGAAATCATTCGTGTGGCAATGGTTCTTGTTTTTTTCTGTGTCTGTAATAATTATACTAGATTCCTAGATTGATCAGCTTTTGGAATTAAATGAACAATGATTTGTATACACTATTATCATTACAATACCAAACACACTTGAAATAAACAATTAAATCATATTTGACTGTGTCAACTATAACAGTGGCTATGCTTGTGCTAATTATTTTGTTAAGGAATGTTATTTAAAGCATACATGACTCCAACGAAACAGATACATGTAAACCAAAGAATAAACTCGACACGCTTTTTGCGACACTAGCTTATTGTAAAGTCATTTTTGTAAGGATATCTATCGAAATACTATTGTTACAAATGATGCATCCGTTATAATAATTATTACATGAATATAATTACTAAATAAATAAGAGCCGTATTTTAATGAACTAGGACGTGATAAGTTCTTAGTAAATTATGTTTTAAATATTAACATTATCACATTGTACGTGTATATACTTATTCAATGCTACATGAGGAATTACTTTAAATATTTTGTGTTTTTTTTTCTTTTTATATGGAATTGAACTTATATTTTGGTACATTAAGTGTCTTTCATGTACATCGTTTTTGACACATTTACTAAACGGATATATAATGACATTCAGGTTATAAACTTTTGCGACCTTAAGTTTGTTAAATATAAGATGAATATTAGATGGTATTTTTAGATATGCTTGAACTTATTCCTTGGATCAAACTATCTGATATAAGCAAAAATCCTAATTTACGTTGAATACATGTGCGTTTTATATTTACGTGTGCGTGGAAAAGACTTTAGCGGCAGTATTTCAATTTAAGCAATTGTACAATTTGAATAATTGTTTGAAAATTGTACACATTGAGAAACTGCAGTTTTATTTGTCTTGTGATACCAATTTGCTTTAACGCGACGACACAAACAAACTGATTTAGCTTACACCATATGATGTGCGGTAGTGAAAAATACGCCCAATGTGACATAATGAAGCCGTGTCTTATTGTGTTCGTATAAAGATTGAAAGCATGGTAATGTTTAGCAAATTACATCATTGTCCAAGATTTGTTCGTTCCCGTAATCGAATTGTATATGTATTGTACATGTTTAGTTTAACCCATTTGTAGATTGTAAATCGAAGTAGGAGGCTTTATTCAAGTACATTGGCTAATTTAGTATGTTTTTTTAAATATCTTTTTATGCAGCTTTTATTTTATCAACATGGTGTTTAAAGATCTACCACATTCAACGATAATGTGTTTGTCAATCCTATGATTATTCGCTAAAGCCACTATATTATCGATAATAAGTCCACGGAAGTAAACAGAAGACACCATTCGTGATTAGGCCAGGGAAGTAAACTTGTTTTGGGAAAACCGCTGATTAGCTATCAGTGCGTCCTTGCATTCGCTATACACATTTATTTCTGATGTATTCAGCTTCTTTTCAGACATGCTGTATGTTTCAACATCTTGTTTACAGACTACCCGTGTGTTATTAGTGGCGATACTATCCTTCTTATCGACCCTCAAAGACCTGCTCACGAGGTTAATGCAACCATGAAAATCGGTGAAATTCACGAAATTGATGGAATGGAAACGAGCGATGTTTTGCGTGCCCTTGGGGGAAAAGACGGATTTGATCAATCTGCTATAGATAACGGTTACTTCCGCGGAACTATGTTCTGGTTTCCTCTACGTGAAAGAGCTTCGCCAATCTCAGAAGATGTGTATGATGTCGGTAAAGTCGAAAAGCTATTTGTTAGTCTTCATGCCGAATCATCGAGCATTTTAATCTTCCTGAAATCTCTTTTGCGTATACTCCTGTCAAAACTTTCACATTCAGGACACGAAGAACAACTTTTACGAGTACAAATCGAAGATGCGGAGGATATTCAAAAGAAAAGACAGTCGTTTTTCTCTTGTATAAAAAATGCATCTTCAAAAGAGGATGTGTCATGCGTCCTAAAAATGACGATTGCAGAAGACTCTCCGTCTAGAGTTCCACGGTTAACACAGTGGCTTGTTGTAAACTATTACATAGTTCATCAAGCGTCTAATGACTTCAAGAGTCTAATCCAAGACACAAAATTAGGTCTGAGTCCATGTGTCGGGGTAGCGGCAAAGATACAGCCACTGTCTGCTGTTGAAGGCCACATATTTTGCTTCCTTCCTCTTCCAAAAGAAGGATCCAAACTAACAGGCTTACCCTTTCATGTCAATGGTTTCTTTGCACTGAATCAGAACAGACACCATTTGAAATGGGCAGCTGATGATCAGGATCACCATTACGTGAATGAAGAGATTCTTTGGAATGAAAAACTTGTGACTGAGGCACTGCCTCTCGCATTCGAGAAGGCGCTCAACACAGCTATTGAAATTTCAATGACGAATGGCAATCCAACGAGATTAGTTGATGGAGTGTATTTGTTAATTCCTAATTTGGAAACAATTCTTGATAAATGGAAACTTTTTTTTAATAGCGCATTACAACAGTGTGAGAACAAAAGCATTGTGTTTTGTGAACAATTTAATGTATGGAAACGTGTTTCGGAAGCAATTTTTACAACGTTTATTACACTTCCTGACAAAATAGATTTCGCAAAAGCAGCAGTGCGAAAGGCTATCGGCGCTTGTGGGCAGTGCCCAGTTACGGTACCCAAACACGTTTTTCTGACATACAATTCGTTGTTTGGTCATCAGATCAATGACATTTCGCCAGCCCTGTTAGCAAATATCTTGACAAACAGCCCCAATTACAAATACATGACAGACCAAGAGAAAAAAGCGCTCGTTGCATATCTTACAAGCGAAGGACAAGTTACTACCTTGGAAGGTCTTGATCTTTTATTGTTGGCCTCGGGAGAATGGGACACCTATAAACGTCATGGTAGTTCACGATATATTTGTACAGAGCTTGAAGTAAACCTGTTTCCGGGAAGTGAAAGACAATTCATCATGCCATATGCAAGACTTGAACAAAGTACAAAGGACGTTATACGCTTCATATGTGAGAAAAGTAAGTGTTTTGTTTACTTTTACGATAATATTTAATGGTTGAAAATTAGATAATTATGCATGTATTATCTGCTTACGTGTGTGTCAATGTAATCATAGTGGTAACACACCTTACACGGTGAATGAGTTCACTTTTTATTTTTCACTTCAGAGTACTACCACATTCGAGATTTAGATGACGACTTGCTGCAAACGTTGCTTCTTCAAACCCTTCAGTCGCATTTAGGACCAACATTGATAGTGACATCGAAGTCTCATCTGAAACTGAACTGGCTAAGAGATGTTTGGAGTACTATATCTAACCGAGGAATCCGTAGGTTTTTAGATGTGCCCATCTTTCCTGTTCTGATATCCGGGTCCTTTGAATCGAATTATCAAGTTAAACTTGTTCCGCTGCACACGTCGGATTTACTTATGAAGTCTGAAAGTACAAGACATGGAACCAAATGCTTAGATAGTGACGTTGAGAGGAGCTTACGCTTGCTCGGAATTACAGTTATTTCTCAGTTACCAAGTTGGTTATCATGTGATTTGATAAAACATTTCGTTGTGAGTCCAGCACAGGAAGATGTCAATGAGCTCTTGCAAAGAAAAGCACGTACAATTGACCAACACAAGATAAATTCGTTTAACAATGAAGCTTCGGACTCAAACAGAGCTAGATTACTTGACCTTTTCGTACAATTCAGATCAATTAACGACGATTTGGTTCATTTGGTACAACAACTACGGTTATTTAGGTCTATCAAACTGGTATTTCAATTAGGAAAATTTGTAACCGCTGACTGCCACTCTCGTTTCTTAAGAGAATCGGAACAGAATGAGTTTCCAAGGAATATAGAATTTCCTGAGAATTGCATCATAGTTAGAGAAAACGAAGAGACCTTTGCCAAAAGACTAGGTTGCACGAACATGACTTTACTTGAATTTATGCATATAAACCTAACGGGCACCAAGCTTGACATATCAAAGAAAGAACATCAGTCTGTGCTTTTATTCTTCCTAAATAATATTCAAAAGTTCACTACGCTGATAGATACAGCCTCGGAAATTCGGTTCATTAAAGACTCTGCCGGACGACGAGTTAAACCGTCAGAAATTTTTGATCCATTTGATGAATATCTATGCCGGTTTTTCAGTGGAGAAAATGTCTTTCCGGCAGCTAAAGTCGTAATAAGACCACACAGAAATGCATTAATCAAACTTGGAATGAAAGACATTACCAAAATACGACCTGAAGATGTCTACAACGTTGCGGAAGCGATTGACTCTAGATCACAAAACGGCGAGAACATGTGTGAAAAAGCACAAGCTCTTCAGGAATACCTTGAAAGATATCCATGTGTTCTTCGGCAGTCATTTCGCTTAGGTGAAACTCTAGGATATGCGATAAAGGAGTTATCATGCTTTATATATTGCTCCCCAGACAAATGTGATTATCATATTAGATACCCAAAACTACTGAAGTGGTTTTCAAATCGGACAAGTGTTTGTCCTCCAATGAATATGAAAGAGATAAAGTATTGGGAACTTGTGTGTTCCTCAATGCCGCTAATACTAACAAAATCTACTGAACTGTCTTCGTTTTATGGTTGGAATAACCCCCCTCCTAGTGACAAAATTATTCTACAGTTGCAAAATATCCGAGAATGTTCAATATCGTCTGATGTGAAGCTAGAATTCATGACATTGTTCAAAACAGTGTATCAAGTCCTCTCGAAGAATTTAACCCAGAATGTCAAAGACGCCATTGTTTGTAATGCGCTTGTTTGGACAGATGAAACATTTAATGCTCCTTCAAATGTGGTTGTTATCAAGAATGATGATGATATTGACCTGAGACCATACGTCTACTTCCTTCCACCAGAACTGGGTTCAATGGAAAGTTTTTTCTCCTGGTTAGGATGTCACAAACTACAGGATGAAAACGTTCTTGTAAGCGTATTGCAGTTTCTGAAGGACAAATATTCGAACAGAAATTATAGTGCAGCTGTTACTAAGAAAGATTTAAAATGTGCCCAGAAGATTCTTGATCGGTTAGCAGACCAAAATTTGGACCCAACTTGGGCAGCGGACAACGTATTAATGGTAGTTCACTCAAATTCCGACGAAACCATTAAATTTGCCAGATTGACGGAGTGTGTTTATGATGATGATCCTACAGGTTTTAACGACGTTGTCGATGGCGAAAATATGTTCTATGTGCACGAACAAATATCATTGCGTACAGCAGAAACACTTGGTGTGAAGTCTGTCACTCGACATTCCCTGGCAGAGGCACAGGATTTTGATCAATGGGGCCAACATGAAAATTTCACTACACGTTTACGATCACTTGTTCGTGATGGATATACAGACGGTCTTTCTGTACCAAAAGAACTATTGCAAAATGCTGATGATGCGGGTGCCACAGAAATATGTTTTGTTTATGACGAACGTAAAAATTCAGATTCCAGGGGTAGATTATTAAGCAAAAGCCTAGCTGATTTTCAAGGGGCTGCTTTGTGGTGTTATAACGACAAAGTGTTTTCCGAAAAGGACCTCAAGAATATTGTAAAGTTTAATGATTCAGCAAAAGCTGATGACCTGTCGACGATTGGTAAATTTGGGTTAGGTTTTAATGCTGTTTATAACATAACAGACATTCCAAGTTTTATTTCTGGAGCAGACATGGTGATATTCGATCCACATGAGAAATATCTGAATGATAATACGACGAAACCGTCTAGAGGAAAACGAATTCCTTTATCGAAACGAACTTTGGTAAAAAGACACTCAGATCAATTCAAGCCATTTCAAGATATGTTCGGTTGCAATGTGTTGAATGATCCGTTTGAACCTTACCAAGGAACATTGTTTCGATTTCCACTGCGAACATCACAGCAAGCGGACATGAGTGAAATTTGTCAGACAGTATATTCGAATGTTGAAGTCAAGTGTTTATTAGAGATGTTAATAAAATCAGCTGATAAACTGTTGCTATTTTGCCAAAATGTGTCGTCGATCAAACTCTACCACGTTTCGTCTCAAGCAACATCTGCGAATGAAATGGAAATGATTTATTTGATAAAGAAGGACACTTTCAAACACACCGGTGACAGTTGCACTCGTCTTGACGCTGGAATTCTGAAAAAGGCAGTATCTGTACATCAACAACAACGTGATTCTGGCATTGAAGAACATCATACTGTAACTATTAGACAGAATTTTTGTGGAAAGACGACGTTATGTCCTAATCTGCATTGGCCAAAGTCTGATGTTAACATGACTTGGCTTGTAACTTGGGTCTTAAAAGATAGATCAACACAGTTAGATACATTGGACGCTGTTCCGCTTGTTGCGGTTGCAACACCGTGTAAAACTGAAAATGATTGGACTCCACAAACATTAGAGACACTGACTGAGGGTAACTACGATGCAGGTCATATGTTTTGTTTCCTGCCCTTACCAATTAACACTGGATTGCCTTTTCATATCAATGGCTGTTTCAGAGTGTCAGATGACAGGCAGAGACTTACACTACTAAATGAAGATGACAAAAAAAGTGGATCGAAGTGTACTTCACACGCTTGGAATATGTATCTTATGCAAGAGCCTTTAGTTAAAGCATTATTGAGTCATATTCAGACAACAAATCGCTTTTGCGAAACAAATGAGGCTTACCTTATTTGGCCTCGGAATGTCAAGCCGGATGTTTTGCCCTTCGTTACCAGCTTTTACCGAGCTATTGTAGATCAGAATAAATCAGTTTTTAGAGACCGTAGGAACAGCATTTCATTCAGTGAAATTTTGATTCTGGAGGAAACGACTTTGGCTACATATTTTCAAGTTATTTTTGACTTTCTGGTGAATGTACCTATAGACCGAGATAAGACGGTGGTCAATGTTCCAGACTTCGTCTGTAATCATCTTCGTTTATGTAATAGTGACAAAATATCCATTGTCAATTGTGCATTTATTTCGAAGTCAGACGCATTGATTCACTTCCTACATAATATCAGCGACCCGTATTGGACCGACAAACAAACTGTACGTAACAATATACTCGCCTACGCAATAACGGAGGCAGATGAAAAGGTGAAACAATGTTTCAGAACTCGCGCATGCATTACAACCGAGCCTTTTGGTACATTACGAACAGTTTTAGAGCTTATCCACCCTGACTCAAAGCTTTCAAAGATGTTCTCTGAGTCTGACGAACGGTTTATCACTAAATACGAACGATTAAATGAAGCAAAGATTCATTCCAAACTTGAAGAATTTGGAATGAATTGCGTAAGTTTACCAACTGATCTAATTTTTGATAGGTGCACAAGTTTGCAAATTTTAACAAGGGAATGTGTAAAGTGCACTAGAAATCGCATGGAATACTTGCTGAAATATTTGGCGGAATCGAACATTCCAGAAGAAACCTTTCATCAGTTGCAATATTATAACATTCTCCCCGTTTTGCGCAAACCTACTGAATGGACTTTCACATGGAAGGCAGACTCACACCAAAACCAAATAGTGTGTGATAGCGATGTTAAATGTTCAAAACACGCAAATAGAAACTATCCAGTGCTAGTTCTTGGTAAACCTGGGACATTGTTCAGAATGGAATGCCTCCACTCTGTTGGATCTATTTATACCATAGTAGATGAAACTGATTGGATTAGTTCAATGCTACTAAAGAGTCTTGGGGTACGGGACAGTCACGACTTGACGATTCCGATGTTAATGGAACAACTTACTACTATTGGAACTGAGTTTGAATCATGTAAAGGAAGATTTACAGGAGAAACTCATAAAATCGTTGACAAAATCTACAAGGCATTGGATGGCTTGACAGTTAATATGTCAATAGACAAATTCCAAAGCATTATTGCCTCCAATTTCAGTTCGACACTTTCAAAACCCATTGTGGAAGTCGGTAAAATGTTGGTTTCGGTGGACAAAGTTGCAAAGTGCTCAGTTAGATCATGTCCACCTTATCTTTATGGACTTCCAGATTTACCTGTTTCACGCTGGAGATTATTTGAAAAACTAGGAGTCAAGGAATGTTTTAGTTTAAGCGATATCATACGAGTTTTAGAAATTAAGGCGAAAGAAAACAAACAGAACATACAACTAAATGTTAAATCCGTGGTTGATATTTTAGAAAACTTTGTTGAGTGCATGTTTCGGGAGCACAAAACTTATGAAAATATGCAAGAATATAAAGAATGTATTATTGCTCCAGACAGAGAGGGTCGTTTTCTTCCGACATATCAACTTGCTCTGGAGGACATTGCAATGCCCACGAAAACAAAGCTTGCACTGTTGCACGATGCTATTTCTCCGAGTCTTGGTAAGGCTATTGGCGTAAGATCAAAACGACTGCAACTTATAAGGCAATACACACGCGCAATCCCATTTGGTCAGCGTGAAAAACTAACAACACGCTTGAATAATTTACTTAAAGAGTACCCACGCGATGAAACTATAATGAAAGAATTGATCCAGAATGCTGATGATGCATGTGCACATGAAATTCATTTTATAAAATACTACGAAAACAGGACAGTGGGGAAATCGTTGGAACATGGAAACGGACTACGACCTGCGTTGTGCGTCTACAACGATAGCTGTTTCACTGAAAAAGATTTTGAAGGGATTCAGGATTTAGGCATAGGAAGTAAAACCAACGATCCTTCTAAGACAGGCCAATTTGGAGTTGGATTCAATGCTGTTTATCATATAACCGACACACCTTCATTCCTCACAAAGGGACCATGGCTAGGCGAACATGGTCATGTGTGTATGTTTGATCCCTTATTCAAACACATCTCGGACATTTCAGATGGCGAACCGGGTATACGATATAATGTTGACGACTTGAAGGATGATTTTCCAGACACCACTATCGGTTTCCCGCCAATACCTGGTGCATGTGGTACTATGTTTCGTCTCCCATTGCGACAAGAGGAATCAATAATAAGTAATTCATGTTTAACAACATTTGATGTTGATAGTATTCTCGACAGTTTTATCACTGTAATGCCAGAATGTTTGCATTTCCTGAAACATATCAGAAAGATGAAAATTATGAAGTATGAAAACGGAAGATATACAAACGAATACACGGTGGAGTCTGAGTTGATAGATGATGAAGATAAGAAACGACAATCAGATTTCTTTAATGCGGTGAATGAAGTTGTAGTCTCAAATGTTTCCAATAAGGAAAACAACCTAATTGAAAAGCCTTTTCACGTACTTTACAAGATGCGAATACATGATACCAAAGGTATGAATACGACTTGGCTAGTTGTGCATCAGTTCGGAGGTACAGTTTACAGTGGAACACAATTAGAACGTATTCGACAGCATTACCGAAGAGAAAACCTTGCACTTCTTCCAACTGGCGGCGTTTCATTGAAATTGTGCTCAGAAAATGTCAAAAGTTTTTTCCAAAGTTGGATTCAACGCATACAAAAGGAAAATGATTTCGCAAAACGTTTGAATACGTATCAAAAAGCACAAAGGCCAAAAACTAATCTGATATGGGACAAGGCCGATGGAAAATTATACTGCTTTCTTCCACTTCCTGAGTTGACTGGGCTTCCATTCAATGTCAACGGTCACTTTTCAGTAGATATAGCAAGGCGAGGACTCTGGGATGAAGGATATCGTATGGAATGGAACAAGTTTATTCTATCTTCCGTTGTTACTGAAGCTATGATAAGCGCTTTAATTTTTTTAAAATCATATTGGATTGATGAGAACATGGATATTATTCTTAAAGAGTCGTTCCTAAGAAAGTGTTTTCAAATTTATTTTAGTCACTTTCCAAGACATGAAAACACAGAACACAGTTATTGGAGGTTTTTCGTGGAAGAATTTTACCGTTTGGTAATCGAAAATCAGGTACGTCTTTTCCCATGTGTTTTAGAAAACAAAACGCAAGCCGTAACCAAACAGGGTGATATGCGTGATCGACCTTTCCTTATTGAATGGATACATTTGGCCACAAACCTTGAATGCATTAATGGCAGTGTTGTAGATACCCTGTGGAAAAAATGTCTTAGCAAGGATGAAGAGATCTTCATAAAGAGTGCGCTAAGGGGCATGTCCATAAAAGTGTCATCAGTCAATCTCGCTGTTGTTGAAACCATGGAAAAGGCAGGTCAAAACTCAATCCTTAAAACAGATCCTTGGGTAGTAATGCAAATTGTAAAAGACAGAGTCAATACTGTTAATTGTTGCATTCAAGACACTGTCATAGAACAAACGAACGTTGCAAAAAGCATTGTGCGTTATATTTTACAATACGATAATTTTGACAAAGAAATTCATGATCTACCACTGTGCATTACAAATGACAGCTATTTGCGGACATTCAGCAAAGAAAGTAATGTTTTTTGTACTCAATATTGTGCGATATTACCAGGTTCATTTGAACGGTTTTTACACTGCGACTTTGTATCGTTACTGCATCGAGAGAAACTGTTTGAATACACAGTTTTGTCACGCTTCACATTTCAAAAGTTTGTGGAGTTGTTACCATTGTCATACAATCCAACGATATTTTGCATTGGGTCGAACATTAAATGGAAAACCAATGATCATAATCCGGTAGAACCTAGGACTATTCGCCTGATATGGAAATTCCTGTTCGAAGAGTCCAAAATTCAGCGTCAGTCAGATGAAAAACCCACGGATGGCAGTGTATTCAAAGAGAATTTAACAAACATATCAGGCTGGTCGTTTTTGCCTTCACAGTTTACAGTGAGAGGACAATGTGTTCATGAGTTGATACCAATTGAGCGAGCGTACACTCTTTTGTTAGATATATATCATCAGGACAGCAAGCCTATTGCAGAAAAAGTCAATATTCGATCTTTAGATACGAGCGTTTTTAAAGAAGGACCATTATTTGACAGCGAAGTTATTGGTGCGGTGAAAAGTTTAATAGCCTCGCCATACAACCCAGATGAATTACTTAGATGCGTACACTATCATAAATGTAAACTGGAATCTTGCAATATATCAAGTGATGAGGCCTTTAAATTTTTGCGTGTGTTCAATCAAAATACAGAAATCCTCACAAGGAAACTAGGAAATCGGGCTAAGCTCCTTCTTAGAGAGCTTCCTTTATATGAAACAATGCAAAGTGGATCGTTCGTCAGTCTTGAGGAAGTTGCAGATGTTGTCGTGTTAAGCAGTGAAATGCCACCAGAAGGCTTAAATGAATGGGCGCACAGTCTAGGAAAAGTGGTTGTAAAGGAAAACATTCAGTTGGTAGATCTTTACCAATTCCTCGAATTACCGCACAAAAACGACTTAGATATGTATGTTCGAAACATTTTTCCAAACATGTTCCATATGCCCAGACAATTCTGGTTGACTCATATCGAATACGTGAAAGATCATATGTTGTTAGCGCACATGGGTCAAGATTTTTCCAAAATGCAAAAACGATTGATTGATATGATAAAAAGTCTTCCGTTTATAGAAATTGATGGATTAAGTTATTGTGCAGACCAGCTGTATGACAGGACTCACAAAGTATTTGCAAAAATGCTGTCAGAAAAACAATTTCTGCCTGAACATTTTATGGAGAGCAGTTGGAAGTGTTTTATGGAAATAATTGGGTTGAATATCCGCCCTACAGGCGCAATGATGATGGATTTTGCTAAACAAATTGCGCGCATGGGGGCGATGGGAGTAACTGAAGATTTAATCGCAGCTTCTGATGTACTTGTGTCTTGTTTATTTGGAGATTTCGATGATAAATTTGAGGGTCATGTTTTGAGCAGCATTAAAAATATTAAGTTTGTGGTATCATACACTATTTCTACTGAGATGGAAAAGATATTTCATGCATATTGCTCCAGAGAGTTTTTTATCTGTTTTGAGGGTTCTTGTAGTTCCACGTCTGCGGATATTTGCTGGACAAGCGTTTCGCTCACCAAACGTGACCCGGATGAGAAACTAATGAAAATGCTAGAGATTGCTCAAGTACCAAGCGTTGATTCTGTGATAAAACATTGTCAGAATATTTGTAGTGTTTTCGAAGACGATTTTAAGAGCGAACGAAACCAACATCACAACAAAGTTGTTTACATGGAAAATATCTACAGGTTTCTTGAAAGTAATATCCATCGCATAAACGCAAGTCGATTGGAAAACGTTCCAGTCATTTTGATACCGGACGAAGCCATGATCAAAGCGTCTAATGTATTTGTTTCAGCACCGGAAAGAGCAGAACTAAAACCATACCTGTATAAAGTTCCTCATAAATTGCAGCGTTATGTTGAGTTGTTCAATAAAATTGGTGCGTCACCTGAGCCAACATGCACACAGTATGCAAATGTATTGAAAATAATAAAAGAACAATTCGGCAATGCGGAGCCGCCTGCTAATATATTGGATGTAGTGTCAAAGGCCATTCAATATTTCTTCGAAATTATCTGTACGAAAAATGACGAAGTGCTTAAACAATTGGAGTGTATAAAGCACCTTTACTTGCCAAATCAAAAAAAAATTCTAACGAAGTCATGTGACTTAATTTTTTCTGATCACAATGTCTACAGACAAGAATTGGAAGAACAATGCCAGTTAAATTTATTTCTAGGTTTTTCTGAGTTAAACATTCGTTTTAATCATTGGATCGACCCATTTCAACTTTTGCCGAACACACTGAAGCCACGGTTACTATCGGAAGATGTCGAAGAATTTGTTTCCACGGAGGAAATCATAGAACTGGACAGTGCAGAGGCAGAACATTTTCAAAGTTTTGTCTATTCAGTTCAGTTTTTTGAAGGACTGTGCAGATTAGTGAGACATAGTGAAACAAAGATTGATGAGAATAACCTGAACGTTGATGATGAATTACAAGAAACACTGTTTAGTATTAGTATTAAAGAGGTCACGCGTTTGAATACATTGTTGCGATATAAAGGTCGTATAGTAGAAGGGGTTAGCATTGAAAACGACTTTTACATTCAGCGGGTGGCGAGAGTTGACCCAGAAACCGGAGCTGATAGATGCTCTTACGTTCTTTATTATCAAACAGAGAACGCACATAATGCTGGAAACATGAATAGTGCCTTACGGGCAGGTTTAACGTTTCTTATTGACGAGTGTACAGAGGGAAAATTATTGAGGAACTCGCTGTTGCTATTACAACAAATTTTAGACTTAAACAGGACCCCAGATGAAATTGGACGGTTTCTAGACAGAAAAAGAATACGGAGTTTGGACAATATTTCAGAAAGACATATATTTTTTTTTCCATCTCCTGGTACCTATGTGGAAGAAAGATTTTACCCATTTATGGTCCAAAAGATAACGCCTTTCCGAATACACGAGTATAAATTCGTTGCTTTAGAAATCGAAAACGAAGACAATGACGACATTGTCAATGCAGCCCGTTTCATATATGCACATATCGTGAAAGAAATCCGGTCCGATAATTCTTCGGCGTTGAGTTTAAGATATTTGGTAGATATAGGATATTATCGTGGAGGAAGGATCGAGGTGCCGATATTTCGACTGTTTAAGTTCATTCCCCTACGATCGGAGACCAGCCAGGAAGTTGTTGAATACGACTCGGAACCTGTCTCATCAATTCCGTTTGATGTCAACTGTCAGCGTATAATGGATGAGCTACAGGAGGCGTTTGAAAACTTTAGCGAACTGGATAGAAAACGAATTATCCGGCGCCTCCTGTTGAGATGGCATCCAGATAAAAATCCTGACCATGAAGAGTATTCAAGACGTGTCTTTTATTTTATTCAGAACTGTATTCTAAGACTCGAGCGTGGTGAAATGGTTATTATACAATCAGAGCCTCCTGCGCCAGACATGCGTGGTTCGCGATATTGGAACATTTGTGTGGATGCGACCCATACTGGACACGTATATACAAGAGGTTACCAGGAAAACCTCCAAGAGTTCAATAAGTACAATAGACGGGATTCTCGGAGACCCACGGAACGCCTTCCAGTTCATAGCCCAGATGAATATAAACGCTGGATTAAACAAGCCAAGCTCGACTTTAAGACTGGTCAGTCGCACTTGAATTGCACTGAAAAACACCCAGACACATACAACTGGATATGTTATAATTGCCATCAGGTAGTTTGCAGTATATATTAACTTGTAAATGAAAAATGCCACGAAAATAGTATTCTCGTTTATTTACTCTTTTTATTAAATTGTCACATGTTCGTCAGAGGACGACGTGCTCAATGATTAATTATTATGGTCAGACACTGTCCGTTCGTCGTTCGTCGTCGTCATATATTTTACTTAAACAACTTCTCAGGTATGGCTTGGTGAATTTTAACCAAACTTTGCAGGAATACATTCAAACCAAGTAAAAACATAGCCGCCTGGGGCGGGGCAGTTTACCTTTTCTATGGAAAGTTTTGAAAATCTTGTAAGAAACCACTGACTGAATTACAAAATAGTTTATACCCTTGTTCTTTGAGTGACACTACCAAATTGCGTCTAATCAATATGATTCTTTAAAAACATAGCCGTTAGTGGTCAGGACAGTTCTCCTTATGTATATACAACTTTTACTGATTGGAATTCACAATAACTTCAAAGAAATATTCTTGACGTTAAATTTACCGAATTAATTAAAAATATTTTGATTTGTTTTCTGTCTTATTAGTCGAACCCTCTGCAGCTCGTCGTTTTTGTATGTGCGTGAGTGCGCCAGTCCGTGTGTGCGTCAGTTCGATTTTGTCCTGACTGTGAATTCATCATTTATAAGGAAATTAAAAACAAACTTGCCACAAATGTTCACCATGTGTTGACGGCGTTTTGCGCGCAAGACCTGTGTCTCAAGCTCAAAGGTTAAGGTAACACTTAGAGATCAAAGATAAGAATGGGCATAATACAGCTTGTCCGGTATATTAATTCATCATTCATCAGGGAATAAATAAACGACTTGATACAATTGTTCACCATAAGGAGACGGCTTATTACACGCACCGCCTGTGTTCCAAGCTCAAAGGTCAAAATCACAAGAGGTCAAAGGCAAACTATGAGCTATACAGCTTGTCATGACTGTTAATTCATTATTCATCAGGAAATTTTAAAAATTACTTGCCAGAAATGTTCACCATGTGGAGACGACGTGTCCCAGCTCAAAGGGAAAAGTCATACTTAGAGGTCAAATGTCAAATATGGGCTAATACAACTTGTCCGGACCATATGTTCTTTATTTGTGATTGGAGATTGGAGCTTTTCCACAGATGTTCACCATTTTCTTGACAACAGGCTCGACATGTTGTCATCAGGCATCTAGTAATATTTTAAACATCTCTGGACAGGTTGTTTTATTTATACACGCCATTTTAATTAATTTAACTGAGGTGAGTGACCCAGCCCCTCTAGACCCTCTTGTTACTTTCTTGCATATCAGAGCATATGAACGGTTCATTTGATAGTTTCATATTACCAAGAATAATTGTTAGCCGCTTGTAGTTACATAATTTCATTCCCTGTTATGTTATTGTAATAAACAGGCTTGTGAGAAGGCTCTGAAAGCTGCATGGTTTCTGAAAGATGCCAACAAATGTCCTCTGCGAGCGCATAGCCTTGTTAGTCTTGGACAAGGACTTGATGGTGATATTGCCCGAAAGGTAGCTATTTTTAATGAGATGTACATGCATAAACTAATAGATGCAGAATAATATGATGCAAATAGCCTTTAACACTTTTAAAATACAATTCAATAGAGCATTTCGCGTGTTCCAAACGTAAAATAAGTTCATTCAAAAAAATTATATATATGTATGGTTAACTAAATTGCATTTCCAATTAATCAATAGGTTGTATTCCAGAAACATTAAAAAAAAACTAATATTTTAAGTTTGACACTAAGCTGGCAGCTCGGGGTTTCATTGCCAAACAAAAGATATACCATGAGCATTTTGAAACTATATTACGTAACATTGCTTTTAGGCACGTGAATTTGAAGACCGTCTTAGTCTTCACGGACAAGCCCATTTCAGACTGCGTTATCCGGACAGTGTAAACAGTCGTCATATTCCTTCCGATTCCGAAGTATTCAGTAAGGAAGACGCGGAGTTTGCTGTCACCACTGCAAAAAATATATTGGAACTGGTTGAAGAATCAAGTAGATAATTTGACCATTTATATGTATTGTGTTGAGCGCACAATGAAGACAATCCAGTATGTTAAGATGTATGTTTGATCAAAAAGTTCAGTTTGCGTGATGCAAGCACATTTGTTGATTTATCAGTTTAAATTGATTGTTGTGTGCCTTTAGGTCTAACACTCCAAAGTATTTTGTGTTTTTTTTTACGGCAAATATTTACTTTGTAGAAAATATATACAGAAGGCACTGCTTTGGTTGTTAGTATAGAGCATTGTGTATATATGTATATTTTTCCATTTTAGCATTTTAAATGATGCATAAACCTGTACATGTATTTGAACTATTTATCTTGTGTTTTGATGTAAACATATGTTTACTGGTTAGTCCTTTTATCTGTTCCTCAATTAACACGTGTTTGAATTTGATAATACATGTATTTTGTTGTTTCATAATAAGAAAAAGTGTATTTGTATCGTGTTATTGTCGGTTTACTCATCAATGTGTTTTAATTTCATGACGGATAGAATTCCATGTACATACTTAGTTGGGTTTTATAATAACGATATAATGCACTCCAGATATTGTTCATGTAAATAGTAATTCTTAATGACTTATTTCTGTAGTAATTTTTTCAATATATTTTTGTTGTTCAATTTCACTTTGGTGTCATTGTAAATAAAATAATAATTACTATTAAGATTTTCTATGACTTTCAGTTAGTTCGTTTAATTACTTGCTACGTTTATGAATGTTACTTTATAAAATATTTTTATGTGTACTGTATTTCATGCTTGATGTGTTTGTACATAGAATTGTGTACAGTAATTGTTTTCCGTGTTGAAAGAAGAAGTATATAGCCGTCGTTTGATGTCGCACATTGGATGTGTAATTGCTACTATTAATAATAGTCGGTTGTGTCATTAGAATGTAATTTACCTTTTGTAGTTTTGAACTGTTTATGAATGTTTTGTATTTTCGCTTAAACTGTAATTTAACCTGTAAATGTGTGCACAATTGACGTGTTACTTTTAAATATGTATAAATAGTTTAAATGGTTTGTGGATTTTAATTTTGCAGAGGTTACTTTTCACATAGCATGCATAATACTTGTGAAACTGTAAAATGTAACATATATGTGCTTCAGTCTATCTATTAGGTTGAAGTTTTGTGTCCATATTTCAACTAAGTTGATGGTGTTTGTTTTTGTAATTATTCCAATATGTCTGATTTCAATGACCAGTTTTTACATAACACAGTGTAATGTTAATTATGTTTCCTTCAGTCTGTTTCGTAGGTTTTGTTTCACTCTCTTTCTTAAGTTGATGCTTTTTGTAAGTATTCCAATTCCTGTCTCATTGAAATATTGTACATATTTACCTAGTAGATGTATGTGTCAATGTAATTCAGTTGATATTCGTTGTATTAGTATATATACCATGTATGTGCATTGTGAAAACTTATTTCGCATGTACTGGTAGATCTATGCTGTAATTTAAACCTGATTTATGATACAATATTTTATATATCTGTTGTGTGATTCCAATAACTATTTTTTGTAAATGTGTATAACATAAAGGAACTACTCCTTTTTGGTACATAAACACATGTTGATAGTAGTGGTTTTGTTGTTGAAATTAACATATGTACATTGTCAACATTGATGTCAATGCGCTGTAATGAGAGAAAGCCTCGTATTGCGAGACAATTAACAAGATTATTGTTTTTCATATCAAATTTCAGATATATTTGACATCAGTTATTGCATACTGTTTACGTTGAGTTTTCAGATAAAAGTTACATTTATTACATTAAATACAATGCGTTGATGTCAGTTATTTCACTTATTCGGTTTAGCTGCTTTAAATTTTGAATGACGCACTTTGAATATCAACAGTTTGTATATATGTGTTAGTGAGTATGTGGATTTATGCATGTCTCTGTTAACTTATGAGTTTATGTAATAACGCGCCGAACCTTGTTTATAAAATTTCCCCAGCACAATATTGTGTTATGCAATGTGCATCGCGTTTACCTAAAATGTGCATACCCTTTTAAATGCAAATACGATATAGCTTTTTTAAATTGAAGTGAACACAATACGCTACTTTACTAAAATATAAAGCGTGTGGTTTGTAATTAAGTAGACGTGTGCATCTGTTTTGTTTAATATAATATTATATTAAATAAAGTTAAGAAATACAATTTGGAATATTTTTCATATGTAACTTAACTGAAGTATATAATGTATTGTATGTAACTGAGTAGAAGTGTGGCATGTAGTCTAGTTACGTGTATTGTTTAAAATAAAAGTACTTTATAGAAAGTTAAGAAGAACGATTTGAAATGACAACATATATATATGGTATGATTGTTTAGAACTGTACAATGAACGTTCAAATATTGTTTCAGTACTGTACAAATTGTTATGGAAGATTAATGTGTTCTTATATATTATTATATTTATATCAAATATGCATGTATCCGTCGTTTTGGAGTCATTACCACGTAAATGTATGATGTTCTTTAAGGCAATCAAGCTTGTAATGGACTAGCGGATGGTAATAAGGGTTTATATCCTGGTGATGTCTCTGGAGTTTCATTATTCCTATATTTGTAATTGCATCACATTGTATTGTCAAAACCGATTAAGAAAATTAAAAAAAACAACAGATTCATTTGTACATTTGTGCATTTACTACAACAAGATTTTGCAATACCTTTTTTGAAGAACGTGTCCATTAGGAACCAAAAGATGGAATTTTAAATTTACAAAATCTATTTTGAGGTTAACCGAACATAATGAAAATATGCCTCGAACGTGTAAATGATAAGAGATTGTATTGTTGTGGTAATATGGAAAGAAGTATATTGTAATGATTAAAAAATTCTTAATATTGAGGAAAATTGACAAAATATTTAGAAACCATTCTAAGTTTGAAGCACATTGTATATTAAGGATGGTTTATGTCTATTTTTCAGCATTTTTGAATTTGGCCTTTTGGGATAATTTTTGAAACATGTTAATATGCATATTTAATGCAACATAAATATATGTTCATGTCTAAATTAGATGCAAATGGATTGTATTTGTTTTGCTTAGTTGGTAATAATAACCTCCGCCACTAATTTTTGTTAACTTTTGTTCAATCGTTTATTTATGTTTGCGGCCAAAGGCAGTTTGCCGAGTTGCCAATACACTTTGTGTGTCATTCTGATAGCAACTTTAAGCACAAGGTTATGAACAGAGTTGCATGATGTTTTCTTCGGAATTACCCCCAATGAACGAATGATATGATTTTGGTGGCGATCTGGATCACTGTCTGGATTCTGGAAAATTTTAACGAGAGGTAACATATCATTGATTTTTATTCGATTGATAGCTTACCTTGGTGGAGGTCTGCGCTCTCTGAGTGTTTTAGTTATAGATATTAAGATTGTTATGTTTGCATAGCACAAAAAAAAAATATGCGTATGGTTTATTATTGTTATTCATACTGTTTATATTTAAACTATGATTTAGTTTCTAATTTTTTGCTATCCTTTTTGAAATAATTCATATACTGACAATTAATTAACTGAGACCATTGACAATGGTTCAATATTAACACTGATCAAGTAAATGAATAAGAAAAAGGGTGAAGAAATACAAACTATAAAACATTTTGTTTAGTTTTAGTAAAATCATTTGTATGTTTTTGAATCATTTCAACGTTTGAATACAAATAACTTAGAATAAAACCATACGTTGATAATAAATGAGTGGCGTTTATTTTATATCGTTGTATTATTACAATATGTTAATTTTGTATTAACACATTCTCTCTATTGCATATAAGAAATTTGAAATTACATAATTCGTTTTTCATATGTACGCGTGTTTCTGCATCTAATGTATGTGATGCATGATCCATCTATGTTATGTATGTTTATATTTTACATTTAATTGTTTGTTTTCTGTTAATCTACTTTGTGGTAAAGCATAACTAGTATGACTAGCAAAGCAAATATATCGTTTACTATCAACGTTAGAAATATATATTTTAAACAGCATTAAACGATTTTGTCATCTAACAATTACAAATTTGAATAAGAAACTAAAACTTGTGCACATCATACATTTGTATAAAGTGGCTTAAAGGGAAGGAAATTTTGAATTTGAGTCTATTAAATATACATAATGAACAGGGTTTTTCTGCGATTTTTGTAGAAAAATTTGACTTGTAAAAGTACTTGATTGCATTCCATATTTTAACGTTATTGCATGGCAACATTGACCTGATGCTCATTTTTAATTCAAATCATAATTCGTAGGCGCTTGTAATTACAATTTATTTTGAAAGATTGTGTGAAATAAATAAAAAAAGCACATTTAAATGTCAGTATTTATGAGTATTTTCCTTTTAACAAAAGACGGTGCTTCTACTTGATGTAATAGTCTACGGGATCGGAATTTCATAGACGTTATATATACGTTATATATATCCAAAATACGTGGATGTTTTGAAAAATAAGATAATAATCTACACGATATCTTGAAACAACACAGTTGATTCTCATCCGGTGTCATTAAACTGTAATTATGTATAGGAATGTATACACATAAGCCTCATAGAAATTAAAGAAATCACTTTTTGTGTGGGATAAAGATATGTATTACCTGTTAACAGCACATTTCCATGTTACTAAGGAAACGAATGATCAGTGTTTATGTCATATCACGTTTTTCCCTAGTACACATCGTGGAGCACATATATGCATGTACTACTTAATCGATTGTGCTGCTTCAGCAACTATTTTTAGTGTATCGGCGTTTACCGAATACAGGTCGTTGACATTTTCCATCTTTAAGGTCAATGTTGCCGGTCTATACATGTACTAATTTTTTTTTTTTAAATTGTTACACATTTGTAACAACAGTGCTATGTGCACAATGCGTTTCCTATTGTTAGGTTGCCGCTACGTTTGTCTAAGGGACATCAAGTCATGCAGACCGTGTTAATTATTAGTCTACGTTTATTAAAGGGTATTCAGGTAATCGTAATTGATGAAAAGGAATTGGTTGTAATAAGATCCCATTTCCTACCAAATGTAATATTGATTGGTTATGTAATGGTTTCAGTTACTGCCATATGCCAATGCGATAGTTATCGTATAATACTCTTTTTGGTACCTAAACAGAGTACCTAATTTATTGTTATCAATGTCTATAGTAATAAATTTTAAGCAAAACCAAAGTGGCCATTGTATTATCACGGCTTAGTTTTTAAGACTGTCCAGGCATTTTCAAAGTAATAATCATACACGGTCTGACGGTTTAGCAAAAGAGGACAAGAGAGCAGAAACTAAATATAAAATAATGTGTAAAAAATGTTTATTTCGTAGGTAATAAAGAAAATCATCATTGTTGTAGTGCGTTTTGTTTTAGATTATAACCAGAGTAACTCTATAACTCTATTGTTCCTATTCTTGACAATCTTCCATTTCTTCCATCTCTTCCAGTCGTTCCTATTCTTGACATTCTTGCTATTATTCTTCTCTTCCAACTGACGATTTATTGCTACATTCCACATTATTGTATCCGTATAAATTATAAAGCAGCTTTAAACATTCTTTAAATACAACATATAAAAAATGTACAATACATAAACAACGCATTTAAGTTAAACGATTGCAGAACGTCAAAATGACCAATGTCATAATGAAGCATATCATATTATTACATCAAGTGGCGCTTCTCTCTTAAGTTCGGCAGTTTCCGTACGGTCCAACTAAACACCGAATATGAATTCATATTCGTGAATATAACCGAAAACACCGACTATGAACGAATACAGTCATTTTTATTGTTTGTTTTATAATTAATTGATGCTTAAGTTGACAAAATATTGCCAAAATAAACGAATAATTGTAGTAAGTTGTATTTGTTGTACGAATAAACAATAATGACTACGATGCACAGGTTACATTATACGATAAATTGCAAATGAGTGTGTATGGCAAATATTGCGAAAATAACATTGATCCTTTTTACGTTCTTCCTCATGTTTGGATGAAATACTACAACTAATATTACTAGTACTACTACTTATTCTTTTTTTTATTTTTCTACTACTACTACTACTACTACTACTACTACTACTACTACTGCTACTACTACAATTATTATTTTTATTATTACTACTACTACTACTACTACTTCTCCTTCTTTTTTTCTTTCTTTTTCTTCTTGCTTTTTCTTCTTCTTCTTCTACTACTACTACTACATAACTACTATTACTACTACTACTACTACTACTGCTATTACTGCTGCTACTGCTAATACGACTACCACTACTACTAATACTACTGCTACTACTACTGCTATAACTACTTCTTTTTCTTTCATTTTTTCATCTACTACTTCTACTACTACTATTACTACTACTACTACTACCACTACTTCTGCTACTACTACTACTACTACTACTACTACTACTACTACTACTACTACTACTTCTACTATTACTACTACTACTACTACTTCTTCATTACCATCATCTTCTTCTTCTACTACTACTACTACTACTACTACTACTACTACTAATACTACTACTACTACTACTACTACTACTACTACTACTACCTCTACTACTACTACTACTACTACTTCTTCTACTACTATTACTACTTCTACTACTACTACTACTTCTTCTTCATCTACTTCTACTACTACTATTACTACTACTTCTACTACTACTACTACTACTACTACTACTACTACTACTACTACTACTACTTCTACTACTACTACTACTACTACTACTACTACTACTACTACTACTACTTCTACTACTACTACTACTACTACTACTACTACTACTACTTCTACTTCTACTACTACTACTTCTACTACTACTTCTTCCTCTTCTTGTTCTACTTCTTCTACTACAACTAATATTACTACTAGTACTACTACTACTTCTTCTTCTTCTTCTTCTACTACTACTACTACTACTACTTCTACTACTACTACTACTACTACTAACACAACTATTTCTTCTTTTTCTACTACTACTACTACTACTATTACTACTACTAATACTAATACTACCACTACTACTACTACTACTACTACTATTACTACTACTACTACTACTACTACTACTACTACTGCTACTACTACTACTTCTACTACTACTACCACTACTACTACTACTAACATTACTACTACTAACACTACTACTACTTCTATTATTACTTCTACTCCTGCTGCTGCTGCTGCTACTGCTGCTGCGGCCACCACCACCACCAATACTACCACAACAACTACTACTTATAATACTAGATTAATAAGTTAATATAAAAAGCCAGGGGGAGTAACCGCTGCGATGATTATGGATTCTTGTGTATATAAGACTTTAAAATACTTGTTGCTAAAATAGGTACAATCTCTTGCGCATTTCGCTCTGCTCGCGCAACCCGTTGAAATAAAATATTATTTAACACAAAGTAATTCATTTAATTGTTATCGATATAAACTGCGTTGATCGAAGTGTGTAATGGTTTATTGTCATGAAATATTATATTTTGAAACGATTTTGAGTTATTCTAGAATAACCACATTACATAACAAAAGCTGTCGGAGGACAACGCGCTCGACTTTTCTTGTGCTTGTCAGAGTAACTGGCATTTTATTTCTAAAACAAGAAACATGGAAATTCCACGAAAACCAAATTTTCAAACGAAATTCATTAAAATCAGCACATCAATAAATTTTAAGTAATGGTAAACTTGACCTTGACCGAATCCATCCCATATGCAATCCCAAGCGAGGTCTCG
The DNA here is from genome assembly GCA_027627225.1 of Congeria kusceri. Taxonomy (NCBI): domain Eukaryota; kingdom Metazoa; phylum Mollusca; class Bivalvia; order Myida; family Dreissenidae; genus Congeria; species Congeria kusceri. The sequence continues at coordinate 20,278,469 of CM051037.1, read as the reverse complement.
ATATAAGGTGTCTATGTATTAAGTTTCATTAAAATATCTCAATGCGTTCTTAAGTTATTGAGTTGAAACCATTTTTCTAATTTTAGTAACAGTGACCTTGACCCCACACACCCCATATGCAATCTCACCCGAGGTCTCGATATAAGGTATCTATGTATTACGTTTCATTACAATATCTCAATGTGTTCTCAACTTATTGAGCGGAAACCATTTTTCTGTCTCAGTAACAGTGACCTTGACCGCACCCACCCCATATGCAATCTCAAGCGAGGTCTCGATATAGGAATCTATGTATAAAGTTTCATTAAAATATCTCAATGCGTTATTTAGTTATTTAGCGGACCCGTTTTTCTATTTTAGTGACATTGACCTTGACCCTATACGCAATCGCAAGTAAAGTCTCGATATAAGGTATGCATGTATTAAGTTTCATTAAAATGTCTCAATGCGTTCTCAAGTTATTAAGCGGAAACCGTTTGTAACAGTGACCTGGACCATGACCACACCCACCCGATATGCAATCCCAAGCGAGGTCTCGATATAAGGTATGTATGTATAAAGTTTCATAAAACTATCTCAATGCGTTCTCAAGTTATTGAGCGGAAACCGTTTTTCTATTTTTTGTAACAGTGACCTTGACCCCACCCTCCACATATGCAATCCCAAGCGAAGTCTTGCTATAAGATATATATGTATTAAGTTTTACTGAAATATCAAATTAATGACCTGACCCCACCTTCCCCATATAGCTTATATATAAAATGTTTAAGTGTAAAACGGCCCATAATTTTGACAATTTTCAAACTAGAGTTATGAAAATTGGCATTTGAGTTCATTTTAATATAGGGAAAAAGTGTTCTAAGATTGAATGAAATCCATCAAGCCATTCCTGAGAAAACAGCTTACCGAAAAACTTTAACCTGTCCATATCGTTATATGTAAAATTTCTAAGTGTAAAAAGGCCCATAATTTGACAAATTTCAAACTAGAGTTACCAAACTTGGCCTATAGGTTCATTTTAATGTGGGGCAAATATGTTTTAAGTGTGAATGAAATCCCTTAAACCATTTCTGAGAAAGTAGCTTACCGAAAAACTTAAACCTTGCTCGGACGCCGACGCCTGGGCGAGTAGAATAGCTTGCCTCTTGTTCGAAAAGTCGAGCTAAAAATCGGAAAATAATATTATAATGTTTTGTTTTTTTATCTTTTGTTGAATCGTTAAAACTCGTAAGTGACGTTCATCATCGTTAGGATCCGTAAACTAGTAAAATTGAGTTCTTCCCCTTGAAAAAGAATTTACGAAGTGCATTTTTTACGAAAATGCATTTGTCGATTGTTATGTACGTTCACTTTGTTATACGCATGCCACAATGCATTAAAGACAAGGTAAAATACAAAAAATACATGAAAAGTAGAACTTAGCAACATGCTTGTAATGTAAAACGTCAATTGGAAGAGAAGGAAGAATATCAAGAATATCAAGAATAGGAAGATTTGGAATAGAAAGATCAAGCGGAAGAATGTAAATATTATCAACATTTGGAAGAGAAGGAAGAAAGGAAACATTTGGAAGAGAAGGAAGAAGAACAATAATGGTAAGAAGAAGAGCATGATGAAGAGAAGGAAGAAGAGCAAGAATGTCAAGAAGTAGGGCAAGAATTTGACGAATGAAAAACGTCAGAATGCATCATGTAATTTTTAAACTAATACTGTTCCATAGTTGCCGCTGGTTTTGCTCGAGAACTTGACAATACAAGAAAAAACAATTCGCGGAACATAGCAAATGGTACCATTTTCAAAAAACAGAGTGACGAAACGTGCTACTTTGCGCTGTCTCCTGTTTCCAGTTTGGACGATTCCATGAAAATTATAGTTAATTATAGTCATTTGTTTACTGTTTGCAGTATGAGAAATTTGGAATGCGCGCGCAACGATTACAACCGTTGTATATATAAAAATCCGAATTATAAATGTGAACATACAGTTATAAACTGATGAATTTTAGTGAAACTTTTACGATAAGTTTTCTTAAATCCGTGTTCTTATCAAACAGACAAGATTTAAATTAAGGCACTATAAATGTACACATATAAGCTAAACACTTGGACAATGTGAATATATTGATGTCATAATAAAATTCATATGTCAATCACATCGACCATGTACCCATTCGAATCACCTTTGTGATTGGCCGTCAAGTGAACAGCGACGTCAATCATCTGACCAACGTCATACTTGCGTACAATAATGCCAGTGTAGTATTTGCCGCTGGGTTCGTTGGGTCGAGGATTGTTCGCAAAGTTATCCCCGCACACGCCGCATTTCCCGTCATTCTTGTCCCACTGCGTCTGTTAATGTAGCAGTCCAGAAATATGTTAATAAAAATAAAACTGCAAAATTAGCTTCTAATGGACATCTTACCGATGCAAATACAAAAGAAAAAGCATTGAAATCGGTGAAACAATAAAGTTTAGGAAACTTTCTATGCGATAGCTCGTGATGCCTCTCGGGTAAATCAGCATGTTCATGACTGTATATTCCGTTTGTACCAAGCGTTTTCGAACATGGACATTATAAAATGCCTTTTGTAAATAAGATACAGTTTTCAGTCGAATAAACGCCGTAAACGTTTATTAGAACTAATGCCAATTTAAGATGTATTGAATTATATTCTGTGGACTGTGGCTTTAACGTACAGTGGCTTGTAATAAATGAGCAAACGTATAACAGGTGGTCGAACGTATTCGGCACCGCTTTATTTTTTAGCATGCAATTTCCATCGAGTAATCAATACGGCCGTGTAAAAGCACATTTTGTTGCACTTTGAAGATTTGTTAAGCTAATAAGTTGGTTTTCATATTATTTTCAAAAATTTAAACGCGCCTATTGAGTGGCAAAAACTACACTCGTTTTTTTTTTGTTTATTTCAGCTTCGTAGCAACTAGAATAAACAATGTTATTGAAGTCATTATGACCCACGATGTCTGTTTACATTTTTGAAAACTTTTTATTTTCGGCTTCTGAGTTGTTTAATAGACGCTATAATAGGTCGTTGTTTCTCACTTAAAAATTACGCGGGGCTAAATACCTTCACCCCCTGTAAAACGACTAGTAAAATGTGTATTTTGTATGTGTAAGGATATGTAAGCACACATTTAAAGGGACATATCCACAGATTTTAACTTGACCCTTTCCAAACTTTTGTCGCAGATGCCAAAAATGGAGATGAACAAAATGTACAAAACAGAACTCTATTGGAAAGTAAATGGTGTCTATTAATAAACATCCACTAAAGCGATTAAAAAAATATATAGGAACTGACACGAGTTGTCATTTCATACCATATTTTATTAACGAGTTCAGGATTTTTGTTGGTAAGCGAGCCTTTGCCGAGCTTACTTATGAATTTCCTGGACGAGTTTAATAAAATATGGTATAAAATGACAACGAGTGTCAGATCTTTTTTATCACATGCTTTTAAACGAAACAAAAATCTTCTAATTTTACCAAAAAGTTGTGTACTGACGTGACGTCATTTCATGTTGACGACGTCATTTCACCGAAATAACGTCATCCGATTGGTCAGTCAAAGAATATGTAGCCAATGAAAACGCTCAAAATGTTATCTTACACATGTGTAAGATAGAAATATTCTTAATGGTTATATTACATGGGAAACAAGGTATAGCATGTGAGAAATTTGCGTTTGTAAGGTTTTTCGTTTTTGACAAGTACCACATGAAGTTAAAATGCACGTTAATGTTCAGTCTGACACATTGGCAAAAGTTATTACGGAGTTCAAAGAATCGAACGCCTGTGGGTATTACGTTTTTCTTTGCCATGAATATTTCGTCGTATTATGCCTCAGTCACACATTCCCGATTGTTATTGCCGTTCTTGTGCCGACAGCGTCCCGAATCAAATATGTCAAAAGTCGGGACAATATTCTGAGATACGGGGCTCTAAATTCAATATCAAATATGTCCCAACAGCGTCCAGATAGCGTTTCGACAGAGTCCTGACAGCCTCCCGATTCTCCCGAATGTGATCCGACAGTTTCCCGACAGTTTGCCGACAGCGTTCCGACAGCGTTCCGACATTCCCGACTGTTCGATTATTTGTATCGTTGTGCTTTCGGGACTCTGTCGGGAGCCATAATCGGAAATGTGTGACTGCCGCAATAATCTAGACGGGGTATTGCTATATAATTTATAATGCATTATCAATCCCGTTCCACAGGACATTGTCCTGATAATGTCCCAAATTTGAACCGACACAGCCGAATCTATTCCGATAGAGTCCCGACTATACGAATTCATCTGAGTCTCCCAAATGTTAAGGGAAAACCTTAACTGTCCGGATTGGTTGGCCGATCACGCCGAACATGTCCCGATAATTCCCGATTCTTAGGACAGCGTACCGACAGCGTTCCGACACCACCCGACATTCCCGACATTTTTACTATTTGTTTCGTAGCGCTGTCGGGACTCTTTCGGGAGCCATAATCGGGAATGTGTGACAGAGGCCTTAGTCCAGATACTTTAGTCAATGCAGTAAAAACAATGTATGCTGTTGTTTAAAAAAAAACACGTAAATCTGTGAATTAGTTTCTTTAAATGTCATGGTCTATGTGTGTATTTATCGAAGCGGAAGGGGGGTTATAGGAATGCCCTTCGTCCGCCCGTCCGTCTGTCCGTCCGTCTGTCCGTAACATTTTCGTGTCCGCTCCATATGTCCTATACCCTTTGAAGGATTTTCATGAAACTTTCTCAAATGTTTAGGTCATTGAGACCATGTGCAGAAGGCATGCGTCAGTCACGCAGGTCAAGGTCACATATTCGAGCCTCCATTTCGTGTCCGCTCCATATCTGCTATGCCTTTTGAAGGATTTTCATGAAACTTGGCTCAAATGCTTAGGTCATTGAGACGATGTGCAGAAGGCATAGGCCTTTCACGCCAGCTCAAGGTCAAGGTTACACTTGAAGGTTAACTTTTTTAACGTCCATTTTCGCGTCCGTTTTTTGTGTCCGCTCCATATCCTCTATACCCTTTGAAGGATTTTCATGAAACTTGGCTCAAATGTTTTGCTCATTGAGACCATGTGCGGAAGGTATAAGCCAGTCACGCCAACGTAGGGTCAAATTAACACTTAAAGGTTGAATGCTTGAGCCTGTATTTTCATGTCCGTTCCATATCTTCTGTGCCCTAGAAAGGATTTCCATGAAACTTGCCTCAAATGTTTATCACATTGAGGCGATGTGCAGAAGGCACGAGGCAGTCACGCCACCTGAAGGTCAAGGTCACACTTAAAGGTCAAATGTTTAAGCCTCCATGTTTGTGTCTGCTCCATATCTCCTATGCCCTTTGAAGCATTTTCATAAAACGTGGCTAAAAATGTATATCACATTGAAGCGATGTGCAGAAGGCATAGAGCAGTCTTGCCACCTCAAGGTCAATGTCACAGTTAAAGGTCAAATGTTTGAGCCTCCATTTTCGTGTAGCTCCATATCTCCTATGCCCTTTAAGGAATTTTCATGAAACTGATTAAGGTCAGTGTGATACTTCAAAGTCACCTTTACAATCTAATGAAGGATCAAGACGGAGGATATAGCTGTCCTTTGGACTACCTTATTACACTGGATTTAAGACGCTTGAATTTATTGATAGATCTATGAATGCAACCTCCATGACAACTATATAACAGCATTATATAAGTTGCAAATAAATAACTATCGGGTTCAGGCGCGGGCTCAGGATTTTGCGTTAGATGGGGCGGAAATATTCCGTAACTTAAAAAAGCTACAAACAAACTGCTGTTGGTTTCTCGTACATGTTGGGATAGATGTCGAAAAGGTGTGATATCGCCAATAAAGAACAATTTAAAAAACATACCGAAGAACGGGTTTGATAATTATTATGAACTGAATCAAAATCAAGGCATTTGCAACGAAACGCATATATTTTAGATAGTGTGGGGTTAAAACTACTTTAGAGGGGGCGTTCGCCGTTTCCGCCGCCTCAAAATCCTTCTATGGAGAATAAGTATTCAGATGCACTTAATTACATCCGCTTATCTGATACTGATGCAACGTACAAAGTTGTTTACGCACAAATTGTTTTATAACATCTGCACACAGAGAAATGTGTAATACATTTTCTACCTAAATATAGTATACTATTACAATAGGTAAACGACCCTATTAAATTTACCACACGTGAGTGAGCGTCTATAAATAAGTAATTCAAAAGAACAGCAAAATATTAGGATAGTTGATATGTACATGTACGGGAAGTTTACATTTGTATTTAACACAGTCAACAAGTACCACATCCGTTTAAATAAATTGATGTTCAGGCGACGAACAAAACAACAGCACAACAACACACAAACAAAACACATCCGTTTTACAACTATATACCAGTATATACAGAATGGCCCATATATATTGAATAAAATAAGTTTAGCAACAACTAGGATGTTAGCAAATATAAAAAGCATCTTAGTGATTAAACAACATTGTTAATTGATCGTATTTTATTGTAACATTGTGATAATTATAGCAAGCATGATGTTAATATTCACTAGTTAACTCTCGTTAAAGAAAAGGACCAATACTAGAAGAAGAATTGAAATGCTATATATTTAATATTTACTCTATGAAATATGAATTATGAAGTTATATTTTTGTTTCAAAACTTATTTTACGTATAAAAGTAAATAAAATGTAAAAGCTACTTACACTGAACCCCCCCCGCAAAACAATGAAGTATCGTCATAGTTCTGGGGCGTGTTGAACCCCTGCCTCCACATCGAAGATCGACTTGGAGGTTCGACTAAACGTCCATGTCCTTGAACCTCTATAACCCCGGTTACAAACAATGTAACGCACAAATACGATGTCTGTATGTATTTAAACGTAGCCATAGCGTAGATATATTATTACACGTTGCTTCGATAATACGACACCCGACTATGCTACTAGGATATAAAATACAGGTATATATTACATGTGTGAAAGCGTTTGAAGGCCAGCCATGTCTCAATTGTTTGTTAACTGTGTTAACAATACTTGTTGTAAATATAAATAAAATACTTTAAAATACATGGTCAATATTATAAGTTAAAATTACCATTTACCAAACAAATTAGTTTGTTTGTTTCTTATGGTCTTTCAAGTATTGTTTACTAAGCGTTTTTGCAAGGATTTATAAGCTTCACTGGCATGGCGGTTCGTCCGTCGTGCGTAAGTCCGTAAATTGTTCCCTTTAACGATATCTACTCCGAAACCGGTACGCCGACTTCACAGAAATGTTTCTTGGATGGTCCTCTCATTGCTCTGTCAGCAGGCACGGTTTCAGGCCCGGTCTTTCGGGCTCCAGGCCCCCCCCCAGCTGAGCCCGGCGATATCATTTTCGGGCTGGGCTTTGATCTTACACAAGTTGTAAAGGGCTGGCGTGTCAATAAGTATACCGTATATTGCTTTATTTTATTACTTTGTCGGGATTGGGTTTTGATCTTACAAAAGTAGTAAACGGCTGGCGTGTCACTTGTATATCGTATATTGCCTTATCTATCACTTTATCTGGACATTTTACCTGGGTGCTGGATGGTGCCTTGCTGAACATACACCAATCATGGTGTTTGAGTGGCTGGCAACATTCTAATTGATAGAATAATATTGTCGCGGGCTAGACGTCGTTACTGAACCACAGTCGGAATCACCTTAATTGTAATTAAGAGAGTTACTTTGGCGTAAAAAATTATGCTTGTTTCAGGTTATCTTACCTACTCTAAAAATGCCCCGACCCTAGAAAATTTTATCGAGTTTGTCAGATTTTGTGTGTGTTTTATTTACTTTTTTCCAATAATGAAATGTTTTTTGGATAAATGAGTGTTTTGTTTTGATAGCATCCGCTTATAAACAATGTTAAAATTTGAAGATATTACCGATATGTTTTGAATATTCATTTTGTTTTAGAATTTTAAAGTTGACCATTTACCAAAATAAATAAATCATCATAATAATAAACAAACAAAAAATCCCTACCTATCTACCCTAAATGTTTGGTGCATGTTGGAACAAGCATAATATTGTTTACGCCTTCCTCAAACGATCTGGTTTAGGTAGAGGTATGGCACATACTTCATAACATTTGTTTTTAGTTTTTAAGGCTGATTGATGATGGGACTGAATCCCGAAGATATTACGAAAAATATCTACCACGATACATTTGGTTCGTACAGAGATGTATCGATACAATAATGATATAATATTAATAATGTTATATAATACGAATTCTCCCGTATATATGGTTACATATGGTCCCTGCTATATAGTATATGGTATATAGCCTATTTTGTTACAGGGCATAATACTTCTATTTGGTCAAAAAATATGTGCTTTGTCGAATTTAATGTACGACAGTTAACAGTTGAAACAGTCCTATTAACATATAATGAAAAAAAAACGAACACAACTAGTTAAAGCCGTCAGAAATGGCCATTCCCAATATATTATAAAGTGGTAGCCAAAATATGTTTTTTCCGCTTTTCTAATTTGCAAGGTTTTTCAAGGTTCATAATTGTGTGATAATTTTTATAATATGTAATTTATATTTTAAAAAACTACTTCTCCTACTACACCTCAACTACTACTGCTGCTGATTCTACTACTACAGCTGGTGCTGCTACTACTACTACTACTACTACTTCTACTACAACTACTGCAGCAGCTGCTGCTACTACAACTACTACTACTACATGTACTACTACTACTACTACTCCTCCTCCTACTACTATTACTACTACTGCTGCTGCTGCTACTGCTACTGATGTTATTGCTACCACTGATGCTGCTGCTGTTGCAACTACTGCTAAAATTACTGTCAAAACCAATTCTACACCATCTTAGTCCAGCACCCCCCGGACCAAGCCTGGTCTGCGTCCGGCTCTGGCTCAAATGGTTCCGGTCCGCTGCACAAGATGGCCAACAGAGCAATTAATGTTTAACCGACATCTCCTCCTAAACCCTGGGGTAAAGTGATTCACAGACATGTTCCTTGGGTGGCCCTTTACCAAAATTGCTCACATGGTTCCGCTTCGTTGAAAAACATGGCCGTTATATATATATGGCTATATTGAAAACAGGTTGGATTTCGAGATAATTTCACAGATATGTTTCTTGGCTGGTTTTCTACCAAAGTTGCTCGAATGGTTTCGGTCTTTTGCAAAACATGGTCGCCAGAGGGCGGGGCAATTTTTCCTTATATAGCTATATTAAAAACGTTGGAATTTTTTTTGTCAGAAACCACAGAAATGTATCATTTAACAATTTACCTTGGGTTGTTCTCTACCAAAGTTGCTCAAATGGTTCCGTTCTGTTGAAAAACAAGGCCGCCAGGGGTGGGGCCATTTTACCTTATATGCATGCTATAATAGAAACGTTGAAACTCTCTTTTCAGAAACCGCTGGTTGGATTTTAAAATAATTTCACAGAAACGTTCCTAGGGTGGTTTATAACCAAAGTTGCTAAATTGTTTCGGTCCGTTGTAAAAATGGCCGCCAGTGGTCGGAGCCATTTTTCCTTATATTGCTATAATGAAAACTTCCTGTCAAAAACCATTAGTTGGCTCTCGAAATAATTTCACAGAAAAGTTTCTTAAGTGGTTCTCTAGCAAAAAAAACTATAGTTAACTCGAAACACGCCGTAATTGATCAATACACGCAATTATATTGATAAAATGTATAATAGTGTATGCTAGATGTCACTATATATTAACAAGAGGGCTTAAAGCATTCGTCTGTTTGCCCGTGCTTTTGAAATACTAGTACACAAACAATCTTATGGTCACACGAACTGTGCAAGTTTGATGTTATCTATATTGCCTAGTCAATGTTGGTTTCATTAAAAGAGGACAACATCTGGTCTGACATACCACATTATCAATCTTCTCTGATGAATAGTGGTCATGTAATAACTGTGCAAGTTTGGTCAAGTTTGCATAAAACACGAAGTCAATATTTTGGATACGTTTCTATAAACAAGGGGCAATAACTTTGGTGTTTTGGTCCGATCTAGTCCGTATTTGACTACGTCTGAGATCGTACGTTCATACACAAACTATGCAAGTTTGGTTAATATGGAATATGTATGAAAACCACTTCAATTACAGTCATTGAAGGAATTCCATATGACTGGTAGTTCCGGGTCACTTTAAGATTAATGGTTCTGAAAATAATTGCAACCCTCCCATTCCGATTTTTTAAAACTGATATCTTAACAGCAATAATTTGCAGTACATCCCCAAAGTGTCGTATCTGTATGCTGATCCGTGAACCGAATCGGGGTTTTATGAGTAATACATGTTGAACAATCTACCTGAACACAGATTGCAGAAACTAGGCTACGTTTTATTCATCGCGATAAAACATCGAAAATGTCCCGTAAAATCGGCACATAATTTATGGTATCAATTGGTTAATACATGTATATTCTGTGTAATTTATACATAAGAAAACACCTGCTTTCAAAATTACTGCAGAAAACAACGGTTATATCAACACATGTGTATTGGGGTGCTCCTGGTCACTTGAACGAACATCATTGTTTAAGGGGGATATGACAAGCAATTTCTTGTGTATATGCTTCATGGAATATTTCCATGGGTTGGTTGGGTCAGTTGACTCATGCAACATGTAAGACAATTTCTTATTGACCAATATGATTTATTTTTTACACAAATAAGGGTATAGTATAGGTATGTTTCTATATGGTTTGATTTACCCTTCTATTCGTAATAAATAATATAACAGCTTTTCGTGGTATTTCAAACTGAAGACTGGTGCTAGCCATTGGGCGAACAAAGAAGAACCTTCAATGTTTTAATGTTTTCAGATAGTTTATCTCAATATCATTATTACAGTTTATCGATTTAAGCAAGTATAGTATACGTTTACGTTATATGTATTTTATGTATTCAAAAGCTGTATGATAGTTAAATACTGTCTTTTTAATAGATGCAGAGACTGTGAGTTCCATATTTATATTGTGTTTTTTTTTCTATACTTTTATATACAATGATCTATAGTGTCCTTCACATAATAGTCTAGAATACCATTCAGCTTTATGCTTACAGATGACATATCATTTTGCTGTAGTATGTATGTGTTTCAGAGTGATGAAGTTACCATTGGAATGGTGCTACCTGTATATTTTATGCTACCATTATATGTTTTGTAACTGTTATATTATGAGGTTGTTAAGTTTATCAATATGCTTATGATTGTTATGAAATTGTTGATCTGGCTGTTACTAGTGATACATGTATGTCTAGAAACTATGTACAATTAAAACATTGCGTACGTGAATGAATTGTGGATTGTTTATCGCAGTCCGGTTAATGCACAGATTTCATTTACTTCGCGGATTATTTTAATTCTTTTAGCTGGTATTTTTATGTCTAATTTGACCAGGTAAAGGCATTAACAAACGTTGATAAATTGTAAGATGATTTTATTGTTGCAGTCTAAGATCGGAATGACCATGTAAGCTCTATGACTTTGTACCTGTTCATATATTGACACACATCCTAAATGAAATATAAATAAGATATGACAAACGTGGGCAAATCGTCAATCTTTTATGCCCTAACTATTATGTTGTAATTATTTGTTGTCCGGTTTCCAGAAGTGAATATATCTTCCTAGTGGTTTTGTCTGACAGAAATGCTTTTCAAACAACTCTTAAAAGGAAACTAAAGCAGTGACCCGGAACACAAGTAAATGATTCGGAACCCCCACAATCAGTGCATACAGTTCAACAAAATATTTAACAACAATGCTTAATGTTACCATATGTTTCAAACACGCATATTATTGAAGCTGAGATATATGTTTAACTTGAAGAGAGCAGTTTTTTCGTTAGTGACCCGGAACTACCCAATTGATAGTAATATGTACAGTTGCCATTAAATTCCCACATATTTAAATGCTAACATCATTATTGTACAAACTACTATGATATGTTTTTCAAAACGATTTTAAAGTAAAAATGTATATACTTTTTTATTATTGAAGCTACACAAACCTTATAACAACAAACATTATTTGATCATTATATAATTAAAATATTAATAATCCGACTAGTAACTAAGAAACTAGATAAGTATTACAATAAAAATGAAATAAATCTGCAATGTATAGTTACTGTGCTTTCTTCATATATAAATATTATTGACTATAATCCATACACTCAAACACTTTGTACAGGAATTTATGTCTTTGAAACTGTCATAACCCCGAGAATTAAAACTGTCATAACCCTGAGAATTCAAACAGTCAGAACCCTGAGAATTCAAACTGTCATAACACCGAGAATTAAAACTGTCAGAACCCTTAGAATTAAAACTGTCATAACCCTAAAAACTCAAACACTAGCTAGCTGCTGTCAGCCACTGAAGCTTGGTATTTGTAGATGATCCTTATTCGCCACCTCTTTGAAATCAACCACACCACCCTGAAAGCATAAATTATTAATAAATTACAATGAGCAAATGAGCTTTTTCCTAGAAGCTGCTAAAAAACTGATCAGTATTCTTGTAATTGAGAAAGTTTTTTATATGCTTTCCAGTATTTTTAGGGAAATATAAGTGAAATAAAATTGGTAATTCACGGTTTAAAACAGTAAAAATTACCACTCTGATAATGTTCCCTGTTTCATACTGGTTCCCGATTTAAAACAGTAAATGAAACGGACCGTCAACTATGCCGGACTCAAAATTGTCAAATGAGTCCCGCGGTATTTTCCAATAAAACCCACTTAGATAGCAGTTAAAATGAAAAGAAAAACGGTGGGATAAGAATGAAATAAAAAGAAAATTACAGAAATCAACATCAAATATCCTCTATATAATCTGCAATAAATGTTTATGCATACACGTAGCTTATTTTGCTAAATTATTATTGAACGATTCCAGCAGTTTAAGCCAATGTGACAATGGCTTTAAAAAGTTCAAATGATGTTATTTTAATGGAACTGTATAAATACTGTTGTAACGTAATTTTGTAGTAAACATACTGCTCATTTCGCAAGCATAAATCGTGAAAGGTAAACATAATAATGTGAAATCCTAATTACCCATTCTCTGTTCTTTGCAATCCACTTATCGACTTTCATGTCAAAGAAGGCGCATGTCCATTCAATGATTTTGTGTACATACTCGTTCTTGTAATCTTTTAAACAATTCACAGCCAACACCCCAGCAAAATGCACAATAGCCACAATTCTTCCCCAATTGATGCCGCCTTCAATCACCGAATCAAGTATTCTCCAGAAATTCTTCAGTGACATCGGCCGCTCAATCTGCGCAATCAAGTCGCCAAACTCTGCGCTGAACATGGCATCAAATTCTAAACATAGCTCCCGAAGAAATATGGACTCCTATATGTGTGCAGGCCTCCACTGTTTCATCTATAAGCTTGGTTTAATCACATGTTTTGCACTTCGTAGGCACCAGAATGTTTAATTTCGATTTGCCCTTGTCACAATGAAGACTCGGCAATTTCGGTCCCGTATTTCGATTAAAACCAGCTTTTTGAGCAGAGTAATTTATGCAATCCGATATCACTAACGATGTTATCTTCGTTACATTTCTTATTTCAACAGCCATATAAGAATAGTCAACAACAGTTCTTTGAAAAGATATAGTAAAATATGAATGGAGATTTTATAACAAAGGGATGTAATGATCATATTTTAAGTAATAATTATAGAAATAGATGATGATGATTATTATTATTAATCTTATTATTATTATTACATGTACATGTATTATAATTATGGTTTTCTCATATAGGAATATTATTATTATTTTATTACATGTACCAATGATGTTGGTATGTCAGAAGTGTGGTTGTGGAATTATCATTCTGCACAGTCTCGCAAATTTTCAAATAGAGATCAATGTTTCCAGAATGGGGCGATAGTGTACACGAATCTAATATAGGCATAAGTTTTATGTTTTTGGACTCATTTCACTTTATAAACTATATTTGTCTTCTACTACGTACACTTACTATTAACTAAGAGATTTAACTATGTTGATCATAGATTGGTCACGCAAGCCTTTCGCAAACTGAACCTAGTTCAAGGTCTGTGTGGACTATTGTCACAGTGAATAAACGAACTGTACGCTGACTGGATATTGTGATTGGCTGTCAATTGAATAGTGTAAAATTCTAAACATGGGTGATGAAAAAGTGGTAATATTTTGGGTGCAACACAATGCATGCACATGGATTTGTATGTATCTTGTTTTAGACAAATTATCTGTTCTATATAAACCATCCTGATAAAACTCAAATTAGCTTTTTCTAGTATACTTTCCTCTTAATCATAACAGTGTTTAGCGAGGTCAGGTTGACACAAAAACAAAAACATAAATTTAGCTGATTTTCTTCTTGTTTCCTTAGTTGTCAGGCGTTTGTATTTGTGCAATTATCTATATAGCATCTTAATGTTATTGAGTTGTTATTTTTAATAAATCACGATTATGAGCAAATTACTAGTCATTTAAAGCGGGGCTTAAAATATGCCGACTGTACGTCAAACAAGGACAATTATTCAGGTGTTCTTGGTCCATCCAGTCCCATTATCAAACTCATCGCGGATATTGTGGTCAAACACAAACTGTGCAAGATTGGTCTACATTGCAAAAATGAAGTCTCAATCTCGTGCGCATGCCTATTGTCGACGGCATATGGGTGTCATTATTTTTCAAGGATCAATAACTCTGCTGAAGGCTCCCATATGGCCGAGTGTGGTTAAAACTGAACGAAAACGAAGCTCCTATAATACAGTCCTTTCATGCATTTTCTATAAAGCAAAGATAGAGTTAGTGTTTGTAGACCAATTTTAGCTTCTTTTTTGATACGGTCATGCAAATTGGGGACGTTTAATCAAGAATGGAAAAATAGTGCAGTCTCTTTCCTGGACAAAGTCAATTTTTGCATTAATCCATGAATAAGCGTGTTCCGATTAGGCCCATTATCGAACCCTTCCGAAATGTTGTGGTCATACACCAACTCCGTAAGTTAGATGAAGATTGGGTGAAAAATGAAGTATATTGCGACTGCAAAACACGTTATTTTTATTACAAAGAGGGTGTCGAAACGTGAATGTTTACACAAGAACTGATTATGTTTATACATTTGGTCCGGCGCAAATACCGCAAATTAAGAGTTCCGTCCTGTTTTTTAATGGGGGAACATCCAGTAATTGTTACAATGACCTAGTTACAAAGAGATACTTTCCTGTTTCCGCCTTGCTTTTGTGAAGATTTTGAGTTTCGTTGATGAATAACAATTCAATCAGTAGCACAAAGGAAATAATTTCAATGATTGCTAACAATTGGCAGATTTGATTGTACGACAGTCCTTTTGCCGTGAAATTTAGTCATAATAAATACATAACTTGTGTGGGGATTGGTTATGAAATTATTTATACGGCCATTCTCCCCCTACCTCTGATTCATGTAGGGCAGTTGTCAGTTACTGACATAAGTATGTGCACTTAGTACTGGTAAACCGTTTAGATCGGCTAAGTTTGCCCAGGAAAAGTATGAGTAGGTTAACTGACCGCCGTGATATGACTCAAATACTGTTAAAAACGGCGAAAAATCCGAACAAACACACAAACATGCACAACATCACGATCCTCTTGTAATCACTTGTCTCGCTGTAACAGAGATGTGATTGTTGAAAAGGATAAAATAACCGCAAAACCCGCCCGAAATGGTCTAAAAATCCTGATTTCCAAACGGATTGATGCACTATTTGTGCATAAAATATCCTATTCAATGGAAAGTAATGAGCCGAAATATGGGTTCATACCTCAATCTTATCTTGACAACGTTGTTTAAATATAAAGCAACCATTTGAAGTTTCTCTTAAGAAATACCAGGGGTGGGGAACTCTCGTATTGCCTTCCTTTCGCGTGTTTGAGAAATGGTGTCTACTGCTTGTCCACACAGTTATTATATAGTAAAATTTTGCAATATTTCTAGTGATTTTGTTCGCTATTTTTAGTGCCGTTTAAAGGCAGATTCCCCTGACAAAATATTCTCTATTTTCCCAAAAAATTATCAAATTTCTGCCAAGTAAGTTATAGTATTTTAAAGGTGGGTGCGTAAATAGAAAGAACAATTGTTGAATTTGAATTTGCACCATTGTCACAAAAGAAATTCAGTACATGAAAAATTTGAATATATTAATCATTAAACAAGCAAAATAACCACACATTTCATGAAAAATAATATTTTTAAAAACTTTCCCTATTTTGAAATTTGTCGCGATAAACTTCCCCATTTTACGGGCACAGGCAGTTAGATAGTGATCTCACTATACCTGAAGCTATTGAGACAATTGCATCAAGTAAACGCACAAGCTACCGAGAGCTGCATTCAGATAAGTCATGGAGTGCATGTATGATTAGACAGGGGTGTGGAAAGCCCATGCCCGACTTGTCCGACGTGGGTAATTTTACCATCGGACAAGTAAATTTTTCCTGTCAAGTTGTCCGTGGACAGGCTGTGAAAATGATGTAAACATTGGAATGAATTATTACATGAATATTATAATCATATATTTTAACAACATTAACAAATTGTAATTTATTTATAATTTGATGACACATTATATTAGGAATAGAAACGTTATTTTTATTTGGACAAGTGACATTTGTTTGTGGACAAGTAAATGTATGCAATGAGCTTGCCTATGGACAAGTGATTAATTTTGATATTTTCCACACCACTGTATGATTAGATCCATTCCAGGGCCAGTATTCACCAACCCATTCTTAGACTTAAGAATAAAGAACGCCTATGCTGGTACCTATGTCACTTATGCCATTAACAAATTCTTCGAAATGACAAATCTTACCATTAGAGATAGTGAATACTGGGTAAGATTCAAATTAACGTCTTTTTAAAACAGAACAGTTTTAAGAATATTCTTTATTCTTAGTCTTAAGTCTAAGAATGCAAAATGGGTTGGTGAATACGGGCCCAGATGTTTTCACACTTGTTTGCTTAAAATTTGAGGAAATTTAAAGACTGATAGAGTCTTGAAAATAATACTTAATAGGACACAACGAAACTGCTGTGTTTAATTCTTTATTTCTTAAATGCATCGATTACAGGTTCATGACTTAAAATAAACTCTTTAATATTTACAAAGTTATTCTTCAGTAACCATGCTAATGCTCTTATTAATCATTCAATCATATTCACTCCCTCCAATTTTACCAGCCAATAGGTTTAAAGTAAAACTGTCGTTAAGAACATAATTGGATAATGCTGACATTAATGAATGGTTAATAAAGAATAATTTTGGAAAATACTGCAAGAGTTTATTTTAGTAATAAACTCACAGAGATGATTCCTTTCCCATCATAATGGTCTACCATAATCATTAAAATATAATTAACAATAATTGCTGTACAACACATATACACACACTGCTTACACGTTATGTATTTATATTATCATGATATAAAATGTCTTTTGTACCGAGATGTAATCGAACAAAGGTATAAACAACAAACATATATTATAATTCTGGATTTCATGAGCTATTACATTTCAATGTATACAGTTTTAACTCCCTTTTTACTTCATTATTTAACACCACCATGCAATCGTTGTTTTTTACAAGTGGACAGAATACATAACAAATGGCAATCTATACAAAATAACCAAATGCATTTTTATATTATGTGTCCATTCTCTATGGATTTCAGTAAACAGATTGTAAGTTTGTAAGAAAATTATGACTCAAAAATTACAAAACACCTATGTCCAAGCTTATGCTAGTAACAAATGCAACCCCTCACATATATGCTTCACCACATAATCATGATTCTGACCAGTCATGAGATCTGCATTCAAACACACATCCACACGAATTCTCATGCATACTGAACCATACAATCACATCCCTACTTTTTCAACCGCTCAAGGAAAAACTTCTCGATACCCAATGTCTCCTTCACATTCTTATCTTCGTCCAGAAGGTATATCTCAGGGTCCGCACCTCGAACGTATTTCACTTCGAGACCCGGAAACTGTTGCGGCCTATCGCTCTTCACGAAGGCTGAAAAATATGAAAAACCACACTGTGCAGTTTTCTTCAGTGTTTAAAGCTACTGTAAGAACAGAAACGAGTCTCAACCACGGAAAAAATCAATATTAGAAAGTTGGTTTTAAATTGAAGAATAAAGAAACACATTGTTACTCTACATATATATTTTCTTCATTAAATAGAATGTCATCTATGTATGCATCCCAAATGATCTTTATCATTATTCCATATTGGTAAATCTCTTACTGATATTTTACTAAACTTTATTTAAATATGTTAAGCTAGGGTCATGAGGGTACTTATATCACAACATATTCAATGCAATGCAATAATCAATATTACAGCATACTGATCTGTTATTAAAAAAATACTTTTCAGTATGTCAGATATTATAAACAGGCCAAACTCATCATTGGAAGGAAAAATAGATCCAACATATGAAGTGACAAAATCCTAGATATAATGTACATCATGTACATAGAAAATGTGAATCTAAGTTGTTAACAATGAAATTGCATGTATATTTATGGACTGATACTATTGAAATACAAAGTTCAACCAACATGACACTAGTTAAGGTAATTCATTCATAATATTGATTTCTGCAATGTTTTTCAATTAGCATGATATCAAGACGCAAAATTCCCAAAATGGTGGCCTGGGTACTGGACCCCTTCCCAAAGCAGTCAAAACTAGATGTGTAAGGGACACAGATGCAACACGACATATGGTTGGACACTGCATAAGGGCGTGTCGACAACACTAATTTTTGCCTACAAACATTGGTTTTCATAATTATATTTTCTATTGTGGAAAAAATGACAAAGGGCGATAATTCTGCCAAATTTGGTCACAGCTATAGAACCTAAATGTGTAGGCGATCTACACATTAAGGTTTTTCAGCTGTGAAAGTTTGAGGGAAATCCGACCAGTAGTTAAAGGAGAATCCAAGTTTAGTCCACAAAATTTCTATAAGTACGACTACGTACGTTTGTTTTGATAGACAGAAAAGTGCAATGCTTAATGCCTCCTACTTTGTGAGGGGCATAAAATCGCTGGTTTGTGCAATGAGTTTTTTAACAAATGGACTGCATCACTCACCCTGCACCTGAGGATACCTCCCCAATTTTCAACCGCACACGCGCAGTTCTGCGTATGGATACACCTGGAAACCCAACACATGATATTGAGCAGAGATTAGATATTGAGTTAAATCATGGAGACATGTGCAAATGATTGAACAAATTGCATTTTATACAACCTAACTATGTGGGCATATTTTTATGTATTTGAAAAAAAAAATCATGTAACCACAAAAATAACAACCATAAATTTGTTTAATCTGTTAAAAAAAAATTATACAATTTCTACATGTAACATGTGTACCGGGTATTTGGAATATTTAACAAAAGTGTCGAAGCCCATTTAGTTAATAATTATTGAGCCAGTAGACTAAAAGAAATATAACTATACTTTTAATGTTTTATCTGTGCCAGCATCATCCTGACAACATCTTCTACAATGTATATCTCAGCTGTATTGTGAAGCAGAGATGTAAACTAACTCTTTATGGACGGTCAAGCTTCTTTAGTATTTTGGTTGCCCGGCAAAAGAGTTATGAGCCCAGAACCAAGCACATGCATATATAATACTTATTTTTAACAAAATAAAATTAGATCTTATAACTTAAAACACTCTGCTGACATTATGCAAATTCAATGCATTATGTCTTGTTATGGGTGTCTGAATCTTCATTTGTTTTAATGCTGTCAACTTACACCCTGCAATAAAAAGTCCATTGAGATATACAGTATTCACATTTCAAAATTCATTCCATTTGCACTTCTGCAGTATTTATTAACCAAGATCTCTTTTCGGTCCATCCAGCTTCGACATGTCATATTCTTTATTGTATTTTCTTTGTTCCTATGTACTTGTCACCTTTTGAGGATGCCCTTAATAAATTGCCACATACCTCGAGATTATAGATCAAGATACTACACTGAAATTATATGTATCAAGTGATTTAATTGGCCTAAATGTACGCGTAACAATAGATTCTATTCGCGGTGGCCAATTTTCTTCCAGAGGGGTGAAAGTACTTACTGATAAATTGTGGAAAATTGTTTCAAGCTTTTCAAAAAGCTAGTCGCCCGACCGGACTACCAACTTTTGCAACTGACTCGCCCGAGCTAAAAATTTACTCGCCCCGGGCGAACTGGCAACAAATAATATCCTTCCCAGGTGAAGTGGTTCCTTAGTATTGCTGCAGACAAAATGACCTGCTATTCTAAACATCGGGGCTTTTTTGACTTCTATAGTAGGGGCCATTATAAGTTGCCATCCCTTAGAAAAATTATTTTACATCATGCAGCTCTTAACCCAAGGTTTTGTATTCCCCTGCTATGAAATTTTTTCCCTAAAATGCCAAAAATAACGCAATTTTTCTCCAAAATGAAGGCAAAGGGCCCCGTCCACAAGCGGTGAAAAACGCCTTGAACATGTTCCTCTTGTTAATGGTCAGTGAAAAGTGTTGTAATATTAACCTTTCTGCTGGCATATAGCCTATACAATATGAAGACATCAATTGTCTTAATCTAGTTCAACTCTCACCATTGACATTGGCCAATGAACATTGACATGATTTGCACTTTGCTGACACTTTAATAATTTGAAAGCAAATTCAGTCTTCACGAAAAAGTTTTAAATGTAAGGACTGTCGGTCCACCAAGCCAGCTAAATAGTCTGAACAGAATTACAATTTAGTGGACTTTAATTTGTAGATTTTAAACCATTTATTTTTCAAATACAAAATTAATACCAATGGTCGATCAATTTTTTAAGGGAATACTGTTTTCATAATGAGCTCTACCACCGTTCCTGTTAAATTACAATTTTTGCCTGACCTAGGAAAAATTTGGTAGACTGGGTACATGGTCCCCTGCTTAATAATTGTGAAGACTGCAACTGTAGATTTATCATTTTAGTAATTTAATATTTTGGTTGTTTTTACTTCTGCTTTGAAATCTTATAATGTCAAAGACGTGATTTTTCACAGTATTAATATAAATAAGTGTATAATACCAAATTAACCAGAAATAAATATTAGTGATGTGTAACCCTTCGAAACATTACGTGGCAAAATTTTATAACTTTTTGAAGCGTTTGTTACTAAATTCGATAAGAAACAAGTTGAAAATACAAGGAAAATAGCCAACAGATAAGGACAATGCAGAAAAATGCCATAAACAATAAACACATTAAAAGAAACTTACAAAATAAAGAAAGGCAATTGCAAGAAGCGAACTAATGTTCGCCATTTTGTCTAAACTATTTCTTAACCACGTCTTCGAATCCTGCAAACGATCTAATAAAAAAAGTTACAATACACATGTAAGTAAACATTTTTAATATTTCATATTTAAAACTATTAAATCTATTTTTAACAATGAATTGACACAGATATTTCATTATGTATTTAGTCGCCTATTTGTATTTTTAGAAAATTTACTAAAAATAGCAACATGCCTTGGGAATGGCTAAATTTATATTTTGAAGTTGGGACATCCAGAGCTGGTAAAATTTCGTTGGTTGTTTCATCATCACAACCAATGAATATGGAGCAGCTAATTTTAGAACAGCTAATTTTAGCGGACATTGTCTTTGCTACTTCCAAGAACTTTCACTTTCATTGCCTGAACAAAGGTGGTTATTCTGAATGTAAGCAAATAGTTTTATTTCAACAGTGAGAGGTAAGATTTATTTTTCAATCGCAAATCATATGTTTATTATTGCAAATTAGCCGATAGTCATTAAAACACACATTTTATTTAATTATTTCTAAGTGTAAGCTGTAAATTTTATTTGATTATTATTAAACAAATAAAACATGCAATACTTCTAGTCTAATTCATGAGACGTGCAGCGAATTTAGTATTACTTTTTATATAGGGCTAAAATCGCCGGAACGTCTCATCGCCGAAAGACCATTTATGTGGTGGAAACATAAAAGTTTAACTTTTCATAGATCTCCATTATTTGCGACAATAAAGTTATTTATCAACGTATTTTACTTAAACAACACCTAAACTGCTAACATGTGCCGAAATTTACCTAGGACATGAGTTTAATTCCAGTTTAAACTTTCGTATAAATTTACATTCATGTACAGTCCACCATGTTTACCTTGCCTTGTTTAACCCTTCGAATATGCTTCAACCAATCGGATGATGAATGATATAATTGAATGACCAATCAAAATGACGCAATCGTTTTAGTGAAGCAAAATATCGATTAAAGTTTACACAGTGGAGGACAGCGAGATGTGTTGAAAATGCAATAGGTTTAAATTGGTGTTGCATCCAAAATGGAAGTGTTCTCGTACAAACATTTTTTATGAAACATTATTGAGGAATAAATTCTCTTTGCAGGCATGTACATTTTATTAAGAAATATTAATTCTAATCATGCGATTTCAGCGCATGAAAGTAGCGACGACAATCTGTCGCTACTCTATAGACATATAGGGAGAAATTTCCACCACAGAATTGGTCTTTCCCCGGTTAGGCCCTCCAGCCAATATTGTCCAGATAAAAAGTAGCACAATATTGGCACAGGGCCTAACATGTTATGCTTACAATACTTCATAATCATACAGTGATACACAGGTATCCTTAATTATAGTTTATATTGATTTTCATAATGCTGCGTGCTTTTCGTTTATATGCAAAATTTATTGCAATAATCTCTCCCAATGTAGTCTCTTTTATTGTATATTTCGGCCACTTAAGAGCTATATATCTGTCAAATACTAGGTCACTGGCTCTAATAAGAATTATGGCATGTTAACTTGCTAGTTCTTCCTGAATACTTTGAGCAAATTTGTACATTTATTTACAGCTTAAAGTTCTTCTCGGTAAATGCAAAAATAATGTAAAAAACAAAAGCCCGAGTACAACTTTAGTATCCTGTTTCAATAACCAATACATCATAACAAACGCAACATATATTACCATCGACGTCAAATAATACGTTATTTGTGAAGAAATGTTCAAAACAACTATTTATAACAAAAGGTTAAGTGCGGATGTTTTGAAATGATTATCAAATCGAAAGGAAAGTAAAGACTACATTACACTATATTTTTCACACGCAGCTTCTACTGAGCAGTAGGGGTGTCAATTATTTCAGTTGGCGGAGTAGTATTCAAAAAAGTGGCTAAAAGTAATGTATACAGGCAAAGGAAGACATATGAGAAAATGAAATATTATTTAATCAAAGGTATATTGAATAATTTCAACCAAAAATAATTTACTATATCGGACCAAATAAGACGTTTACAGTGCGTTGTTGTTCTCGCTGTTCGATAGAGAAAGAATTTCTAATGATAGTATAGCCATATGGGCGTTGCTTGGTGGGCAATGAAGTCAGGTGACATTTAAAAGTGATGAGCGTTATCTACAGACTGTTTTGACTGATCAGATGAATGCAAGTGTAGTGTGCGTCAAGGGAGGTTGTATGTTCAAGGAGTGTTTCATGCGTGAGTGTAGTCTAGTTTTAGAGACTTATCAAAAATTAATAAACATGGAATACCGTTTCGAACCTTTTATGAGTATACAATTTGCAATGTGTAGTTATTGCCAGTTTCTTTATATCTTAAAAATAGGCGTTACCATCTCTTTGATCAGCTGCATAACACACATATACAGTGCAAAAACAATGTAAAACAGTGTCTTATTTTAATATCTTCATTTTCATAAAGCAAACATATTCTGCTGATAGCTGCGAAAGAAACGGTCTTTTATTTGACAGCAGACTTACATGAAACATAAGGTTTTCTAGTGAGAAGAAATATATAACCGATCGTTACCACAAGTATTGAAGTAATGTATTGACAATAAGGTTGTGCAAAACACGTTTCTCATAAATACGTATTAACAAATCCGATTATAAACTAATTAACCAAAAAGCGTATGTATTTTCTTGTTACTGTTTTGTGACGAAGATTTTTGTTTTTCATTACTAATTCTAGATATGTAGTGAGGGAATATATTGCGAAAAGTTAAATCCAGATATGGCATTCAGACATATGTGCTATTTAACTTAACTAATTAAAAAAAAAACTAACTAACAAGAATCATTGGAAAGTTTGAATTGTTGACTTACAAACCATAATGTACCTAAATGTTGTTTTTTAACACATATTTGAACTATAAATTTAACTTGACAATTGCAATTTTGTACAAGAATTCGTGCCACAAATATTTACACATTTTAATACTATAAGTTAATAGATGCATGTTTATCAGTTGTTTCAAGCAATGATTTAAATAATGATCATTACATACCCTGTAATTACAAAATCGTCCTTACCGTTAATAAAGGACTATTTAAGATAAAGGCGTTCACTTGAATTACAATACTTATTGAAAGGGTACCGTAAACCACAACAAATAAATACGCAATTCAAAATTTCAGTTGGTAGAGCGCTAGACTGTCAAACCGGGAATCGTGAGTTCGAACCCCAGCCCGGCCACATAACTTGTGTGGGGATTGGCCATGAAATTATTTCTTCGGCCATTCTCCCCCTTCCTCTGATGCAAGTAGGGCAGTTGTCAGTTACTGGCATAGGTATGTGCACTAAGTACTGGTAAACCGCTTAGATCGGCTAAGCTTGCCCTGGAAAAGTGTGAGTAGGTTAACTGACCGCCGTGATATGACTGAAATACTGTTACAAACGGAGGAAAACCCCAACAAAACAAACAAACAAACAAACAAAATTTCATAATATACTCTTTCCAAGCATAGTTTGACTGTATTTGTATTATGATTTTGTTTGAAGGTTTAATTATAAAACCAAACACCAAATCTCGATGACAATTCCTATATGATTTTATTTTGGAAACATTTATATATACCCGGTATACTATAAATATCATATTGGTATGTGCATTGAATTGACCAAATTTCAACTGTTCACATATTGCGGTGAATAATGAGTCCTTAACAGGCACTTGATGAAATCTTTGTTACGTGTTACTCTAAATATCCCGCGGTAAGCTCTGCAATGTTACACTAATGTTATTTCAAATATGCTTAAATTGTCTTGAATGGTTGCATATCTCTCTATAGAAGAATTATAAACATGCCGTATCGACGGTCACACAGTTTATGTTGAAATTACAACTTTTCAATTGGCGTTATGCCAATTAAAACAGTCTTTAAAACAGACTAGCAGATTTCAGTCCTCAATAAAACATAACATATAAACTGGATTCATTCCAGCGTCTGTGTTGTAAGACAAATATTTGACCGTTGTTTATAAATTCTTATAATAATCCTACAGCTCATCAACGGTTACTTTAGGGCATCTCAAAAGTCGTCGTCAAACATTTATACTACGCAAGTTCAGTTGGTTCAACTATAAATGTCAGGCTTCAAGCTTGTTTCCTATTTACTTTTCAAATAATATTTTAATTAATAACAGAATGGCTCTAAAAACTAGATGTGTCACAGACACGGATGCCCCCACGTATGACGCATGTTTGGAAACAGACAAAAGCCCTGGCTTGTCGCAAACATTATTTTTTGCCTCGACAAATTTATTGTCATGTATATTCTATGGTGGAAATAATGATAAGGGGTCAAAATTTCTCACAGCCAAAATTCCTTTCTTTACGGTCATCTACATGTAAAGGTTTTATAGCTGTAAGGCCAACCTTAAAACATTGTTGGTTTGCCATTGCCGACCCAGGGTTCCTGGGTATGGGTAAGTAGGTAGTTTTTTTGTGTTGAAAAATGCTAGCTTATCAATGATCAATTTTGCGTCAAAAAAGTGTGTTTGGCAATGTTAGTGTAATTCACAGAAATTGCCTTTTATATTACATATAAATCAAAGGAATTTTCAAAAGAAATCATCAAAACAAAAACTGATTTATTTCAAACTGACTAGATCCAGCCACTTTATATTCTCAGTTTACATTGTACAAGCAGCAGTTTAATGTGACAAACACTCGTACAAGAACATGCACATCTGAGATCAAAACTGTTCACTATGTTACCTCAAAACTTATAATTTGATTGGCATCCTTTTCAGGGTGTCTTTGCCACTTTGCAGGAGGCGAAGACCGGTAGAACAATTCGAAACTTTGTCCACAAGTCCGGTTCTCTCAAGCCTTCAGACCCACAATGACAACAAAAATGTATTTCTTAGTTGCCACACTTGAATCATAGTATGCAAACTCTATAGGGGTACTGCAGGACACTGCTAGTCGTACGAAGATCTTGCCATGTAGAACATCACCTGAAAAAATAATTCAGTAATCTTAACCATTAAAATGTCATGTATGCTGTATGATCAGAGTCTACATTGTCCACTATTATAACGGCAGTGGCATTCCTCATGTTCTATTATTACTGTGCACATCGGCACAAATGTGCAAACGTTAACAATGATTTTGTAAAGACCCAGTTAATTATGGAAGCAAGCCAAACCGGCCACAAGTCAAACCTGCCTCAAACAAGTCAAAGCGGCCTCACTCTGTAAAAAATAATGTTAAACCGGCCACAAAAAAGTTAAACCTGCCACGCAATTTAATTAATAGGTGTGAGTTTTTATACATACGAAATCAATTAATGAAACTTGGTAAAGGTCATTAATGTCAAACATTCAATCAACCAATAAATTAAGTTTAAGAAAGGTTGTGTTTGTCATCAGTTTGAAGATGTGAAAATGTGTGAATTCTTATATGTAATTTATGTTTTTTAGTCGGCTTCACAATTAAAGGCATCAAATAATTTAATCAATTATATATAGAGTATATAAACATCAGTCGGGTATGTTTTACTTATTTGCGTTTTGTACATTGTAACACATTTATGCTTGAGTGTGAGGGATTACAAAAGAAAATTAAGAGCGTTTTCAGAAAGGATCTGCGTGTGTGTTTTTACAATTTCTGACGTTAAATACCCGTGCACAATACTCATACATATAATTATATAATATAAGCAAATCGAAAATGAGTGTCGGTGACAGGTGCATTGATTGCGGACAAATAGTGCATGACACAGATGAACAAATCACGTGTGACGACTGCGAAAGATGGCAGCACATAGGGTGCAACACTGGTATGTTGAAACTTAATTAATATTAAATTATTTTGATGCAGCATTAATTATTAATGGAACACTACTTCAAAGACTAGTATGATGATGCGGTGAAATATATTAAGGCCCGAGGAGCCCACGGATTTGAATTTTGAGGCAAAAACCTTACATGCCCTACAGGAGAGACCGAAAAGGATGGATCATTCACCAGAAGTGCTAAAGCCCATCTTCACGCACCGGTACTAGAACGCGGCGTAAGGGCACAAATCACCGCAAAGGTTAGAGCTCAACATTTGTTGCTTTTTATTGTATTTGTTTTGGTATTTTTTTTTACTAAGTACATTTATCTACATAAATTTAGACTGAGTATACATTAACCACAATAAAATGCATTAAATGTACTTTAATATATATGCAAAAAAAACGTATTTAGAGCACTGCATAAATAATTTAAAATAATACATATGCATAAAAAATATACCCGATGAAGTCATTACTTTATTATTCTCTAGGGAAAGAAAAAGAGAACACGGGACACTGTGCGAACGCTTCTTCTATAATAGAAGAAGTTTCACAAGGAGTTGAAGGCCTGGTTAGCGTTGGTGATGTCAGAAAAGACTACATCGTTAGATGTATCAACCGACACAGACAAGCATTAAGGCCAGAGGAAGCCCAAGGATTTGAATTTTGAGGTAATTATTCAGATGGAATATAATATACTTTCAATTTAAATTTATATCTTAACTAAATCCCTTAACAAAATGCATATATATTCAAGTTTACGCCTGCTGCATAATATTTGTTATATTATAGACTGACACTGACGCCATCCCGGCTGGCTTTTTTCGCCGTAAGGTGAAGGTCGGTGGAAAGAGGCATCTTATATTTGCCACCGACGAACAGCTCGATCTGTTGACTGAAGCCCAGAGGTGGTACATCGATGGCACTTTTAAAGTTATCAGGGCCCCTTTCACGATGCTACTCTCCATACACGCCTTCGTACTACGCGGCGATTGCTCGAAACAGGTGCCACTGGTGTTCGTCGCCATGAGTGGAAAATCCACTCAGGACTACGAGAAAGTTCTTAAGGTGAGTAATCAATTGATTGTATAATATTTTAAGACTAATTTTAATTTAAAATACGATATGGAATAAAAAATAAAAGCACAGTGCATTTCTTACATCAATTTTACATCAATTTTATAACAATACCGTTCTAGGTTATCATCCTTGCACTTGGCGATAGACGGTCACTTCAGGAGGTAGTCCTCGATTTTGAGACGGCATTGTGGAAAGCCGTGCGGCAGCAACTTCCAACAGTGACGCTGAAAGGCTGCTGCTTCCATTGGGGCCAAGCCGTTTGGCGGCATGTGCAGGTATTTTAATTTATCGAGTGCAATTTATTTGTAAACTACTTTCATTGTGTTTATTATATATTGAAAGCTATATGTATATTGTATTTGACAACTATTTGTATTATTACTTTTAGAGTATGGGGTTGTCCACTGAGTACACGAATGACCAGCACATATTCCTTAGTGCGCATGCTGTTTTGCCTGCCATTTTTGCCCGCTGAGCACGTGTTGCCAACATTTGACATGCTGGAGGACATGATGCTCCTCCATTCTACACACTGGTACGACTTCTGCACGGAGAGGCACTCGATGTCGTATCGCCGGTACCACTTGTCAGCGAGATGAGGTTGAGACGTCTTCAGAGGAAGGCATACAGGGGTATGCAGGCCAGAATCTTCCAAGCCTGGGAAAGGTGATACATAAAACATTATATTTCATATTACGTGTCTTAAATATATATTTGTTTTTGTTATATTCTTCATAAAACATACAAAATATACTTACATGTTTTGTTTTTCTTTTCCCAGCTTCCAGAAAAGAGAGCTTAGTGCTTCATCTCTTCTGAAGAAGATTTCTTCTTTCGTCAGACCAGTGGGGGAGTAGACCAGCGACCAAGCGAGTCAATCCGCTTTTCCAGGCAAGCCGTTGAAAGAGTCAAATTGGATTGATTTTGTTAGGGACATTGTTAGCATCATTATGTTTTATATAAAATAATGAAAATTGTTGTCATCATCTGATATGTGTTTTGTGCATATATTGATATGTTTATGTTTATAAAGACATTGAATAAAGTTACACAAACTGATATTTATTGTCGTTATCTTATGACCACTTAATTATTGTTCACTATAATTCAAACAATAAAATAGGGAAAACTATCAGTCATACAATTAAATATGTAATGCATACCATCCCAAAATCTTTTGGACAGAAAGAAATAAAATGAGGCCGGTTTGACTTTTTTAACAAATAACTGTGTGGCCAGTTTGACTTTTTTGTGGCCGGTTTGACTTGTGGTTGCTCTGACTATAATTCGACCGCCGGAACTCTATCACAGCGCTCTGCCATCTGAGCTAACCGGGTGGCTGGTTCTTACCCACGGACAATACAATTATAAACCGAGATAAGACTAGTCAATTATGCATAAGAGAAAATCATTAGTCAATTTCTGGAAACTGAGAATCAAGATTTCGTATGTGTTGTTACACATTGGAAGTTAGGAATCAGTGTTATTTTAATATTTATTAGTGGAAACATGTAATATATCCCAGTAATGTCTTCTTACATGCATATACTTATAAATGCGAGTTTTTGTGTTGTTTTGACTTTAGATCAAATGTGTAAACATTATCAAATTGACTTCTGTACAAGAATACCTACCATCTATCAACCATTCACATCTTGCATAACTTGGGTTTCGTTTGTAAGGATCGTTCTTCCATGTTTACAGGTCCTGGATTGACAGTCCAACGCTCTACCAACTGAGCTAACCGGGCCCGACCAAAGCGTGGACTAATTTATAACATCACCCAGGCATGGGATACCGGTGGGCACAGGGGGTACGTGCCGCCAGCTGTCCCAAAAACTGATGTTCATTTATGCTTTAACATGAAATTTAAATTTAAAAAAAGCGCATTGTGAAAATATGAGGTGCCCTAAACTAATACATTTCACTAATCCAAGACTTCTGAAAAATATTAAGCCACAAAATAAAAAACATTCGACAGGTGCGTATGTTATAAAAAAATCTTTTTCTAACAAAGCAGCATATTCGCAAATGTATGCGCATAACTTCGATAAACTTCACTGAAAGCGAATATATTTCACTATTTTTCTTTAGCAGATAATATTTCATAAATGATTGTCTTAATGATCATATCAAAATTTGCATTTTTTGTTTAACTTAAATGTCATTTACTAATATATAATGACCTTTAATTCATTGTTCATTACTGGCGCGCACGATAGCATGCATCTGCATCAGAAAAATACGCGTTGTTGACGCTTGCGACTTTGACGCATGCACGCAGACGGATATATGAAATACTTCAAAATGAGCATCGCTTGAACATGCCTTTTTTATCGGAGACGTATGAGGCTACTTCCACATGCATCCGCGTGCGCTTGCGTCGTGCGTCTGCGTTTGCTAAACAAAACGGACAGAATAAACGAATCAAGCGTGATGATCTGTTCACATGTATCCGCATGCGCGCTCGAAATAATTGTCCGTGTAAAATCGCAACATATAGCGACCGCAGCAGACATTTGCGCAGGCGCTTACGTTGATGCGACGGCTGTGCATCAATCAAGTACTCATCGTGCGGAAATAGTGGCCGTACGGTTTCCATGCGCAGCACTTTCGGCTCCCTTGCAATAAACGTACCGTAGCAGCAAGAATACAACTGACATCTAACGGTCGTCGCAAGAAACGTGGGGTTATCGCACGGTGACAGCACGACGCCATGTGCTTCGTATAAATAACCGGGAGTATTTGCATGCTTTTAACATGATGTTGTCATTTTACACATAATCTCTTTTTTCACGTGTGTCACAACCATAAAGCTACTTTAAAGAAAAAAGTATTGACAATTTTAAAAATTACACCATAATATCTTCCTGATGTACATACCAAATTTAAAATCGTAAATGGCACCAATACATGTAAAATCTTTACGAAAAAAATTGATATTTGTGTTAGTGACTAGATACCTGAGCTGTCTTGTGGTGACCGTGCCAACAATTAGCGCTGATCGTGCCATATCTATGTGTTGGTCGTTTCTTTAACATTTAAAGTAATTCACGGTCACCGTACGAAAAACGCGCGTCCGTCGCACGGTTCGAAGACACAGAGCTCTGCGGTCTGCTAAAATTGATAACTAGCGACAGACGTGGTGCGACCGCAGGTTGCCCGTACCATGGCCACACGATGCCCGTTCAAACTCCACAAGATTTTACAACAACGCATGCGTTTGTCTTGAGCTCTAAAAACGTGAGGTTGATCGCTGTCCCCGGCTTAAACAAGCCCATTGAATGCTTTCTGAATATTCATAAAAGTGGTCCATATTGCAACATTCGTTTTATACAACTATTCCACATGTGTTAATTGGATGAATGAATGAGTGTGAATGAATAAATGAATAAATGAATGAATGAATGAATGAATAAATGAATGAATGAATGAATGAATGAACGATGAATGAATGAATGAATGAACGATGAATGAATGAATGAATGAATGAATAAGCGTTCATTGAATGCTAGGTTTATTGTTTCACCACCCCCATCCCCTGACTTGTGTCCCCTAGGACAGTCATGTCTGGACCGGCCCTGTCACCGAATATCACGTATAAACGACACAGGACAGTGAACATAATATACTAGATATATGGGATAGATCTATTATACGATGCTTACACGTAACACTTCATTGAATATTAACGAAAAAGTATAGTTTTAGCAACTTATTGATTAAAAATAATATATTTTGGTCACATATATATGCACTATATTTTTAATATAACTTTAAATTGGCTTCAGTTTTATGAACAAACTTCCAACTTCACAGGCTAATCCGGGACGACTATTTCAGCACATGCGTTAAGCCCGGTTTTCCCACGACACGCCTCATATATATTTAAAACAACAAACATTTGGCCTCAAAGTGCACGTGTTGCAAAACGTTGCAAAAACATTTTACGCATTATATAATTTATATATTCTGCAAATGTACTATTTTAGTATTTATTGACACTAAAAATAATGTTTACACAAACTGCAAACGTTCGGTTTTGTCGCTTATTCCCAATTGTTTCTATTATTCTATACGATAGTCAATATTATACTTCAAATGATGACATATCAATCTAACACGCTATGCGAAAATAAAACATCATACACATATATGTTTTCCGAATCACCAATAATGTTTCATAGCTACAGAAAGTTGTGCATGGTTTAAGTTGTTTAATGTAACAAAGTCAATGTTGATAAACATTGCTTTCAGAGTTGTTGCTCTTTTCTTCAGATTCACTAACTTTAAATAACATTTGTAGTAATTTGTTATACAATAATTAATATTAATCTTTTTATTTGTTTAACATGCACACTGTACATGATGTTTATGTCCCCCATCGAAAATTGCGGGGTATTTTGGTTTGCTAATGTCGGTTTGGTCTGTCTGTCAGTCGGTATACCATTTTCGTTTCCGCTCTCTAATTTCAACAGTTTTCATCTGATCTTCACCAAACTTCATGAACATTTTTGTTAACAAAACATCTAGGTCAAGTTCGATAATCAGCCAAATCGCTGCAGGAATTGTGGAGTTAATTGATGCAGGAATTGTGGCCCTTGAATTGTCTAAACTTAGCCTTTTTAGACGTGTCCGCTCTCTAAGTCCAGTTGTTTTTATCCAATATTCACCAAACATCAAAAAAAATGTTCGTAATAATAATATCTAGGTCAAGTTCGATAATCAGCCGAATCGCTTCAGGAATTGTGGAATTATGGCCTTTGAATTGTCTAAACTTAGCATTTTAGCCCTTTCCGCTCTCTTACTCCAGTAGTTTTCATCAAATATTCACCAAACTTCATGAACATGTTTGTAATAATAATATCTAGGTCAAGTTCGAAAATCAGCCAAATCGCTCCAGGAATTGTGGATATATAGCTCTTGAATTATCTGAAATTGGCCTTTTTAGCAGCTTCTGCTCCTTAAGTCCAACAGTTTTTTAATGATCTTCACCAAACTTCATGAACATATTTGTGGGCATAATATCTTGGCCAAGTTTAATCATCAGTCAAATCGCCTCAGTAGTTGTGGAGTTATGGCCCTTGAATTATATAAAATTGGCCGTTTTAACAGTTTACGTTCTCTAAGTCCAACAGTTCATAGCCGATCTTCACCGAATTTGGTGAAAATCTGTGTGGGCATATTATCTCGGTTAAGTTTGATAATGAACCAAATCGTACCAGTCACTGTGGAGTTATGGCCTTTGATTATCAACAATTGCATGTTTAGCTATTTTAACCTAGAGGAGGCATAACTGTTTCTACACGCAGCTCTTGTTTTACAAGATGCGAGTCGTATACTAAGTCAGTTAGATGAACCATTGCTGAAATTAAATTTCCGATGTACAGTCGAAATCTCCAATGTATATAAGCAGAGATGTAAACTTATTTACCCAACATACGATGCAAAAGTCGGGAGAAGTTTCTCCGCGTGATTTTAAGTCTTTTTACCAGTTTATTTTGAAAATGATTGATTGGAACAATAATATAAATACGGTTTAAATATAAAAGATTTTCGAATATTAAATTGTGTACTACATATAAAAAAGAAAAAGACGCCTTGTAATATCGAAATCGTCTTTCAAACTTGGTCAGTGTGAATTAGGTATTGACTAAACTTGATCAATGTACTAAAATGAATAATTATTAACTGCTCAAATCAATAATAGACGAACTGCATTCATTTTATTATATAAGGCGTCACAAAATATGTTTGTTTCAGGTTACCCGACCTACCCTAAAAAAATGCCCCGACCCTAGAATATTTTATTGAGTTTGTCAGATTTTGTTTTGATTTATTTACTATATTTTTCCAATAATTAAATGCTTTTGGATAAATAAGTGTTTTGATAGCATCAACGTCAAAACAATGTTTAAGGAGATGACTGGTATGTTTTCAATATTAATTCAGTTTTAGCATCTTCAAGTTGACAATTTATCCAAAGAAAAAATAATAACCAAAAAATAAAGTCCTAACTACCTACACTATTTTTTTGGCATGTAACCTGAAACAAACATATTTTTACGCCTAATTTGAAAGGCCCTTGGCAAACAGCGAGATACTTTTTATATGGGTAATAGTTTCTCGGATACTTATGGTGGCATAGAACTGCCTTACGATAACCACTTAAGGTTCGCAAAAATCTTCGTGTTAACTACTTAGCGTTCGCGAACAGATTCGTGTTACCAATTATATATCATGATATTTATCTGGATATTAAGATAGCGTTTGCGAATATTTTTCTGCAAGATATTTTGTTATTATGCTAAATGGCCTTTAAGTGCCAAGAACTGACATTAGATACATTTTCTTGGGGTTGCGAGGTCTTCCGAATTATCTTACTAACACGAATATTATCATGATAATTATCTTACAACGCGAATCTTAACTAGTCAATATTCACGATACCACTTAATTTGTGCGCGAAGTCTTCCGCATTATCTTATTAACACGAATATTATCACGATATTTATCTTACAACGCATATCTTAACACGTAAATATTCGCCATACCACTTATTTTTTTATGTATCGCAAACTTATTCGCAAACCAGTTCGTGTTGCCAGTTATCTAACACGAATATTATTACGATACTTATCATCTTAAAACGCAAATCCTCATTCGTTAATATTCGCGATACCACTTAATTTTCATGTATCGCAAATGTATTCGCAAACCAGTTCGTGTCCCCAGTTAACTAACACGAATATAATCACGATACTTATCTTACAACGCAAGTCTTATTACGTTAATATTCGCGATACCACTTAATTTTCATGCATCGCAAATGTATTCGCAAACCTGTACGTGTTGCCAGTTATCTAACACGAATATTATCACGATAGTTATCTTACAACGCAAATATTAACACGTTAATATTGGCGATACTCCTTAATTTGTGCGCGTGGTCTTCCGCATTATCTTATTTACAGGGATATTATCATGATAATTATCTGACAACGCGAATCTTAATTAGATATATAATATTCGTGTTACCACTTAATTCGGCACGAGGTCTTCATTATTTTACTAACACGAATATTATCATGATAATTATCTGACAACGAGAATATTAACTAGATAATATTCGTGTTACCACTTTATGGTGCGCCACGTCTTCCGCATTATCTTGATAGTTATCTTACAACGCAAATGTTATCTGGTTAATCTTCGCGATACCACTTATATTTCATGTATCGGAAATGTATGCACAGGTTCGCATTTCTCGAATGAGCACACTGCCGGAAATGTGTTCATAAGTGATTTCCGTGACAACAGTGACGTACCGAATGCGCCACAAAGACAAGAAGCGTCCTCCGATGAACCATCGCAGGGAAATCAAAGACAACAAGAAATCTACTTTGATGAACAACCAGAGCGGACTCCTGTTCGAAGTCCGGGAGAATATAAGCGATGGATTAAACAGGCTAAGATGGATTTTCTGACTGGACAGGCGCTTTTTAGTAGCTCTGAAACACACATGACAGCATACAACTGGATATGCCATATCTGTCACCAGGTAATTTAGCTAAAATATAATTGCACCACCATTGTACATGAAAATTTTTAAGCACTTGCTTATTGACCTTTTGGAGTTTCACACACAAATACACATTGATATTCTAAGGTAATTAACAGCAATTTATATAATTCTTTCTATATAGTTTGGTCATTGATAAATAGCTGGTGAAGTGTAAAGATAAATATTAAATTAAACATCGATTTAATTATATGATAATTTTTCATTTATATGATAATTTTATTTTATTTGCTTTATCCAATTGTGAATTTTGTATATTTAAGCATCACATAAATAAATTGTAAATCATTATTTACATTGTTTTTACAATAGGACCGATTATATTCTTTATATAAATATCGTAAGTCAAATTGGCATTAATATATAATCTACAAAATAGTTATATTTACAGTTTCTACTTTATGTTTGCTATTAAACACAGGCATTTATTTCAGACATGTTTGTTTTCGGGATTTAGTGATCATTTGCCATTAAATATAGGTTTTTATTTATTATTATCAATTAAATCCCTATGCTATCAAACACATTTTAGTATAAAAACACGTACGCTGGGTTTATGTTCAGTATAGTGAAAATATTGTTTTAATGCTTTCTTATTGCACCACAACAGGCATGCGAGAAGGCTCTAAAAGCGGCGTGGTATTCCAAAGATGCCAACAAATGTCCGGTGAGGGAGACCCGCCTTGTAACCATTGTATATGGTTTGAACGACGATATCGTCATGAAGGTAATTACATAGTAACTTTTATGTTCCCAATCACGCACTGTATAAAACATGTTTTTACACGACAACAAGGGGCGGTATTCCAGAAACATCTTAAGTTTATCTTAAAAAATTTTCAATTAACTACCAATTTGTGTAAGTTAATATTTTGAAAACTAGATATAAATTAATGAATCCAATTGCAGTTAAGTAGCTAGTAGTTAATAATAAGTTGATAATTAGTGAACATTTGGCACAATTTCATGCATACATAGAATAAAATGCTTAAGAAAAAGAATGACAATTTTAGGCTAAGGATAAGATCTCACTTAAGATGTTTCTGGAATACGACCCCTACTTATCCGACATTTTCATTCTGCACCACCGAATGTCTTTGCTGACAAATTTCTTGGTGATTCCGATTCCTGTAACAAGCAGGACGACTACGTTGTAATAATAGGCGTATACGTTGAACAAAATCAGTATTTATTTAAAGGGACTTTGTCATCGAAAAGGGCCTCAAGGAAGCTATTTCTTTAAAAAATCTGAAATTCAGATATTAATACTGACATATAATAATTGTAAAACAGGGTATAAATAATGAAAAAAGAATTTCGAGATAAAAACCAATTTATAATATGGGTCTTGTTTGTTTGGCCCTTTTCATGTTTACATTTTGGCGTCATAATTGTGAGTATTTTCTATAACCATAGTTGACACTATGCTTCTTACCATGCATTATAGCGCAGTTGGTTAAAGAGCTCTTTACCGTCATATCTTCGTCTGACTCCTAAGTTGTGAGTTCGATCCCTGCTTCGGGTTTTAATTGTTCAGACTTGTTTGCTTATTAGTTTTTATCAAATATCTTATTGTATTATAGTATGTTTTAATTATTTCATGCACATGTCTTTATAAAGCGCATTTCTACCATACAGTATCATTGATAGTGCCATAGGAATCCAATTTTTCGACGACATAGGCCCTTTAATGGTTATGTACATGTTTCGGATTACTTTTATGATAATGTTTTGCAAGAATTTCGCCAAGAATATACATACGTGTTGCATACATTAATGATATATCACTCTTCAAAGTCAAAAGTATACATACTTTATAACTTTTTCAAGTGTTTGTAAAAAAATCATTTCTAATAATAAATCAGTTGTATATGGCTTTGAAACTGAGGCCCTGCGTGTGTGTGTGTGGGGCGGGGGGGGGGGGGAGGCAAACAAATGCGCTTTTGAGCGGCGTGAAATTACCTAAGTGACTTATATTAAATGTGCTGTGCAAGCAATTTTTCCGCATTTAATTGTATTTATTGCCAATGAATAATTGATGTTTTTATGTTGCTCATACTCACATGGACATAATATTAATACACAATAATTCAATTTGAACGTGGATACCTCGCGGGGCTTTAAAATTGCGAGTGCGCAGTATAAAATGGATACCCCCGTGCCATTCATTTACTTTTCGGGGTCATAAACAAAACAATTGCATTACATATTGAATTACTCAACATATCGAGAAAAAAATTCGCCAGCAGTGTTCAGGAAAACGTCTGACTGATCCACAAAAATCAACAAAAAAGTAATCGCTGTTATACACACGCTTATTTGGATGGGGTGGCGGATTTAGGACAGTATCAAATTTGGGCACTGCGCCAGTTATTTTTGGGGGCATGTAACCTGAAACAAACATATTTTATTTACGCCTAAGTAATATATTTTTTAACTGTATGTACCGAATCATTATAGTTTTGACTACATTTGATAATTATTGTACATTCATTTTGTAATTGTATGATGATTTTGAAGGCAAATCCATATTATCTAAGATTTGTTTCCAGGTACGCACATTTGAGCAGCGTCTTAATATTCAGGAAGACTCCAGGTTCAGGCTCCTGTATCCAGACATGATCGGTAATCAGATTCCTTCTGAGAAATTCAGCCAGGAAGACGCCGCATACGCAGTTGCGGTTTCCAAGGAGATCCTTGAACTCGTAGAACGTCTTTTTCATTAACGTTTTAACGGAAATAACTGACGAACAATAACAATAGATAAACTTTTAGTGAACGCCATTTTAAGTCTGATCCTGAAATATCTGTCTCAAGTGCATCGTGAGCTTGAAAATCAGACTCAACGTGTAAACAAGGAGCCACCTTTTGATACGTTCGGAAATTCCGGATGTTTCAATGTTTGCTGTTGAGACAGTATATAGCTATACGTGCAAGCCATGGGAAAACATGGAGAAACTTTGTATATGGGCAATGTGTTCCAGCAAAGATATCCCCATAAAAAAAACCAGTACTAAATTCGTTGCACGTCTGATTTATTAGAGTAAGACAGTATATGGCTGATCGCGATATACAAACATTATATGTATAAGCGAACTGTGTTTGTAGAGATTCGTTTTTGAAAGTTTCTTTTTAATTGTTTACTACTTTGCTTCTTGCACAGTTAAATGACATTCTCAAAGCATAATAAAATTACAAAATAAATGTACGGTATTTAGTAAACAGATTTTAAACTATTGTTATTGTGTTTATATACTAGTAGTCGAAATATATACGTGAAGATAGCTTTCATATAGCTGTATACGCACTATAAACAAACGTTAAAACTATAAATTTTAGGTTTGTTTACATTTTGTAAATAATAAGTACACATTGCTTCTTTTTGTTTGAATTTTACTTAGTTGTAATAGAGCTATAAAGCTAGATTTGATTATAGGTTTACACGCATTTCGTAATTTTGTCATTGTTAGAAATGGCATTGTATCTTTTACGTTTGTTAATAGTACTTCTGTATAATTTGAATACATGTGTGTTTCTTATTTTATCATATTTCTACAAGTAAATCGATAGAACAACAACTCATCGTGTAAACTTGAGCTATAAACCACTGTCTGGGATCTCGGTAACACGAGAACTGGACACGGGACGATCTTCGGTCACGGTTGTCGGACGATAGGTTGTATGTTTTGTAATTGGCGTTAGAACAAGCAAAGGAGACACCTTAATCGAATTGTGTAAAAATCAGTTGTTAACTGAACAATTTTAGTATATGTTCTGTTAGGATATACGAGAAGTTTGGCTATCATAACTATTTTAATTTAATTTTTTTTTCTTTTTGATTTAATAATAGATCTACCTTGATAATGGACCGATTGCTTTTTTGTTAACGAACCGTGTATCAATAGTAAGGTTATTAATTTTAAACGACCCTTTTGTTTTATATGACATAATTAAAACTTAAAAATGTCTGTGCCTATGCATTACAGTACGCAAAATATGACTACATCACCGATTTTCTAAACAGAACTTAACACCTGTAGAAATGTAACGGACATTAGGACGACGTCTTGTATTGAGTAACGGCTGCATGTCGATCCTGTTACAGTAGCGGAATGATTTTTCGACATTAGTTTTGAGGAAAATGATGTGGACTTAGATGAAACAGACGTCTCAATGATTGTTGCCGCGTATCAGTATGACTATCACCGGATTGTAGAACATTCCCTTAGAGTCAAATATCAATGCAAATACTGTGAAAAATCTTTCTACCATAAAGTCATTTACCGTGGTCACAACTACTTAATCGTAATGTTTAATATACACAGTATGATAACTCCCTGAAACATCATCCGACCGAACGACCAGCCAATATATGCATGTCCTCTTGGTAGGGAAGCTGCATATAAAGTTTAATTGAATTTCAGTTATTACTTCAGGCGGTCCGTGGTCTAGTGGTAACGCACTGGCTTTACAACCCAGGGATCGCAGGTTCGAGCCCCCGCCACACCCTTGCTTACTAACCGTTAACCGATGTGTAGTGTTTCACATCCGGCACTAAAAGACAGAGGGTCACCTCTAGAAAGGGGCGTCTCCTTTATCTTGCACTATCCCCCGTAACCCAACAACATCACGATATTCCCATTTGTCACGAAAATATTTTCCATTGCAATCAATAAGAAAAAAACACTAAGCAACAAAATATTTCGATTCACGGTTCCAGTAGGATTTGAACTAACGCCTACACAATAAGACGCTAGACTGCATTGATCCATAGTGCGCATGATGGAAGCAATACTAAATGTACATTTCATTATTTTTGCTACTTCTACCAGCGAAAAGTGACACTGTGACAACTTTTTTTTTAAATAATAGATATGCCCCTTTAAAATGTCAAATTTATTATAAAAGGCAATAACTGGTTTGAAGTTCATCAGAACGGAACCACCTGAAAATATGCGCATGTCAACTCTGTTGCAGATAAAGTGTCATTGAATTCGAGGCATATATCCTGAGATCTCGTGCGGGAACGAAGTACCGGACGAAAGGACGGACGTACTTGGAGTATGGTGGATAAAATTGTCGGAAAAATTAATTTGACAACCGGACAAACTGAATGTCAGTGGAATAAGAAATCGGATGGACTGACAAAGCCGCGATTAAATGCTTCCCCATTCGGTGAGTCGTCGTATGTCCGTTACATAAAATATAAGATCGTCATTACAGCCGTAACAGCGTCGTCCCGCGATTGTGACATTTTTGCTGTCAAAATAAGCTATACTAGTTATCTAAAGCAAGTAAGAAAATCGCCAATAAGATTAAAAGGTATAGGCACACATCTGTCTAAGACTTCAATATCTTTTGTAGGTATTTTGAACACATGTTTTGTCCCACACATCAAAGTGACATATCGTTCGTCCCGTAACCGTTACCGAAATCGTCCGACAACCGTGACCGAAGATCGTCCTAGTCCGTTTATCGTGTTACCGAGATCTCAGACAGTGTATACTATCGACATTTTTAGATCATGTTTATCCGATCGCTATTTATAGATCGG
Source organism: Congeria kusceri (assembly GCA_027627225.1). NCBI lineage: Eukaryota > Metazoa > Mollusca > Bivalvia > Myida > Dreissenidae > Congeria > Congeria kusceri. The sequence continues at coordinate 20,236,988 of CM051037.1, read as the reverse complement.
AAGATGATCACGAGTGACAATAACTGAAGTGCATAAAATGTATAATTTTCAACAATAACATTTCACAAAAAGATTTATGCTGGTTAAAAACAGTAAAATAAATATAACCCTTGTTAAAAAAGTTGTTTGATCAATAACAACTCGATTACATCATGGACTATTTCTGTCTCGTCGAAGTGCACGCGGAATGATACAGTATATTTTTTTCCATATAACGATAGCAACGATGTCAAGATTAGAAAAAAACCAAGTGCTAAATAAATCCATTTTAATGCAGAATTTTTCACTAAGTCTTTCCAAAATGAACATTATGTGAGTGTTTAATAAAAATAGTATCGATATTATCAAGATTACCATGCTCGGCTCGAAACAGGGTAGCTTTCGCCAAGCCTCGAGGTACCATGTTTCTCAACCAAAACATCATTTTGTAAAATAAAAATCGTCCGAATGTCTCATGTGTCATAGATATAGTTTACACTGCAAACCGCATAGGGGACGTAATGTCGTCGAGCATGACAAGTTTGCATACGGTGCTGTACCGTAAATACAATAGGTATATTGCGGACTTATTAACCTGACACTCATGAATATTGCGAATGCTGTAGTGGAACAGACGCCGCGCTTGCATTACCAAGTTTTGAGTTCGAGTCTCGGCATTGACATTATATAAACATTTAATTTTTCACATTGTGTTAGTACTCACGTTTTCACGATTTATCCATTGAGTGCGTAATTGTAATTGAAACATTCGTACATGCACTATTAACTAATTCAAACATAACAGTAACACAATAAAATATTCTACATGTTTAATTAATATCTCTTGATCTGCATATTTTGAGAATAACTCATAACATTTATAACTGTCAGGCGGAATTGAACTCGGCTCGATGGCGTAAAGCGCTAGCAGTTATACCAGACGACCATTAAATATCACTCGCTATCCCGTATTTAAATGTAGATCAACATAAATTCCTATAACAGAAACTCGTCCAAAACAACGCAAACAACCCAAAACACTTACGGTTTGTCACGAAGCTAAATGAGTGCCAGGTTAATAATTTCGCATTATACTACACCAATCTCGCACTATACTACACCAATCTCGCACTATACTACACCAATATCGCACTATACTACACCAATCTCGCACTATACTACACAAATCTCGCACTATACTACACAAATCTCGCACTATACTACACAAATCTCTCACTATTCTACACCAATCTCGCACTATTCTACACCAATCGCGCACTGTACTACACAAATCTCGCACTATGCTACACAAATCTCGCACTATACTACACCAATCTCGCACTATACTACACCAATCTCGCACTATACTACACAAATCTCACTTAAGTGCACGATCTTCCTACACCACGGGAAGCAGCGTATTTTAGGATGCGATCTTAATGAAATTGGGTACTATGCAATCCAGTCCCATTAAATCAAATTGTAACGTTGTTAGGATCTGAAGGCATCGTATAACAGGTCACGTGCAGATGACCTTCCGAACAACACAAATCTCAGCCCAGCTGCGCCCAATGAAATTGCTTTTTGCACAGCAAAGTTTAACTACGGTTTTTTTTTTAAAAAGTGATGCCTTTCTAACTGATCTCGGAAATAAATCATTTACAATAATTTTCGTGTGGATAGCAATGGATATAGTGGTACATTAGGTTTCCAGACACCCGAAGTTCACGTTACTTTCGTGCACAGTTTTTGTGTTTTATATATATTATATATTAAGTTATACCTCAACATTTTGAAGGCAACAATTTGATTGGCTCCGGAAAAGGTCACCAGAACGTGACCTCTAATGCAAAGTCATCAGATCCATTCAGCGGATAAGGCCGCTTTCCATATGTCTGTATCCGCATCCGTATCCGTATCCTCATAAATATTATACGGACGCGCTTTCCCATTAACCCGCATTTAAACGTTAAATATGTTAGTTTTCTTATTTCAAATAGCTACATGTCTGAGTAAGAAGCTTTTAAGCATGTTTAATTACGTTGGCTGCAAATATTTATACCAGTATGAGAAAACATTCACAATTTTGGATTTTAAACAATATAAAGCATCCAACAATAGACCGATCCGGGTTTTGCCACGAATAGTTGAAACTCCTCCCCAGCTATTGTTCAGGGATATATCTCCATTCATCGAAAATCACAAACATTACCACGTGCTCTTTTGAATATCACAAACATAGTGTACGTGCTCTTTTGTATGAAACAGTTTACCCTCTAAACACGTAATATCCAAGTGCGATGATTGGATAATATTGCAAATTAATTTGAATATAATTGTGGAAGCGTCTATTATATTTACAGCGTCAGTCAAGACTCATTTTAAGGTTACTCTTTATAACCGTGTTTTTTTACTCGGTGAGTCTTAGGTTGAGCTTTTCAGGTGTGTCTAGACTATTTCTTCTATTTTCCCCTTGTTTTATGTATAACAGCCAGGGGCGTAGCGCGGCCATATTCGTTGTTACTCGAAATATAAAAATAATACAAAATCAGCTAGGGGCCAGGGGGCCGCTAGGACTCCCGGCGGGTCTAGGACAAAGCCTCGGTTAATGGTCCATGGGGCGGAGGCCCCCAGAAGCTCCAGAAAGTTAAAATTCTTTGACCCACTAAAACGCCATTCCGGACATTAAGACCATTGTATTTTCTGACAAGTGTGTAATTTTTGTACCATATCTTTATAAAAGTTGCAGTTGATATATCTTCAATTTCGACAAATTTACATCTTAAAAATCAAAGCAAGTGGCCTTTCCCATGTCTGTCACCGTATTAGAATGTATTTCTTGTTCGCGGTAAATGTTGAGAAGACCAATGCCGGAGAGACACTCAGTATTCAGTACGCAAATGGGGATCATCACGCAGTAAGCGAAAACAAACATTTAGTTTTCAGTACGCAAATCCAATTTTACGCAGTATTCAGCTCTCAGGCCCTAAAATTAGGCAGTATTCAGTTTGCAAAGGGGATGGGGGGGGGGGTGCCACCCTCTGGTTTGCTGCCAAATTATGACAAAACCAAAATTCACTAGATTTAGGAGCGTACTTAATTAAGCAGTAAATAATTAAAAATGACCAATTTACAATTTTCATTTATTTTGGACCGATCCATTATGAAATGCAAGTATGCATATTTAATGCATGTTTAAGGAGTGTATGTTTTTTTTCCCCCTCGTTTTTAGAAGTACTAAGACCCAGTCTGTTATTGGGTGGATATCATAAATCAGATGCATGTTAAAGAGATTGATTTCAAATAAACAATATTCGGAGGAGTTATTAAGGTTCATGGTTTCATTATACTTATTGGGGAAGGTGTAAGCTTTTTCCAGATCCAACTTAGATGTGATTATTTTTATCTTGAAGATGCCGTCCCTGATTTATGTACACAAATCGAGGAAAACGTCCGGATTAGGCGGATCAATGGTAGACGACATTAACACGAAGCCAACCATGGCGTTTAGCAAGACAATGGAAAGAATACATTACGCACAAGAAATAATAAACTGTTTGCAAAAAATAAGAGGCGCAATTTTGTTGTAAAACTAAACGAACACGAATCGGCGAACATTAAATTAAAACGTCAGTGTCTGGATTTATGAGAACAACCCCCCTTTGGCAATGATTTGATTCCATTTTTCGAAGTAAATGTTATTTTAGTTTTTGAGATTTTTAAACGAGTAAACGAGTATGCGGCGGTATGCGCCTGACAGCCCATAGCTTAACATGTTAGTTAGATACCATATCGTCTGCATCCCCATAAAATCGCTCACCGAGCGCTTTCTTGCGGACGGCTTTTGCGGATACGGACTGCGGACATATGGGAACGATCCAACTGTTTTCAACTTGTTCGATTTTTTTGCGGATGCGGATCTGCGCAATGACATATGGAAAAGCGGCCTAATATAGTAGCGTCAGACTGAAGATGATTTTAATGAGATTGTATACAATCGATTAGAACCTCCAAATCTGCAATGGACAGAAAATATTATAATTTTAGCATTGAAAAACTAAAGAAAATATTAAGCATTGGAACGTGTTTACCTACAATAATAGATTAAACAATGTTTTCGTATTCCGCATGTGTTTATCATCGCAGAGTATGTTTACATATTTAAATAGCGTTAAAACGTGCTTGACTGTGCGCATCAAAAACACGTGTATAACACTCAACAAACAATTGCAGTTTGCAAAAGGAGGATACCCTTTGCAGCGAAAGCACGTGGACATCGGGTGTTGTGTACTGAATTAATAAGGAGGTTCTTTGGGGAATATTTTAATGTTATTGTCATATGTTTTGTTTATTATTATAACATTTGTTTGTGTGTTCAATTTATAAATATTAATAGTGCTAATATAATAAACATTGATTTAGCAGTGTTTTAAGTTACGCGCATAACGGGCAGTTTGAGGTTTACATCTATTACATAAGTAATCATTCAATTATACGTACACACTCTACAAAACCAATATAACCGGATTTTTCCCAATACAAGTTCGTGTCAGGTTCAACGGAACATCCACAATTGTACATGCAATGAAAAAATAAACTACGTATAAAATCTTTGTTACTGTGTGGATAGGCCATAGGTTTTTTTTTTCCTTATCAGGATACCGCAAGTTTAAATTCTAACCGAGCTTAATACATGTGCGTAAAGTGTCGTCCCGGATCAGCATGTGCAGTCCGCACAGGCTAATCCGGGACGACACTTTCCGCCTACAGTGGATTTTTGTTTAGTAGAGACTTCTTTGAAACAGAAAATACCATAAAAGCGGCAAGTGCCGTCCCGAATCAGCCTGTGACGACACTTTACGCACATATATTAAGCCTGGTTTTCCCACGACACGCCTCAATTGTATTATTTTAGAATAGCATTAATTCAAAGTAAACCCTGTGTCTACAATCAAAATACCATACCCATTAGGTCCTGTACTTTGTTCAGATTGATAGATACACAGGTCATGCACTTTGTTCAGATTGATAGATACACAGGTCATGCACTTTGTTCAGATTGATAGATACAAGGGTCATGCACGTCAGTTAGACTGATAGATACATGGATGGGCCACGACGGTAGAGCAGATAGCGTTATTTTCCGAAAATGAGGACCGTTACATGTACTTTCGTGTTAAAAGTTCGCCAATTTGGGGGTTTGTTTGGAAGAGACAGTAGGCGTGTATTGCAAGATTCATGCAAAGGTAAGTTTGATATTTATTTTTAATCATAGCTTGTAAAATTATAAGATAATAACGCCTACCGGTGTTCACATATTTATATGCTGTCGAGATAATTCATATACACGTAGACGTTTTCAATAAAAAATGTGTCTAACCTATATATCTCATTATCATGTATTTGAACTCTCATTAAAAATAGGCAATACCCGTCGAATTTTGTTTGTATTATCAATATCATCTTTATCATGAACGCGAAAAAGATATTCAGAAAAAACAACATCAAAGTACGTGTACTACACAATGGTGTATGTCATTCGTACGTGGATTTAGATTGGACGGAAGCGGCTTGCGCAGCACTTAATTTGCCTGAAACAAATGACAAATCATCAAACACTTTCTGTGGTGTTTTTGCTAATGTTTTCCTTCTTTTTCAATATCACAGTGCAAAACATACATAAACTATATTTTTTGCAAAACAATGACAGTTTTCGCGATATCATAATTATACTTTTGCTGAAAATGTATACGTGTGCTAAAATGTCAAAAAGTTGCCGAAACAACAAAACACGAGCCTAAATGTCAATTCCTCTGTCAAGTTATAACTATTGTTAACTCTAAATAATGGTTCAGTGTTAAAGCAAACCATACATGATTCTTTTCCAATTAATGCAGCAATTGAAAATTCTAACAATTGACTGGAAAGAAATATGGCACCAATTGCAAAATAAGACCGCAGAACTTTGAAGAAAAAATTCTTATCACTTTGACCGTTTTGCACATTTTCTATGAAATGTAGTTTGTTAGGGAAACCTGCGATTTCATAAATATAAACGAAAAGAACATAATCTTTCTAGATTCTAGATATTCCTCCTAATCTAAAATGTTCACCTTAAAATATAAGCAATTGTGCGTTGTATACCGTTCTGTTCTCGTTCTTTTAAGTTTATATTTGTCACCAGGTTTTGATTTTTTTGATCTATTTGCTAATTTTTGGATACAATGTATGTCTCTTTAATACTTCGTGAAAGTATGTTTATAATACGTTGGCCGTATAGCAAGTTATGCTCGTGCGCGTTGCAGTGCGTTGTTATCGCAAGTAGGTTTTTGAAAAACAATCGAAGGTTATTTTGATCACGCCATATCTGCATGCTCATTTTGCGGAAACGCATTTGATCGCGCAATAGCTGTATGCTCATTTTGCTGAAACGCATTTGATCACGCCATAGCTGCATGCTCATTCTGCTGAAACGCATTTGATCACGCCATAGCTGCATGCTCATTCTGCGGAAACGCATTTGATCACGCCATAGCTGCATGCTCATTCTGCTGAAACGCATTTGATCACGCCATAGCTGCATGCTCATTCTGCTGAAACGCATTTGATCACGCCATAGCTGCATGCTCATTCTGCTGAAACGCATTTGATCACGCCATAGCTGCATGCTCATTTTGCTGAAACGCATTTGATCACCCCATAGATGCATGCTCATTTTGCTGAAACGCATTTGATCACGCCATAGCTTCATGCTCATTAAGCGGAAACGCATTGCTTGCTTGCAGTCGATGTTTAAACGTGTGGTGGAATGTTGTGAGACAGGTACTGTCTTTACTTTTAAATTATGTACGTAGTTCAATGTGAATATAAATATTTGAATATAAATATACGTATATAAAGCAGTACATGTATATCGGTACTGTATTATCTCTACCGATAATATAAAATTTGTATCATACCCTTACCCAAATTCGACGAAGCCTACAAGTCCGTAAAGATGTAAGGGAGAACCGTTATAAACATGGACTAATCGATTCAGGTAAAATAAACGATTTAAATTGCAGACGATTACAGCGTGTTTGTAAACAGAAAACCATGATTCCCCCTATTTACAATAAATGGTTGATCCCCTCATTATCAACATAATCTAAACCGACTATAAATTCTACGATGTTTTTGTTTTATCGTGTAATCCGATTTCACGCGGTATTTGCGAGGTGTAGTCATATCTGTTTTGGCCTACTTTCGCTTTACGCTCCTGATGCTTGTCAAAAATAATTCATATTAACATGTTCATTAGAATTTTATGACAAATTAAACTGAAAAAGCTACTTTTCTTCGTATTGCACAAGTCAGATCGACTTAACGTCTTTTTCACCGCCTATGGAAATCTACGGAAGCGCATTATGACAAATAATTGAAAAAAAAGGAGAATATTTGGTGATCAGATCGCCCCCCCCTAAAAAAACTACAACAACAAAAAAAACCCATATGAAAACAGCTCCATACGACCAAACAGACTAAACAAGTCACAATTATAGATTCTAATGATGTTGATGAATCTAAAACTAATGAAGACAAATGCTGCGTGCCTGGTTAAGAGACAAAAAATACCAGATTTTGCTAAATCACCTTCTGAACATTCCACGCTAATTAGAGAAAGTTTACAGTCATAGTTAATGTGTTTGTTCACTTCATTGTTAATTTCGTTCATTTGTTATTACATCATGTGTTTGTTGTTTATCGTCGAAATTGGGTTGTACGGGGATATATAGTTTTTACCAACACACGTGTATTCACCAACCTATTCTTAGACTTATGATGTAAGAAAATATACTATTTTTGAAACTGTTTATTTCTAACAACGCTGTTAATTTTATATTCTTCATTTATAATTACAGCATTTTTTAAAATTCAGAATGATATGTTACTAACATACACGACATTATCAATAAATAATCATATATACGAATATCTTTTGTTTCAAACATGTTGTGTTAAGTAATTCCCTATACATGTGTCATTGTATACTGAAACTAAAACAGTGTTAAAAAATACGGTTCACCGGCCTTTTTCCGGAAATATTAGGTTTTGAATACAGTACCTGTCGAAGCCCCTCTTTTAAGTTTGGATTTTTTATCAATGTTATAAGTATATAGGAGAGCTTTGTTAGACCGTATACAGCTCACGCCGTATATAGCTTACGTGTGAGTTGTATATGTTGGTTGACAACGTATACAACTTACGGTGAGCCATATTCGTTGGTTGACAACGTATACAGCGTACGGTAGCTGTATACGTTGGATATATACATATACTTTTGAAATAGGTATTTCGTCTTAACTTATATAGCTCACATGGTGATTGACTAGTATACAAGATAAACTATAGTGATTACTAGTATACTTGATCGTCAATACCATCTTCGTCGTAGAATTAGAAGAAGTAGATCTAGTAGCGGTAACAGTAGCAGCATCAGTGGTTGTAATAGCAGTAGCAGTAGCAGAAGCAGAAGCAGCAGCAATAGTGATTTTGGACGGACGGACGGACGCTGATGATGATGATGATGACGCTGTTGCTGACGACGACGACGACAACGATAATAATGATTATGATCATCGTCGTCTTTTGGACATGATCTATATACGGCGATATGCATCATCTCGACGTATACAGCTTACGGTGAGCTGTACTCGGTGTAAGCTGTATACGGTTTTATAGTCAACGTATACAGCTCACGAGTAAGCTGTATACAGCGTGAGCTGTATACGATCTAACAGATCTTTTTTCAAACAAGTTTATGGTTCTTTCAACTGTTATGTTTTCACGTGTCTTGTTTGGCAATATAAAAGTGGATTTTGGTAATACAAAACGCATTGCCTACATTTACTGTTAAAATAATGAATTTGACTGGACATTTAAGTAGGTCAAATGGGTACTAATAATACCTTCTGAAACGTCATTTATTATGCACCAATATTTTTTGTTCCAAACGACAGATTTTCTTAAATTTTCGCACACACATGCACCAATGTATACTTACACCAAAACAGTAATAAAAATAATGGGTCACTAAACTTGTTTGGAAAATATTGCACTTTAAATAGGGTACCTGTGTAGCCTTTTTCATGTTTCGTGTTTAGGCGTAAAAACAATATGTTTGTTTCAGGTTACCTTGCATACAGAAAGTGCCCCGACCCTAGAACATTTTATTGAGTTTGTCAGATATTGTTTGTTTTATTTACCTTTTTCCATTTTTTTAAATAAATACTGTTTTGTTTTGATAGCATCCACTTCAAAACAATGTTTAAGGATATTCTCGATATGTTTTAAATATTCATTGAGTTTTAGAATCCTAAAGTTGACCATTTTCCGAAAAAAAAAAATCTCACCTACCTACCCTTATTTTTTTGGGCATGTTACCTGACACAAACATATTTTTACGCCTTTCGTAAACAACGTATCAAATGCCAAAATAGAATGGAGATATTTAATTGATATTGTTTAACTAATTTCTTTGGCAATGTATTGAATGCGTGTGTTTTTGATTATTATAATGCTTCATGAACTTCTATTTACTGATAAAAAATTAAGTATATTGTAACCTATATACAATAAAGAAATAATGAAGGAAAAGGAGAAATTAACTAATTTTTTTGTTGCAGTCGTCTTTCAGCAGATCATTAAAGTTTCACGCTCAACCCTCGAGTAAACCATATCTGTATGAGGATAATAAAATTCAATATTAGAGATATCAACAAACATTGGAGATAACGCATGTTCATTCCTAAAATTGCCTTTTGACTGAACGGAAACATGTAAACATTCTTTATCTTTATTGTATTTAAGAAAGACGCGTCGTGTTTTTAAATTTGAAAATCAGTTCACCGTTCGATTTGTTTTTAAATTTAATCATTTACATCAAGCATGAACCGCGTGCATAATGGCTTAACATGAAGTCGGTCAATGATAATAACATGCAATTTATAATATTACACAAATAGCGGTCTTTCTCTTCACTGTCCGAAGGTCAGTAAGGTTCTCCCTTGGCGGTCGGTCGTGCGTGCGTCAACGTTTCTTTAAATAACATGTCCTGTGAAACCGTAAGGTCGAATTTTAATGAAACTTCACATTAATACTAATGCACTAACGATATTTTATATTGAACAATTGCCAAGTGTGTAGACTGTTATCTGTGCTTGTATTCTGCAACGTTTTTTCCCTATCCTGCTGTGCCTGTATTAGACGTTTAAATTCTCAATAGATTAAGTTGTATAAGTATTCGGATAAAGAGCGCTATTAAAGCCAAGTAGAAGTTGAAATGTAGGACCTGGCACTTCTTGTCATTTGATACAAGACTTTGTTAAACAAGTTTAGGAAATTTGATAGTAAGCGAGCCTTTTTAATCACATGCTCAAGCAGCGTAAAATTGCAGTTTTACTCATTCCGTTACAGTTTTTCATCCAAATGTTTTGATAGGCGAATTACTACGCAAGGAATGTCTTTTTTGGGCTTCAAATAGTTCCGAATACAATCGGCAAAATATATCCAATATAATTCAAGTTTATGTAAATGAAACATATGCATGTAACAGCTTTTAAGAGAAACAGCGGGAGTTTGGTGATTGCATGTGAGTTCGTATTTTATTTGATAAGTCTCATCACAGAATACATATTCAATGTCTGGCCCAACAAAAAAAAAAAACATGAACTGATTGTTTTTTTTCGTTTAGATGTTTGTTAATTTAAATTATTACTGTCATTTTTTGGCTAATTTTTTTTTCAGTTTTTCGCAAACAATTCACTGTGTCATTTGCGCGATATTCGCTGGTACTTTGTGTACATTGATGTTATTACTCATTAACCCTCAAGGTTATTGATTACGGTTGCATTACGGCACCGTACCTGGGTGTTACATTAGTTTCACTTTAAAATTATCACTGATGTTGTGTTCGAAAACCCATATATGAATTATCATTTTCTGACATGTACAGTCATTTACTTTTCAAATAGAGTGGTGTCACAAATTACACATATATTGAAGTACTTACATATTATCCTGAGTGAAATGACCTCATGTAATCATTTCACTTGACCCACAGTGAAGTTTCCACTCTTCACGAAATAGCATGGAACACACTCTCCTTCAACTAAAGTAAAACAATTGTCGGTGCAGATCTTCTTACCATAAATTGCGGTCACGTCTCTGACACAGACCTCTTCATATAATAAACGCGACCAACTGTTAACTTTAAAGGTGTCGATGGAATGTATTGATCAAATGTTCCATCACGTAGACAATACACCGATTTGAAAGTATAACGTTGGTAAGGAACTATTACGAAAATAGTTACCTATGGTACTTTGCAGGAAATTGAGAGCGTTTTTGACCGGTGTGTATAGGTACAGATCGTGTTTTATCCCATCATCACACCTGCATTGACGAAATAACACCCCGTAGGATAAACTTAGCTGTATTTCACCTTGTTGAATACAGCAAACAGGCGCATTATAATGACATCATTTTGTTTATTTTCGTGACGTCATTTGATGTTTTTCGTGTTGTTCACCGATTATTCAAAATAAAGACAGATCATGATGGGAAAAATAGAATACCAGGTAAGTTTTGAATACAGATACGTTTTACTTTGCTCGGCACGCCAACGCTGAATAAACTTCTCTGTATTCAACGCGTACCTAGTATTCTCTATACTGAAGTACCTAAATCAGGACAATACTTAAATCCGGACACCTGAGAAAAACATGTGTTTTATGCTGAAGACCCATAATTCTATGGCATCAATTGATGCACGCACCTGTCTCATGAAAGTATGTCAAGTTTCAACAGAATTTATTGAATATTTATTAATTAAGGTATTATTGCTGGTTTGTTACTTTCAAATGTAAACATTTGTATGTGGGGGATTGAAATCAAAATAGTATATGCGATAAAAAATGTTTTAATAGAGAAAAATTTGAAAATAAACACCAGAACAAGGTAAACGAAGTAGACGAACAAGATTACTGACTAACAAGTTGTCGTTGAATGTTTATTTTTCATCCTTTTGTTTTTAATCAAACATATTTGTTTTAAAGTGTCCGAATTTCGGCACTCTCCAGCTGTATTTTGATATGTGTTTCAGACCTTTTCTCGACACATCATTCAGTGACTTTAATATAGCAGATTCCACAATGATTCTTTTTTTACCAAATCTTGAGCTTAAACCTAACTTATTATGTTTAACTATAAATATTCCGTTTGATGCAATTATCCAGGGAAATCGTCCAAAAACCAATAAAAGTGTCCGGATTTAGGTACTTGAGTATATCATTCACACATCTGCTCTTATGCTGCAACAATATATCATATTGTCACTGCACCTATATAAATTAAATTAAATGTATCGACAATGATCAGTTCGTTATTAGCTCATCACACTAAACATACATACTCAAATAAAACAAAATTCAATTAAGCGAGAAAGCAAAGACATATACAAAGTGCGCACTTTAATTTCTTTTGACCTACCATAGGTGTTTTACGTTTCTTGGTTTATGTATTGTATGTGTCTGAATCGATTTTAGTATCCGGCATAAGTTGTACGAATTTGTGGCATACATTATAATGCAACACAGTTATGTTCTATTAATACAGTTATACTCTGCACCGAAAATTTAAGGTAATGAACATTTTGAATATCCAGTTGTTTCTGATTAGCAAAGAGTAACCCCATCACTACCCAGCAGTAAGCGCGGTCTTTCTTTCGTCTTCACAGCTGTTAACACTGTCACATTTTTGTTCCAGAACATCAGATGTGATCTTATAACGACTGCAAACAGACACGAAAACGTTAAACATGGGTAAGTATTTGTGAATAAATTGAAGTATGTGTCTTTAGTTATACATGTATATATGATCTCGTTACTGCCTGGTATTAACTACGTATCCGTTCTCTATGTAATTATTTCCATAATTAAGGGCGTTTTTTGCACTTCATTCTTCGATCGGGTTTTAGGTGTTTAGTTACCTTCACGAGGCTTCAACTTAACACGAAATCATTTCTACAGATTAAACGTTAAATTTAGTTTAGTACACATACTGACATTGATGTAGTGGGGTGGGGTGTAGATTTACAAATAACGTTCTCGAGGTCCGAGCAGTTTATGTGACGCCCGAAAATATATCGGGATATATATATTTGATATATATAAACGAAAACCTACAACAGATATTAACATCCCAGCAACCATGCCCATGTGGGCTCAAAATAGGCTATACTTTGGCAAATATACCAAATGGGCCCCATATGGGTACCATTTAATATTCTTCTGCCCATATCGGACCAAGCAACAAGTCCACATGGGTTCCCAGCAAGTAGGTCCATATGGGTCCTAGTAAGTCATCCCATTTGGGCCCGATATGGGCTTTATCTGGGCTAATGTACTACATGGGCCCCACGTGAGACCCATATGTGCGGTCTTGCCTATATCAGAACCAGTTGGGTCGTAGGGAAACAAGCCCATGTGGGTCCCAGAAAGAAAGCCCAAATGGGCTCATAAGAAGAAAAAAGCCCATATGGGTCATAACAAGAAAGCTCATAAAGGTCCCCAGGCAAGCAAGCCCATATGGGTCCAAGCATGAAAGCCTATATGGTCCCGAACAATCGTGCCCATATGAATCAACAACAGAAAGCCCATATGGGTCCCAGCAAGAAAGCCCACAGCAAATTCTAAAGAATCAAGCCCATATTGGCCCAAGCAAGAAGGCCCATATGGGTCCGCAATAGACAATCCTATATGGGTAAATAAAAGCAAGCCGACATGGGTCTTCAACAATGAAGTCCATGTTGATCCCATTCAAGCAACCCAATATGGTCCAATAGAAAAAGCCCATTTGGGTCCCTAGAAATTACTCGCATGTAAGCCCTGGCAAGCCAGCCCATGTGGGCCCGATATGGGCTATATCTGGGCTTATTAACTACATGGGCCCCATTAGGTCCCACGTACATGTCATGCCCATATCAATCTCAAATGGGTCCCAGGCCAACAGGCTTAAATGGGTCCCAGCAAGAAAGCTTACTTGGGCCCACACCAGCAAACCCATATGAGTCCCATCACAATAGCTCATGTGGGTCCGCAAAGAGCACGCCCATATGTGTCTTGACAAGAAAGCCCATATGGGCCCCCAATAAGACGGCCTAGATGGGTCATCAATAGCAAGCCCATATCTACCCCTTCAAGAAAGCCTATGCGGGTCCCCAAAACGCAAGCCAATATGGGCCTGAGCAGGAAAGCCCATATGGGCCCCCAACAAGCAGGTCTAGATGGGTCACCAATAGCAAGCCCATATGGATCCTGTCAAGATAGGCCATATGGGTTTCTAACTAGCAAGCCGATATAGGTCCCATATCGGTTTGTGTGCTACTCTGATCAGTTTAGCAGTTATATACGGCGGCCATCTTGACTTTAAATTGTTTCTCAACTGCAATTTTTCTTCGAGGAGCACCATGCAGCCTGCATTCCTTCAATTACAAGAAGGTAAATAATTGTGTTGCACTTAAACATGTTTGATTTATAACTTAATTATCATAATTGCACTTAACATAATATTTAAACTAAAATACCACTGTTGTCAAATATTTTCGCGAACATGATTTAAAAATGTATTTCATTTAATGATCTATCACAAATATTTGTTTATTGTATGGTTTGTGTAAAAAGTATTTATTTCATGTAGGAACACAATATATATGCTTGTTGACGTTGAATTATTTTGATGTTGATAAATAAATAAATAAATAAATAATTAAATATTTTTTTTATTTCTGCAGTATTAAAATATTTAATTTCAAGAACTGAAAACTAAATTCATGTGTGTTCCTGCTAATATACATCATCTATAAACCTGCTATTCAATATTAATTATGTAATTCAAAGTATTTACATGTAGATTTATATGCAAAATTTGCTTCAGAAGAGAAACTTAAATTGTTATAACATTTTTTCAGAAATATATACACAAGTTTAAAATAACACAGTATATAAATAATTTCATTCTTTTGTACACCATGTCACTTACTGTCGGTTCATATGTGTGTTTGGTTATTGTACCAAAACACACACCATAATATGTATCTCTTTTTTTACACAGGTATGCAGATCATTGAAGATTTACCTGGTATTCACCACAGTTGACTCTGCAGAAGATTATTCTGCAGTAATGAATGTAACTACCTCTTGCTCAAGCTTGATAAAGTAAATTTAATATTTTATGAACATGAAGTTGTTGTTTGTTTATAATGGAATGCAGATAATCTTTAAACTGGTTTCTTACTTAAATATAAATTATTGTTTACAAAAACAATTTATAATGTGTAAATCAACTTTTTTTCAGAACAGAATGTTTTGTGTTGAATCCTATGTACATGTATTTCTTTATGTATATAATTGACACATATTTTTCAATTTGTGCTTTCAGACCGTGTGATAAAGTCGAGAAACCAAGAAAACGTGGAAAGCGTACAGACTGAAAAGTTGACTTGTTGGTGAGTGAAATATGAAAATGCAGCGAATGTAAACACATGAATGTGTAACACCCCATAATTCTGAAGACAAAACAGTGATCAGTTCAAATAACTGTCAAACCTTAAGCATTTTCTGGTTAAAAATGCAGTGATTGCAGAACTGGTATGGAGTCCAGTATTTGTGTGCTAATTAGAAGAAACAGTAACTTAGCAATGAATTGCATTAGCCCTTACATCACTAAATAAAACAAAAACAATGCATGCTTTAATTACTGTGTTATTGACATTTGATATTTATATCCAGTGGTTGTTAATTTCAGCACGTGCGATTGAAGTTGCTGTAATTGAAATGATTGCTATCATAGTCAAAATGTTGTATTATATCGACTTGAATTTGATGATTGTATGTTGTTTCTTTTAATTTACATATTCCCTATCAGGTTCAAATTTCACAAGTTTAAAATATATTTGCCGATTTTCTTTTAAAATGGTTAAGTTAAGCTAAAATAGAACATTTGAATATTTAAAGATTGATAACAAATAGTTTATAGTGTAGAGCTGCTAGTTTGCGGTTTGATTTTTACCATATTTATCCTCTTTATATTGTACATTATCTTGATCATGCTTCATGTGTGTTTTATTAAACATATTTATTATCACAGTTTGAATTGTTGTTTAATAAAGGCTCAGTATTCAATGTCGGACATCTTTACGTTTTAACCATGTTTGCAAGTTAGCAGTTTTTAGATATGGCTTTAAGAAAATAACATTTATAACATTTTAACTCTCTGCATACTTGAATTACTTTAATAGTTTGTGAGCCTTAATCTTGTATTCGTTCTCATGTGTCTTATAACAATGGTATTTACAATGAAATGTATTAAACTAACAAGCTTACCCTACTGAAAATGATAATTGTGTAACTGCTTGATAATGTACTAAAACGTCTCTGCCGGGGTAATTGGTCCATACTATACATTACTGTTACATTAAGTATGGCATTTCTACTTGTGAAATTACCAATATTATAGTTATTTTAAATAAATGTCTCAGCAGTGAATGCATTTTTTCTTGGAATAGTACTTTTGTCTATGATGAAATCCTCAAATCATACCTGTGGTGTTAGGATAACTTGTTAATGCAAAATTTCAAATAATGATTACAGAAGTGCTCTCTTAGCATGATGGCACACACATATACTAGTTGTGGTAGCAATGGCATCTGTGTTATATAGAGTCATAAGTGGTAGGTTTGTCCATATTGTGTGTGGCTTTCAAATATGTCTAAATGTACTTGTGGTGTTCTATTGCTTCATTGGTGTTTAATGTGCCACATATGTGCATTGTATAATCATGATTATTTCAGAGTTGTATCATGACAAGTCAATCATGATAATATTAATAGTATAGTCTATTGTTGTAACGCAATTACAAAATGTTGTCCTCGATATGTGTGCTATGTATGTAGTGTGTATTTTGTATTATATTGTTATAAGTTGTTTATCTTTAATATATTTTAAACATTTATGTTAAATTATGCTTTAATTTTCCTGTGTAAATAAAAGAAGAAAAACGTGATTAATTGCAAATACAAATAAATAAAAAAATAAGCACACTCACCAGGTTGGATGTATAAAAAATAGCAATGGATGCAAATTAGCAATGGAAGTCTTGCGACTTCAACGCTTTACAAAAATGGAAAGATGGCATGTCAGTAATTTCACATCTCATGCTTTTTCCAACCTGACCAATCAAAATCTTGTTGATCACAAACCTTTCATACTGACTGGACAATACATGAATGACATCACAGGTCATGGCTGGACGCACACAGGACTAGGGACTGAATCTCACAAATGGAGCAAATGGACACATTCAAAACAAGGGACATAAACACTACATAATTCTAGTAGACAAGGGACACCAACACTAAATGATTTTTGTATAAAAATAGATAAATATAAAATACGAAATTGACCTATTCTGCACAGTCCCACTCTTCTTCGAAATGTCTCCTGATATTTAAAATTTGAGAATTAACTATATGACTCGAAGAAATTGAAACATATTTTGGAAATAAAACTAACACAATTTAATGAAAGTTCTGAATGTAAAATAAAAGAACAATAAGATAGACTAAATTTAAAAAGAACCTCGAATATAAACAAATACATTAATGATACACAAACATGAATCTGACAGAAGAACCGTCAATTTAATATGCATGTCCTTACACTATGAATAGCATTGTGATAAAATGGAAGTAATTACCCTCAACCATGAAATAATCTGTCAACAAGAGTTGTTTCCCGTGTTCCCTTTATCAAATAGCCAACATCGACATTTAGAATAAAATCACATCAGTGTATATTGTAAACTGTATTTCAATCTGTGCATTTGTCAATTCAATTAATGGACGTACGTTTTAATTTATACTCTGGTCGCATTGCACGAAATGCGCATACACTTTGCAATATCAACATGTTTCAAAAATCGTTGTTATCTTGAGTGATTTTTAAAAAATGAAGGTCACTTTGATCACGCCATAGCGGCATGTTCATTCTGCTGAAACACATTGTTTGTTTGCAGTCGACGTTTAACACTGTGAAGGAATGTTGTGACAAAGGTATTGTCTTTACTTCATGCAGGTGAATTTAAATTCATGTATATGCATAATACGTACATATTTGTATATAAAGTAGTATACCGATAAAATATTACTGATATTTTTATGCACTAGAAACAACTTACAACTTCATTGTTTTGAAAACTGTTCATATTTGTTGACGTAGTTATAATTTATATATTGTAACACAGTTTCGTGATATAGCTCCTATAGTTCTTTCGTCAAATATGTGCTAATATTTGTTAACAAATTCACTGTATTTTGGGTAATGTCACGCACTGGAATGTTGTTCATACTGTGTTCATAAACACAGTATGTGCAATAAATGTTGTGTTAGGGTTTACCAATTTGTGAATATTTCTATAAAAATACACGTAATGATGATCTTGTGTTTTATTAATGACATTACATATTATTTAGCACAGAGTGATAGATTAAAGATGGTTAAACTGCCAGAATACCATTCTACACTAAAGGGACTATGTCTTCGAAATGGGCTTCAAAGGGGCAATTTCTATAAAAGAAATCTGAAATTTACATACATGTATTAATACTGGCATATAATAACGGGTTAAACACTGTATATACGATGGGGAAAGAGTGTGCACATTATGAGATAAAATCAATTCATAATATGGGTTGTGTTTGTTGGGCACTTTTCATGTCTACATTTTGACGTCAAAATTGTAAGCATTTTGTATAACCATATTTTACAATATGCTGGTTTTTCTAATTTGTTTGGAACAAATATCTTAATGTGTTTAATATTATTTTAGCTCGACTTTTCAAAGAAAAGGCAAGCTATTCTACTCACCCGGCGTCGGCATCGGCGTCCGAGCTAGGTTAAAGTTAGTAAAATGAACTCATAGGACAATTTTGATAACTCTAGTTTGAAATTTGTAAAAATTATGGGCCTTTTTACACTATTTTTTTTTTCCATATAAGCAATATGGACAGTTTAAAGTTTAACGGTAAGCTAGTTTCTCAACTGTTTGTTTCCGCTCTCAAACTCGAGAACATATTAAGTTATTGTAATGAAACTTCAAACATAGATACCTTATATCAAGACCTCAATTGGGATCGCAAATGGGGTGGGTAGGGTGAGGTCACTGTTACTAAAAATATAAAAAGGTTTCCGCTCAATAATTTGAGAACGCATTGAGATATTTTAATGAAACTTAATTCATATATACCTTATATTGAGACCTCGTTTGGGATTGCATATGGCGTGGGTGGGGTCAATGTCACTGTTACTAAAAATAGACAAACCGTTTACGCTCAATAATTTGAAAATGCATTGAGATATTTTAATGAAACTTAATACATACATACCTTATATCGAGACCTCACTTGCGATTGCGTATACTGTCAAGGTGAAGGTCACAGTTACTAAAATAGGAAAACGGTTTCCGATCAATAACTTGAGAACACTTTGAGATATTTTAATGAAACCTTATACATAGATACCTTATATCGAGACCTCGCTTGAGATTGCATTTGGGATGGGTGGGGTCAAGTTGGGTGTTACTAAAATAGGAAAAATGGTTTCCGCTCAATAACTTTAGAACGCAGTGAGATATTTTAATGAAACTTAATACATCGATACCGTATATGGGAACCTCGCTTGGGATTTCATATGGGGTGGGTGGGGTCGAGTTCAAGTTTGCCATTACTAAACATTTTATTGATGTGCTGACTTGAATGCATTTCGTTCGAAAACATTGGTTTTCGTGGTATTTCCATGTTTTTTGTTTTAGAAAAAAAATCCAATAACTTTAACAAGCACAAGAAAAGTCGAGCGCGCTGTCCTCCGTCAGCCCTTGTTATTTATGTAATGCACATGTCTTAATAAAGCGCATTTCTATCAAATAATTATATCTATAGTGCAATAGGAAGCCAATTTTTCGTTGACATAGTTCCTTTAAGGAAGTCAGTGATACAAACATAAGGTTTAATTTATGCTATCTATCGAAAAATGACTGGGCGGAAGTAAACCATATCAATTTCTGCACGAGGAAATTAATATGAGATATATGAAAAATTATACAAGATATTCGCATATGTTTATTATTTAAACTGAATAGTAAATGTAAAATTCTAAACTTCATTGTATTAAATAAATGTCGTTTTTGTAAATGTGATATGAAAGCAATGTTGAACGCTTTTATTGTTGGATGCGTCGATCGTTTAATTTAAAAAATCATTGAATCACGCCAATTTAAATCAATTTTGAAATACCAGCATACGATCTTTATAACAAGTAGGACACAGGTATATTACATTCTGTTATTTTATTAAACAATCAATGGATTGCAGTGGTCGATCACATTCGGTTATTGTATAATTACTGGCTCATTGCCAAATAATTCAATAGCAGGACACAGTTATACGAAACCTTAACATTTATTGTGCATTAGACTGTTCATATTCACCAAATGTTAGTATGAAAACGTTTAATTAACAAATTCAGCCAAACGCTTCGATTTCGCAAATACTATACAGTGAATTTGGTTAAAAACCCCCAAACCGCAATGAGCAGAATTTTTATACAAAGTAAACCATTGAATCAGTGTAATAATAGATTTAACGACATTTTCTTAATGAGGGAAATATTGGCCACAATGTTAACTGTTTATCAACACATCGACTGTTTACATATCTCAATGGTGTCGTTCCATACTGAAATGTCACACTCGGAAAAAAAAACGCGTGTTGTATTACTTCGCATGTACCATTAAGTAAGTAATCCGTATTGCATACTGATAATATACTGCCTACATATTCGGATATTTTCCGTTTAACGGATGGTTGACATCTGTGTCAAAGTCATTCACAATGTCAACAAATATACATTTTCCAAAAATGTGTACTGCTTTTATCATTGTTTTTAAGTATGGTTAGGCATGGGTGCTATGTTTGTGTCTCTAAACTTCAGTTCTGAACATAATGAGAATGTTATTAGTTTCGAAATAATGTGTACGCTAAGCGACCTTG
This sequence comes from Congeria kusceri, assembly GCA_027627225.1. Lineage (NCBI taxonomy): Eukaryota > Metazoa > Mollusca > Bivalvia > Myida > Dreissenidae > Congeria > Congeria kusceri. Next base: position 20,215,867 of record CM051037.1, on the reverse strand, counting down.
TGCCTTGAAACAGTGATCTTAAACGCAGATCAGAATCGATTTTAATCAAACGTAGCTTCTGTCCGTTGGTATTATAATTACAAAAAAACAGCTTTAAACCGTTTACTTCTTCTCCCTTGAGACATCGTGTTCAAATCAATATTCGATTAGATGTGTTTCAATAGTCAGCGATATTTTATTATAAGCCATATGGTTAATAAAAAGATCAATGACAAAGGACAATCGTTTATATTGAACAAATGCAGTGTTCGCTAGACTCATATCTGGGCTTGTAACTAGCAATGTAAATAAAGTATTCCCCTCTAATGCTGCGAACGCGGCAATAGATAATGCTTTTAACTTTATAATGTATTAAGTTTTTCAAGTTTTCTGATATCTACGCCAAGTAGTGGTTCACAACTTAACAATAATTGCTTGGCAAACATTACAATTGATCAATGCAGCCACATTTTTATCTTGCAAAATGAAAAGATTATGTATATATTTAAAGATTTGTTCGTAGCTAAGATCATAGGTTGTGCACTCACAAAACCATTGAGAGAAATCAACTTAGGATCTCCATGGCAAACCAATAAATACTAGCAATGTTTTGCGCGACAAAATGTAACCGTCATTCGCTACGGTTGTTTACACTGTCGAATAAATCTTTGAAATATAATACAATCGATTATAGTCGATCTCATAGCTGGTATCACTGTTATTTGATAAATTATGTTCTATGACCTAGATGTAAAACATTAAGCATGAAATTTTTCAACATAGTGGACGTGTGTTGATTCCACTGTAAGATCGAATTTTATTTAATAATATCTCACAGAAGACATTTTCATGTCTGGTTCAACAAATAAAATATCTAGCATTGAAATCAACACATGTGTTTCTTTTTTAATTATAAATACATATTTTCCATTTTCTACTGATTTAATTGTTCTCTGTTTTCGCGTCGTGGAGCCTCAATTGGCGAGCATGTATGGCTGGTACGTCACCGCTTTGTGCATACTGACGATTGTACTAATTGTCGGTCATGGTTATGGTTATAATAATAGTCACGGCACAGTCCTTTATAAGTGTTAAATTTATAACATTGGTATGTTATCTTTGCTGTTATACGAGTATTTATTCACCCATATTGAATTACCGAAGTCTACATTCTCTTACATTTTAGCTCGACTATTCTCCAAATAGCCCGAGCTATACTACTGACCCGTTGGTCGGCGTCGTCGTCGGCGTAATGCTCAGGTTAAGGTTTGCGAGCACCAAGTGCATATCTCTGTAACTACAACATATATTCAACTGAAACTTCCCATTAAGTAAGGCCCCAGACCAGGGCCCATAACTCTGACCTGCAGTTTAGCAGCAATCTGCGCCTTTTGTACTTAGACATTCGGGCTAATGTTTGCGTGCAACAACTCCATATCTCTATTTATTACAGATATTCAATTAAAACTTCACACGTGTCTTCGGGGTCATAATGTACGATCACTGGCCAAGACCCATAACTCTGACCTTTTTTCAATAGTCATCATTTAATATGACCAAAAATCTTGAACCAAAGCTTTCACAATTTTTCCAACGCCTCAAACAGTGGCACAATAGAAAACTAACCCTTTTAGGCAAAAGTACAGTGGTTAAAACATTTGCTCTTCCAAAACTTACTTACCCCTTTTCTGTACTGCCCAACCCATCAAAGAAAGTAATAGCAGATATAACAAGCGCTATATTTAAGTTTATATGGAATAGTAAGCCGGAAAAAATTAAAAGGAAAATACTGGTTCAGGATTTCAAAGATGGCGGACTAAAACTAACAGATGTTGAAGCTTATTTGAATATGCTAAAAGCAAATTGGGTTAAAAGATACCTGGATATTAATAACACAGGCAATTGGAAATATTTTTTAAAATCGAAAATGAAACACTTTGGAGATACACTTTTATTTGAATGTAATGATCAAGAACAAAACATAAAGCAAATAGTTAACAATAGCGTTTTTATGTACGATGTTTTAAAGGCATGGTTTATAATAATCAATAATAACAAAAATAAATTAAGTAACCCAATTCAAAAAGAAATATTATGGAACAATAATGATATACAATTAGAAGGGAAAATGTTTTATTATAATTCATGGGCAAACAAAGGAATACAATTTCTAGAACATATTTTTGACTTCCGAACCAAAACTTTTTACACATTTGACCACATGATGTTTTTATACGATATAGACAAACGCGATTATTTAAAATACTATTCGCTTATCAAAAGTGTCCAAGGATCTATCAAAGCTCAGCTACAAGAGGCAGATATCTCTTCCAATACATATCGCACTCTAACAGAATATTTGTTAACAAACAAAAAATCTAACAAATACCTGTATAAAACCCAAATGCAGCCTGCACCTAAAACTGCAACAGAACAAAAATGGGAAACCATTCTACAAATAGACAATTTACAATGGAAAAAAATCTACCTTATTCCAATATTAAGCACGACGGACACAAGGTTACGATGTCTCCAATATAAGCTTTTAAGACGCATCTTACCAACAAATTCTTTACTCTATAAATACAAAATAAAAGAAAGCAATGTATGTGACTTTTGTAAATGCAATGTAAAAACTATTGAGCACCTATTTTGGGAATGTCAAGTTACCCAAAATATTTTGACACAATTGCACAATTATTTAAAATCAAAATCAATAATGTTTGAATTTACAAGAGATACTGTTCTATTTCGAACAATAAATGAAACCCAAAACAGCACAATAATAAATTGTCTTATACTCTTATTCAAGACATTTATATATGAAGCAAAAAATAACGTACTCCCATATTCCACAATTTCATATTATACTTAAAACATAGAATAAAGGTAGAAGCCCTAGATATCGTTAATAAACAACAGATATGCAGCTCATCTTGAAAAATGGAACCTGTTTAGTGACCTTTTTTAGACCTCTAGGTATGCCATACCGATACTACTAACAAATGTGCTTGCTTCGTTTTTCGTTTTTACATATTTTTTTGCAAATGATCTAGATTATATCATATAGAATTTGTTCAGTGTATACATGTGTATTGATATCCTATGTCTGTTTTCACGATTCTTGGTTCATAGCTTATTGTTGTTTTTTTTCCCCCACAATTCACTTATAAGAATGCTATATTTTGATAAACATATATTATACACAATGTAGATGTATGCGGGACTAGTGTGTATGCGAGTGAAAAACTTTTGTGTGAGTGCGTGTTTGCGTGTTACGGGTGTGTGTGCGTGTGTGGTATGAGCGTTCTTCTGTATTATTTTTGTAGCCAGTACATGTGAGTGTGTGTGTGTGCGTGTGTGTGGGCGTGAGTGTCCTCATGGTCGTGTCTGAGTGGCTACTATATTATGAAAAAATAAAAACACTCTGTTCTAAACGTTTAGCAATTTAGCAGAATAATGCCCCTGTTTGAAACAACTCCATATCTGTATATTGACTACAGATATTCAATTAAACTTCACACATGTCTTTAAGGTCATTGTACAGGGTCGCTGTCCAAGGCCAATAACTGTGACAAGCATTTTAGCAGAAATATGCCCATTTTTGTACTGACAAAGGCCCATAACTCTGACAAAGCTGTTTGAATAGTCGAGCGCCCTGTCCTGAGCCAGATCTTGTTAAGCAGAGGTCGTCACACTGTGATGGCACATTATACAAATTTAGAGTTGTTTCATATATTACAAAGTGAAGTGGTTATATGTTTTTATTTCACTTAATTAACATTAATAAGATCAGGGAGTCATTTACTGGTAGTTACCACTCGTGCACGAAATAGCAGGAAATAAATAGTCCGTTACCTAACATACATCAAGAAGTCGCAGTGGTGTAATAGATATATTGTCCGTCTTGCGAGTTCGAACCCTGGTCGGGGAGCGTTCGAATGATCTCTCTGCAAACACCAAGTACTGGTTCTTCCCAGGAAACGGACAAGAAATTGGTACTAATAATACCTTCATTTATTATGCATCAATATTTTTTTGTTCCAAACGACAGATTTTCTTAAATGTTCACACACACATGCACCAATGTATGATTACACCAAAACAATAATAAAAATAATGGGTCACTAAATTTGTTTGGAAAATATTGGACTTTAGGGTACCTGTGTAGCCTTTTTGATGTTTCGTGTTTAGGCGTAAAAAAATTATGTTTGTTTCAGGTTACCTTACATACAAAAAGTGCCCCGACCCTAGAACATTTTATTGAGTTTGTCAGATATTGTTTGTTTTATTTACCTTTTTCCAATTTTGTTTTTTGGATAAATACGTGTTTTGGTTTGATATCATCCACTTCAAAACAATGTTTAAGGATATTCCCGATATGTTTTGAATATTCATTGAGTTTTAGAATCCTACAGTTGACCATTTTCTGAATAAAAAAATAAAAATAAAAATCCCTACCTACCTACTCTTATTTTTTGGGGCATGTTACCTGAAACAAACATATTTTTACGCCTTTCGTAAACAACGTATCAAATGACAAAATAGAATGGAGATATTTAATTGATCTTGTTTAACTAATTTCCTTGGCAATGCATTGTATGCGTGTGTTTTTGATTGATTGTTATAATGCTTCATGAACTTCTAACTATTGACTGGAACTTGATGACTTACAAAGACTTCTATTTACTGATTAAAAATTAAGTATATTGTAACCTATATACAATAAAGAAATAATGAAGGAAAAGGAGAAATTAACCAATTTTTTGTTGTTGCAGTCGTCTTTAAGCAGATCATAAAAGTTTCACGCTCAACCCTCGGCGTGAGTAAACCATATCTGTATAAGGATAATAAAATTCAATATTGCAGATATGAACAAACATTGGAGATAACGCATGTTCATTCCTAAAATTGACTTTTGACTGAACGGAAACAGATAAAAATTCTTTATCTTTATTGTATTTAAGGAAGACGCGTCGTGTTTTTAAATTTGAAAATCATTTCACCGTTCGATTTGTTTTTAAATTTAATCGTTTACATCAAGCATGAAACGCGTGCATAATGGCTGAACATGAAGTTGGACAATGATGATAACATGCAATTTATAATATTACACAAATAGCGGTCTTTCTCTTCACTGTCCGAAGGTCAGTAAGGTTCTGCCTTGGCGGTCGGTCGTGCGTGCGTCAACGTTTCTTTAAATAACATGTCCTGTGAAACCGTAAGGTCGAATTTTAATGAAACTTCACATTAATACTAATGCACTAACGATATTTTATATTGAACAATTGCCAAGTGTGTAGACTGGTATCTGTGCTTGTATTCTGCAACGTTTTTTCCCTAGCCTGCTGTGCCCGTATTAGACGTTAAATTATCAATAGATTAAGTTGTTTAAGTATTCGGATAAAGAGCGTTGTTAATGCCAAGTAGAAGTTGAAATGTAGGACCTGGCACTCCTTGTCATTTGATACAAGAATTTGTTAAACAAGTTTAGGAAATTTGATAGTAAGCGAGCCTTTTTAATCACATGCTCAAGCAGCGTAAAATTGCAGTTTTACTCACTCCGTTACAGTTTTTCACCCAAATATTTTGATAGGCGAATTACTACGCAAGGAATGTCTTTTTTGCGCTTCAAAATGTTCCGAATACAGTCGGCAAAATGTATACAATATAATTCACGTTTTGATAGTTTATGTAAATGAAAAATATACATGTAACAGCTTTTAAGAGAAACAGCGGGAGTTTGGTGATTGCATGTAAGTTCGTAGTTTATTTCATAATGTATCATCACAGAAAACATATTCAATGTCTGGCCCAACAAATAAAAAAAACATGAACTGATTGTATTATATTTTAGCAGTATTTCGACAAATTGTTTTACTTTGTTTAGTCTTTTAGCTAAAGTTCTATATAATGACAACTAATAAAAATGTAACGGTGCCTTGTTACTAGAGGTTATATATTGGGCATCGTTCACATTCTGTTAGAGTAGCTCCCAGTTTCCATGTGTGAAAGTATATCTGTGCTTTTTGAGCTTGACGATGTTCTGCTGTGAGGTTTCGTTACCCCTCTTTGCCTTATCCCTATCGTTACAAAGTGTCAATGGACCATACGCTATGGTCCTTTTAAAACCACGCCCACTTAGGCAAACTCCGACAAACACCGTTGACAGTATTGCAATGTTTTTACTAGACATATCCGTCAAACAGTTAATTAATTTCTTAATAGCTAAACACACTGTCAATCGAATATCGTCGTAATGTCAACGGCGTCGATAATTAAATAATTTTTCAGTAGTTTAATTTTCCTTCGAACCAATGAACCCCCTTTCATGTTAAGCAATGTATGCTACACCTACATAAATCGGAAAGTTTGATTTTTAAGATTTCTAGAAAATGGTGTCCAATTTACTGCATGTATCCCAATTGTTAAACAATAACAAAAGGCGTTTCCCCATGGCCGTCAGGTTCTTAGACATCAAGAGAGCACTTTGCCTCCTCTTCAAATTTAAGTTTCTGGACAGCTCACATACATACTGCTTAAAATAATATAATAATAATAAACGTGTCAACCCTTCCAAACATCTTAGTAACAGCATAATTTCTTCACCCTCAAAGCTTGTCGAAATCTATGGCAGATATCTAGGTAGGAAAATGACTTTTTTATCTTGGCAGTGCGTCCACATAGGATAAAAAAACTAACAATAGCATGTTTTCATTAGTGAAGTATCTTTTGTTTAAAGCCAAGAAATATTGTTTAATAAAGTAATAAAGGGGAATCACGCTTTTAAATTGTATATCAATCCTAAGATAGTCAAATGTTATCGTTCGGTGTGTAATCTTGATGTATATCGTTGATTTTTGAATACGTACGTACTTACATACATGCATACAGTATTTAGCAGTACCGCAAATATGAATAACACTCAATTTCATAATATCCAACAATCGATGGACTATGGGAAATGATTGCTCTTTGTTCAAATTATAACTGTTTGCTCCCCACATGTCAGTTACAGTAATTTATAATATGATAGTAAAACGACAACAACTAAAATAGTGTTTTTAAACTTAATTTTCACTTAACTTTCAAACTAGAAGTGGACGACAGAACTCTTTATTTGAACGTTTCTCTTTAACACATTTCAGTTTCGGTATTTATGTAGCGCACAATCTATGTCTGTTGTCATAGACAATACGCTTTAAAGCAATAAACTTGTACTTCTTGCATGGACATTACCTTTACAACGATAATTTATTTACGAAAAAGAACGTCTGATATTTAAAAATTCGAGATGTATAATATTGTATAATGAGTCAACATAATACATTACATTATTATAACTTTGATAACAGCGAGATCAACTCCCACTTATTATAGAAATAAATAAAACATGGGTAAATCCTCAGGTTTTCATTTATTTATTTATTTAGTTCAGGTCTAACCCCTTTATGTTTTGTAAAATATGATTTGAGTTAGTATGTCATGAATTTCGGAAATAAAATATGTTTAAAGAAATTTTTCTTATGACTTGAAAGGCAGCGTATCATTTCTTCTCGCGCCGAAATCCTCATTAGAACTTTAATGTTCGATGTTGAGGTTCATGTGCAGCATTCTATGAGTTTAAAACAATCTGGCAAATGGGAAACCATTAACATAGAATAATTGAATTATGTGCTAGACATTAAACAATCGCCTATGTTCTTATCAAGCATTATAAATACAGTATGCTTCTCCTGCTGCGACATTGAGCTGATCAATAGAATAGGTTTGTAATTTTATCAATAGGTTATTCTTTTAAGTATTCCGACGAATGGTTTTCATGCCCAGTAGTTGTTAAAAGATAATGTTTGCAATCGTTGCATTTGATTTTGATAATCGATATTTGATATTGCAAAGGTCAATTTAAAGGGGAACTCCAGCTGGAAATAATTTTTATTAACAGCACAAGGTTCTTTCTTAAAGGTAAATCACCTGTTGTCGAAACAACACAAAACAATACAAAAACACGGAACAAACACAACACACAAATATGAAAAAAACTTGGATCACCGCCTTGGAACGATCAATGCAAAGCATTCTGGATTTGACAGGTTTCTTAGGTTCCATTCCTCAATCTTAGCCCACAATTAATAACAAAGGCAAAAGCACGCAAAAGACAGCGGGAAAACATGAAACAGACAAAAACTCACACCAAAAAATAGATTACAGTCAAAGAAAAACACGTTACAGGTTTAAACCAATTGACTAAGACCTTTGCATCAAAAGTATTACGCCCAGTTTACACGGTCTATTTTAGCAGATATGAAAACGAAAGATGTATTTTTCAATCAAATCTGTATTTTATGTTTAAAGTGTATTAAAGACATGTCTGAGTTCTGTCTTTTATTCCTCGAGGACCAATCGACTTCTTTTCTGTTTGCGGAATGGAATAAATTGTTGACGTTTTTTTTAACTATTGTATACTACTTTTATTGATTTAGAAAACAATTTTTTTTTTAGATAACACAACGATAACAACAACAAAAAATCACAATAAAACGATTTCTACTATAATAACTAATGCTAATGTTAATAATAATAATGATAATAATAATAATAATGATAATAATAATAATAATAATAATAATAATGATGATGTTAATAGTAATAATATTCGTCATGGAAGAAAATACAGAGTATATGAATCATATCAACCTTAACAATTAAAACCATAACCTGATACCATTATGGTTCTAAATTAATTCAGACTTCAAATTTCTTTTATGATTTCATTTAAAAAAAAGTTTTTATCTATCATATCATGACATAAACCAATGCCCGGTTATGTCACTCATCTTCAAGGTTTAATGTATGTTCACATCTTAATGAATTCTGATTTGTCATTTCCGTCTGCTTAAGCAGACGAAATAGCATATGTTCTGCTTTTGGCTCTGTTTTGCACATATGTCTCAAGACGACCTAATATCCATGTTATGTTTTAGAATCCGCCAAGATAGACATGTACAAACAGACCGTGTAAACGATATGCCAGACTTGCCTATTTGCAATATGGTATATAACTTAAATGAACTATGAAATAAATTAAATATTAAATAAAGCAGCTTAAGTATTCCTCTTATTTTAAGACAGACAACTTGTAATATGTATTCATTAATAACACACATTTTACTTTATTTTTCTGTATGCGTAGCGTTTTTTGTTCGCTGCCTTTCATATATTGTAAACCGGTTTGTTCTGTCTGTTAAACATACACATATTGTAAACTGTATTTAAATCTGTGCATTTGTCCCTTTAGTGATTCAATTCATGGACGTACGTTTTATTTGATACTCTGGTGTCATTGCATGAAATGCGCATGCGCTTTGCAATGTAAACATGTTTCAAAAATCGTTATCTTGAGTGCGTTTTTGAAACATGAAGGTCACTTTGATCACGCCATAGCGGCATGTTCATTCTGCTGAAACACATTGTATGTTTGCAGTCGACGTTTAAAACTGTGAAGAAATGTTGTGACAAAGGTACTGTCTTTACTTTATGCAGGTGAATTAAATTCGTGTATATACATAATTTATACATATTTGTTTATAAAGTAGTATATCGATAAAATATTACTGATACTTTTATGCACTAGAAACAACTTACAACAACATTGTTTTGAGAACTGTTCATATCTGTTGACCTAGTTATAATTTATATATTGTTACAGTTTCGTGATATAGCTCCTATAGTTCGTCAAATTTTTGCTAATATTTGTTTAAAAATTCACTGTATTTTGGGTAATGTCACGGTGTGGAATGTTGTTCATACTGTGTTCGTAAAAACAGTATTTGCAATTTATGTTTGTGTTAGGGTTTACCAATTTGTGAATATTTCTAGAAAAATATGATCTTGTTGGTGTTTTATTAATGACATAACATATATACATACTTTATTTAGCACAGAGTGATAGATTAAGGATTTTTAAACTGCAAGAATATCGTTCTACATTTAAGGGACTATGTCTTCAAAATGGGCCTCAAAGGGGCAATTTCTATAAAAAAAATATCTGAAGTTTAGATACATGTATTAATACTGGCATAAAATAACGGGTTAAACAGTGTATATGATGGGAAAAGAGTGTGCTTATTCTGAGATAGAATCAATTTATAATATGATTTGTGTTTGTTGGGCACTTTTATGTCTACATTTTGACGTCAAAATTGTAGGCATTTAATTAACCATATTTTACAATATGTTTGTTTTTCTTATTTGTTTTGAAATATCTTACTGTGTTTAATAATATTTTAGCTCCACTTTTCAAAGAAAAGGCAAGGTATTCTACTCGCCCTGGCGTCGGCGTCCGAGCCAGGTTAAAGTTAGTAAAAAGAACTCCAAAGTCAATTTTGAAAACTCTAGTTTGAAATTTGTCAAAATTATGGGCCTTTTACACTTAATTGTTTTCCATATAAGCTTTATGGACAGGTTAAAGTTTTTTGGTAACCTTGTTTCTGCTCTCAAACTCGATAACAGATTAAGCTATTGTAATGACACTTCACACATACATACCTTATATCAAGACCTCACTTAGGATTGCAAATGGAGTGGGTAGGGTCAAGTTTAAGGTCACTGTTACTAAAAATAGAGAAAAGGTTTCCGCTCATTTATTTGAGAACGCATTGAGATATTTTAATGAAACTTATTACATATATACCTTATATCAAGGCCCCGTTTGGGATTACATATGGATTTGGTGGGATCAAGGTCACTGTAATTAAAAATAGACAAACGGTTTCCGCTCAATAACGTGAGAACGCATAGAGATGTTTTAATGACTTTTTATACATACATAGGTTATATCCACACCTTGCTTGGGATTGCATATCGGGTAGGTGGGTTCAAGGTCAAGATCACTGTTACTAAAAATAGACAAACGGTTTCAGATCAATAATTTGAGAACGCATTGAGATATTAAAATGAAACTTAATACATACATACCTTATATCGAGACCTCACTTGCGATTACGTATACTGTCAAGGTCAAGGTCACTGTTACTAAACTAGAAAAATGGTTTCCGCTCAATAAATTGAGTACGCTGTGAGATACTTTAATGAAACTTTATACATAGATACCTTATATCGAGACCTCACTTGGCATTGCATTTGGCGTGGATGGGGTCAATTTCACTATTAATACATTTTTTTCCGCTAAATAACTTGAGAACGCATTGAGATATTTTAATGAAACTTAATACAAGTATACCTTATAAGGGAACCTCGCTTGGGATTGTATATTGGGTGGGTGGGGTCGAGGTCAAGTTTACCATTGCTAAAAATTGTATTGATGTGCTGACTTTAATGCATTTTGTTCGAAAAAATTGGTTTTTGTGGTATTTCCCTGTTGTTGTTTTTTTTAGAAAAAATGTGCCAGTAACTTTAAGAAACACAATTACAGTCGAGCGCGCTGTCCTCCGTCATCTTTTGTTATTCATGTCATGCACATGTCTTAATAAGCTCATTTCTATCAAATAATTATTTTATAGTGCAATAGGAAGCCAATTTTTCGTTGACATAGTTCCTTTAAGGAAGTCTGTGATACAAACATGAGGTATAATGTATAATATCTATTGAAAATGGCGGGGCGGAAGTAAAGCATATCAGTTTCTGCACGAGGAAATTAATAAGAGATATATGAACAATTGTTTCAGATATTCGCATATGCTAATTATTCAAACTTAATAGTACATGTACAATTCTAAACTTTATTGTATTAAATAAAAATTCCGTGTTTGTAAATGTAATATGAAAGCAATACTGAAGTCTTTCATTGTTGGATGCGTCGATCGTTCAATTTAAAAGATCATTGAATCACGTCAATTTAAACTAATTTTGAAATACCAGCATACTATCTTAATAACAAGTGGGACACAGGTATATTACACTCGGTTATTATATTAAACAATCAATACATTTGCAGTATTTGATCACATTCGGTTATTGTATTATTACTGGCTCATTGCCAAATAATTCAATAGCAGGACACAGTTAAACGAAACGCAAACATTTATTGTTCATTAGACTGTTCATATTCACCAAATGTTAGTATTTAAACGTTTAATTAACGTCACAATTAAGCCAAATGCTTCGATTTCGCAAAAACTATACTGTGAATTCGGTTATTAAAATCCCTCAAACCGCAATGAGCCGATTTTTATTCAAAATAAACCATTGAATCAGTGTACTAATTGTAACGATTTTTACATGTAATAATAGATTTAACGACGTTTTCTTAATGAGGGGAATATTGGCCACAATGTTAACTGTTTATCAACACATCGACTGTTTACATATCTCAATGTTGTCGATCCATGCTGAAATGTCACGATCGGAAAAAAACGCGTGTTGTATTACTTTGCATGTAACATTAAATAAGTAATCAGTATTGCATACTGATAATATACTGCCAACATATTTGGATATTTTCCGTTTAATGGAGAGTTTACATCTGTGTCAAAGTTATTCACTATGTCAACAAATATACATTTTCAAAAACTGTGAACTGCTTTTATCATTAATTGAAAGTATGGTTAGGCATGGGTGTTATGTTTTTGTCTCTATACTTCAGTTCTGAACATAATTATACTTGTATTAGTTTCGAAATAATGTTTATGCTAAGCGACCTTCTGCCTTGAAACAGTGATCTTAAACGCGGATCAGAATCGACTTTAATCAAGCGTAGCTTCTGCCCTTTGGTATTTTAATTACATAAAAACTCCTTAAACTGTTTACTTTTTAATTCTTTCTCCCTTGAGACATCGCGTTTTAATCAATATTTGATTCGATGTGTTTCCATATTCAGCGACATTTCATTATAAGCAATATGTTTAATAAAAAGATCAATGGCAAATGGCAATCGTTTATATTGAACAAATGCAGTGTTCGCTAGACTTATATCTGGGTTTGTATCTAGTAAAGTAAATAAAGTATTCCCCTCTCCTGCTGCGAACGCGGCAATATAATAAGCTTTTAACTTATTAATGGGTTAAGTTTTTCAAGGTTACGGATATATACGCCAAGTAGTGGTTCAAACCTAAAAATAATTGCTTGGCAAACATTACAATTGATCAAGGTAGCCCAATTTTTTTTCTTGCAAAATGAAAAGGTTGTGTATATATTTAAAGATTTGTTCGATTCTAAGATCATAGGTTGTGCACTCACCAAACGATGGAGAAAAATGAACATAGGATCTCAAAGGCAAACCAATAAACACTAGCAATGTTTTGGCGACAAAATGTAACCGACATAAGCTACAGCTGTTTACACTGTCGAATTTAGCTTTAAAATATAATATACTCGATTATAGTTGATCTCATAACTGGTATCATTGTTATTTGATAAATTATGTTCTATGAATTAGATGTAAAACCATAAGCATGAAATTTTACAATATATTGGACGTTTGTCGATTCCATTGTAAGATTGTATTTTATTTAATGATATCTCACAGAAAACATGTTCATGTCTGGTTCAAGAAATAAAATATCTATAATTGAAATCAACAGATGTTCTTCTTTTTTAATGTTATCATAAATACTTATGTTCAATTTTCTGCTGAGTGTATTGTTCTCTGTTTTCGCCTCGTGGAGCCTCGATTGGCGAGCATTGTATGGCTGATACGTCACCACTTTGTTCATTGTGACGCTTGTACAAATTGTTGGTCATGTTTATGGTTACAGTAATAATCACGGCACAGTCCTTTATAAGTGTTACATTTATAGCATTGATATGTTATCTTTGCTGTTATATGTGTATTTGATCACCCATATTGAATTACCGAAGTGTACATTCACTTACATTTTAGCTCGACTATTCATCGATTAGTCCGAGCTATACTACTCACCCGTACGTCGTCGTCGTCGTCGGCGTAATTTCTCATGTTAAGGTTTGTGAGCATACGACATATATTCAACTAAAACTTCACATTAAGTAATGTCCAAGGCCCATGACTTTGACCTGCAGTTTAGCAGCATTATGCCCCTTTTATACTTCAGGTTAAAGTTTGCGGGAAACAACTTTATATCTCTATCTATTACAGGTATTAAATTAAAACTTCACACGTGTATTCAAACTTCACATTGTGGAAGATCACTAGCCAAGACCCATAACTCTGAACTTTGATTTGGCGGATTTATACCCATTACTGTACATATAAATGGAGTTAAGGTTTGCGTTTTTCTCATAACTCTGAACTTAAATTTAGCGGATTTATACCCATTACTGTACATATAAATGGAGTTAAGGTTTGCGTTTTTCTCATAACTCTGAACTTAAATTTAGCGGATTTATACCCATTAGTGTACATATAAATGGAGTTAAGGTTTGCGTTTTTCTGTAACTACTATAGATATTCAATTGAAACTTCAAACATGCCTTCGGGGTCATTATGCTAGGTCACTGACCGAGGCCCATAACTCTGACCTGCAATTTGAGATAATAATGCCCCTGTTTGTACTTAGAAAATTCGTGTTAAAGTTTGCGTGAAACAACTCCATATCTGTATATTTACAACAAATATTCAATTAAAACTTCACACATCTCTTCAGGGTCATTCGATAGGATCGCTTGCCAAGGCCATTAACTGTGACACGCATTTTAGCAGAATTATGCCTATTTTCGTACTGACAAAGGCCTATAACTCTGACAAAGCGGTTTGAATAGTCGAGCGCGCTGTCCTAAGAAAGCTCTTTTTAAGAAGAGGGTGTCACACTGTGATGGCACAAATTTGAAGGTTGATTCATATATAACAGAGTGAAGTGGTAATATGTTTTCACTCCACTCAATTATCATTGATAATATCAGGGAGTCATTTACCGGTAGTTACCACTCGTGCACGAAATAGCAGGAAATAAATAGTCCGTTACCTAACATACATCAAGAAGTCGCAGTGGTGTACTAGATATGTTGCCCGCCTTTCGATCGGGGGATTGTGAGTTCGATCCCTGGTCGGGGAGCGTTCGAATGATCTCTTTGCAGACACAAAGTATTGGTTCTTTCAAGGAAACGGCCTCGAACATGTCTTAATAAGCCTCGCGGCCTTCCACACAATCAAGCATAAATACGTAGGTTTAAGCTAACACACTGCAGGAACCAATTGCTCACACAGATCGCAATCACAACTGACCATACAACGAAACAAATGCATTCCATTTGAATATCCAAACCTTGAACAGTTACGAGAACTCGGTGTTAATAAACATTACCCAACATCAACTGTGTTCTTTTGCTTTAATATTTACAGTTTTTAACACAAACATCTTGTTTTATTTTTCAGAATGAACGATGTGATCTTATAAAGACATCAAACAGACACTAGAATATTAAACATGGGTAAGTACAACTTAAAACAATGATGTAATTGCCTTGCCCTTTTATACATACATGTACAATGTAACGATCTTATTAATGCCAGGTTTCGAGCTGCCCTCCAGATGTAGGTTATTTACGCTTTTTGATCGTTTTCATGGTTTACTTTTGCACATAAACCATTTTTGATATAATAGTCTGAATAAAATTCTAAAGAAATTAAACATTATATTTTAAACTGAGCTTTGCCATATCCCCAGAAAATTAAAGCACTTCATTTCGCCTGACTTGTAAGCTAATGTGTAAATTACTTTAGGATGATGTTTTCAATATTAAACGTTGTCTTTACGATTCGTTTCTAAAGTGGTATATAATAATAACCTGACTTTTGTAATAATAACCCCCTTGCTATGCCACACAAATCCCAATTTAATAAAAATGCACTTTGTAAGTCTCTAAACGAACTTCACTCCTAAAGTGTAATGGTGCATACAAATTAAGCGGTTAAGAACATTTTATAGTGTGACGTTTATTATTATATGTCCAAACTATATGGAATGAATCATCTCAAACGACATCATATACTAAGTTTAAGAAGAAAATTAAGGAAATCCAATCGGAACACCTTACGGCGTGCAGGAAATTATATGTTAAAATTAAAAGTTATAACATGAAGATACCATCTCTGTACTGGATTCCTAAACTTCATAAAACTCCATATAAGAGTCGTTTATTGCAAATTCTGTTTCTTGTACTACAAAACAAATCTCATTTTATCTCACTGCCGGACTGAGTGCCATAAAAAATCATTTAATTAAATATAGCAATACGGTTCGTGAAAATAGTAATGTTAACTTTATTTGGTCAATAAAAAATTCATCTGAAGTTATTTTGAAAGTTGAAAAGAGTAGTTATACCGCATCGCACTACAGTACATATGATTTCTCAACAATATACACCACGCTACCGCACAATCTTATTAAAGATAAACTTGTAGCGCTGATTGAAAAAAATCTTTGCTACAGAAAAATGTTCCTACTTAGCTGTAAATAACAAAACAGCATTCTTTTATGAATTATTATATAAATATGTTTTTTGGACTTGTCCAGATGTATCTTCTGCTCTCAATTTTCTTTTAGACAATTTATTTGTTAAATAAAGCAAATTATATGGGCTCCTTTTATGAATTATTAGATAAATATGTTTTTTGGACTTGTCCAGATGTATCTTCTGCTCTCAATTTTCTTTTAGACAATTTATTTGTTAAATAAAGCAAATTATATTGGCTCCTATGGGCAGTAATTGTGCACCACTTATAGCAGATTTATTTGTATTCAGTTATATATATCAGATATACCCCAAAGAACTAAATAAATCGTGTTGTTCGAGAACTGAAGCTGCATTTCTAGATTTGCGTCGCACTATTAGTAACAAGAAAGTGCAAACTAGTCTGTATGACAAACGTGATCTTTTCAATTTTGATATTATTAATTTCCCTTTTTTAGATGGTAATATTCCTAAGAGTCCTTCGTATGACATTTATATTTCCCAGTTAGTTCGTTATGCAGGAGCCTGTTCACGAGTAAATTATTTCAACAAACGCAACCTTTCTCAAACTAAGAAATTATTAAAACAAGGTTTTTTTGTGACATTAACTACGTAAGTACGTTTTTCAACAAATACTTTAGTTCGGTTTCTAGATAAAATGTAACCCTAAAATCTTTATTGGTGTATGGAATTTCTAACCCACCATTTTATAGTGATGTTTATAAACGGTAACGTTAGTGTAAATACGCAAATTGGATATTAAACACGTTATTTATAAACTGAAACAGTCTTATCAATCAAAGGGGTTTATTTGTCTATGCTCAGTAACACCCGCCTGTTAGTTTTTGATAGAGAATTTCTTGTACCTGTATATAATAATATATTTTCGTTGGGTAAACAGCTTTAAATATTTATCGGTTTTATTTGAACAGTAATAACTTTAAAACCTATCCCCAATGCGTTATAACAGATTAACAAGTACCGGGAAGTCATCCACGGCACATGAACAACAACATATTAATTTTAGTATTTGATTCACGTTTTGTACAGTAAACAATTTTTCGTGTCCTGTTTGCATAAGTGCATGTAGTAATTATTGTTTTAGTTTAATATTAAACTACTCAATTATATTAATTATTAATATTAAACACATACAGCCAAGCTATGTAATCTGGCATTTTACACCACGTATTACGGCTTCCTCCAGAGATTCACGACGATGATCTGTGATTTGTATTATATGGTAAGCTTTTGTGATCACCCGTTGTCCGTCGAACGTGCTGCGTGTGTGCATGCGTCTGTCCGTCAGTCGTCAACGTTTCATTCAAACATTATCTCCTCCGAAAGCACTTCGCAGATTTTCACCAAACGTCACAGGAATGTTCATTGTTGACCCTCTTTCAAAGTTTTTCAAGTCGTTACGGTCCGCTGTATGTGTAGGTCACCAGAGCTAAAAATAAATGTATTTGACAAGTGTAAACTTTAACAATCTTCTTTTCTGAAACAGCAGGGCCCTTATGATTCATATTTGGTATGTAACATCCTCTAGTGGTCTTCTACAAAGATTGTTTAAATTATGCCCCTGGGATCAAAACTGGCCACGCCCCGGAGGTCACATGGTTTATATTGAATTTGGTATGTAACATCCCATAGTGGTCCTCTTCAAACATTGTTCAAATTACGCCCCATGATTCTAAAACTGACCCAATCCCAGGGGTCACATGGTTAATATAGACTTAAATATAAGAACGACTTAAACATTCTTTTAGTCTGATTTGTATAGACTTAAATAGCAAAATGACTTACAAAATCACCTCGTCAGAAACCGCAGGTCCCAGAGGTTTTTATTTGGTATGTTACATCATATAGTGGTTATCTACAAAGATTGTTCAAATTATGCACATGGGTTCAAAAATAGCGATGCCACGGGGGTCAATGGTTTATATAAACTTGAATAGGAAAATGTCATTAAAAATCTTCTCCTCGGAATCCGCAAGGCATACAATTTTATATTTGGTATGTAGCATCGTATAGTGGTCCTCTACAAGTATTGTTCAAATTATGCTCCTTGGGACAAAATGGTTTATATAGACTTAAATAGCAAAATGACTTGAAAAATCTTTCTCTCCGAAACGGCAAGACCGACAGCTTTTCTATATTTGGTACGTAACATTGCATAGTAGTCCTATCCAAAGATTGTTCAAATTATTCCCCTGGGGTCAAATCAGCCGCACACTAGTTTATATAGACTTAAATAGAAAAATGACTTTAATTTTTTTAACTGAAACCGCAAGGCCCAGAGGTTTGTTCAAAGTTGTTGAAATTATGCCCCTGGGATAAGAAATTCGGGGTTGCAAATTCCAGTGGGGTAACAAGGTCCCTGGGGCCCCCAGGGCCCTCTTGTTTTGCGTTGTGTGCTATATATTGCCCTGTATTGTATAGACAATTGGTAATAAATGTTTTTATCCTGATGATGTCTCTGGAGTTTCATTATTCCTATATATAGCATGTTCGTATTCCAATGTAACATTAAACTTGATACGACTTGAAAGCCATGCCTTGCGATGCCTTTATAAAATCTCATTTTGATTAAAGCTGCTTCGAGTGGAGGAACCAGAAAACGACAACCGGACTACTCCTGTATGGAACAGCCGCCCCTCATTAAACAGCTAAGAGGAATTCTGTCGGAGTACCCAGACGGAGGCCAAATTCTGAAGGTGCAAATACAAACCTGAATGAAACTTTTGAATTGAAAAGAAATGTTATATCTGCGTTAATATTACAATAGGCAATTTATTAACCGAGAATATATGGTATAAATTGAGCAATAAATTCAGAATGAAATTGATACCTCTGATTTTTAAATAATTTGAAAACCAGGTTGTATTGAATATTTTGTGTGTATACTGTAATTATGTTTTAAATGAAACTTTATAATTATCCCCACCCCACCCCCTTCGAAGAAGTGGGGGTTTATTGCTTAGCACCTGTCCGTCGGTCGGATGGTTGGTCTGTCAGTAGACCATTTCGTTTCCGCACGATATCTAGAGAACACTTTGACCTACGATCATTTAGTTGGTATGCTGGTTAATTGGGAGAAAAGAAAGACGCCTTTGATTTTGAGGTCAACAGGTCTAAGGTCAAGGTCACAGGGCTCGTAACATGAAATTCGTTTTTGCACGATATGTAGAGAATACTTACGCCATCGATCAGTTAGGTTGGGGTGTTGGTTACTTGGGAGGAAAAGAAGACGCCTATTGATTTTAAGTCAACAGGTCAAAGGTCAAGGTCACATGGGGCTCGTAACATGAAAACTGGTCGGGTGGTCGATCTGTCCGTAGACCATTTCGTTTCAGCATGATATCTAAAGAACGCTTTGACCTACGATCATATAAGTAAACATTCTGGTTACCTGAGAGAAAAGGAATACGCCTATTGATTTAGAGGTCAACGAGTCAAAGGTCAATGTAACAGGGGCTTCGTAACATGAAATTAATTTCCGCTCGATTTGTAGAGAATGCGTTGACCTACAATCATTAAGTTTATATGCTGGTTACTTGGGAGGAAAGGAAGATGCCTATTGATTTTGAGGTCAACAGATCAAAGGTCAAGGTCACAGGGGCTCGTAACATGTAAACTGTTTCCTGTGTAGTCCATTTCGTTTCCGCATGATATGTAGAATATTCTTTGACCTACGATCATCCAAGTTTGTATGCTGGTTACTCTGAGGGAAGGAAGACGCCTATCAATTTTGAGGTCAACAGGTCAAAGGTCAAGGTCACAGGGGCTTGTGACTGTTTTCTCCGTAGACTATTTTGATTCCGCAGGATATCTAGAGACCGCTTTGACATATGATCATCCAAGTTAATATGCTGGTTACTCGGGATGAAAGAAAGAAGCCTATCGATTGTGAGGTCCACCAGTCAGATGTCAAGGTCACAGGGGCTGTAACAGGAAAACCGTTTCCACACAATATCTAGAGAACGCTTTAACCTAGGATCATATAAATTAGTATGCTGGTTAGTCTTGAGGGAAGGAAGACCACTATCGATTTTTAGATCAAGAGTTCAAAGGTCAAGATATCTGGGGTTTGTAAAAAAATCCACTTAATAACAGATGAACCATCAGTACATTGTCCTCAAACTATATAGGTACAATGGTCAGTTTGAGTAGTTGACCTATTACATAGTGATAATTACTGAATACTTGGGTCGCGTTGTCAAATTTGATAGGAAGAATGCTCTTGCAGAGAAGACATCTCCTTTCAAGGTAATAGTTAACATGTCTGTGCTTGGAAACAGTACACTTCTGTGATGAACAAAGGCTGCAAGTCGGGGGGCATAACTGTTTTACGAATATCTCTTGTTAATTGCCAAGACTGCAGTATCGTCCATATACAAATAGTCGTTATGTGCAAAATGCACCATTGTAGCATAATTACATTGTTCACTATTGTATTTCATTCAACTCTTGAAAAATACAAAAATAGGACCGCAATATGTCTGTCTGAAATTATGTGCATGTTTCTCCACATACTTTGTTTCAAATCGGTAACATCTGTTTATCATTTATCGAAATATCTCAATACCTTTTTAAGGTTACATATATATTGTGTATATGGTTTGTCTTCTTTTAAGGAATTGATTCAAAATGCTGATGACGCCGGCGCCACGGAGCTAAAGATTATGCTTGAAAGCCGACGAATTAACAGAGATTTGACAAAAGAGTCTCCACTATTTACAAAATTCTTTCAGGTATGTAACCATCTAATTCATTTCTGGCGTTGATGTTTTATTTTAACTGCATTATGTTCCGATATTATTCAAACACCTTGGAAATATCCATATATCATTCTTTTTAGCCACCTGAGCACAACGTGCTCATGGTGAGCTTTTGTTTTGTGATCACCTTTTGTCCGTCGTGCGTGGTGCGTCAACATTTTCATTCAAACAACATCTTCTCCTTAACCACTGGGCAGCTTTTAACCAAATTTCACAGGAATGATCCTTGGTTGATCCTCTTTCAAAATTGTTCAAATCGTTGCGGTCCGCTGTATATGTAGGTCACCAGAGCTAAAAATAGATTTTAAAAGTGAAAACTCTTCTTCTCTGAAACTGCATGGCTGAGAGCTTTCATATTTGGTATTTGGCATCCTCTAGTGGTCCTCTACAAAAAGATTGTTCAAATGATGCCCATGTGGTCAAAACTGGCCACGCCCCGGGCGTCACACGGTTTATATAGACTTACATAGCAAAATGACTTTAAAAATATTCTCCTCAGAAACCGCAGGGCCCATAGGTTTCATGTTTTGTATGTACATTGCATAGTGGTCATCTACAAAGATTGTTCAAATTATGCCCCTGGGATCAAAACTGGCCACGCCCCGTAGGCCACAAGGTTTAAAAAGATTTAAATAGCTAAATCACTTTTAAAATCTTCTTCCGCTACACAGATTGTTCAAATGATGCCCCTGTGGTCAAAACTGGTTACGACCCGGAAGTCACATGGTTTATATAGACTTGAATAGCTCAATGACTTTAAAAATCTTTTCTGAAACCGCAAAGCCTAGAGGTTTGGTATTTGGTTTGTGACATTGCATAGTGATTCTCCACAGAGATTGTTCAAATGACGCCCCTGGGGTCAAAACTGGCCACGCCCTGTGGGTCACATTGTTTATATAGACCTAAATAGCAAAATCACTTCAAACGTCTTTTCCTTTAAAATTATAAAGCCCAGTGGTTTCATATTTTGTATGTGGTATCCTCTAGTGGTCGTCAAAAAACATTGTGCAAATAATGCCACTGGGATCAAAACTTTCCACGCCCCGGGGGTCACATTTTTTCTGTTGACTTAAATAGAAAAATGACTTTTAAAATCTTCTCCTCTGAAACCGCAAGGCCCAGAGGTTTCAAATGTAACATTGCATAATCGTCCTCTAAAAGATTGTCCAAATGATGCCACTGGGGTCAAAACTGGCCATGCCCCGTGGGCCACAAGGTTTATAAAGACTTAAATAGCTAAATCACTTTTAAAATCTTCTTTTCTGAAACCGCAAGGCCCAGAGGTTTCATAATTGGTATGTAACATTGTATATTGGTCCTCTACACAGATCGTTCAAATGATGTCCCTGGGGTCAAAACTGGCCACACCCCGGGGGTCACATGGTTTATATAGACTTAAATAGCAAAATGACCTTAAATATCTTCTCCTCTGAAACCGCAAGGCCCAGAGGTTTGTTATTTGGTTGGCAACATTGTATAGGGGTCGTCTACAAAGATTGTTTAAATGATGCCCTTGGGTCAAAACTGGCCATGCCCCGGGGGTCACATTGTTTGTATAGACTTCAATAGCAAAATTACTTCAAGAATGTTCTCCTCTGAAATCGCATAGCCAAGTGGTTTCATATTTGATATATAACATTGCATACCAGTCTTCTTCAAAGATTGTTCAAATGATGCCCTGGGGTCAAAACTTGGATGCAGGTGAGTTATTAGATCGAATTTAGACTGAGTCAAATTGATTGCCGACAAATTATGTGATTGTTAAATCTACAGTTGTGCACACTTTATGTCAACTAGTGTCTGACATTTGTTATTAGATTACATGCGAGGGACAATCTAGATCAGTTAGACTGATATCTATGTCAATTTTGATATGTTACTTGTCGTCTAAAGGTGAAGAAGAGATGTTTGTGATGGGCCAATGATTTATTTGCACTGCAGCCAGCTCTTGATCTCCTAATTTCAGTAAGCGAATGATATAATGACGTAATAATAAATGTGTTTCTAATTTCTAAATTCCGAATTGGTTTAATAGCCCATATTTTGATCTTTCTTCAGTCGTCGTTGTTAGGTATTAATGAATGCACAGTGGATTGTATTTGTATCGAAGTTTTAACTAGGATTAGGATGTATTGATTAATCTCGTCTCAACACCGAGCTCACAGTGAGCTATTGATATGTGATAGCTGTCCTGCGTCTGTCGTCGTCTCTCTATCGTTGATCATTGATTTTTGCTCGCATTATGAACTTACCATCCATGACTGATCAAACTTGCAAACTTTGTGTACGGCCATATATTTTTTCTGAAAATTTCACTAAGAAATGTGGATTTATATAACCGTTTACATGAAAAAAAACCATACACAACAAATTACAACGTAACAAAGGCCTTTTTGCGCGATAGACTTCATTGGTTGTGAAAGTGAACAAGTGCCAGAAAATACCAATACCTCAGAAGCAAGGCTTGAAGTACTGATTTCGATAGTTTCTGTGTTAACTATCACATTACTGAAATTTAATTTTATTCAAACAAATGTTTTGTTTCTGTTAAAATACCTTGCAAGCATATTTCACTTGCTTATGTCCTTAGTCTTACGTGTGCTTTGATCATTTTGATTATGAGAGTCAGTTGGCGCCCAAGTCCAAGATGTTTATAATATTGTGTTTATATCCACAAACTATAACACTATTTAAAATACTAAGTTAATAAGTACTAAGTCTAAAACCACGAAAAGAAGGTACCAGACGGAAAATATAGTCCCACCATGTCCCTTGTTCTATGCAACGCTATTGTACTTAAATGTTACGTTTAAAGATGTACTGTTCAAATATCAAGTATCCACTGTACACCGAGCATATAACATAAGTTGATCATTGTGTTAACTACCAAGTATGCAGAAAATGACGGGACCTCCTTGACAATAATGTCAGTATTGTATGCTTATGTGTGTCGGATGGCAAAGCTTAGTTCTGCCAAGTACCTTTTATTTAACAGGGAAACGGCATGAAGAATGTGTTGTTTTTTTTTACTTTAGGCGCCGGCACTATGTATTTACAATGACGCCGAGTTTACAGATGAAGATTGGCGAGGAATTCGGATGATTTACAGCAGTGTCAAGGAGGAAGACAGTCTCAAAGTTGGACGGTTTGGATTAGGATTTAAATCTGTTTTTCATATGACAGGTTAGTTATTAGTGAGAGTAGTTACCGTTAGTTCTTATGTTTGAAAATATATGACCGTTTAAGTCATAAGTAAATCATTTCCACAGGCCATTATATATCTGTGCTTGTACTGTAATGTTCCGTTAAAACTATTGTATGTTATCATTTAATCTACCATGTCATATGCAACATTAACAAAATTGACATGAAAAATCGTACATAGCAACTACGTCAAGTTCAAGAAATATGACAGTAAAGGTGTTTAAAAAACAACAAACAAAGCAAAGTTATAGGGCTTTCCCAAAACTCGGTAGCTCCCTTTAAATTAACTTACACGTATATTTCATTAAAAATAAATGCCATCATTTAAACCACAATATAAACAAATACTGTACTAAAGTTTAGTTCCTCGTATGTCTAAGACGCAATTTCCCATACATAACATGAATTAACATGTGTTTTCTCAAATGTTCATTAATGTTTGTTCTGTAGATAATGGATGTTAAAGCCAATAGTCAACAACTACCGACATCTTCTCATAATGTCTTTAGATCAATACTGCTAATCTGATTGCTGTTGCGCAATGCAATAAGATAAGCAACTGATGACAAGACGCATGTTGTAGAAATCATTCTTGTGACAATGGTTCTTGTTTCGTCTGTGTCTGCACTTATGATACTAGATTCCTAGATTGATCAGCTGTTGGGATTAAATGAACAAAAATGATTTTTATACACTATTATAATTACATCACCAAACAAAATTGAAATAAACAATTAAATCATATTGGACTTTGTGTCAACTATTATAGTGGCTATGTTTGTTCTTATTATTTTGTTAAGCAATGTTATTTTAAGCATACATGACTCCAACGAAACAGATACATGTAAATCAAAGAATTAACTCGACACGCTTTTTGCGACACTAGCTTTCTCTAAGTCATTTTTGTCAGGATATCTATCGAAATACTATTGTTAAAATTGATTCATCCGTTTTTATAATTATTACATGAATATAATTACGAAAATTAATAAAAGCCGTGTTTTAATGAACTAGGACGTGATAAGTTCCTAGTAAATTATATTATAAATAGCAACAGTATCACATGGTACTTGCATAAAATTACTTAAGTGCTTCATTAGGGCTTTACTTTAAAAATGTTTTATATGGAATTGAACTTATATTTTGGTACATTTGGTGACGTCTTTCATGTACATCGTTTTTTGACACATTTCCTAAAGGGATATATAATGACATTCAGGTGATACATTTTTGCGACCTTAAGTTTTTAAAATATAAGATGACTATTAGATGGTATTTTAACATATACTTGAACTAATTTCTTGGATAAAAATATTTTATATAACAAACATTTTAATTTACGCTCAATACACGTGCGTTTCATATTTACCTATGCGTGGAATATACCTTAGCGGCCGTATTTAAATTTCAACAAGTGTAAAATTTGAATAATTGTTTGAAAATGGTACACACTGAGCAACTGCAGTTTAATCTATCTTGGGATGCCAATATTGTTTTAACGCGACGACACGGTAGTGAAAAATACGCCCAAACATGTGACATAATGAAGCCGTGTCTTATTGTGTTCTTATAAAGATTTAATGAATGGTAATGTTAAGCTAATTGCATCATTTTTAAGATTTGTTCGTTCCGGTAATTGAATTTTATACGCATTGTGCATGTTGTTTATTTAAACCCATTTGCACATTGTAAATCTAAGTAGGCGGCATTATTCAATAAAATTGGCTAATTTAGTATGTTTTCATATTTATATGCAGCTTTTATTTTATCAACACGGTTTTTAACATCTACTACATTCAACGATATTGTCTTTGTCAATCCAATTAGTATTCCCTTAACCGACTATGTTATCGATAATAAGTCAACTGAAGTTAACAGAAGACACTATTCGTCATAAGGCTAGGAAAGTAAACTAGTTTTGGGAAATCCTATAACCGCTGATTAGTTATCAGCACGTCTGTGCTATCGCTTTGCACATTGTTTCCTTTTCTGATGTAAACAGATTATTTTCAGACATGCTATATATTTCAACATCTTGTTTACAGACTACCCGTGTGTTATTAGTAGCGACACTATCCTTCTTATCGACCCGCAAAGACCTGCTCACAAGGTTAATGCAAAAATGAAAATCGGTGAAATTCACGAAATTGATGGAATGGAAACGAGCGACCTGTTGCGTGCACTTGGAGGAAAATACGGATTTGATCAATCTGCTATAGATAACGGTTACTTTCGCGGAACCATGTTCTGGTTTCCTCTACGTGAAAGTGCTTCGCCAATCTCAGAAGATGTGTATAATGTCGGTAAAGTCGAAAAGCTATTCGGTAGTCTTCATGCCGAATCGTCCAGCATTTTAATCTTCCTGAAATCTCTTTTGGGTGTACACCTGTCAAAACTTTTACAGTCAGGACATGAAGAACACATTTTACGAGTACAAATCGAAGATGCGGAGTACATTCAAAAGAAAAGACAGTCGTTTTTCTCCTGTATAAAAAATGCATCGTCAAAAAAAGATGTGTCATGTGTCATAAAAATGACGATTGCAGAAGAAACCTTTCCGTCTAGAGTTCCACAGTTAACACAGTGGCTTGTTGTCAACTATTACATAGTTCATCAGGCGTCTAATGACTTCAATATTCTAATCCAAAACTCAACGTTAGGTCTGAGTCCATGTGTTGGGGTAGCGGCAAAGATACAGCCTCTGTCTGCTGTTGAAGGTCACATATTTTGCTTCCTTCCTCTTCCAAAAGAAGGTTCCAAACTAACAGGCTTACCCTTTCATGTCAATGGTTTCTTTGCACTGAGTCAAAACAGACACCATTTGAAATGGGCAACTGACGATCAGGATCACAAATACGTGAATGATGAAATTCTTTGGAATGAAAAACTTTTGACTGAGGCACTGCCTTTAGCATTTGAGAAGGCTCTCGACACAGCTATTGAAATTTCAATGACGAATGGAAACCCAACGAGATTAGTTGATGGAGTGTATTTGTTGATTCCTAATTTGGAAACAATTCTTGACAAATGGAAACTTTTCTTTATGAGCGCATTACAACAGTGTGATAACAAAAGCATTGTGTTTTGTGAGCAATTTAATTCATGGAAACGTGTTTCGGAAGCAGTTTTTACAACGTTTATGACACTTCCTGCCAAATTAGATTTCGCAAAATCAGCAGTACGAAAGGCTATTGGCGCTTGTGGGCAGTGCCCAGTTACGGTACCTGAACACGTTTTTCTAACATACAATTCTTTGTTTGGTCACCAAATCAATGACATATCGCCAGCCCTGTTAGCAAATATCTTGACAAACAACCCAAATTACAAATACATGACAGACCAAGAGAAAAAGGCGCTCGTTGCATATCTTACAAGCGAAGGACAAATTACTACCTTGGAAGGTCTTGATCTTTTATTGTTGGCCTCGGGAGAATGGGACACCTATAAACGCCATGGTAGTTCACGATATATTGGTACAGAGCTTGAAGTAAATATGTTTCCGGGAAGTGAAAGACATTTCATCATGCCATATGCAAGACTTGCACAAAATACAAAGGAAATTATACGCTTCATATGTGAAAAAAGTAAGTGTCGTGTTGTTCTGTGAAAAATACTTTATTTTACTTGTCCAATCATATTTCATTGTTGAAATTAAAATACTTATTATCTGTTCATGTTAATGTTAATGTAATCATAGTCGTGACACACCTTACACGGTGAATGAAATAACTGTTTTTTTTTTTTTTACTTCAGAGTACTATCCCATTCAAGATTTAGATGACGACTTGCTGAAAACGTTGCTTCTTCGAACCCTCCAGGCACATTTGGGACAAACATTGATAATGACCGGAAAGTCTCATCTGACACTAAACTGGCTGAGAGATGTTTGGAGAACTTTATCTAACCGAGGAATACGTAGATTTTTAGATGTGCCCATCTTTCCTGTACTGGAATCCGGGTCCTTTGAATCGAACTATCAACTTAAACTTGTTTCACTGCACACGTCGGATTTACTTCTGAAGTCTGAAAGTACTAGATATGGAATAAAATGCTTAGATAATGACGTTGAAAGAAGCTTACGCTTGCTCGGATTTACAGTAATAGCTCAGTTACCTAGTTGGTTACCATGCGATTTGATAAAAGAGTTCGTTGTGCGTCCAGCACATGAAGATGTCAAAGAGCTCTTGCAAAGAAAAGCACGCACTATTGACCAACAAAGGATAAACTCGTTTAACAATGATGCTTCGGATTCAAATAGAGCTGGATTACTTGACTTCTTTGCACTATTTGGCTCAATTGACGGCGATTTGGTTCATTTGTTACAAAAACTTATGTTGTTTAGGTCTATCAAACTGTTAAAACGTTCAGGAACATTTGTTAGCGCTGACAGTCACACATATTTCGTCAGAGAATCGGACCTCGAAGAGTTTCCAGGAAATATTGAATTTCCCAAAAATTGCATTATAGTAAGAAAGAACGACGACACCGTTGCCGAAAGACTTGGTAGCACGCAAATTACATTACTTGAATTCATGCGTATAAAACTAAGAGGCATCCAGTTAGACGTATCAGCGGACGAAAATAAGTCTGTGATTTTATTTTTCCTTAAACATATTAGAAAGTTCGAAAAGCTGATAGGCACAGCCTCCGAAATTCCGTTTATAAAAGACACTGCTGGACAACGAATTAAACCGTCAGAGGTATTTGATCCATTTGATGAATTTCTGTGCCGGTTGTTTAGTGGTGAACATGTTTTTCCGGCAGCTACAGATAAATTGAGACCATACAGAGATGCCCTTATCAAACTTGGAATGAAAGGCATTAGCAAAATACGACCTGAAGATGTCTACAATGTTGCGAAAGCGATTGACTTTAGATCACAAAACGGCGATAACGTATGTGAAAAAGCAAACGCTCTTCAAGAATACCTTGAAAAAAATCCGTGTGTTCTTCGGCAGTCATTTAGCTTAGGTGCTACTCTAGGAGATGCGATAAAGGAGCTATCATGTTTTGTTTATTGCTCTCCAGACATATGTGATTGTGATATTAGATGCCCAAAGCAACTGAAGTGGTTTTCGAATAGGAAAAGTGTTTGTCCTCCAAAAGATATGAAAGAGATAAAGTATTGGGAAAGTGTATGTTCCACAGTGCCGCTTATACGGACACGATCTACTGAATTGTCTTCGTTTTATAGTTGGAATAAGCCCCCTTCTAGTGACAAAATTATTATACAGTTGCAAAATATTGGGAAATGTTCAATATCGTCGGATGTGAAACTAGAATTCATGACATTGATCAAAACAGTCTATCAAGATCTCTCGAAGAATGTAACTGAGAACGACAAGGTGGCCATTGCTCGTAATGCGCTTGTTTGGACAGACGAAACATTTCAATCTCCATCAAACGTGGTTATATGGAAGAATGAGCATGATATTGACCTAAAACCATATGTGTACTTCCTTCCACCAGAACTAGGATCAATGCAAACATTTTTCTCCTGGTTAGGATGTCACTCACGACAGGATGAAAACGTTCTTGTTAGCGTATTGCAGTATCTGAAGGAAAAATATTTGAACAAAAAGTGTAGTGAATCTGAAGCTAAGAAAGATTTAAAATTTGCCCTGATGATCCTTGATCGGTTAGCAGAAAATAATGTGGACTCTTCTTGGGCAATGGAGAAAGTATTAATG
Organism: Congeria kusceri; assembly: GCA_027627225.1. Lineage (NCBI taxonomy): Eukaryota > Metazoa > Mollusca > Bivalvia > Myida > Dreissenidae > Congeria > Congeria kusceri. The sequence goes on along the minus strand of CM051037.1, from coordinate 20,185,824 downwards.
GTAGTTGAATCAAATTCAGACCAAACCATTAAATTTGCAAGATTGGCGGACTGTATTTATGATGATGATCCATTAGGTTTTAACGACGTTTTCGATGGGGAAAGTATGTGCTATGTACATAAACAAATATCATTCCGTACAGCAGAAAGGCTTGGTGTAAAGTCTGTCGCTCGTCATTCCTTGGCAGATGCGAAGGACTTTGATCACTGGGGGCAACAAGAAAGTTTTACAACGCGTTTACGATCACTTTTGCGTGATGGATATACAGACGGTCTTTCTGTGCCAAAAGAACTATTACAAAATGCTGATGATGCGGGTGCTACAGAAATATTTTTTGTGTATGACGAACGTAAAAATTCAGATTCAAGGGATAGATTACTAAGCAAAGGCCTAGCTGATTTTCAAGGGGCAGCATTGTGGTGTTATAACGACAAAGTGTTTTCCGAAAAGGACCTTCGGAATATTGTAAAGTTTAATGATTCGGCAAAAACTGATGACATGTCAACGATTGGTAAATTTGGGTTAGGTTTCAATGCTGTTTATAACATAACGGACATTCCAAGTTTTATTTCTGGAGCAGACATGGTCATTTTCGATCCACATGAGAAATATTTGAATGATAATACAACGAAACCGTCTAGAGGAAAACGAATTCCTTTATCGAAACGAACTTTGGTAAAAAGACACACAGACCAATTCAAGCCATTTCAAGGTATGTTTGGTTGTAATGTGTTGAATGATCCGTTTACACCTTACCAAGGAACATTGTTTCGATTTCCACTCCGAACAGCACAGCAAGCGGACAGTAGTGAAATTTGTCAGACAGTATATTCGCATGATGAAGTCAGGTGTTTGTTAGAGATGTTAATAAAATCAGCGGCAAAACTGTTGCTTTTTTGCCAAAATGTGTCGTCGATCAAACTCTACCACATTTCGGCTAACGCAACATCAGCGAATGAAATGGAACTTATTTATATAGTGCAAAAGGATTCTTTCAAACACACCGGTGACAGTTGCACTCGTCTTGACGCTGGAATTCTGAAAAGGGCAGTATCTCTATATCAACACCAGCGTGATTCTAGCATTGAAGAGCATCATACTATAACTATTACACAGACATTTTGTGAAAAGGCGACGTTATTTTCGAACCTGCTTTCCCCAAAATCTGCTGTAAAAATGACTTGGCTTGTAACATGGGTATTAAAAGATAGACCAACACAGTTAGATATATTGGACGCTGTTCCGCTTGTTGCTGTTGCAACACCGTGTAAAACTGAAAATCATTGGACTCCACAAACATTAGAGACACTGACTGAGGGTAACTACGATGCAGGTCATATGTTTTGTTTCCTGCCCTTACCAATTAACACTGGATTGCCTTTTCATATCAATGGCTGTTTCAGAGTGTCAGATGACAGGCAGAGACTTACGCTACTGAATGAAGATGACAAAAAGAGTGGATCGAAGTGTACTTCACACGCTTGGAATATGTATCTTATGCAAGAGCCTTTAGTTAAAGCATTATTGAGTCATATTCAGACAATAAATCGCTTTTGCGAAACAAATGAGGCTTACCTTATTTGGCCTCGGAATGTCAAGCCCGATGTTTTGCCCTTCGTTACCAGCTTTTACCGAGCTATTGTAGATCAGAATGAATCAGTTTTTAGAGACCGTAGGAACAGCATTCCATTCAGTGAACTTTTGATTCTGGAGGAAAAGACTTTGGCTGCATATTTTCAAGTTATTTTTGACTTTCTGGTGAATGTACCTATAGACCGAGATAAGACGGTGGTGAATGTTCCAGACTTCGTCTGTAATCATCTTCGTTTATGTAATAGTGACAAAATATCCATTGTCAATTGTGCATTTATTTCGAAGTGCGACGCATTGATTCACTTCCTTCATAATATCAGCGACCCGTATTGGACCGACAAACAAACTGAACGTAACAATATACTCGCCTACGCAATAACGGAGGCAGATGAAAAGGTGAAACAATGTTTCAGAACTCGCTCATGCATTACAACCGAGCCTTTTGGTAGATTACGAACAGTTTTAGAGCTTATCCACCGTGACTCAAAGCTTTCAAAGATGTTCTCTGAGTCTGACGAACGGTTTATCACTAAATACGAACGATTAAATGAAGCAAAGATTCATTCCAAACTTGAAGAATTTGGAATGAATTGCGTAAGTTTACCAACTGATCTAATTTTTGATAGGTGCACAAGTTTGGAAACTTTATCAAGGGAATGTGTAAAGTGCACTAGAAATCGCATGGAATACCTGCTGAAATATTTGGCGGAATCGAACATTCCAGAAGAATCCTTTCATCAGTTGCAACATTGTAACATTCTCCCTGTTTTGCGCAAACCTACTGAATGGACTTTCACATGGAAGGCAGACTCACACCAAAACCATATAGTTTGTGATAGCGATGTTAAATGTTCAAAACACGCAAATAGAAACTATCCAGTGCTAGTTCTTGGTAAACCTGGGACATTGTTCAGAATGGAATGCCTCCACTCTGTTGGATCTATTAATACCATATTAGATGAAACTGATTGGATTAGTTCAATGCTACTAAAGAGTCTTGGGGTAAGGGACAGTCACGACTTGACGATTCCGATGTTAATGGAACAACTTACTACTATTGGAACTGAGTTTGAAGCATCTAAAGGAAGATTTACAGGAGAAACTCATAAAATCGTTGACAAAATCTACACGGCATTGGATGGCTTGACAGTTAATATGTCAACAGACACATTCCAAAGCATTATTGCCTCCAATTTCAGTTCGACACTTTCAAAACCCATTGTGGAAGTCGGTAAAATGTTGGTTTCGGTGGACAAAGTTGCAAAGTGCTCAGTTAGATCATGTCCACCTTATCTTTATGGACTTCCAGATTTATCTGTTTCACGCTGGAGAATATTTGAAAAACTAGGAGTCAAGGAATGTTTTAGTGTAAGCGATATCATACGAGTTTTAGAAATAAAGGCGAAAGAAAACAAACAGAACATACAACTTAATGTTAAATCCGTGGTTGATATTTTAGAAAACTTTGTTGAGTGCATGCTTCGGGAGCACAAAACTTATGAAAATATGCAAGAATATAAAGAATGTATTATTGCTCCAGACAGAGAGGGTCGTTTTCTTCCGACATATCAACTTGCTCTGGAGGACATTGCAATGCCGACGAAAACAAAACTTGCACTGTTGCACGATGCTATTTCTCCGAGTCTTGGTAAAGCTATTGGTGTAACATCAAAACGACTGCAACTTATAAGGCAATACACACGCGCAATCCCATTTGGTCAGCGTGAAAAACTAACAACACGCTTGAATAATTTACTTAAAGAGTACCCACGCGATGAAACTATAATGAAAGAATTGATCCAGAATGCTGATGATGCATGTGCACATGAAATTCATTTTATAAAATACTACGAAAACAGGACAGTGGGGAAATCGTTGGAACATGGAAACGGACTACGACCTGCGTTGTGCGTCTACAACGATAGCTGTTTCACTGAAAAAGATTTTGAAGGAATTCAGAATTTAGGCATAGGAAGTAAAACCAACGATCCTTCTAAGACAGGCCAATTTGGAGTTGGATTCAATGCTGTTTATCATATAACCGACACACCTTCATTCCTCACAAAGGGACCATGGCTAGGCGAACATGGTCATGTGTGTATGTTTGATCCCTTATTCAAACACATCTCGGACATTTCAGATGGCGAACCGGGTATACGATATAATGTTGACGACTTGAAGGATGATTTTCCAGACACCACTATCGGTTTCCCGCCAATACCTGGTTCATGTGGTACTATGTTTCGTCTCCCATTGCGACAAGAGGAATCAATAATAAGTAATTCATGTTTAACAACATTTGATGTTGATAGTATTCTCGACAGTTTTATCACTGTAATGCCAGATTGTTTGCATTTCCTGAAACATATCAGAAAGATGAAAATTATGAAGTATGAAAACGGAAAATATACAAACGAATACACGGTGGAGTCTGAGTTGATAGATGATGAAGATAAGAAACGACAATCAGATTTCTTTAATGCGGTGAACGAAGTTGTAGTTTCAAATGTTTCCAATAAGGAAAACAACCTAATTGAAAAGCCTTTTCACGTACTTTACAAGATGCGAATACATGATACCAAAGGTATTAATACGACTTGGCTAGTTGTGCACCAGTTCGGAGCTACAGTTTACAGTGGCACACAATTAGAACTTATTCGACAGCATTACCGAAGAGAAAACCTCGCACTTCTTCCAACTGGCGGCGTTTCATTGAAATTGTGCTCAGAAAATGTCAAAAGTTTTTTCCAAAGTTGGATTCAACGCAAAGAAAAGGAAAACGATTTCCCAAAAAGTTTGATTACGTATCAAAAAGCACAGAGGCCAAAAACTAATCTGATATGGGACATGGCCGATGGAAAATTATACTGCTTTCTTCCACTTCCTGTGTTGACTGGGCTTCCATTCAATGTCAACGGTCACTTTTCAGTAGATATAGCAAGGCGAGGACTCTGGGATGAAGGATATCGTATGGAATGGAACAAGTTTATTCTTTCTTCCGTTGTTACTGAAGCTTTGATAAGCGCTTTAATTTTTTTTAAATCATATTGGATTGATGAGAACATGGATATTATTCTTAAAGAGTCGTTCCTAAGAAAGTGTTTTCAAATTTATTTTAGTCACTTTCCAAGACATGAAAACACAGAACACAGTTATTGGAGGTTTTTCGTGGAAGAATTTTACCGCTTGGTAATCAAAAATCAGGTACGTCTTTTCCCTTGTGTTTTAGAAAACAAAACGCAAGCCGGAACCAAACAGGGTAATACGCGTGATCGACCTTTCCTTATTGAATGGATACATTTGGCCACAAACCTTGAATGCATTAATGGCAGTGTTGTAGATACCCTGTGGAAAAAATGTCTTAACAAGGATGAAGGGATCTTCATAAAGAGTGCGCTAAGGGGCATGTCCATAAAAGTGTCATCAGTCGATCTCACTGTTGTTGAAACCATGGAAAAGGCTGGTCAATACTCGATCCTGAAAACAGATCCTAGGGTAGTAATGCAAATTGTAAAAGACAGAGTCAATACTGTTAATTGTTGCGTTCAAGACACTGTCATAGAACAAACGAGCGTTGCAAAAAGCATTGTGCGTTATATTTTACAATACGATAATTTTGACAAAGAAATTCATGATCTACCACTGTGCATTACAAACGACAGCTATTTGCGGACATTCACCAAAGGAAGTAATGTTTTTTGTACTCAATATTGTGCGATATTACCAGGTTCATTTGAACGGTTTTTACACTGCGACTTTGTATCGTTACTGCATCGAGAGAAACTGTTTGAATACACAGTTTTGTCACGCTTCACATTTCAAAAGTTTGTGGAGTTGTTACCATTGTCGTACAATCCAACGATATTTTGCATTGGGTCGAACATTAAATGGAAAACCAATGATCATAATCCGGTAGAACCTACGACTATTCGTCTGATATGGAAATTCCTGTTCGAGGAGTCCAAAATTCAGCGTCAGTCAGATGAGAAACCCACGGATGGCAGTGTATTCAAAGAGAATATAACAAACATATCAGGCTGGTCGTTTTTGCCTACACAGTTTACATTGAGAGGACAATGTGTTCATGAGTTGATACCAATTGAGCAAGCGTACACTCTTTTGTTAGATATATATCATCAGGACATCAAGGCTATTGCAGAAAAAGTCAATATTCGATCTTTAGATACGAGCGTTTTTAAAGAAGGAACATTATTTGACAGCGAAGTTATTGGTGCGGTGAAAAGTTTAATAGCCTCGCCATACAACCCAGATGAATTACTTAGATGCGTACACTATCATAAATGTAAACTGGAATCTTGCAATTTATCAAGTGATGAAGCCTTTAAATGTTTGCGAGTGTTCAATCAAAATACAGAAATCCTCACAAGGAAACTAGGAAGTCGGGCTAAGCTCCTTCTTAGAGAGCTTCCTTTATATGAAACAATGCAAAGTGGATCGTTCGTCAGTCTTGAGAAAGTTGCAGATGTTGTCGTGTTGAGCAGTGAAATGCCACCAGAAGGCTTAAATGAATGGGCGCACAGTCTAGGAAAAGTGGTTGTAAAGGAAAACATTCAGCTGGTAGATCTTTACCAATTTCTCGAATTACCGAACAAAAACGACTTAGATATGTATGTTCGAAACATTTTTCCAAACATGTTCCATATGCCCAGACAATTCTGGTTGACTCATATCGAATACGTGAAAGATCATATGTTGTTAGCGCACATGGGTAAAGATTTTTCCAAAATGCAAAAACGATTGATTGATATGATAAAAAGTCTTCCGTTTATAGAAATTGATGGATTAAGTTATTGTGCAGACCAGCTATATGACAAGACTCACGCCGTATTTGCAAAAATGCTGTCAGAAAAAGAATTTCTGCCTTCACATTTTATGGAGAGCAGTTGGAAGTGTTTTATGGAAATAATTGGGTTGAATATCCGCCCTACAGGCGCAATGATGATCGATTTTGCTAAACAAATTGCGCGCATGGGGGCGATGAGAGTAACTGAAGATTTAATCGCAGCTTCTGATGTACTTGTGTCTTGTTTATTTGGAGATTTCGATGATAAATTTGAGGATCATGTTTTTAGCAGCATTAAAAATATTAAGTTTGTGGTATCATACACTATTTCTACTGAGATGGAAAATATATTTCATGCATATTCCTCCAGAGAGTTTTTTATCTGTTTTGAGGGTTCTTGTAGTTCCACGTCTGCGGATATTTGCTGGACAAGCGTTTCGCTCACCAAACGTGACCCGGATGAGAAACTAATGAAAATGCTAGAGATTGCTCAAGTACCAAGCGTTGATTCTGTGATAAAACATTGTCAGAATATTTGTAGTGTTTTCGAAGACGATTTTAAGAGCGAACGAAACCAACATCACAACAAAGTTGTTTACATGGAACATATCTACAGGTTTCTTGAAAATAATATTCATCGCATAAACGCAAGTCGATTGGAAAACATTCCAGTCATTTTGATACCGGACGAAGCCATGATCAAAGCGTCTAATGTATTTGTTTCAGCACCAGAAAGAGCAGAACTAAAACCATACCTGTATAAAGTTCCTCATAAATTGCAGCGTTATGTTGAATTGTTCAATAAAATTGGTGCGTCACTTGAGCCAACATGCATACAGTATGCAAATGTATTGAAAATAATAAAAGAACAATTCGTCAACGCGGAGCCGCCTGCTAATATATTGGATGTAGTGTCAAAGGCCATTCAATATTTCTTTGAAATCATCTGTACGAAAAATGACGAAGTGCGTAAACAATTGGAGTGTATAAAGCACCTTTACTTGCCAAATCAAAAAAAAATTCTAACGAAGTCATGTGACTTAATTGTTTCAGATAACAATGTCTACAGACAAGAATTGGAAGAACAATGCCAGTTAAATTTATTTTTAGGTTTTTCTGAGTTAAACATTCGTTTGAATCATTGGATCGACCCATTTCAACTTCTGCCGAACACATTGAAGCCACGGTTACTATCGGAAGATGTCGAAGAATTTTTGTTCACGGAGGAAATCATAGAACTGGACAGTGCAGAGGCAGAACATTTTCAAAGTTTTGTCTATTCAGTTCAGTTTTTTGAAGGTCTGTGCAGATTAGTAAGACATAATGAAATACAGATTGGTGAGAATGACCTGAACGTTGATGATGAATTACAAGAAACATTGTTTAGTATTAGTATTAAAGAGGTCACGCGTATGAATATATTGTTGCGATATAAAGGTCGTATAGTAGAAGGGGTTAGCATTGAACACGACTTTTACATGCAGCGGGTGGCGAGAGTTGACCCAGAAACCGGAGCTGATAGATGCTCTTACGTTCTTTATTATCAAACAGAGAACGCCCATAATGCTGGAAACATGAATAGTGCCTTACGGGCAGGTTTAGCGTCTCTTATTGACGAGTGTACAGAGGGAAAATTATTAAGGAAGTCGCTTGTACTACTTCAACAAATTTTAGACTTAAACAGGACCCCCGATGAAATTGGTCGGTTTCTAGACAGGAAAAAAATACGGAGTTTGGACAATATTTCAGAAAGACAAATTTTTATTTTTCCATCTCCTGGTACCTATGTGGAAGAAAGATTTTACCCATTTATGGTCCAAAAGATAACGCCTTTCCGAGTACACGAGTATAAATTCGTTGCTTTAGAAATCGAAAACGAAGACAATGACGACAGTATCAATGCAGCCCGTTTCATATATGCACATATCGTGAAAGAAATCCGGTCCAATAATTCTTCGGCGTTGAGTTTAAAATATATGGTAGATATAGGATATTATCGTGGAGGAAAGATCGAGGTGCCGATATTTCGACTTTTTAAGTTCATTCCCCTACGATCGACGACCAGCCAGGAAGTTGTTGAATACGACTCAGAACCTATCTCATCAATTCCGTTTGATTTCAACTGTCAGCGTATTATGAATGAGCTACAGGAGGCGTTTGAAAACTTTAGCGTACTGGATAGAAAACGAATTATCCGGCGCCTCCTGTTGAGATGGCATCCAGATAAAAATCCTGACCATGAAGAGTATTCAAGACGTGTCTTTTATTTTATTCAGAACTGTATTCTAAGACTCGAGCGTGGTGAACAGGTTATTATACAATCAGAGCCTCCTGCGCCAGACATGCGTGGTTCGCGATATTGGAACATTTGTGTGGATGCGACCCATATTGGACACGTATATACAAGAGGTTACCAGGAAAACCTCGACGAGTTCAATAAGTGCAATAGACGGGATTCTCGGAGGCCCACGGAACACCCTCCAGTTCCTAGCCCAGGGGAATATAAACGCTGGATTAAACAAGCTAAGCTCGACTTTAAGACTGGTCAGTCGCACTTGAATTGCGCTGAAAAACACCCAGACACATACAACTGGATATGTTATAATTGTCATCAGGTAGTTTGAAGTATATATTAACTTGTAAATGAAAAATGACACGAAAATAGTATTCTCGTTTATTTACTTTTTTATTAAATTGTCACTTGTTCGTCAGAGGACGAAGTGCTCAAGGTTTAACTATTATGGTCAGACACTGTCCGTTCGTCGTTCGTAGTCGTCATATATTTTACTTAACCAACTTCTCAGGTATGGCTTGGTGAATCTTAACCAAACTTTGCAGGAATACATTCAAACCATTTAAAAACATAGCCGCCTGGGGCGGGGCAGTTTTCCTTGAATAGCTCTACGGAAAGTTTTCAAAATCTTGTCAGTAACCACTGACTGAATAACAAAATAGTTTATACACTTGTTCTTTGAGTGACACTACCAAATTGCTTCTTATCACTATGATTGTTTTAAAACATAGCCGTTAGTGGTCAGGACAGTTCTAATGTATACAATTATACAATTTTTACTGATTGGATTTCACAATAACTTCAAAGAAATATTCTTTACGTTAAATTTGCCGAATTAATTAAACATTTTTTGATTAGATTTCTGTCTTATTTGTCGAACCCTCTGCAGCTCGACTTTTTTTTATGTGCGTGAGTGCACCAGTCCGTGTGTGCGTCCGTTCGATTTTTGGTCCTGACCTTGAATTCATCCTTTATGAGGAAATTAAAAACAAACTTGCCACAAATGTTCACCATGTATTGATGGCGTTTTGCGCGCAATACCTGTGTCTCAAGCTCAAAGGTAAAGGTAACACTTTGAGATCAAAGATAAGTATGGGCATAATACAGCTTGGCCGGTATATTAATTCATCTTTCATCAGGGAATAAATAAACGACTTTACACAATTGTTCACCATAAGGAGACGGCTTATTACACGCACCATCTGTGTCCCAAGCTTATGAGGTCAAAAGCAAAATATGAGCTATACACTTTGTCAGGACTGTTAATTCATTATTCATCAGGAACTTATAAAAATTACTCGCCAAAAATGTTCACCGTGTGGAAACGACGTGTCGCACGCATGACCTGTGTTCCCAGCTCAAAGGGAAAAGTCATACTTAGAGGTCAAATGGCAAATATGGGCTAAGCTTGTCCGGATCATATGTTCTTTATTTGTGATTGGAGATTGGAGCTTTTCCACAGATGTTCACCATTTTCCTGATAACAGGCTCGATATGTTGCCATCAGGCATCTAGTCATATTTTAAACATCTCTGGACAGGTCGTTTTATTTATACACGCCATTTTAATTAATTCAATTGAGGTGAGTGACCGAGCCCCTCTAGATCCTCTTGTTACTTTCTTGCATTTGTAAGTAAATATAAAAAGCATATAAGAGCATATGAACGGTTCATTTGATAGTTTCATATTACCAAGAATAATTGTTAGCCGCTTGTAGTTACGTATTTTCATTCCCTGTTATGTTATTGTAATAAACAGGCTTGTGAGAAGGCTCTGAAAGCTGCATGGTTTCTGAAAGATGCCAACAAATGTCCTCTGCGAGCGCATAGTCTCGTTATTCTTGGACAAGGACTTGACGGTGATATTGCCCGAAAGGTAGCTATTTTTGATGAGATGTACAGGTATAAGTTAATAGATGCAGAATAATATTATGCAAATAACCTTGAAAACTTTAAAAATACAATTCAATAGACCATTTCGCGTGTCCCAAACGTAAAATAAGTTCAAAAAAAAATTATGTATGTGTATGGTTAACTTAATTGCATTTCCAATTAATCAGTAGGTTGTGTATTCCACAAACATTTAAAAAAAACTAATATTTTAATTTTGACACTAAGCCGGCAGCTCGAGTTTTCATTGCCAAACAAAAGATATACCATGAGCATTTTGAAACTATATTACGTAACATTGCTTTTAGGCACGTGAATTTGAAGACCGTCTTAGTCTTCACGGACCAGCCAATTTCAGACTGCGTTATCCGGACAGTGTAAACAGTTGTCAGATTCCTTCCGAAGTATTCAGTAAGCAGGACGCGGAGTTTGCTGTTACCACTGCAAAATATATATTGGAATTGGTTGAAGAATCAAGTAGATAATTTGACCATTTCTATTTATTGTGTTGAGCGCACAATGAAGACTATCCAGTATGTTAAGATGTATGTTTGATCAAAAAGTGCAGTTTGCGTGATGCAAGCACGTTTATTGATTTGTCAGTTTAAATTGATTGTTGTATGCATTTAGGTCTAGCACTCCAAAGTATTTTGTGTTTTTTTTTACGGCAAATATTTACTTTGTAGAAAATATATACAGAAGGCTCTCCTTTGGTTGTTAGTATATATGTATATTTTTTCCATTTTAGCATTTTAAATGATGCATGAACCTGTACAAGTATTTGAACTATTTATGTTGTGTTTTGATGTAAACACATGTTTACTGGTTAGTCCGTTTATCAGTTCCTCAATTAACCTGTTTGAATTTGATAATAAATGTATGTTGTTCTTTCATAATACGAAAAAGCGTATTTGTATCGTTTTATTGTCGGTTTACTCATCAATGTGTTTTAATTTCATGACGGATAGAATTCCATGTACATAGTTAGTTGGGTTTTATAATAACGATATAATGCACTCTAGATATTGATAATGTAAATAGTAATATAATGACTTATTTCTGCAGTAATTTTTTTCAATATATTTTTGTTGTTCAATTTCACGTTTGTGTCATTGTAAATAAAATACTCATAACTATAAGATTTTCTATGACTTTCAGTTAGTTTTTTTAATTACTTGTTACGTTTATGTATGTTACTTTATCAAATAATTCTATGTGTACTGTATTTCATGCTTTGATGTGTTGTACATAGAATTGTGTACAGTAATTCTTTTCCGTGTTGTAAGAAGAAGCATATAGCCGTCGTTCGATGTCTCACATTGGACATGTAATTGCTATTATTAATAATAGTCGGTTGTCTCATTAGAATGGAATTTACCTTTTGTAGTTTTGAACAGTTTATGAATGTTGTGTATTTTCGCTTAAACTGTAGTTTAACCTGTAAACTTGTGCGAAATTGACGTGTTACTTTTAAATATTTATAAATAGTTTAAATGTGGATTTTAATTTTGCTGAGGTAACTTTTCACATAGCATGCATAATACTTGTGGAACTGTATAATGTAACATATATGTGCTTCAGTCTATCTATTAGGTTGAAGTTATTTGTCCATATTTCAACTAAATTGATGGTATTTGTTTTTGTAATTATTCCAATATGTCTGATTTCAATGACCAGTTTTTAGATCACACAGTGTTATGTTAATTATGTTTGCTTCAGTCTGTTTCTTAGGTTTTGTTTCACTCTCTTTCTTAAGGTAATGCTTTTTGTAAGTATTCCAATTCCTGTCTCATTGAAATATTGTACATATTTACCATTGCTTAGTAGATGTATAGGTCATTGTAAGTTGATATTCGTTGTATTAGTATATATACCATGTATGTGCATTGTGAAAACTTATTTCGCATTTACCGGTAGATCTATGCTGTAATTTAAACCTGATTTATGATACAATACTATATATATATATATATATGTTGTGTGATTCCAATAACTATTTTTTTTTAACGTGTATAACATAAAGGAACTACTCCTTTTTGGTATATAAACACATGTTGATAGTAATGGTTTTGTTGTTAAAATTAACATATGTACATTGCGAACATTGATGTCAATACGCTGTAATGAGAGAAAGCCTCGTATTGCGCATAACTAGATTATTGTGTTTCATATCAAATTTCAGATATATTTGACAACAGCTATTGCATACTGTTAACGTTGAGTTTTCAGATATAATTTACATTTATACCATAAAATACCATGCTTGGATGTCAATTATTTCACTTATACGGTTTAGATGCTTTAAATTTTGAATGATGCACTTTGCATATTAACAGTTTGTATATATGTGTTAGTGAGTAAGTGGATTTATGCATGTTTCTGTTAACCTATGAGTTTATGTTACAACGCGCCGAACCTTTTTGTATAACATTTCCCCAGCATAATGGTGCGTTATGCAATGTGCATCGCGTTTACCTAAAATGTGCATACCCTTTTAAATGCAAATACGATATAGCTTTTTAAATGCAAATACGATATCATTTTTTAAATGCAAATACGATATAGCTTTTTAAATGCAAATACGATATAGCTTTTTAAATACAAATACGATATAGCTTTTTTAATACAAATACGATATAGCTTTTTAAATTGAAGTAAACACAAAAAGCTACTTTACTACAATATAAAGCGTGTGGTTTGTAATTGAGTAGACGTGTGCATCTGTTTTGTTTAATATTATATTATATTAAATAAAGTTAAGAAATACAATTAGAAATATTTTAGAATTTAGAAATGTATAATGTACGTTCAAATATCGTTTCAGTACTGTACAGTTTTTTATGGAAGATTAATTTTTCTTTTATTTTATTATATTTATATCAAATATGCATGTATCCATCGTTTTGGAGTAATTACAACGTAACTGTATGATGTTATTTAAAGGCAACCAAACTTGTAATGGACTAGCGGATGGTAATAACGGTTTCTATCCTGGTGATGTCTCTGGAGAAATTAACATTGTATTGTCGAAACCGATTAAGAAAATTATGAAGTTCTTGCAATACCTATTTTGAAGAACTTGTCCATTAGGAACCAAAAGATGGAATCTCAAAATTGCTGAATCTATTTTGAGGTTAACCGAACATAATGTAAATATGCCTCGAACGTATACATGATAGAGATTGTATTGCTGTGGTAATGTGGAAAGAAGTATATCTTTGTGATTAAAAAAAAAAGCTAAATATTGAGGAAATATGACAAAATATTGAGGCACCATTTTAAGTTTAAAACACATTATTTATTAAGGATAGTTTATGTCAGTTTTTCTGCATTTATGAGTGTGGCCTTTTCGGACATAATCTTAATTTGTACAGTAATTTTCACGTTGCCCCGGGCTTTGGGCGATGGGATAATGTTAGTAAAATGTGAATGTGCATATTTAATGCAACATAAATATATGTTTATGTCTAAATTTGATGCAAACGGATTGTATTTGTTTTGCTTAGTTGGTAATAATTACCTTCGCCAAGGAGGGTTGTTTTTGTTAACTTTTATTTGATTGTGTATGTATGTTAATGGCCAAAGGCAGTATGCCGAATTGCCAATAAACTGCGTGTGTCAGTCTGATAGCAACTTTAAGCAAAAGGTTATGCACAGAGTTGCATGACGTTTTATAGGAAGTTAGTTAGTCCCAATTAACGAATGATCGGATTTTGGTGGCGGTCTGGATCACTACTGTCTGGATTCTGGAAAATAAGTTTAATGGGAGGTAACCTATCACTGGAAAATATTTCATTTGCTAAGTTGGATACCTACCTTGGCGGAGGTCTACGCTCTCTGAGTGCTTTTTAGCTATTTATGTTACGATTGTTGTGTTTGCATAGCAAAAAACGATATGCGTATGTTTTTTTATTTTTATTTGAAACTGTTTATATTTAAAGTATGATTTATTTCATAATTTTTTTTTTCACCCTTTTTGAAATAATTCATATACTGACAATTAATTAAATTTTCAGATGTTTACAATCTGAGCCCATTTACAACGGTTCAGTATTTTATTAACATTGATTAAATAAATGATAAAGAAAAAGAGTGAAGAAATCAAAACAAGAAAATAATTCGTTTAGTTTTAGTAAAATCATTTGAATTGTATGTTTTTCGAATCATTTCAACGTTTGAATACAAATAAATTAGAATAAAACCATACTTTGGTACTAAATGAGTGGTGTTTATTGTATACTGTTGTATTATAACAATATGATAATTTTGTATTAACACATACTCACCATTTAATATAAGAAATGTGATAGTACGTAATTCGTTTTTCATATATATTAATGCATCTAATTTATGTGATGCATGATCCATCTATGTTATGTATGTTTATATTTTACATTTAATTGTTTGTTTTCTGTTAATCTAGTTTTTAATAAAGCATAACTAGTATGACGAGCAAAGCAAATAACAATGTTAAAAATATATATTTTAAACAGCATTAATCTAACTTTCACAAATTTAAATAAGAAACTAAAACTTATGCACATAATACATTTGTATAAAGTGGATTAAAGGGAAGAAAATTTTCAATTTGATTATATTACAAATACATTACGAACAGGGTTTTACTGCGATATTTGTAGAAAACTAAGGCTCGTGAAAGTACTAGTTTGCATTCCATATTTTATCGTTATTGTATGGCAACAATGACCTGATGCTCAATTTTTATTCAAATTATAAATCGTAGGCGCGTGTAATTACAATTTACTTTGAAAGATTATGTAAAATCAATAAAAAGCACATTGTAATTGTCAGTATTTATGAGTTTTTTCCTTTTAACAAAAGAGGGTGCTTCATAAGCCCCATAGAAATTAAAGAAATCACTTTTTGTGTGGATTAAAGATCTTTATTACCTGAAAACAGCACATTTCCATGTTACTAAGGAAACGAATGATTATTGCTTATGTCATATCACGTTTTCCCTATTACACATCGTGGAGCACATATATGCATATACTACTAAAGCGATTGTGCTGCTTCAGCAACTATTTTTAGTGTATCGACGTTTACCGAATACAGGTCGTTGACATTTCCCATGTTTAAGGTCAATGTTGCCGGTCTATACATGTACTAATATTTTTTTAATAAAATTGTTACACATTTGTAACAATAGTGCTATTTGCACAATGCGTTTGCTCTTGTTAGGTTGCCGCTTCTTTTGTCTAAGGGACATCAAGTCATGCAGACTGTGTCAATTATTAGTCTACGTTTATTAATAGGTATTCGGGTAATCGTAATTGTTGGAAAGGAATTGGTTGTAATATGATCCCATTTCCTACCAAATGTAATATTGATTGGTTATGTAATGGTTTCAGTTACTGCCAAATGCAAATGCGATAGTTATAGTATAATACTCTTTTTGGTAACTAAAAAGAGTACCTAATTATTTTTTATCATTGTCTATAGTAATAAATTTTCAGCAAAACCACAAAACCAAAGTGGCCATTGTATTTTAACGGCTTAGTTTTTAAGACTGTCCAGGCATTCAAAGTAACAATCATACACGGTCTGACGGTGTAGCGAAAGAGGACAAGAGAGCAGTAACTAAATATTAAATAATGTGTAAAAAGTGTTTATGTCGTAGCTAATAAAGAAAATCATCATTGTTGTAGTGCGTTTTGTTATAGATTATAACCAGTCGGTCAAGGCGAGTAAAATCGTTACCTATAAAAACCGTTCTAACATAATTCTTGAGAAAGCGTGTCAATGACAATGTTGCAAAATTCATTCAAGGAACTGCGTCAACGAAATATTGGTTTCCTATTGCACTATACATGATATAATATTATAAAAATGCGCTGTACTAAAACATATGCATTAAATAAAGGATAAATAATACAATACAAATGAGATATTTGATAAAACACATCAGAAAAAAATGTTTGTAAAAATTAAAACCCCAAGCGGGTATCCAACTCACGACTTAGGAGCCATAAAATGACATGACAGTAGACAGCGCTTTTACCAACCGCGCTATTCTGCTTTCTAAGGAAACGTGTGTAAACTATCGTTATACAAAATACTCACAATTCTGATGTCGGCAAAACAAGAAAGACCAGAATAATATAAAATATATCCATTTATATCTCAGAATGCGAATCTGTTTTTCCATTTATAAATACCTTATTTTAACCGCTATAAAATGTCATTATAAATATCTTAATTTCATATCTTTTGAAAAAATCACCCTTTTTCGTTTACGATGTTCCTTTAAGAACTAACGTACACACATGTATTTACCGACATTTGACACAAACCTTAACAAAAAGGCAATTGAAACACGCAGTAGTTTCAACCAATGACCCAACACTGGTTGTCCTGTGGCACTTTAGAAAAAGAAATATAAATTAATGTGTAAACAATATAATATTTCCTGATGCATTGGTTGATATAATTTTAAAGATATAGTTAGTCATTACGGTCATTATATATAATTTTGATCAGTATTACTTCTTCAGAAAACAAACAAATGAACAAATAGCATCACAACAATGCATGTTGCAGCAAGAGTTCCGCCCTGAGGTCTCGAGGATGGCGATGTTTGCGAGCATACACATGGGGCCTGGCCCACGAGTTCTCCCCACTTCCGGTCATCAATATCTCCTGCTGGAACCACCACATCGGGAGCCACCTGTCCGGTGGTGATACCGAAAGCGCCAATGGCGATGTCAGAACAGCCGTAAAACTGCTCCTGTTTTCCGCAACCTGTGAAAATGTTTAAACAGCGGATGTAATAGAAAACTAACATAATTTTTAATATCAATGATGGTAACCTCGATGCCTCCGCATTTTTTTTCATTTTCATAAATTATCTGGAAATACAGTAAAAACGACACACAACATGTATATAATTGCGCAGAAAGTGAACTGTTGCCTATGGAACAATATTTGTTTAAAAATTACATGATGCATTCTGACGATTTTAATCCGTTAAATTCTTGCTCTGCTTCTTGCCATTCTTACTCTTCTTCTTTCTATTCATAATGCTATTCTTCTTGACATTTTTGATCTTCTTCCTTCTCTTCCAAATGTTCCTTTGCTTCTTTCTCTTCCAAATGTTCCTATTATTGACAATCTTCCATTTCTTCCCTCTCTTCCAATCGTTCCTATTCTTGACAATCCTGCTATTCTTCTTCTCTTCCAACTGACGATTTATTGCTACATTCCACATGATTGTATCCGTATAAATTATAAAGCAGCTTTAAACACTCTTTAAATACAACATATAAAAATGTACAATACATAAACAACGCATTTACAATAAACGAATGCAGAACGTCAAAATGACCAATGTCATAATGAAGCATGTCATATTATTACATAAAGTGGCGCTTCTCTCTTAAGTTCGGCAGTTTCCGTAGGGTCCAACTAAACACCGAATATGAATTCATATTCGTGAATATGACCGAAAACACCGACGATGAACGCATACAGTCATTTTAATTGTTTGTTTTATAATTAATTGATGTTTAAGTTGACAAAATAATGCCGAAATACACGAATAATTGTATGAAGTTATATTTGTTGTACGAATAAACAATAATGACTACGATTCACCGGTTACATTATACGATCAATTGCAAATCATTGTTTATGGCTAATATTGCGAAAATAACGTTGCTCCATTTTACGTATTGCCTTATGTTTGAGTACAATACTACAAGTACTACTACTACTACTACTTATTATTATTTTTTCTTATTTTTCTACTACTACTACTTCTACTACTAATACTACTAATACTACTGTTACTACTACTATTATTATTTTTAATTTTTATTATTACTATTACTACTACTACAACTACTACTTCTACTACTTCTCCTTCCTTATTTTTTCTTGTTTTTCTTCCTTTTTCTTCTACTACTACTACTACTACAACTACTACTACATAACTACTACTACTACTGCTATTACAGCTGCTCCTGCTGCTACGACTACCACTTCTACTATTACTACTGCTATTACTACTGCTACTACTACTACTTCTTTCTTTTTTTCATCTAATACTTCTACTACTACTACTACTACAACTATTTCTGCTACTGATAATACTACTACTACTACTACAACTACTACTACTACTACTACTACTACTACAACTACTACTACTTCTTCATAATCATCATCATCTTCTTCTACTACTACTACTACTACTACTACTACTACTACTACTACTACTACTACTACTACTTCTACTACTTCTACTACAAGTACTACTACTACTTTACTGCTTCTTCTTCTACTTCTACTACTACTACTACTACTATTTCTCCTTCTTCTTCCTCTTCTTCTTCTACTTCTTCTATTACTACTACTACTACTACTACTACTTCTTCTTCTTCTACTACAACTTCTACTTCTACTACCACTAATACTACTACTAACACCACTACTTCTTCTTTGTATACTACTACTACTACTACTACTACTACTTCTACGTCTACTACTACTACCACTAGTACTACTACTACTACTACTACTACTACTACTACTCTAATACCACTACTACTACTACCACTAGTACAACTACTACTACTACTACTAATACTACTACTACTATTACTACTACTACTACTAATAGTAGTACTTCTACTACTACTACTTACATTACTATTACTAAAACTACTACTACTGCTACTACTTCTACTACTACTAATACAACTATTAATACTACTACTACTACTACTACAACTACTACTACTACTACTACTACTACAACTACTACTAAAACTAATACTACTATACTTATACTATTTACTTCTACTGCTGCTGCGGCCACCACCACCACCAATACTACTACAACAACTACTACTTATAATACTAGATTAATAAGCTAATATAAACCGCCAAGGGGGAGTAACCGCTGCGATGATTATGGATTCTTGTGTATATAAGACTTTAAAATACTTGTTGCTAAAATATGTACAATCT
This sequence comes from Congeria kusceri, assembly GCA_027627225.1. NCBI lineage: Eukaryota > Metazoa > Mollusca > Bivalvia > Myida > Dreissenidae > Congeria > Congeria kusceri. The sequence goes on along the minus strand of CM051037.1, from coordinate 20,166,254 downwards.
CTTACGCATTTCGCTCTGCTCGCGCAACCCATTGAAATAAAATATTATTGTACACAAAGTAATTCAATTCATTGTTATCGATATATACCGCGTTGATCAAAGTGTGTAATGGTTTATTGTCAAGAAATATTATATTTTGAAACGATTTTGAGTGATTCTAGAATAACCACATTAATTAACAAAAGCTGTCGGAGGACAGCGCGCTCGACTTTTCTTGTGCTTGTCAGAGTAACAGGCATTTTATTTCTAAAACAATAAACATGGAAATTCCAAGAAAACCAAATTTTCAAACAAAATTCGGTTAAATCAGCACATTAATAGATTTTAAGTAATGGTAAACTTGACATTGACCCCACCCATCCCATATGCAATCCCAAGCGAGGTCTCGATATAAGGTATATATGTATTAAGTTTCATTAAAATATCTCAATGCGTTCTTAAGTTATTGAGTTGAAACCATTTTTCTAATTTTAGTATCAGTGTCCTTGACCCCACCCACCGCATATGCAATCTCACCCGAGGTCTCGATATTAGGTATCTATGTATTATGTTTGATTAAAATATCTCAATGTGTTCTCTATTTATTGAGCGGAAACCATTTTTCTATCTTCAGTAGCAGTGACCTTGACCCCACCCACCCCATATGCAATCCCAAGCGAGGTCTCGATATACAAATCTATGTATAAAGTTTCATTAAAATATCTCAATGCGTTCTCAAGTTATTTAGCGGACCCGTTTTTCTATCTTAGTGACATAGACCTTCACCCTATACGCAATCGTAAGTGAGGTCTCGATATAATCTATGTATGTATTAAGTTTCATTAAAATGTCTCAATGCGTTCTCAAGTTATTAAGCGGAAACCGTTTATCTTTCTTTAGTGACAGTGACCTTGACAATAACCACACACACCCACACACACTCCTTATGCAATCCCAAGCGAAATATGGATATAAGGTATGTATGTATAAAGTTTTATAAAGATATCACAATGCGTTCTAAAGTTATTGAGCGGAAACCGTTTTTCTATGTTTAGCGACAGTGACCTTGACCCCACCCACCCCATATGCAATCCCAAGCGAAGTCTTGATATAAGGTATATATGTTTTATTAAAATATCAAATTAGTGACCTGACCCCACCCTCCCCATATAACTTAAATATAAAATGTTTAAATGTAAAAACGGCCCATTATTTTCACAAATTTCAAACTAGAGTTATCAAAATTGGCATTTGAGTTCATTTTGATATAGGGAAAAAGTGTTATAAGATTGAATGAAATCCATCAAGCCATTCCTGGGAAACAAGCTTACCGAAAAACTTTAACCTGTCCATATAGTTATATGTAACATTTCTAAATGTTAAAATGTCCATAATTTTGACAAATTTCAAACTAGAGTTACCAAACTTGACCTAAAGGTTCATTTTAATGTGGGGCATATACGTTTTTAGTTTGAATGAAATCCCTTAAGCCATTCCTGAGAAAGCAGCCTACCGAAAAACTTAAACCTAGCTCGGACGCCGACGCCGACGCCGGGGCGAGTAGAATAGCTTGCCTTTTGTTTGAAAAGTTGAGCACAATCGGAAAATAATATTAAAATGTTTTTTTTTTTTTTTATCTTTTGTTGAATCGTTTAAACTCGTAAGTGACGTTAATCATCGTGAGGTTCCGTAAAGTGGTAAAATTGAGTTCTTCCCCTTGAAAAAGAATTTACGAAGTACATTTGTTACTAAAATGCATTTGTCGATTGTTTTGTACGTTCACTTTGTTATACGCATTCCACAATGCATTATAGACAAGGTAAAATACCAAAAATACATGAAAAGTAGAATTAAGCAACATAATTGTAATGTAAAACGTCAATTGGAAGAGAAGGAAGAATAGCAAGAATATCAAGAATAGGAACATTTGGAAGAGAAAGAACAAGCGGAAGAATGTAAATATTATGAACATTTGGAGGAGAAGGGAGAAAGGAAACATTTGGAAGAGAAGGAAGAAAAAACATAATGTTAAGAAGAAGAGCATGACGAAGAGCAGGAAGAAGAGCAAGAATGTCAAGACGTAGGGCAAGAATTTAACAAATGAAAAACGTCAGAATGCATCATGTAATTGTTAAACTAATACTGTTCCATAGTTGCCTATGGTTTCGCTCCAGAACTTGACAATACAAGAAAAACAACAGCGGAACATAGCAAATGGTACACTTTAAAGAAAAAACAGAGTGACAAAACGTGCTACTTTGCGCTGTCTCCTGTTTCATGTTTGGCCAATTCCATGAAAATTTTAGTTAATTATAGTCATTTGTTTACTGTTTGCAATATGAGAAATTTGGAATGCGCGCGCACCGATTACTACCGTTGTATATATAAAAATCCGAATTTGCTGTACAATCGACAAAAATGTCAATCATGAAACAAAAACATATCGTTTTGAATGTAATGCTGTTCATTTGTATGTATTTACCAATGCATCCTTGCTGGGTAACAGGATCCACACCCCAGCTATTTCCGGTATTGTACTTCCATTGCAATACGCATGCTCTACATGAAACACTTGCCGGAAGTTTGAGAGAATACTTGATCATTTCCATACCCATGCTGATTGGAAACCGACTCATTTCCTTGTCGTCTTTCAGCAGATGTTTATCAAAACAGGTCTGATCAACGGTTTTGTTGGCGACGTCATTTTGGCAAAGGCGGAATTCAAACCAACCTAGGACATAAAGGATTTGCACTAAATACAAAGACAACAACAACAACAACAACAATCTGCTTTCTATTAACAAGAATATTAGTAAATTCTAGCAAAGAATCCAATATGCGTATTATTGAATTCTTATAAAACATACAGTCAAACACTTTGAACAATCATGTATGACACTATTTTTATAAATGTGAACATACATTTATAACCGGATGAATTTTAGTGAAACTTTTACGATAAGTTTTCTTAAATCCGTGTTCATATCAAACAGACAAGATTAAAATTAAGGCACTATAAATGTACACATATAAGCTAAACACTCGGACAATGTGAATATATTGATGTCATAATAAAATTAATATGTCAATCACATCAACCATGTACCCTTTCGAATTACCTTTGTGATTGGCCGATAAGTGAACAGCGACGTCAATCATCTGACCAACGTCATACTTGCGTACAATAATGCCAGTGTAGTATTTGCCGCCGGGTTCGTTGGGTCGCGGATTGTCCGCAAAGTTATCCCCGCACACGCCGCATTTCCCGTCATTCTTGTCCCACTGCGTCTGTTAATGTAGCAGTCCAGAAAAATGTTAATAAATATAAAACTGCAAAATTAGCTTCTAATGGACATCTCACCGATCAAAATAGAAAAGAAAAAGCACTGAAATCGGTGAACCGAGCAAATTAGAAAAGAAAAAGCATTGAAATCGGTGAAATAATACAGTTTCGGAAACTTTGTATGCGATAGCTCGTGATGCCTCTCGGGTAAATCCGCATGTACATGACTGTATATTCCGTTCGTACCAAGCGTTTTCGAACATGGACATTATAAACTGCCTTTTGTGAATAAGATACAGTTTTAAGTCGAATAAACGCCTTAAACGTTTATCAGAATTAATGCCAATTTAAGATGTATTGAATTATATTCTGTGGACTGTGGCTTTAACGTACAGTGGCTTGTCATATATGAGCAAATAATAACAGAGGGCACCGCTTTACTTTTTAGCCTGCAATTTCCATCGAGTAATCAATATGGCCGTGCAAAAGCACATTTTGTTGCACTTTGAATATTTTTTAAGCTAATAAGTTGGTTTTAATATTATTTTCAAAAATTTAAACGCGCCTATTGAGTGGCAAAAACTACACTCGTGTTTTGTGTGTTTATTTCAGCTTCGTAGAAACTAGAATAAACAATGTTATTGAAGTCATTATGACCCGCGATGTCTGTTTACATTTTTGAAAACTTTTTATTTTCGGTTTCTGAGTTGTTTAATAGACGCTACGATAGGTCGTTGTTTCTCATTTAAAAATTACGCGCGGCTAAAAACCTTCACCCCCTGTAAAACGACTAGTAAAATGTGTATATTGTATGTGTAAGGATATGTAAGCAAACATTTAAAGGGCCATATCAGATTTTAACTTGACCCTTTCCAAACTTTGGTCGCAGATACCAAAAATGGAGATGAAAAAAATGTTCAAAACAGAACTCTATTGGAAAGTAAATGGTGTCTATTAATAAACATCCACTAAAGCGATTACAAATATATATATAGGAACTGACACCAGTTGTTATTTCATACCATATTTGATTAAACGAGTTCAGGATTTATGTTGGTAAGCGAGCCTTTGGCGAGCTCAATTACGAATTTCATGGACGAGTTTAATAAAATATCGTATAAAATTACAACTAGTGTCAGATCTTTTTTTATCACATGCTTTTAAAGGAAACAAAAATCTTCTAATTTTACCAAAAAGTTGTGTACTGACGTGACATCATTTCATGTTGACGACGTCATTTCACCGAAATAACGTCATCCGATTGGTCAGTCAAAGAATATGTAGCCAATGAAAACGCTCAAAATGTTATCTCACACGTTTGTAAGATAGAAATATTCTTAATGGTTTATTACATCGGAAACAGGGTATAGCATGTGATAAATTTGCGTTGGCAACGCTTTTCGTTTTTGACAAGTACCACATGACGTTAAAATGCACGTTAATGTTCAGTCTGACGCATTGGCAAACGTTATTACGGAGTTCAAAGAATCGAACGCCGGTGGGTATTACGTTTTTCTTTGCCATGAATTTCTTGATATTTTGTCGTGTTATGCCTCAGTCACACATGCTCGATTGTTATTGCCGTTCATGTGCCGACAGCGTCCCGAATCAAATATGTTAAAAGTCGGGACAATATTCTGAGATTCGGGGCTCTAAATTCAATATCAAATATGTCCCAACAGCGTCCAGATAGCGTTTTGACGAAGTCCTGACAGCGTCCCGATTCACTCGATTGTGATCCGACAGTTTCCCGACAGTTTGCCGACAGCGCTCCGACATTCCAGTCTGTTCGATTATTTGTATCGTTGTGCTATCGGGACGCTGACGGGAGCCATAATCGGAAATGTTTGACTGTAGCAATACTCCAGACGGAGTATTGCTATATAATTTATAATGCATTATCAATCCCTTCCACAGGATATTGTCCTGATTACGTCCCGAATTTGAACCGACACAACCGAATCTATCCCGACAGACTCCCGATTATACGAATTCGGCTGAGTCTCCCAAATGTTAAGGGAAAACCTTAACTGTCGGGATTCGTTGGTCGATCACGCCGAACAAGTCCCGATAATTCCCGATTCTTTGGACAACGTACCGACAGCGTTCCGACACCTCCCGACATTTTTTTTTTTTCGTAGCGCTGTCGGGACTCTATTGGGAACCATAATCGGGAATGTGTGACAGAGGCCTTAGTCCAGATACTTTAGTCAATGCAGCAAAAAACAATGTATGCTGTTGATTAAAAAAACACGTAAATCTGTGAAATAGTTTCTTTAAATGTCATGGTCTATGTGTGTATTTATCGAAGCGGAAGGTGGATTATAGGAATGCCTTTCGTCCGCCCGTCCGTCTGTCCGTCCGTCTGTCCGTAACATTTTCGTGTCCGCTCCATATTTCATATACCCTTTGAAGGATGTCCATGAAACTTTGCTCAAATGTTTAAATCATTGGGACGATGTGCAGAAGTCATGAGTCAGTCACGCAGGTCAAGGTCACATATTTGAGCCTCCATTACGTGTCCGCTCCAAATCTGCTATGCCTTTTGAAGGATTTTGATGAAACTTGGCTCAAATGTTTAGGTCATTGAGACGATGTGCAGAAGGCATAGGCTTTTCACGCCAGCTCAAGGTCAAGGTCACACTTGAAGGTTAACTTTTTAACCTCCATTTTCGCGTCCGTTTTTCGTGTCCGCTCCATATTCCCTAAACCCTTTGAAGGATTTTTATGAAACTTGGCGCAAATGTTTTGCTCGTTGAGACCATGTGCGGAAGGCATAAGCCAGTCACGCCAACGTAAGGTCAAATTAACACTTGAAGGTTTGAGCCTGTATTGTCATGTCCGTTCTATATCTTCTGTGCCCTAGAAAGGGTTTCCATGAAACTTGCCTCAAATGTTTATCACATTGAGGCGATGTGCAGAAGGCACGAGGCAGTCACGCCACCTGAAGGTCAAGGTCACACTTAAAGGTCAAATGTTTAAGCCTCCATATCTCCACACCCTTTGAAGCATTTTCAAAAAATGTGGCTAAAAATTGTATCACATTGAAGCGATGTGCAGAAGGCATAGAGCAGTCTTGCCACCTCAAGGTCAATGTCACACTTAAAGGTCAAATGTTTGAGCCTCCATTTCGTGTCAGCTTCATATCTACTATGCCCTTTAAGGACTGTTCATGAAACTGATTGAGGTCAGTGTGATACTTCAAAGTCACCTTTACAATCTAATGAAGGATCAAGGCGGAGGATATATCTGTCCTTTGTCTACCTTAATACACTGGATTTAAGACGCTTGAATGTATTGATCTTTGAATGCAACCTCCATGACACCTATATAATAGCATTATATAGGTTGCAAATAAATAACTATCGGGATCAGGCGCGGGCTCAGGATGGGGCGGAAATATTCCGTAACCTAAAAAGGCTAGCAACAAGCTGCTGTCGGTTTCTCGTGCATGTTGGGATAGATGTCTAAAAGGTGTGATATCGCCAAAAAAGAACAACTAATAGAACATACCGAAGAACGGGTTGATAATTATTATGAACTGAATAAAAAACAAGGCGTTTGCAACGAAATATTTTAGATATTGTGGGGTTAAAACTATTTTAGAGGGGGCGTGCGCCGTTTCCGTCCCCTCAAAATCCTTCTATGGAGAATAAGTATTCAGATTCACCTAATTACATCCGCTTATCTGATACTGATGCAACGTACAAAGTTGTTTACGCACAACTTGTTTTATTATAACATCTGCACACAGAGAAAAGTGTAATACATTTTCTACCTAAATATAGTATACAATTACAATAGGTAAACGACCCTAAATTTACCACACGTGAGTGAGCGTCTATAAATAAGTAATTCAAAAGAACAGCAAAATATTAGGATAGATGATATGTACATGTACGGGAAGTTTACATTTGTATTTAACACAGTCAACAAGTACCACATCCGTTTAAATAGATTGATGTTCAGGCGACCAAAAAACAATAACACAACAACACACTAACAAAACACATCCGTTTTACAACCATATACCAGTATATACAGAATGGCCCATATATATTGAATAAAATAAGATTAGCAACAACTAGGATGTTAGCAAATATAAAAAGCATCTTAGTAAGTAAACATCATTGTTAATTAATTGTATTTTATTATAACATTGTGACATTTACAGCAAGCTTGATGCTAATATTCACTAGTTAACTCTGATTAAGACAAGGACCAACACTATCAGAAGAATTGAAATGCTATATATTTAATATTTACTCTATGAAATATGAATTATCAAGTTATATTTTTGTTTCAAAACTTATTTTACGTATAAAAGTAAATAAAATGTAAAAGCTACTTACACTGAACCCCCCGCAAAACAATGAAGTATCGTCATAGTTCTGGGGCGTGTTGTACCCCTGCCTCCACATCGAAGATCGACTTGGAGGTTCGACTAAACGTCCATGACCTTGAACCTCTATAACCCCGATTACAAACAATGTAACGCACAAATACGATGTCTGTATGTATTTCAACGTAGCCATAGCGTAGATGTATTATGACACGTTGCTTCGGTAATACGACACCCGACTTTGCTACTAGGATATAAAATACAGGGATATATTACAATGGTGACTGTGTTTGAAGGCCAGCCATGTCTCAATTGTTTGTTTACTGTTAAATTTAAATAAAATACTTTACAATACATGGTTAATATTACAAATTAAAATTACCATTTACAGAACAAATTAGTTTGTTTGTTTCTTATGGACTTTCACGTATTGTTTACTACGAGTTCTTGCAAGGATATATAAGCTTCACTGGCAAGATTATGCCAAGGCGGTTCGTCCGTCGTGCGTAAGTCCGTAAATTGTTCCCTTTAACGATATCTTCTCCGAAACCGGTACGCCGACTTCACAGAAATGTTTTTTGGATGGTCCTCTCATTGCTCTGTCAGCAGGCACGGATTTAGGCCCGGAATTTCGGGCTCCAGCCCCCTTTCCCCCGTAGCTGAGCCCGGCGATATCATTTTCGGGCTGTGCTTTGATCTTACACACTACTACTACTACTACTACTACTGCTGCTGCTGCTGCTGCTGCTGCTAATGCTACTGATGTTATTGCTACCACTGGTGCTGCTGCTGTTGCAACTGCGGATATAATTACCGTCACAACCAATTCTACACCATCTTAGTCCAGCAACCCCGGACCAAGCCTGGTCTGTGTCCGGCTCTGTCTCAAATGGTTCCGGTCCGCTGCACAAGATGGCCAAACGAGCAATTAATCTTTAACCGACATCTCCTCCTAAACCCTGGGGTAAAGTGATTCACAGACATGTTCCTTGGGTGGCCCTTTACCAAAATTGCTCACATGGTTCCGCTCCGTTGAAAAACATGGCCGCCAAAAGGGTAGTAAATCCTCAAGGTTTCGTATCTGATCCATGAACAAAAACGGGGCTTTATAAGCAATACATGTTGAACAATCTACCTGAACACAGGTTGTATAAACTAGGAACGTTTTATTAATCGCGATAAAGCATCGAAAATGTCCGGTAAATCGGCACATAATTTGTGGTATCACTTGGTTAAAAACATGTATATTCTGTGTAATTTATACATAAGAAAACATCTGCTTTCAAAATTACTGCAGAAAACAACGGTTATATCAACACATGTGTATTCGGGTGCTCCGGGTCACTTGAACGAACATCCTTGTTTCAAGTGGATATGACAAGCAATTTCGTGTGCATATGCTTAATGGAATATTTCCATGGGTTGGTTGAGTCATTTGACCCATGCACCATGTAAGACAATTTCTTATTGACCGATATGAATTATTTTTTACACAAATAAGGGTATATTATATGCATGCTTCTCATAGGTTTGATTTACCCTTCTATTCGTAATAAATATTCTATTCGTAATAAATAATATAAGAGCTTTGTGTGGTATTTCAAACTGACGACTGGTGCTAGCCATTGGGCGAACAAAGAAGAACCTTCAATGTTTTAATGTTTTCAGATAGTTTCTCAATATCATTATTACAGTTGATCGATTTAAGCAAGTATAGTATACGTTTATGTTATATGTATTGTATGTATTCAAAGGCTGTAAGATTGTTAAATACTGTCTTTTTAATAGATGCAGAGACTGTGAGTTCCATATTTGTATTGTGTTTTTTTTTCTATACTTTTATATACAATGATCTATAGTGTCCTTCACATAATAGTCTAGAATACCATTTAGCTTTATGCTTACAGATGCCATATCATTTTGCTGTAGTATGTATGTGTTTCAGAGTGATGAAGTTACCATTGGAATGGTGCTACCGGTATATTTTATGCTACCATTATGTGTTTTGTAACTGTTATATTATGAGGTTGTTAATTTTATCAATATGCTTATGATTGTTATGAAATTGTTGATCTGGCTGTTACTAATGATACATGTATGTCTAGAAACTATGTACAATTAAAACATTGCGTACGTGAATGAATTTTGGATTGTTTATCGTATTCCGGTTAATGCACAGATTTCATTTACTTCGCGGATTATTTTAATTCTTTTAGCTGGCTTTTTATGTATAATTTTACCAGGTAAAGGCATTGACAAAAACGTTGATAAATTGTAAGATGATTTTATTGTTGCAGTCTTAGATCGGAATGACCATGAAAGCTCTATGACTTTTTACCTGTTCATATATTGAGACACATCTTAAATTTAATATCAATAAGATATGACAAACGTGGAAAATCGTCAATCTTTTATGCCCTAACTATTATGTTGTAATTATTTGTTGTCCGGTTTTCAGAAATGAATATATCTTCCTAGTGGTTTTGTCTGACAGAAATGCTTTTCAAACAAATCTTAAAAGGAAATTAAAGCAGTAACCCGGAACACACGTAAATGATTCGGAACCCCCACAATCAGTGCATACAGTTCAACAAAATATTTAACAGCAATGCTTTATGTTACTATATGTTTCAAACACGCATATTATTGAATCTCAGATATATGTTTTCCGAAGTATATTTAGGTTTACGTGATTAAACGTACATTTAACATGAAGAGAGCGGTTTTTTTCGTTAGTGACCCGGAACTACCCATTTGATAGTAATATGTACAGTTGCCATTAAATCCCCACATATATTTAAATGCTAACATCCTTATTGTACAAACTACTATGATTTGTTTTTCAAAACGATTTTAAAGTAAACATGTAAGCTACACAAACCTTATAACAACAAAACATTATTTGATCATTATATAATTACAATATTAATAATCCGATTAGTAACTAAGAAACGAGATAAGTATTACGATAAAAATGAAATAAATCTGCATCTGCAATGTATAGTTACTATGCTTTCTTCATGTAGATATATATAATTCAAACAGTCAGAACCCTGATAATTCAAACTGTCATAACGCCGAGAATTAAAACTGTCAGAACCCTGAGAATTCAAACTGTCATAACGCCTGTTAAAACAGTGAAAATTACCACTCTGATAATGTTTACTGTTTCATACTGGTTCCCGATTTAAAACAGTAATTGAAACGGACCGTCAACTATGTCAGACTCAAAATTGTCAAATGAGTCCAATAAAACCCACTTAGATAGCAATTAAAATGAAACGAAAAACGGTGGGATAAAAATGAAATAAAAAGAAAATTACGGAAATCAACAAAAAATATCCTCTATATAATCTGCAATAAATGTATATGCATACACGTAGCTTATTTTGCTAAATTATTATTGAACGATTCCAGCAGTTTAAGCCAATGTGACAATGGCTTTAAAAAGTTCAAATGATGTCACTTTAATCGAACCGTATAAATACTGTTGTAACGTAATTTTGTAGTAAACATACTGCTCATTTCGCAAGCATAAATCTTTAAAGGTAAACATAATAAAGTGCAATCCTAATTACCCATTCTCTGTTCTTTGCAACCCACTTATCGACTTTCATGTCAAAGAAGGCGCATGTCCATTCAATGATTTTGTCTACATACTCGTTCTTGTAATCTTTTAAACAATTCACAGCCAAGACCCCAAGAAAATGCACAATAGCCACAATTAACAGCCAACACCCCAGCCCAGCATAATGCACAATGGCCACAATTCACAGCCAACACCCCAGCAAAATGCACAATGGCCACAATTCACAGCCAACACCCCAGCAAAATGCACAATGGCCACAATTCACAGCCAACACCCCAGCAAAATTCACAATGGCCACAATTCACAGCCAACACCCCAGCACAATGCACAATGGCCACAATTCTTTCCCAATTGATACCGCCTTCAATTACCGAATCAAGTATTCTCCAGTAATACTTCAGTGACATCGGCTGCTCAATCTGCGAAATCAAGTCGTCAAACTCTGCGCTGAACATGGCATCAAATTCGTCACATAGCTCCCGAAGAACTATGGACTCTCCTATATGTGTGCAGGCCTCCACTGTTTCATCTATAAGCTTTGTTTCATCACATGTTTTGCACTTCGTAGGCACCAGAATGTTTAATTTCGATTTGCCCTTGTCACAATGAATACTCGGCAATTTCGGTCCCGTATTTCGATTAAAACCAGCTTTTTGAGCAGAGTATGCAATCCGATATCACTAACGATGTTGTCTTCGTTAGATTTCTTGTTTCAACAGCCATATAAGACTAGATAACAACAGTGCATTGAAAAGATATAGTTAAATACGAATGGAGATTTTATAACAAAGGGATGTAATGATCATATTTTAAGTCATAATTATAGAAATAGATGATGATGATTATTATTATTATTATTATTATTATTATTTATTATTATTATTATTATTATTATGACATGTACATGTATTATAATTATGGTTTTCTCATAACGAAATATTATTATTATTTTATTACATGTACCAATGATGTTGGTATGTCAGAAGTGTGGTTGTGGAATTATCATTCTGCACAGTCTCGCAAATTTTCAAATAGAGATCAATGTTTCCAGAATGGGGCGATAGTGTACACGAATCTAATATAGACATAAGTTTTATGTTTTTGGACTCATTTCACTTTATAAACTATATTTGACTTCTACTACGTACACTTACTATTAACTAAGAGATTTAACTATGTTGATCATAGATTGGTCACGCAAGCCTTTCGCAAACTGAACCTAGTTCAAGGTCTGTGTGGACTATTGTCACAGTGAATAAACGAACTGTACGCTGACCGGATATTGCGATTGGCTGTCAATTGAATAGTGTAAAATTAGTTTGTTTGTTTCTTATGGACTTTCAAGTATTGTTTACTACGCGTTTTTGCAAGGATTTATAAGCTTCACTGGCATGGCGGTTCGTCCGTCGTGCGTAAGTCCGTAAATTGTTCCCTTTAACGATATCTACTCCGAAACCGGTACGCCGACTTCACAGAAATATTTCTTGGATGGTCCTCTCATTGCTCTGTCAGCAGGTACGGTTTCAGGCCCGGACTTTCGGGCTCCAGCCCCCCCCCCCAACTGAGCCCGGCGATATCATTTTCGGGCTGGGCTTTGATCTTACACAAGTTGTAAAGGTCTGGCGTGTCAATAAGTATACCGTATATTGCTTAATTTTATTACTTTGTCGGGATTGGGTTTTGATCTTACACAAGTAGTAAACGGCTGGCGTGTCACTTGTATATCGTATATTGCCTTATCTATCACTTTATCTGGACATTTTACCTGGGTGCTGGATGGTGCCTTGCTGAACATACACCAATCATTGTGTTTGAGTGGCTGGCAACATACTAATTGATAGAATAATATTGTCGCGGGCTAGACGTCGTTAATGAACCACAGTCGGAATCACCTTAATTGTAATTAAGAGTTACTTTGGCGTAAAAAATTATGTTTGTTTCAGGTTATCTTACCTACTCTAAAAATGCCCCGACCCTAGAAAATTTTATCGAGTTTGTCAGATTTTGTGTGTGTTTTATTTACTTTTTTCCAATAATGAAATGTTTTTTGGATAAATGAGTGTTTTGTTTTGATAGCATCCGCTTATAAACAATGTTAAAATTTGAAGATATTACCGATATGTTTTGAATATTCATTTTGTTTTAGAATTTTAAAGTTGACCGTTTACCAAAATAAATAAATCATCATAATAACAAACAAACAAAAAATCCCTACCTATCTACCCTAAATTTTTGGTGCATGTTGAAACAAGCATAATATTTTTTACGCCTTCCTCAAACTATCTGGTTTAGGTAGAGGTATGGCACATACTTCATAACATTTGTTTTTAGTTTTTAAGGCTGATTGATGATGGGACTGAATCCCGAAGATATTACGAAAAATATCTACCACGATACATTTGGTTCGTACAGAGATGTATCGATACAATAATGATATAATATTAATAATGTTATATAATACGAATTCTCCCGTATATATGGTTACATATGGTCCCTGCTATATAGTATATGGTATATAGCCTATTTTGTTACAGGGCATAATACTTCTATTTGGTCAAAAAATATGTGCTTTGTCGAATTTAATGTACGACAGTTAACAGTTGAAACAGTCCTATTAACATATAATGAAAAAAAAACGAACACAACTAGTTAAAGCCGTCACAAATGGCCATTCCCAATATATTATAAAGTGGTAGCCAAAATATGTTTTTTATGCTTTTCTAATTTGCAAGGTTTTTCAAGGTTCATAATTGTGTGATAATTTTTATAATATGTAATTTATATTTTAAAAAACTACTTCTCCTACTACACCTCAACTACTACTGCTGCTGATTCTACTACTGCAGCTGGTGCTGCTACTACTACTACTACTACTTCTACTACAACTACTGCAGCAGCTGCTGCTACTACAACTACTACTACTACATGTACTACTACTACTACTACTCCTCCTCCTACTACTATTACTACTACTGCTGCTGCTGCTACTGCTACTGATGTTATTGCTACCACTGATGCTGCTGCTGTTGCAACTGCTGCTAAAATTACTGTCAAAACCAATTCTACACCATCTTAGTCCAGCACCCCCCGGACCAAGCCTGGTCTGCGTCCGGCTCTGGCTCAAATGGTTCCGGTCCGCTGCACAAGATGGCCAACAGAGCAATTAATGTTTAACCGACATCTCCTCCTAATCCCTGGGGTAAAGTGATTCACAGACATGTTCCTTGGGTGGCCCTTTACCAAAATTGCTCACATGGTTCCGCTTCGTTGAAAAACATGGCCGTTATATATATATGGCTATATTGAAAACTGGTTGGATTTCGAGATAATTTCACAGATATGTTTCTTGGCTGGTTTTCTACCAAAGTTGCTCGAATGGTTTCGGTCTTTTGCAAAACATGGTCGCCAAAGGGCGGGGCAATTTTTCCTTATATAGCTATATTAAAAACGTTGGAATTTTTTTTGTCAGAAACCACAGAAATGTATCATTTAACAATTTACCTTGGGTTGTTCTCTACCAAAGTTGCTCAAATGGTTCCGTTCTGTTGAAAAACAAGGCCGCCAGGGGTGGGGCCATTTTACCTTATATGCATGCTATAATAGAAACGTTGAAACTCTCTTTTCAGAAACCGCTGGTTGGATTTTAAAATAATTTCACAGAAACGTTCCTAGGGTGGTTTATAACCAAAGTTGCTCAATTGTTTCGGTCCGTTGTAAAAATGGCCGCCAGTGGTCGGAGCCATTTTTCCTTATATTGCTATAATGAAAACTTCCTGTCAAAAACCATTAGTTGGCTCTCGAAATAATTTCACAGAAAAGTTTCTTAAGTGGTTCTCTAGCAAAAAGAACTATAGTTAACGCGAAACACGCCGTAATTGATCAATACACGCAATTATATTGATAAAATGTATAATAGTGTATGCTAGATGTCACTATATATTAACAAGAGGGCTTAAAGCATTCGTCTGGTTTGCCCGTGCTTTTGAAATACTAGTACACAAACAATCTTATGGTCACACGAACTGTGCAAGTTTGATGTTATCTATATTGCCTAGTCAATGTTGGTTTCATTAAAAGAGGACAACATCTGGTCTGACATACCACATTATCAATCTTCTCTGATGAATAGTGGTCATGTACTAACTGTGCAAGTTTGGTCAAGTTTGCATAAAACACGAAGTCAATATTTTGGATACGTTTCTATAAACAAGGGGCAATAACTTTGGTGTTTTGGTCCGATCTAGTCCGTATTTGACTACGTCTGAGATCGTACGTTCATACACAAACTATGCAAGTTTGGTTAATATGGAATATGTATGAAAACCACTTCAATTACAGTCATTGAAGGAATTCCATATCACTGGTAGTTCCGGGTCACTTTAAGATTAATGGTTCTGAAAATAATTGCAACCCTCCCATTCCGATTTTTTAAAACTGATATCTTAACAGCAATAATTTGCAGTACATCCCCAAAGTGTCGTATCTGTATGCTGATCCGTGAACCGAATCGGGGTTTTATGAGTAATACATGTTGAACAATCTACCTGAACACAGATTGCAGAAACTAGGCTACGTTTTATTCATCGCGATAAAACATCGAAAATGTCCCGTAAAATCGGCGCATAATTTATGGTATCAATTGGTTAAAACATGTATATTCTGTGTAATTTATACATAAGAAAACACCTGCTTTCAAAATTACTGCAGAAAACAACGGTTATATCAACACATGTGTATTGGGGTGCTCCGGGTCACTTGAACGAACATCATTGTTTAAGGGGGATATGACAAGCAATTTCTTGTGTATATGCTTCATGGAATATTTCCATGGGTTGGTTGGGTCAGATGACTCATGCAACATGTAAGACAATTTCTTATTGACCAATATGATTTATTTTTTACACAAATAAGGGTATAGTATAGGTATGTTTCTCTATGGTTTGATTTACCCTTCTATTCGTAATAAATAATATAACTGCTTTTCGTGGTATTTCAAACTGAAGACTGGTGCTAGCCATTGGGCGAACAAAGAAGAACCTTCAATGTTTTAATGTTTTCAGATAGTTTATCTCAATATCATTATTACAGTTTATCGATTTAAGCAAGTATAGTATACGTTTACGTTATATGTATTTTATGTATTCAAAAGCTGTATGATAGTTAAATACTGTCTTTTTAATAGATGCAGAGACTGTGAGTTCCATATTTATATTGTGTTTTTTTTCTATACTTTTATATATAATGATCTATAGTGTCCTTCACATAATAGTATAGAATACCATTCAGCTTTATGCTTACAGATGCCATATCATTTTGCTGTAGTATGTATGTGTTTCAGAGTGATGAAGTTACCATTGGAATGGTGCTACCGGTATATTTTATGCTACCATTATGTGTTTTGTAACTGTTATATTATGAGGTTGTTAATTTTATCAATATGCTTATGATTGTTATGAAATTGTTGATCTGGCTGTTACTCGTGATACATGTATGTCTAGAAACTATGTACAATTAAAACATTGCGTACGTGAATGAATTGTGGATTGTTTATCGCAGTCCGGTTAATGCACAGATTTCATTTACTTCGCGGATTATTTTAATTCTTTTAGCTGGTATTTTTATGTCTAATTTTACCAGGTAAAGGCATTAACAAACGTTGATAAATTGTAAGATGATTTTATTGTTGCAGTCTAAGATCGGAATGACCATGTAAGCTCTATGACTTTGTACCTGTTCATATATTGACACACATCCTAAATGAAATATGAATAAGATATGACAAACGTGGGCAAATCGTCAATCTTTTATGCCCTAACTATTATGTTGTAATTATTTGTTGTCCGGTTTCCAGAAATGAATATATCTTCCTAGTGGGTTTGTCTGACAGAAATGCTTTTCAAACAACTCTTAAAAGGAAACTAAAGCAGTGACCCGGAACACAAGTAAATGAGTCGGAACCCCCACAATCAGTGCATACAGTTCAACAAAATATTTAACAACAATGCTTAATGTTACCATATGTTTCAAACACGCATATTATTGAAGCTGAGATATATGTTTAACTTGAAGAGAGCGGTTTTTTCGTTAGTGATCCGGAACTACCCAATTGATAGTAATATGTACAGTTGCCATTAAATTCCCACATATTTAAATGCTAACATCATTATTGTACAAACTACTATGATTTGTTTTTCAAAACGATTTTAAAGTAAAAATGTATATACTTTTTTATTATTGAAGCTACACAAACCTTATAACAACAAAACATTATTTGATCATTATATAATTAAAATATTAATAATCCGACTAGTAACTAAGAAACTAGATAAGTATTACAATAAAAATGAAATAAATCTGCAATGTATAGTTACTGTGCTTTCTTCATATATATATATTATTGACTATAATCCATACACTCAAACACTTTGTACAGGAATTTATGTCTTTGAAACTGTCATAACCCCGAGAATTAAAACTGTCATAACCCTGAGAATTCAAACAGTCAGAACCCTGAGAATTCAAACTGTCATAACCCCGAGAATTAAAACTGTCAGAACCCTTAGAATTAAAACTGTCATAACCCTAAAAACTCAAACACTAGCTAGCTGCTGTCAGCCACTGAAGCTTGGTATTTGTAGATGATCCTTATTCGCCACCTCTTTGAAATCAACCACACCACCCTGAAAGCATAAATTATTAATAAATTACAATGAGCAAATGAGCTTTTTCCTAGAAGCTGCTAAAAAACTGATCAGTATTATTGTAATTGAGAAAGTTTTTTATATGCTTTCCAGTATTTTTAGGGAAATATAAGTGAAATAAAATTGGTAATTCACGGTTTAAAACAGTGAAAATTACCACTCTGATAATGTTCCCTGTTTCATACTGGTTCCCAATTTAAAACAGTAAATGAAACGGACCGTCAACTATGCCGGACTCAAAATTGTCAAATGAGTCCCGCGGTATTTTCCAATAAAACCCACTTAGATAGCAGTTAAAATGAAAAGAAAAACGGTGGGATAAAAATGAAATAAAAAGAAAATTACGGAAATCAACAACAAATATCCTCTATATAATCTGCAATAAATGTTTATGCATACACGTAGCTTATTTTGCTAAATTATTATTGAACGATTCCAGCAGTTTAAGCCAATGTGACAATGGCTTTAAAAAGTTCAAATGATGTTATTTTAATGGAACTGTATAAATACTATTGTAACGTAATTTTGTAGTAAACATACTGCTCATTTCGCAAGCATAAATCGTGAAAGGTAAACATAATAAAGTAAAATCCTAATTACCCATTCTCTGTTCTTTGCAATCCACTTATCGACTTTCATGTCAAAGAAGGCGCATGTCCATTCAATGATTTTGTGTACATACTCGTTCTTGTAATCTTTTAAACAATTCACAGCCAACACCCCAGCAAAATGCACAATAGCCACAATTCTTCCCCAATTAATGCCGCCTTCAATCACCGAATCAAGTATTCTCCAGAAATTCTTCAGTGACATCGGCCGCTCAATCTGCGCAATCAAGTCGCCAAACTCTGCGCTGAACATGGCATCAAATTCTAAACATAGCTCCCGAAGAAATATGGACTCCTATATGTTTGCAGGCCTCCACTGTTTCATCTATAAGCTTGGTTTAATCACATGTTTTGCACTTCGTAGGCACCAGAATGTTTAATTTCGATTTGCCCTTGTCACAATGAAGACTCGGCAATTTCGGTCCCGTATTTCGATTAAAACCAGCTTTTTGAGCAGAGTAATTTATGCAGTCCGATATCACTAACGATGTTGTCTTAGTTACATTTCTTATTTCAACAGCCATATAAGAATAGTCAAGAACAGTGCTTTGAAAAGATATAGTAAACTACGAATGGAGATTTTATAACAAACGGAGGTAATGATCATATTTTAAGTAATAATTATAGCAATAGATGATGATTATTATTATTATTAGTCTTATTATTATTATTACATGTACATGTATTATAATTATGGTTTTCTCATATAGGAATATTATTATTATTTTATTACATGTACCAATGATGTTGGTATGTCAGAAGTGTGGTTGTGGAATTATCATTCTGCACAGTCTCGCAAATTTTCAAATAGAGATCAATGTTTCCAGAATGGGGCGATAGTGTACACGAATCTAATATAGACATAAGTTTTATGTTTTTGGACTCATTTCACTTTATAAACTATATTTGACTTCTACTACGTACACTTACTATTAACTAAGAGATTTAACTATGTTGATCATAGATTGGTCACGCAAGCCTTTCGCAAACTGAACCTAGTTCAAGGTCTGTGTGGACTATTGTCACAGTGAATAAACGAACTGTACGCTGACCGGATATTGCGATTGGCTGTCAATTGAATGGTGTACAATTCTAAACATGGGTGATGAAAAAGTGGTAATATTTTGGATGCAACACAATGCATGAACATGGATTTGTATGTATCTTGTTTTAGACAAATTATCTGTTCTATATAAACCATCCTTATAAAACTCAAATTAGCTTTTTCTAGTATACTTTCCTCTTAATCATAACAGTGTTTAGCGAGGTCAGGTTGACACAAAAACAAAAACATAAATTTAGCTGATTTTCTTCTTGTTTCCTTAGTTGTCAGGCGTTTGTATTAGTGCAATTATCTATATAGCATCTTAATGTTATTGAGTTGTTATTTTTAATAAATCACGATTATGAGCAAATTACTAGTCATTTAAAGCGGGGCTTAAAATATGCCGACTGTACGTCAAACAAGGACAATTATTCAGGTGTTCTTGGTCCATCCAGTCCCATTATCGAACTCCTCGCGGATATTGTGGTCAAACACAAACTGTGCAAGATTGGTCTACATTGCATAAAAATGAAGTCTCAATCGCGTGCGCATGCCTATTGTTGACGGCATATGGGTGTTATTTTTTTCAAGGATCAATAGCTCTGCTGAAGGCTCCCCTATGGCCAAGTGTGGTTAAAACTGAAGGAAAACGAAGCTCCTATAATACAGTCCTTTCATGCATTTTCTATAAAGCAAAGATAGAGTTAGTGTTTGTAGACCAATTTTAGCTTCTGTTTTGATACGGTCATGCAAATTGGGGACGTTTGATCAAGAATGGAAAAATAGTGCAGTCTCTTTCCTGGACAAAGTCAATTTTTGCATTTGTCCATGAATAAGCGTGTTCCGATTAGGCCCATTATCGAACCCTTCCGAAATGTTGTGGTCATACACCAACTCCGTAAGTTAGATGAAGATTGGGTGAAAAATGAAGTATATTGCGACTGCAAAACACGTTATTTTTATTACAAAGAGGGTGTCGAAACGTGAATGTTTACACAAGAACTGATTATGTTTATACATTTGGTCCGGCGCAAATACCGCAAATTAAGAGTTCCGTCCTGTTTTTTAATGCGGGAACATCCAGTAATTGTTACAATGACCTAGTTACAAAGAGATACTTTCCTGTTTCCGCCTTGCTTTTGTGAAGATTTTGAGTTTCGTTGATGAATAACAATTCAATCAGTAGCACAAAGGAAATAATTTCAATGATTGCTAACAATTGGCAGATTTGATTATGCGAAAGTCCTTTTGCCGTGAACTTTAGTCATAATAAATACATAACTTGTGTGAAATTATTTCTACGGCCATTCTCCCCCTACCTCTGATTCAAGTAGGGCAGTTGTCAGTTACTGACATAAGTATGTGCACTTAGTACTGGTAAACCGCTTAGATCGGCTAAGCTTGCCCAGGAAAAGTATGAGTAGGTTAACTGACCGCCGTGATATGACTGAAATACTGTTAAACACGGCGAAAATTCCAAACAAACACACAAACATGCCAAACATCACGAACCTCTTGTAATCACTTGTCTCGCTGTAACAGAGATGTGATTGTTGAAAAGGATAAAATAACCGCAAAACCCGCCCGAAATGGTCTAAAAATCCTGATTTCCAAACGGATTGATGCACTATGTGTGCATAAAATATCCTATTCAATGGAAAGTAATGAGCCGAAATATGGGTTCATACCCCAATCTTATCGTGACAACTTTGTTTAATTTATAAAGCAACCATTTGAAGTTTCTCTTAAGAAATACCAGGGGTGGGGAACTCGCATATTGCCTTCCTTTCCCGTTTTTGACAAATGGTGTCTACTGCTTGTCCACACAGTTATTATATAGTAAAATTTTGCAATATTTCTAGTGATTTTTTTCGCTATTTTTAATGCCGTTTAAAGGCAGTTTCCCCTGACCAAATATTCTCTATTTTCCCCCAAAATTATCAATTTTCTGCCAAGTAAGTTATAGTATTTTACAGGTGGGTGCGTAAATAGAAAGAACAATTGTTAAATTTGAATTTGCACCATTGTCACAAAAGAAGTTCAGTACATGAACAATTTGAATATATTAATCATTAAACAAGCAAAATAACCACACATTTCATGAAAAATAATATTTTTAAAAACTTTCCCTATTTTGAAATTTGTCGCGATAAACTTCCCCATTTTACGGGCACAGGCAGTTAGTGATTTCACTATACCTGAAGCTATTGAGACAATTGCATCAAGTAAACGCACAAGCTACCGAGAGCTGCATTCAGATAAGTCATGGAGTGCATGTATGATTAGACAGGGGTGTGGAAAGCCCATGCCCGACTTGTCCGACGTGGGAAATTTTACCATCGGACAAGTAAATTTTTCCTGTCAAGTTGTCCGTGGACAGGCTGTGAAAATGATGTAAAATTGGAATGAATTATTACATGAATATTATAATCATATATTTTAACAACATTAACATATTGTAATTTATTTATAATTTGATGACGCATTATATTAGGAATAGAAACGTTATTTTTATTTGGACAAGTGACATTCGTTTGTGGACAAGTAAATGTATGCAATGAGCTTGCCTATGGACAAGTGATTAATTTTGATATTTTCCACACCCTGTATGATTAGATCCATTCCAGGGCCAGTATTCACCAACCCATTCTTAGACTTAAGAATAAAGAACACCTATGCTGGTACCTATGTCACTTATGCCATTAACAAATTCTTCGAAATGACCAATCTTACCATTATAGATAGTGAATACGGTGTAAGATTCAAATTAACGTCTTTTTAAAACAGAACAGTTTTAAGAATATTATTTATTCTTCGTCTTAAGTCTAAGAATGCAAAATGGGTTGGTGAATACGGGCCCAGATGTTTTCACACTTGTTTGCTTACAATTTGAGGAAATTTAAAGAATGATAGAGTCTTGAAAATAATACTTCATAGGACACAACGAAACTGCTGTATTTAATTCTTTATTTCTTAAATGCATCAATTACAGTTTCATGACTTAAAATACACTCTCCAATATTTACAAAGTTATTCTTCAATAACCAAGCTAATGCTCTTATGAATCATTCAATCATATTCACTCCCTCCAATTTTACCAGCCAATAGGTTTAAAGTAAAACTGTCATTAAGAACATAATTGGATAATGCTGACATTAATGAATGGTTAATAAAGAATAATTTTGGAAAATACTGCAAGAGTTTATTTTAGTAATAAACTCACAGAGATGATTCCTTTCCCATCATAAAGGTCTACTATAATCATTAAAATATAATTAACAATAATTGCTGTACAACTCACATACACACACTGCTTACACGTTATGTATTTATATTATCATGATATAAAATGTCTTTTGTACCGAGATGTAATCGAACAAAGGTATAAACAACAAACATATAAGTCTGGATTTCATGAGCTATTACATTTCAATGTATACAGTTTTAACTCCCTTTTTACTTCATTATTTAACACCACCATGCAATCGTTGTTTTTTACAAGTGGACAGAATACATAACAAATGGCAATCTATACAAAATAACCAAATGCATTTTTATATTATGTGTCCATTCTCTATGGATTTCAGTAAACAGACTGTAAGTTTGTAAGAAAATTATGACTCAAAAATTAAAAAACACCTATGTCCAAGATTATGCTAGTAACAAATGCAACCCCACACATATATGCTTCACCACATAATCATGATTCTGACCAGTCATGAGATCTGCATTCAAACACACATCCACACGAATTCTCATGCATACTGAACCATACAATCACATCCCTACTTTTTCAACCGCTCAAGGAAAAACTGCTCAACAGAGTCTGTATTCCACTTCTCGATACCCAATGTCTCCTTCACATTCTTATCTTCGTCCAGGAGGTATATCTCAGGGTCCGCACCTCGAACGTATTTCACTTCGAGGCCCGGAAACTGTTGCGGCCTATCGCTCTTCACGAAGGCTGAAAATATGAAAAACCACACTGTGCAGTTTTCTTCAGTGTTTAAAGCTACTGTAAGAACAGAAACGAGTCTCAACCACAGAAAAAATCAATATTAGAAAGTTGGTTTTAAATTGAAGAATAAAGAAACACATTGTGACTCTACATATATATTTTCTTTATTAAATAGAATGTCATCTATGTATGCATCCCAAATGATCTTAATCATTATTCCATATTGGTAAATCTCTTACTGATATTTTACTAAACTTTATTTAAATATGTTAAGCTATGGTCATGAGGGTACTTATATCACAACATATTCAATGCAATGCAATAATCAATATTACAGCATACTGATCTGTTATTAAAAAAATACTTTTCAGTATGTCAGATATTATAAACGGGCCAAACTCATCATTGGAAGGAAAAATAGATCCAACATATGAAGTGACAAAATCCTAGATACAATGTACATCATGTACATAGAAAATGTGAATCTAAGTTGTAAACAATGAAATTACATGTATATTTATGGACTGATACTATTGAAATACAAAGTTCAACCAACACGACACTAGTTAAGGTAATTCATTCATAATATTGATTTCTACAATGTTTCTCAATTAGCATGATATCAAGACACAAAATTCCCAAAATGGTGGCCTGGGTACTGGACCCCTTCCCAAAGCAGTCAAAACTAGATGTGTAAGGGACACAGATGCAACACGACATATGTTTGAACACTGCATAAGGGCGTGTCGACAACACTAATTTTTGCCTACAAACATTGGTTTTCATAATTATATTTTCTATCGTGGAAAAAATGACAAAGGGCGATAATTCTGCTAAATTTGGTCACAGCTACAGAACCTTAATGTGTAGGCGATCTACGCATTAAGGTTTTTCAGCTGTGAAAGTTTGAGGGAAATCCGACCAGCAGTTAAAGGAGAATCCAAGTTTAGTCCACACAATTTCTATAAGTACAACTACGTACGTTTGTTTTGATAGACAGAAAAGTGCAATGCTTAATGCCTCCTACTTTGTGAGGGGCATAAAATCACTGGTTTGTTCAATGAGTTTTTTAACAAATGGACTGTATCACTCACCCTGCACCTGAGGATACCTCCCCAATTTTCATCCGCACACACGCAGTTCTGCGTATGGATACACCTGGAAACCCAACACATGATATTGAGCAGACATTAGATATTGAGTTAAATCATGGAGACATGTGCAAATGATTGAACAAATTGCATTTTATACAAACTAACTATGTGGGCATATTTTATGTATTTGAAAAAAACAATCATGTAACCACAAAAATAACAACCATAATTTTTTTTAATCTGTTAAAAATTATACAATTTCTACATGTAACATGTGTACCGGGTATTTGGAATATTTAACAAAAGTGTAGAAGCCCATTTAGTTAATAATTATTGAACCAGTAGACTAAAAGAAATATAACAATACCTTTAATGCTTCATCTGTGCCAGAATCATCCTGACAACATCTTCTACAATCTTCTTTTAACGCTGCAAGATTGTGTTCATCAAGGAGATTACAAGAAGTGCAAACAAGATTGGGTGTAAAGCCAAGACTGCGACATTCTTCCTCCGACAACTCTGCTCCTTGTCCTAGCTCTATCTGCAATTTCAACATCAACATGTAAATCTCAGTTGTATTGTGAACTGAAGCGGTTCCATAATATTTCTGCAGACAAAATTACCATTTTATTCTAGCTATTCTAAACATCAGAGCTTTTTTGACTTCTATAGTAGGGGCCATTATAAGGTGTCATCCCCTTAGAAAAATTCTTTTAAATCATGCAGCTCTTAACCCAGGGTTTTTCATTCCCCTGCTATGAAATTTTTTCCCTAAAATGCTAAAAATAACGTTATTTTTCTCCAAAATGAGGGCAAAGGGCCCCGTCCTCAAGCGGTGAAAAAAGCATATTCTTCTTCTTAATGGTCACATAAGTGAAAAGTGTTGTAATATTAACCTTTCTGCTGGCATATAGCCTATATAATATGAGGACATTAAGTGTCTTCATCTTGTTCAACTCTCACAATTGCATTGGCCAACAAACATTGACATGATTTGCACTTTGCTGAAGCTTTGATAATTTGAAAGCAAATTCAGTCTTCACGAAAAAGTGTTAAATGTAAGGACTGTCAGTCCACCAAGCCAGCTAAATAGACTCGACAGAACTAAAATTTAGAGAACGTTAGTTTGTAGATGTAAACCATTTGTTCTTAAGATACAAAGTCAATACCAATGGTCGATCAATTTTTTACGGGAATACTGTTTTCATAATGACCAAGAGCTCTACCACCGTTCGAGTTAAATAATTAATTTTTCTCGACCTAGGAAAAGTTTGTAGGACTGGGTACACGGTCCACTGCTTAATTGTGAAGACTGCAAATTTAGATTTATCATTTTAATTATTTTATATTTTGGTTGTTTTTACTTCTGCTTTAAAATCTTTTAATGACAAAGAAGTGATTTTTCACAGTATAAATATAAATAAGTGTATAATACCAAATTAACCAAAAATAAATAATAGTGATGTGTAACCCTTCGAAACATTACGTGGCCAACAGTGAAATTTTTATAATTGTTTGAAGCGTTTGTTACTAAATTTGATAAGAAACAAGTTGAAAATACAAGTAAAATTGCCAACAGATAAAGAAAATGCCGAAAAATGCCATAAAAAATAAACAAATTGCAAGAAACTTACAAAATAAAGAAGGACAATTGTAAGAAGCGAACTAATGTTTGCCATTTTGTCTAAAATATATCTTGTCAATGTATACGAATCTTGCAAACGTTCTAATACAAATAAATTACAATACACATATAAGTTAAATATTTCATAATAAAAACTATTAAAAGTATTTTTAACAATAAATTGGCACAGATATTTAATGATGTATTTAGTCGCGTATTGGTATTTTTTAAAAATTTACTAAAAATAGCAACATTCCCTGAGAATGGCTAAATTTAGAATTTAAAGTGGGGTAGTCCAGGGTTCGTAAAATTTCATTGGTCGTTTTAATCGTTACAACCAATGAATCTGGAGCAGCTAATTTTAGCGGGCATTGTCTTTGCTGATTCCAAGAACTTACTTTCACTTTCATTTCCTGAACAAAGGTGGTTATTCTGAATGTAAGCAAAGGTTTTTATTTCAACAGTAAGAGGTAAGATTTATTTTTTAATCGCAAATCATATGTTTATTATTGCAAAGTAGCCAATTGTATTTGATTATTAATATTATTAATAAATACATGATACAATACTTCATAATCATCACATGTATCCATAATTATAATTTATATTGATTTTCATAATGCAGTGTGCTTTTCGTTTATATGCAAAATTTATTGCAAGAATCTCTCCCAATGTAGCTTCTTTTCTTGTATATTCGGCCACTTAAGAACAACATTATAGATCAGTATTTCAATCTCTGGTGCACATTTGTATGCATTAATAGTGACACAGATTCTGTATGTTTTAGAAAATTTACACCGTATTATGTCGCCACCCTGCTATTTCAACTGTCATGGCGGCCTAAAAATAACTGACCTATTCTCGAACCCACAGCTATCAATAACGAAAACATGGTGTATCACATGATTATCACTTGTTTTCTCCGATGCAGCCGATAGGGGAACTCAAAGGGGAGTTTTTCTTTCAGAAAAATACTTTTAATTTAAGAAATATGTAACATTTATTTGAAATGCATAAAAAGTCGTAGAGTTTTTAATAAAATTATGTAACAAAACAAAATTATGATAGTAAATACAAGTTTTTGATGCATATTTCCGATAATTTTGTGACGATTGTACAGATTGTTTACCGTAGCACCGGTACACATAATCGGATGACGTCTTACACAGTTTGCTTACATGTAAATAGCGCACGAATGAAAGGTTCGAAAATAGGTGAGGTTCGAGAATAGGTACCTACACGATACATGTGTCAAATACTAGGTCACTGGGTCTAATAAGATTTATGGTAATTAGCATGTTAACTTGAATGTGATTCCGCTCTATTGTAGTAGTTGCTCTTTTTTTTTTCATGTGATTAGATTGTCAGATTGAATTTTATGATGAAATCTAGGTTATTTGCCTCAATCAGGACAGGCCTTTTTCTATAAGCCCTGCGGGTAAGAATATCCCAATGCAACATATGGTTGTTTTTTCCCAATTGGAAAAAATGAATTTCTATTCACTACAGAATTTGGTGTGACATTTATAACAATATTGAATAAAATTACATTAAGAAATATTTTTAAAATAAACACATTAAAAATCACAATGAAATTTGGATATAAATTGCAATTTAATCAACTAATCAATGGAAATTGACACAGACAACGAGATTTATTTGTAAATTTGTTTCCGAAATATTACGTTGAGATATTCCCAATTTCAAACCAGGTACTTTTTCCCAAAAAGGTCAGTAAAGGGCCTGCTGGATAAACAGTTTCATTACATTTTTAAAAAGCTTCATTTTTCAAAAAGACACTTGGTCTGCATTTTTATGCCCCCTTTGCCCTTGTCCGTCCTTTCGTCTGATTTTTGTGTTGCGCGTAACTCAAAAAGTATAACTGCTAGAGTGATGAAACTTTATAAGCATACTGATCTGCATCGGGTGTTGTGCACCTGGATATTTTGGTAAAGTTTTTCCTACATCAGCAGAGTTATGGCCCTTTTTCAGAAAAAAATTACATTTTTGGACTTGTGTCACACTTAACTAAAAAACTATTACTGCTTGAGTGATGAAACTTTTAAAATCAGCATGTGAAGTTGTGCACCTGGGTATTTTGGTGCAGGTTTTCCCGACATCAGCTGAGTTATGGTCCTTTTTTTAAAGAAAAAAAGACATGTTTGGACTTGTGTCGCGCGTAACTCAAAAAGTATTAATGCTAGAGTGATGAAACTTAAAAACTTATTAATCAGCATGTGAACTTGTGCACCTGGATTTTTGGTGCATTTTTTTCCGACGTCAGCGGAGTTTTGTGACAACCAGGGAAATGTGGGGGCATCCGTCTCCTACGAGCACATGTCTAGTTTTAATCTGTCATCCAATGGTACAAGCCCATAAGCCATGCACCAGTAAAATCGGCTTGCCCTCCTGAGATTCTCAGATAAATATAGGTAAGTTGCTCTCATGTAACAATATAAGAATTTACTAATAGGCTTTCTTGGCCAAACTGCTTATAGAAGATCCCTATTGATAATTGAGACATTGGGTCAGAGGTCCAGGTCAAACTGACTAATATTTGTAAAACATAGTCCGGGCAATAAAAACTACTTAGGTATAGGTTTGTACAATTTTGTTGGCTGGTAATGACTAGAAATGTTACCTTTTGATCATTGTTTTTTTGTCATAGTTTCAAAGGTCAAGGTCAGACTGACCAATAACTGTAAAACCTTGTTAAGACAATAAATTCTTAACCCCTTAGTTTGACAAATTTGGTAGGGTGGGTGGTGATGACTAGTAAAGGATCCCTATTGATTATTGGGTCAAAGGTCAAATACCCAGACCCATTGTTGTTAAACCTTGTTATGTCCATTACTATGAAACCCTTAAGCCAAGGTTTTTCAAACATGGAAGGTAGGTTGGTAATGAGTAGTAGAAGATCTCTTTTGATTATTGAGTTATTGCATCAACATAACAGGTTGGTTGGTCGTGACTTAAAAATAAGTGGAGGATTTTGATTAATTATTGGATCCAAAGGTCAAGACCACACCGGCCCCTGGTCAGCGAATGTGCCGATGCTATTTATTGAGAAAAATATTTTTAAACTAAAAGATAGTCATTCAATTTAACGGGCATTACAAATTGAAATCACATGTATTTGAAAATTATACAGGGTATGTCATTTTTGCAGCCAAAATAAAGCTTATTCCCCCAGAAAAAACAGTTTCATTTTTCCTCCTTAAAGTTCAAAAATTCCCCCAGAAGTTCACATTTTAAACAAAAACTTATATAATCAATTGTTTTATCTGTAAAGTAAAAATGTCAGTTAGATTGACTGTATTTTCTTTACAATGGTATTGTAACTGATTTATCTCTAATGGTTTATTGAATGAAACAGACTATGAAAGTATTATTATGCTATTTTAAGATTCCCCGTTATTAGAAAAGGATGCCGAAATTCCACCATCTGAGGGCTGGGGGTGGTATCCCGCCCTGAAATTTTTTGCAGAATCTCTTTATTACCTCTGACATCCATGTATTCTACGAAGCATTAAGAAAACAAATTAAACAATAACAATAAGAAACAAACTCACTGTCTTTATCAATTTTATCGAATTCGCTTAACATTGGCGCATTTGCTTACCAGGACCAATACTGGTAAACCGCTTAGATCGGCTAAGCTTGCCCAGGGAAAGTGTAAGTAGGTTAACTGACCGCCATGATTTGACTGAAATACTGTTAAAAAACGGCAAAAAATCCAAACATACATATACATTGCTTGTGATTGCATATGGGGTGGATGGGGTCAAGCTCAAGGTCACTGTTACTAAAAAATAGAAAAATGGTTTCTCCTCAATAACTTAAGAACAAATTGAGATATTTCAATGAAACTGCATACATAGATACCTTATATCATGACCAGGGTTGTGATTGCATTTGGGGTGGGTGGGGTCAAGGTCACCTAAACTAAAAATAGACAAACATTTTTACCTCAATAGCTTGAGAAGACATTGAGATATTTCAATGAAACTTTATATGTAGATAATTTATATCTAGAACTCACTGGTGACATCCTTAAACAATAGTTTGTTTGTGGTACACGACCCAGCAGAATTTTCAAGGTGGGTAGGTAGGTCGTTTTTCATTATTTTTTTATTTATTTTGTGGGAACAAATGTAGACGACTCTGAGACACAGACTAAATAACGCAAAATAAAGGAGAAAATCACATTGCTTAGTGTATGCCAGTGCAATCAAGGCATCTGGTTACTAACACTGTTAAAAATCAGCTTATTTCTTGAAATTAACAGTGATTTATTTAGAGGTGCGTCCTGCGTCTTGGACGCATAGATTTCCGCATAGTTTCGTAACGTCTGTGTTTGGTGGATGCAATAAATTTAGGAGCACAAAATTGAAGTGATACCTCATGACAGTTGCTTAGATTCCAATATAAAATACAATATAAAATATAGTGTATATCAACACCGGTTGCGTGTTATTTTATACAGACAATGGTTGCCATGTTCGTATAGATCGTGTATAACGCACACCCATGTGTAATGTGCACCCGATTTTTCAAGCAAAATTTGAGGGGGTGGAGATGTGGGAACAATTGCAGCCATTTTTTGTCCGTGAAGGGTATATGGCCTTTTTTGTCTGTGTTTGCTTTTGTTGTTGTTATTCTGTTATATTACACTAAACTTATATTCATAAAAACGTAATTAAAGTAAATTCCAATAAGCAGACATACTTACCATATGCACGAAACGCATATTTATCCAAATCAAATTAATCGTTGTTAAAACTCAAAAAGTTTTCCGTCATAACACACTCCATTATTATTCCAAGACATGTATATTTGGTCTCCAATTTATCTGATGCAACAAAATGGGAGTCTGATTTTTTTTGACACCCTTGACATTTCCCCTAGAACGCTTATTCATTAATGCTCTATAGACAGCGCTTGCCTTGTTCATGTACAGTAGTATCCATTGATGCATTTTGACACTGACCACTTGCTAAGCGTGTTACTCGCTTTTCAGCTACAAAGTGCTAGACGATAGCCACAGTTCAGCAGTCACATTAAAGCCATTTAAAGTAAAACCAACAGCATTGCTATGGGTGATGCTAACGGCTTACCAATTTATAAGTCTGGCTTATTTATAATGTCATGCTGTCACTCTTTAGTTTTAACAGGTGTAATTATTAACGACTCATATGTTTTCAACAGAATTTATTGTTGGAAATATTATTGCAAGGTAATTAGGTATTTAGTTGATAAAAAACTAAATGTTATGAATTTGAATTACCAACAAAATATTATGGATATATAACTAATATTTTTTAATAGAAAACACAATTTTGCTTCATGGAAGCCTATAAAAACTTGAGTAGCCTTACCACAAGCAAACAATTTTTTAAGGATGGCCTTACTAAACATTTAATTTTTGTGCTGTCTTTAATGCATTTCGTAAACAAATTTGGTCTTTGTGGAATTTCCACGTTTCTTGTGTTATATTGTAATTGTAAGCATTTAAAATGATGCTATTTTTGTTCAACTTGGCATAGGTCTTTGCTCTCAAGAGTGCTAGTTCTAGTTTTAAAAGGTGTAAAAGCTAAATGTTAGGAAATCAGCAAAATTACGGCATAACCTTGCATGCATAGAGGTTAAGTGTTTGGCTCCAGAAACGTTGAATATGTTGCTTTTATATTTCAGTTTGAACCATGGCTTGGAATAAGGAGGAGGATCCTGGCATGATTGCCTTCATCAACCAAATTCATCAGGTTTGTCTGTGTATTGAGAAGCTTTAGTATGAGGTCATTCTGCTGCATTATGTGAGGACCAGGACTGTGTCCCACTACCTTATTCACTAACGTGAGACACATCGAAAGCTGGGATGAATTTTCAGTCATTATAAGCTGCAATTTCCAGCTATTTAATTTTTACTGATATATTTTGTAATTTGGTAGTAGTCTTGTGCTATGTGCGTGTGTATGGCGGAGGGGGTCTGGATCCGAAAGTACCCAGAGGAAACCCCAACTGTCTGGTATGGTGACCACCAACCAAACTCACATGCATCAGGACCTGGAATCAAAACACAATCGCCATGATGAGAAGTGAGCGTACCAAAAATTGCCCTGTCTGAACAGCCATTGTGTTAAATTTTGCTAGAGCCACCATATTTGTTGATATTTGAAGCTTTTGTTTATTACAATGTATTTTGCTCTCAAAAGGGCATATTGACCCTATTTGCAAAGTATCAAGCACAATAAATGTAGTAGTAAAATGAAGGCATATTCTTGTCAGTGTGTATCTTTGCAGACTACATGTACATGCCTAGGACTTGAAAGGGACTTGTTCACAGATCTGATATTCTTATTTTTGAAACATGACCTAAAATGTCATAAACTTTAAAACCTAAAGTATCTGGACTAAAACACTCCCATTATCTATCAACAAACAGAAAACGAACAGAATTGAACAAAAATAAAATTATGTTGAACAAAATACATTGTTGCAATTAATAGTTTATAAAATGTGTGATCATTAGCAAACAAAGCATAAACAGTAAAACCCTGCTAATTAATAAGATCACTTGCGGGTCTTAATAAAAGTGGTCTTGTTAGTGGGCAGGTGGTATTATCGAGGTACAACTTAGTTGTTTTTTTGTGTGTGTTTTTTTTCAAATAATCCTTTGTTTTTAGCTCACCTGAGCACGAAGTGCTCGGTGAGCTATTGGTATAGGGGACCTCTCGGGCGTTGTACGTTGTCCGTATGCAATCAACAATTTGGACCGTTATTGCAATAAAGACTACATTTTTTATTCAATCTTGACCCAACTCACACAGTTTGTGTATGACCATAAAATCTCGGTTGGTATTGATAATGGGCCAAATTGGACCAGAAACCTTAGAGTCATGCCCCTTGTTTGTGGGCAAAATGCAAAAATTTGCCTTTTTCGCTCATAGAGACTTCATTTTTCTACCAATCTTGTCCAAACTTCCACGGTTTGTGTGTTATCAAAAATTCACAGTAGAAGTTAACATTGGGCCGGATTGGGCCACAAACGCCAGAGTTATGCCCCCTTTTTTGTTGAAAAATAGGCAATAATTGTCATTTTACCTTGATGAAGACTTCTTTTTTTTTTCCAATTTCGAACAAACTTCAACAGTTTGTGTGTGACCAAAAGATTTCAGCAGAGCCCAAAATCGATAAGGTTAGGCCACAGACATCGGAGTTATGGCCCCTTGTATGTGGAAAAAAAATGCAAATATTGCCTTTTTTAGCTTGACTATTTGAAGAATAGGTGGGCTTTCCTGCTACCCCCAGCGTCGGTGTCGACGTCCGTGTCAGAATTTTGTTAAAGTTTTTATTCAAAAGTCTTGTAACTTCAAAACTACACAAGTTATTCACTTGAAACTTGGAATATACCTTTGTCATCAACTCCAGTATCAAAGGCAACATTCCCCATAACCCTGTTTTGTATTGTGAAAGAGTTATGCCCCTTTTTTACATAGATTTTCTGGTTAAAGGTTATATTCAACAGTTTTGTAACTCCAGAACTACGCAAGTTATTCACTTGAAACTTGGAATATACCTTTTTCATCAACTTCAATGTCAGGGGCAACATTCCATGTAACTCTGTTTTGTATTTTGACAGAGTTATGTCGCTTTTTCACTTAGATTTTCTGGTTAAAGTTTATTTCAAAAGTTATGTAACTGCAGAACTACATAAGTTATTCACTTGAAAATTGGAATATACCTTTGTCATCAACTCAAGTGTCAGGAACAACATTCCATATAACTCTGTTTTGTATTTTGTTATGCCCTCTTTTCACATAGATTTTCTGGTTAAAGTTTATATTCAAAACGTTTGTAACTTCAGAACTTAGTTATTCACTGTAAAATAGGAACATACCTTTGTCATCAACTCCAGTGTCAGGGCCAACCTCCCCATAACTCTGTTTTGCATTTTGACAGAGTTGTGCCCATTTTTCAATGTGATATTTTGGTTAAAGTTTATATTTAAAACTCTTATATAATTTCAATACTACATAAATTATTAACTACGTCAGGTGTAAACTTAGAATAATTTGATGAAATAATTGCCATAACTCAGTTTTGTATTTCAACAAATGTATGCCCCTTCCACTTTCCAAAATATGTATCAACTGAAATACTTCGAATAGTGGAGCGCGCTGTCCTCTGACAGCTCTTGTTGTTCATAGAGACTTTATTTTTCTTCCAATCTGGACCAAATTTCCACAGTTTGTATGTGGTCATACGTCTGCAACAGAAGCCAACAATCGGTGAGATTAATCAACAAACATCAGAGTTATGGCCCCTTTGTTAGTGAATACAATGCAAAAATTGCCTTTTTCATGCATTGAGATTTCATTTTTAATTCAATCTTGATAAAACACAGCAGTTATATCCCCTTAATTGTGAAAATTAATGAATTTGATGCAAGACGGGAACTTCATTTTCAACCAGTCTGGAACAAACTTGCACCATTTGTCTAGGACCATAAAATCTTAAGCATGGCAATACACTCTACTCTTTGAAAGCAAGCATGACATGACCTTTGCACAGCGGTCGCCATTATCGTTCAGAACTGCAGCATTAACACTATTCCTCCAAAATTGCCTGAGAAAAGTTGTAGGGTAGAGAAAATATATCCAGGTCCTTACTTGTTCTTTGTATGAGAGTAAATCAGCTAGACAAATTATTTAAGGACATTATGGCATACATTCCCATAAGCCTTTCACAACAGCAAGGCTTTCATTTTTGCCAGTACTCCGGTGAGCCCTTTCGGCCATCATGGCCCTCTTGTTGTTGAGACTGGTTACTATGTTTATATCATAAGGCATAAATATAATATGTACAAACTCATGTAACTTTATACATAAAAGAATATTAACGTTATTTTCACAAAATATGGTATTACGACTTCAATGTTCACAATTTGAAGAGCCTTGGCCCCAGTCATAAAACACTGCCGCAATTGAAATATTCATAATAGTTAGTGATCCTTTTCATTAAAACTTGAAAGAACACAGACGTATGTATATTGACTAGACTGTCTGCCATCCCTGAATAATAATACCACACTGCTATTAAGCCTACTTTTATTAAGACCCTGTGTGGTCTTATTAGCGAGGTTTTACTGTATGTTTAGACTAAACTAATGAAAAGTAAGTAAGATATGGCCAAAAAATAAATTGTGTGTTTCGGGCAATGGTCTCAAAAAAGTTAGATAGCGTTGGGATTGAGTTTTTTTTTTCAATTTTGTTTAACTGACACATGTCGGTCAAAAAACATAAAAAAATTGCAAAAATCTGACAAATACGGATTTCAATGAAAACAATCGTTGCTCAAAACTTTAGGGTTGGGGTGTTTTCACTATGTAGGGTCGGGTTGCCGGAAACACAGAAATTTTTTGCTTTGGCCTAAGTGTGGTTTATATACCGGTATGTGTACACAGGTGGAGTCCTCTGAGAACTTACAGTCTTTGCACAGCGAATGGACGGCATTGCTCTCTGGTCTCCACATAGATAGAGAGATCCGAATAGACCTGAACAACTGGTATCAAAGATGCTACAAAGACAGGTCAAGGCACTTTGTTCACAGAGTTATGAATTTTGAAGTATGCATTGGAAAAAAAAGAGCTCAAGTATAATAACAAGTAAAGAACATTTAAAAGAAAAAAAAAGTTTCACCCAACTGGGTTTGAACACAAGACCCCCTGATCATAAGGTTTTCGTCTTAACCACTTGGCCATTATGATTTATATACTTTAACATGAATGTGTTACTTTATGTTAGTGATCCATGTGTGTCAACGATTTTAACTAAAAAATACATTCAATACAACTTTTGGCACCATTTTGGACATGCATGTTTTGATGAAACACATTGAAAGAAACATTATATGTACAGGCATATTTTAATCTCCCCATTCAATACATTTTCTGCCGAGCCCGGCTAGCTCAGTTGGTAGACTTCTGGACTGTCAATCTGGGGATCGTAAGTTCGAACCCAAGCCCGGCCACATAACGTGTGGGGAATGGTCATAAAATTATTTCTATGGCCATTCTCACCCTACCTCTGATGCAAGTAGGGCAGTTGTCAGTTACTGGCATTTATAAGTATGTGCGCTTAGTACAGGTAAACTGCTTAGATGGTCTAAGCTTGCCCAGGAAAAGTGTGAGTAGGTTAAGTAGCCACCATGATATGACAGAAATACTGTTAAAAACGGCGAAAAATCCAAACAAACAAACAAAACAATACATTTTCTGCATTAATAAATGTTCTGTGCCAAAATGATGTTACTCTAAAAACTTCCAATGCATACCAAATTCTAGTTATAGTGTTGTGCAGTGATATCCTGTTCATTTTTACTGGTATTTCAATGCTATAAGTAGGAGCAGACGTATCGATTTTCCCATTTAGTAAATGCTAGACTGTAGCTTTATTTGGAAATTAGACATTGTATCTTTGATACTGTTTGTAGAAATGAAGTGTCATGCCAGCAGGACAAAGTTCAAAGGTGCAGCTTGTTTATGGAGCAGCTCAAGGCATTCATCGACAATCAGCAGCAAGTTTTCAAGAAAATAACTCTTCAAGAAATTTTGAAAAATATACAGTTGCAGGTAAAAGGGCAGAGCTTCTCTCAGCTTATTTTCCAAACTGTCGGAAAAACCCTCAGCTCTTTGTCCTGATGTCTTCATTATGTTTACGCCCACATAGTGGGTGAGATGAGGCGTATTGTGGCAAAACCGGCTTAATGCATGTGCATTAAGTATCGTCCCAGATTAGCCTGTGCAGTCTGCACAGGCTAATTCAAGACGCTTTTATGGTATTTTCTGTTTCAAGGAAGTCTCTTCTAAACATAAATCCACTGTAGGCGGAAAGTGCCGTCCTGGATGAGCCTGTTAAACTGCACAGGCTGATCCGGGACGACACTTTACGCACTTACATTAAGAACAGTTTTCCCATGACACGCCTTATTAAATATTTTTTTTTTTTTGCCTTGAATGTCTGTCTCTCTGCCACAAATAGTTTCTGCTCTATATCGTTTCAAATTCTTGAAGGAATTTAATGTAACTTACCATATACATTTAGCATATCAAGAAGGAGTATCAAACAGTAACAACAGTTACTTTGGGCTGGTATTTGAGCTTTCCTGCTAGTTATTTTACTACTGATCTAGCCTGAATGTGCACTGAAAAAATGTAGGCTAAGGCAAAAAAAAATGTGTGTTTCAGGCAACGGTCTCAAAATAGGTAGGGTCGGGATTTAGTTGTGTTTTTTTTTGGTTTTTGTTTGAAAGACACACTGCGGTAAAAAACATTGAGAATTGAGAATTATCTAAATTCTGACAAATATGGATTTCACAGAAAACAAAGGTCGCTAAAAACTTTAAGGTCGGGGGGCTTTCGCTAGGTAGGGTCAGGTTGCCTGAAACACATACATTTTTTTTTGGCCTAAGACTGAGACACTTGCTTTCACACATATCTTTTTGCAAAAAGGTTTCCCTATGAGAAGCTCATTGCTTGCACAGCAACGACATGTACTTAGTCTTCACAATAATTCCTTCGAGGCTCTTTCCATTTGGGCAGACACCCAACAACTTCAACTTGCACGAACCCATTTTTGGCTGTCAGAAAGAGGTCTTGATGGTTGTAAGTTTTGAAGATTTTCCTTTAGCAACATTTTCTTTCTCTTATAATAATGAAATTATCAACAGGAAAACAATGTCCTGCTGTTTGATAATTCAACAACTTCATTATCACTGGCATCCCACAACTTAATTATCACTGGCATCCCACAACTTCATTATCACTGGCATCCCACAACTTCATTATCACTGGCATCCCACAACGTTATTATCACTGGCATCCCACAACTTTATTATCACTGGCATCCCACAACTTCATTATCACTGGCATCCCACAACTTCATTATCACTGGCATCCCACAACTTTATTATCACTGGCATCCCACAACTTCATTATCACTGGCATCCCACAACTTTATTATCACTGGCATCCCACAACTTCATTATCACTGGCATCCCACAACTTCATTATCACTGGCATCCCACAACTTCATTATCACTGGCATCCCACAACTTCATTATCACTGGCATCCCACAACTTCATTATCACTGGCATCCCACAACTTTATTATCATTGAAAGAAATGAGAACAGATCAAATGTGATTGACTACATAATTTATTATAAACTACCATAACATCCAGCAATGCATAAGTCTATTTACTTCATGCCCAAACAAGCAAGTCTGAAGCATGTCACATTGGCTGAAGGTGCTAAAACCATTATTTGGCGTGGCAGACGCAAGCAAATGACTGTTGCTCGAAGGGCTGTGAAAACATTTGTCAGTCTGTGAATTGTAAAATCAAATGACTTTGATACCTATTTAAATGTTATTGGACCGTGATGATAATAAGTAAAACTGAATATTTTGTAAAATTATGATCCACATAATTGCATCTTTTTAACATAAAATAACGAAGGAAAAATGACAGGACTGCTGACACTTTTTTAGAAACCGTCATTTCATAAAATCGCTATTCCTATAATCATCATTCGAGTGTACTTTGTTGGAGCTAAATTAACTGGTAAAAATTTCAGTTGCTATTGGCCTGTGTAACTTGGTCATATAAAGATTCTAATTTGATTTTCATCATGTAAATCATAAGATATTCCGCTAATTTCTTAACCAGGAAAAAACTGTTAGCTCGATTATGTTTATTTTTATTTTTCCACTTTGCAGGCGAACAATGGATCGTTGGTAGATATTGCAATAAACTGCATAGATAAGGAGCATCAGCTGATTGAAACCAGATACGCAGAGGAACAAGTCATAGTAAGAGCTGTTAGTGATATTTAAATGTGACATATTGTGTCTGTGAGTATATTGTCAATGGACGTATTTTGTGTCATTCATTTAGCTTCTGACAAAACATGCACCGTAGAATCAATCAATATTCAGAGCCATTTTATAATTGGTAAAACAAATGGCTGGACACAGTGCTTTTACATTGTAAACAAGAAATGTCTTTAAAAAGACAATCGGCGTTGAAATTAATATTGAGATGTAAATTTTTTAACCCGAAACAAGAGGAACTAGATGATCGGTTAGGTGACATCTCGGACCCCAGCTTTTTTGGTCCCTACTAAGGAGAC
This sequence comes from Congeria kusceri, assembly GCA_027627225.1. Lineage (NCBI taxonomy): Eukaryota > Metazoa > Mollusca > Bivalvia > Myida > Dreissenidae > Congeria > Congeria kusceri. The sequence continues at coordinate 20,126,841 of CM051037.1, read as the reverse complement.
TTCTCGGACTGCAGATTTTTCGGACACCATAAGAAAACTGATCGGACCCAAAATTAATTTGAGATAAACTCAAGCATTATTAATATTTGTACCGTGAATAAACCGATCATACTTTCCATGTTTTCACCGGTGATCAATAAAATAGTGTTACGTATAGACTTTAAAACGGGCAGGGTGAGGTAAAGAAGAAAAAGGGACAGAGAATCAAGTCGTGCGGCGCAAAATGACTAACCTAAATGCTAGTAATTTACGTTACTATAATTGTTAAATTAATTTGTCAGGCAAATTTAACAAATTAGCATCGTCAAAAAATAATTGCGAGAATGAATGAAAGTTATTATATATCAGACGAGTGTGCATAGTTATGTTATATAATATACTATACATATCATTAGTTTTGCAAGCAGTGTATTCATGCAAATGAAGTAAAAGTAACTTAAACAACATTTCAACGTATTACGAGACTTCTTTCACCACATTTTAATTATAGAAAGATGTTAAATATTTTTAGAGATTGAATAACATCTACTGGAGAAGTTGATAGAAAAGTGCAACTATAAAAAATTCTTAATCCAACTCAACCGCAATTCAAATATAAATGAACATGCACAGTAAGTTCATGAATATAAATTCCCCATTTATTGAAATTCTCGGGTTTATGATTCTCCGGATGCTAATTGATGAATGTATATTAGCATAGCTTTACCGCGCGTTATTTTTAGAATGATGCAACTTTTATCTGGAATACGCTAGATTAGACCATTTCATACCGATCTTCGCCAAATATCTACGTATGGTTCCGAATTGTTTCACAGCAAAATAATTCTCAGATATCCGTCAACCAATGGGATCATTGTAATTGCTATTTATAGAGCGTGCCGCTGATGTAGGCTAACCAAAATAATTATTTCATTATGTGAATGAATATAACATTCTGTTCATGACATACAATGAGTAAAATTGTTCATAGTTATGTTCAGTTCTATAGTGTATATCGAAGATATGTTTATAACTTTATTTTAAACGCTTATGCAAACAATTTTGTAAATTTTAATCCCCCAAAATATGCAACAGTAATTGGTAGGCATCAAACCATTGTTGTAAGTTTGCATTCCCTGAAATTAGAAAATTCGCCCAAATCTAATGGCATTCAGTTTTCCAGCGGCATAAAATTATCGCAAGATATTAGTTAGTCAAAAGTGATCTTAGACAGCTACGCTGAAAAAATGATTGTACTAACTTGTGTATTTAACAATATCGATAGTGATAATTCTGTTATTTTAACGTGTACTTGAGTTATAGTAAATACTTTAAAACTTTTAAACAGATTTGCCATAACAATAAAACAAATCAGCGAACTGTAATTGATTAACTTAAATAGAAAACTAAAGTAAAACATCTATCAATAGAATTCAACAAGGCACTATACACAGAGAAATGGTAATGTAAAGTATGTTCCCTTGACGCTTTAATGATGCGTTTAAGTTTTTGTGAATAAATAAGAGAACATCTCGAAGCTAAATGACAAACAAGTATTTACTTTTATCCCATTATCAGGCGTGCCTTTACAAAATAAACCCCCATGGAATAAACTTAGCTTTATTTACACACTGTGGTGATAAGGCAAACACCAGCAGTATAATGACTTCATGATTTTTGTAATATTTAGTTTGTTTTCTTTCTTTTATTTTAAAAATAAAGACAGAAAATGACGGGATAAATTTGCTCTGCACGAAAACATGAACCAATCGCTTGGCTCGTGGTTTAGGTTTTCTAAGTCTTGCTAAATAAACTTATCTTTATTCAACACTAACCTAGTATTCTCTATCTCTATAACACAATGTGTGTTTAAGTTCGAGTTTCACTGTCCCAAGGGAATGGAGAGTTTACCTGAATTTTTACTAACCCCCACTGATGCTTGTTTACAGATTTGTATACATTCTTAAAACAGCAGATGTGGCAGTCTCTAGCGTAAAATTTAAGGAATTGGCATAACTTTTTACTGCCATTGATGCTTTTTGAAACTTAACAACTTTTTTTATGAACTCTAATGCCTTTTATTTTTTATTTGGCAGGAACCAGTTCAACAGGTCGACCAACTGGAGACAGATTTCAGATGTCTTGTAACGTTGAAGTCTGTACGTTTGCGTTTTAACTTCTTGTTTATATTGTATAGTAGTGCAAACCATTATGAATAAAATGCTTGCCTTGTTTTTTTATGCCCACGGCATCTTGATGCTGGAGGCATATATTGATTGTCCTGTCCGTCCTTCCGTCCCTCCTTCCATCTGTCCGTGACGAGGTTAATTAGATTTTACCGTTTTGTCTAGCACCAACACCGCTTACTACAACACTTGGATACTTACACAGTTGTTGGTTATGACCATTCCCTATCCACCCATATCACCCAACCACACTTTTACCTTGACTTTGACCTAATTTGCACTTAGAATAAATCAAATGGGCTGTTTCTTTGTTAACTAGATTTTACCGTTTCATTTAGCACCAACACTGCTTGCTACAACACTTGGATACTTACACAGTTGTTGCTTATGACCATCCCCAATCTACCCATATCACCCAACCTCACTTTAACCTTGACCTAATTTGCACTTATATGGACTTATAATAATTTTACCGTTTCGTCTAGCACCAACACCGCTTACTACAACACTTGGATATTTACACAGTTGTTACTTATGACTATATCCAAGCCACCCATATCACTCAACCTCACTTTGACCATGACCCAATTTGGACTAAGAAATGGGCTCTCCAGCACCAACCGGGCATATGTGTGTTTATCCAACACAGAATCTTATTTTGTTCAATTATGTCTTGACTAAATTCTCACATTCCATGTGACAAATATGTCTCAGTTGATTTTTATAATGGGTTAGATCATACAAGTTATAACATTGTAATTGATAATGTAAAAAATAATGTTATTGCATGTATACTAGGAACTTTTTTACACACTGGATTTTAATTTATCCACTATACCCATGATAGTAACAAAATAAATTTTCCACTGCCTTTGTCTTGTATGCATTCATGCATTTTCATTTTTAGCGTTATTCTGACTACACCAAATGAATTGGCCTTGAGTATAACTGTGGTTTCTTTATGAGATTGATGATGAGCAAGATTATGGTAGCAAACTGCAGTTACCCCATTTTGCATGTTAAATGTTCACAGTTGTATGTGCATTTGAGGCATGTCATGGGAAAACCGGGCTTAATGCATGTGCGTAAAGTGTTGTCCCCGATTAGGCTAATCCAGGATGGCACTTTCCACCTACAGTGGAATTTATGTTTAGAAGCGACTTCCTTGAAACAGAAATTACCATAAAAGCAGAAAGTGTTGTCCTGGATCAGCCTGAGCATACTGCACAGTTTTCCCACCACACGCCTCATTTATTATTCTAACATGATACTTCAACTAACTTGCTTATTTTTCTATAGACAAGGAACAAAAATATAGTTGTTAAACTACCCAATAGACAACACAAAAAGTAGTCTCGATTTTGAGCGGTGCATAGAAAAAGTAGTTCCAATTACAATTGCAAAATATAAGTCCTTCATGTTGGAATTGAAATAATTTTCGCTTTGTTGTTGTTTATTGGCCAATAAACAATTCTTTATCATTGCGATGCGTGGCTATTAAACATCTTGGGCTATCGCCCTCGTGGTTTTATTCATACGCATCAGAACTCCAGATCATTTTTTATTTGCTGAAATCGAAAATTATTTTTCACCTTTGCTTATAAATTAGGTGAAGTTTTAACAAGTTTATTCTTAACACCAAACTCAAGGTAAATTTAATTATCTCAAATTCACTGTGATTTTGAAATAATTTTTATATATCTGTAGTTTGACAGACTTCTAAATGTCTTGATGCAAAAAGTTTATTAAATCATCCATTATGTATTGAAGTTGTGGTCCTGCATAATAAAGAACATTTTGAAAAAAACGATCTATTATTGAATTACCACACATGCTTAATGACTTCACGGTGTCATAGCATCCTGGTGTGTCATGTAAAAACATAATTACAAGTAACTAGTTATTAGCAATTTTATTTTTAACGTTATGGTCCCATGACTAAAACAAACAGACAAATTATATGTCAGTGAATATAACCAGTTATGTGGTAATTCTATGGTATAAACATTCACCACTTGCCATGGAGCCAAGTTGACCAAATGGTTTAATTATTCCCAGCCATCAACAGGTTACATTGTTTAAACCTATTTGTTTCAGCTTGATTGTGTCGAAAGCCAGAGGCTTTTTGAGACATGTTCCAGTCTGTTTTCGGGTAGAACCAGGACTTGGTGTTTTGTTTTAGAAAGATCATTCGAATGCTTCCCGAGTAAGGATCAAACTCACAATTTCCTACTCGCATGGCTGACACCTTGTCATTACACCACTGCCATTGCAAGTTAGCAAACTGTTCCCTGAAAATATTTCCAAAAAAAAGTAATCTTTTGTAAATGTAACTGTCCATGAAATACATAATTATTATACATAGAATAATATATACACCTGACTAAATATTTTTATTTTTATATTCAAGGGGCTGGAGTCAGTTGTGGAGAGTTTGCAGCCAAAGGTTGACAGGTTTCATGAATTACTGAAAGAAAATGAGGACTATGAAAGCCACTTCCATGGTACATTTATATGTCCCCCGATCGAACATGGCGGGTTAGATTGATAAACCTGCTAATGTCGGTCGGTCAGGCTGTCTGTCGGTTGGTAGACCACTTTCATTTCCACTCTATAAGTTCAAGAGTTTTCATCTGATCTTCACCAAACTTCATGAAAATGTTTGTGGGCATAATATCTAGGTCAAGTTTGATAATCAGCCAAATCGCCCCAGGAATTGTGGAGCTATGGCCCTTGAATTATCTAAAATTGGCCTTTGTTTCCATATCCGCTCTCGAAGTCCAACAATTTTTATCCAGTCTTCACTAAACTTCATGAAAATGTTTGTAATAATAATATCTTGGTCAAGTTCGATAGTCAGCCAAATTGCCCCAGGAATTGTGGAATTATGGCCCTTGAATTACTTCATATTGGCCTTTTTAGCTGTTGCCCCTCTACAGTATACAACAAGTACAAAAATGTTCATCCAATCTTCACCAAACTTCATGAACATGTTTGTGAGCGTATTGTCACGGTTAAGTTCAATAATCAACCAAATCATCCCAGTTACTGGGGGCATAACTGTTATACAAACAGCTCTTGTTTTCTTTGTATTTTTTTAAGATACATTATAGATAGTAAATGATGTGTATGCAATGACGAATTATCAAGTCCCAATTTGATGTTTTTTTAGTTGCACTTGAAAGTAATATTGGGGAAAGCTCTGTATTATAATTAACTTAAAAGAAATGTTTATTTATTCCCAATGTTGTTATTGTAGTTTAGCTTGATGGTGCCAAAAGCCTTTGGCTTATTGAGTTTGACTTTTGATTCCTTTTCCAAGGTAGGAACTGTACTGTGTGTATTTGAAGAAGATTACACATACTGGTAGTCACCCTGAGTAGGAATGGAACTCTCCTGGCCATAAGGGCACTTTCCCATATGTCCGTATCCGCATTGCACAAATCCGCATCCGCAAAAAATCGAACAAGTTGAAAACAGTTGGACCATTTCCATATGTCCGCAGTCCATATCCGCAAAGTGCATACGCAAAAGCCGTCTGCAAGAAATCTCGTGGTGAGTGATTTTATGCAGATGCGGATGACATGGTATCTAACTTAGCATGTTAAACAAAGGGCTGTTATACATAAAACATTGGGAAAATAGAAAAAAATAGTCTAGATACACCTGAATAACTCAGTCTAAGACTCACTAAGTACAATAACTCTGTAATAACTGGTAACCTTTAAATGAGTCACGACTGTCGCTGTAGATATAATTGTTGGATGCTTTCTATTGTTTAAAATCCACCACATGTGAATGTTTTCACATGCTGGCATAAATATTTGCAGCCGACGTAATTAAAATGTTTAAAGCTTCTTACATAGACAATGAAACTACTTGAAAATAAGACTAAAACTAAAATATTTGACCTTTCTTTGCGGATTCATGGAAAAGTGCTTCCGTATAATATTTATACTGATACGGATACGGATGCCGATATGGGCATATGGAAAAACACCATGTCCATTACACCACTGCACCATATCCATTCCAACACTGTAACCTAAACAGACTGTTCCCTTGTGTAAAAAAGCAACAAATAAATACAATTTACAGTGATGCAGTGGGTTTTTTTTGCAGCCATAGGGAAAATGGTGGCAGGCCATGTTTAAAGTGGAATAACCATGTCATGGGGAAAAATTATGAAAAGTTGGAAATTAAAGGAAAAAAAGAATTCATCCAGATTTATTTAATTTCACTTTTATTTCCTGTTATGCAAACACTTTACTAACCTTTTTTCTGCAATTTAACTTCAAAATACTGATTATTCTGTCGGTTTTGTTATTGTTCAACCACTGAAGACATGAATGGTGAAACTTTTGAAAATTTGGGAAAAAACAGTCCAGAGCTTTGGGAATAGGGCACTATGCTGGTCCAAAAATAAGCCGTAAATCGCTGTTATGTTATGTAAAAACAGACGTCCAGGGCCCATTTGCTGAAAACTTTATCGGCCAATTAAGTGAACAGCCTGTTAACTGAATATTTAAATAAAGCAAATACTGCAAGTAACTTGTTCATCAAACATTTGGTACATTATTAAGGATAACAGATTGTATAGAATTCACTCGCAGTTTAAAATTATAAAGTTTCATTAACACAAATAAATCAATACAAAATTTAAAGGCTGCTAGCTTAACTCGCCGTTAAAGTTTTGTGCAACTCAGCCCAGATAATGCCCGTACTTGTATAATGTACACATTTCAAATCACAATATACACACAACAAATAAAATCAGGATGTACATTACACGCAAAATTTCGAATCTTTTCATACACGAAAATCAGACCCAATCATGTTATAAGAATGCTAAAGACGGAGATGTGTAAATTTCCTTATGTAAATAATGTTTATTGTCATCTTGAAATATTTACTACATTATTATACATTATTGTACCCTGGTATATAAAATGTATATTTCATTCATATGCACTTTGAAGCTTAACAATTTCCAACTAAAATCAGTATTACTAAAAGTGCATTTATCCCCATACATTTTGGATTGAGCGCACATTTACCCCCATCAATTCATGTTTTAGTGTACATTTATGCTCTATGCATAAAGTTATCTGGAGCTGTGAAAAAAGAATGCTTTTTTGCAGGTATTATGAAGGTGCTTAAAGGCTCCAAACAACCTGGAAAAATAAATGAGCAAACTAGGGAGATGGTCCAGAATCAGATACAAAACACTCGAAAAGAACTCACCAATAAGGAAAATGAAATTGCCAGCCTTAAAAGGGTATGTACCTTAACTCTGTTGTCTTGCCGATTGCTAAAAATTGACATTTGTTGTTAGATTTTCTTGATTTTCTTAAAATGGAGTGTTTCAGTGGTAATGAGGTGGCTCCATGTGCCACCAGTATGCATTTTATGCTAGGTGAACTTAACAAAACTAAATATATCTTTTGCAATGAATGAATGGATGAATGAAATGAAATGAATTAATGTTTTTGTCTTTCAAACCATGTTCATATATTTGGAAGAATGTTATACATTTACTTACACAGTTTCTTAAAAAAAAAAATGCTATTGTAAATACTCTAATTCTGATTCTTTGCAGTCACTAATTGACACTGTATATTCTTATTTACACCTGACAGGAGTGCTGGAGACAGGTGTGCAACATTTGCCAGCAGTTAAAAACATACAAACAAGAGTTGCTTGCCAGCGTGGATTCGTGGAAAGAAGAACTGAAGCTGAAATACGCAGAGCTTTATGCTGAACCAAACTTGGAGACTGTTTCTACTTGGTAAAATTATTGCTATTCAACATACGATCATATCCTACACCATAAAGGTTATGTTTTTGTTAGCATGAGGTGAGAATTCCCCCATGCATGCAGGTGGGCATTTGAGCTAGTAGAAGGGTATATTGGGTCAAGGTTTTTGATTGATTTTGCTAAAAATAGAAAAACGTCAATTCATTTACTTCTTATTGGAATCGGTCACCCAACAAAACGTAAGGAAAATGAAACTTGTAATTTGGAAAAAATAATTAAAGCTTGCAGCGTAGACTGAGGGTGTTCTGCCTCTTCCAGTAGGACCGGTGAGAACCACCTTTGGTCTTGTTGAAATGATGGCCTTCACAAAGCTCTGTGGACAACTTGCCAGCAGCTGTAAGGCCTCACAGTTCTGTGTGCTTGTGAACTGACTTGCAGACCCACTGAATCTTGGGGTCATGACATATGCATTTGTGGGATGGATCTTGCTTGGGTTTTGGTAGAAGGAAAGGTCAAGGTTTGTGTCCCCATTTGTTAAAATAGATAAAAACGTTTCATGTATATTACAGGTGTGCCCAGACTGGCCAGTTCGTTCACCAGATGCTCATATATACCTGGCCGAAACTCGAGTATGTGCTGGATGATGCAATTGTGCCACTGCAGCTGAATCAAACGAAGGTGAATGTTTCTCAGCAGCTGGAATATTTGAAGTCCACACTAACAAATGATCTGGAGGTATTGTTACGCAGGTAACGCCTACAAATGTCTTTGTGTTCCCTTAATTGCTGATTTCTAAGCCCACAAAAATACTATAAGCACACACATTGGTTAGCTGTTTTTACTACACACTTCGGTTAGCTGTTTTCAACACACATTTCTGGTTAATGAGACTATACCCTACAAAATTGTAATGCAATTTATCTGACATCTTTGGCTATTTGAAGCAAATGCACTGGTTAACTGTTAAGAGCACACATTAGTTAAATGTTTAAAGCCAAAACATGTGTTTCTTTGTTTTAAAAACAATTTTAAGCACATACGTTTATTAACTATTTTAGCACATGGGTTCACTATTTTGAGCACACACTAAGCTAAACTTAAATATATGATGACTTGTTAAATATTTTAACCACACACTTTGGTTATCTTATTAAAACACACTGCTTATCTATGTTATGGTTGCTTTATTTTTCTTTTATTTTTTGGTTATCAATTGAGGCATGCTGGCTAAATATTTTAAGCACAAATTGGTGAACTTTTTAAGCACATACACTGGTTTCTTTTTTTTTAGCACACACTTTGCTTAAATTATTTAACCTGTTTAAACACATACATGGGTTTTAATGTCCCCACAAAGTGGGAGGCATTAAGCATTGCACTGGTCCGTACGTCCCGAAACTTCGTGTGCTCAACTCCTGCTAGGCCGATTTTGCTCAAACTTTCACAGCTGAAGAACCTTAATGTGTAGTGGATGGAAAGGAAGAAATTTTGGCTACGATTAATTTTGGCAGAATAATGGCCTTTCGTTGTTTTTATGCCCCCGGCATCTTGATGCAGGAGGCATAAAGTGATCGTCCTGTCTGTCCATCCGTCTGTCCTTCCGTCCGTGACAAGGTTAAGTAGATTTTACTGTTTCGTCTAGCACCAACAACACTTACTACACCACTTGGATATTTTCAAATTTTTTAGTTATGACCGTTCCCAATCCACCCATATCACCCAACCTCACTTTGACCTTGACCGAATTTGGACTAAGAAATGGGCTACCCAGCACCAACCGGGGGCATGTGTGTTTATCAAACACAGAATCTTGTTTCCACTATAGAATTTTGTGTACTCATCTTCTCTTTAACTGCTGGTCCGATTTTGCTCAAACTTTTACAGCTGAAGAACCTTTATGTGTAGATGATGGTAAAGGAATGAATTTTGGCTGTGACCAATTTTTGCAGAATTATGGCCCTTTGTTGTTTTTCCACTATAGAATTTTTTGTGCTCAACAGCCTCAAATCCTCCTTAACTGCTGGGCCAATTTTGCTTAAACTTTCACAGCTTAAGAACTTTAATGTGTGGATGATTGTAAAGGAACGAATTTTGGCTGTGACCAATTTTGGCAGAATTATAGCCCTTTGTTGTTTTTCCACTATTTTGTAGACTCGACTTCTTTTTTACTGCTGGGCGGATTGTGCTCAACCTTTCACAGCTGACGAACTTTAATGTGTAGGTGATCGTAAAGGAAGGCATTTTGGATGCGACCAGTTTTGGCAGCATTATGACCCTTTCATTGTTTCTAATATGGAATATACACTGCCCACAATTTTGTGGACTTAACTCCTCTTTAACTGCTTGGCGGATTTTGCTCAAACTTCACAGCTGAACAACTTGAACGTGTAGGTGATCGTAAAGAAAGGAATTTTGGCTGCAACCATTTTGGCAGAAATATGGCTTTTTGTCCTTTTTAACGTAATTTTTCAAAGAAAACTTTTGGTTATTAGATTGGGGTGTGTCGTGGGGCGGGCGGGTGGTGGCGTCAACTTTTTGTTTCCACTCTCTAACTTGAGAATGGATTGAACTATTGTAATGAAACTTCATACATTGATACCTTATATCGAGACCTCGCTTCGGATTGCATATGGGGTGGGTGGGCTCAAGGTCAAGGTCACTGTGACTAAAAATAGAAAAACGGTTTCCGCTCAATAACTTATGAACGCATCTAGTTTTTAATGAAACTTCATACATAGATACCTTATATCAAGACATCACTTGGGATTACATATAGAGTGGGCGGGGTCAAGGTCGTTGTTACTAAAAATAGAAAAAACGGTTTCCGCTCAATAACTTGAGAACGCATAGAGATATTTTAATGAAACTTCATACATCAATACCTTATATCGAGACCTCGCGTGGGATTGCATATGGGGTGGGTGTGCTCAAGGTTAAGGTCACCCTTACTAAAAATAGAAAAATGGTTTCCGCTCAATAACTTGAGAACGCATTGAGATATTTTAATGAAACTTCATACTTAGATACCTTATATCAAGACGTCGCTTGGGGTTGCATATGGGGTGGGATGGGTCAAGGTCACCTTTTAAAAAAAAAAGAAAGGTTTTTGCTCTATAACTTGAGAATGCATCGAGATATTTTAATAAAACTTCATACTTGGATACCTTATATCCAGACCTCGCTTGGGATGGCATATGGGGTGTGTGGGTCAAGGTCAAGGTCACCGTTACTAAAAATAGAAAAACGGTTTCCACTAAATAACTAAAGAATGCATCGAGATATTTTAATGAAACTTCATGCATAGACACCATGCTTGGGATTGCATATGGGGTGGGTGGGGTCCAGGTCACCGTTACTAAAAATAGAAAAATGGTCTCCGCTCAATAATTTGAGAATGCGTTAAGATATTTTAATGAAACTTCATACCTAGATACCTTATATCTAGACCTCTCTTGGGATTGCATATGTGGTGGCAGGGGTCTGGGTCAAGGTCACCGTTACTAAAAAAAAATAATGATTTGCTCAATAAATTGCGAACGCTTTGAGATATTTTAATGAAACTTTATATGTAGATACCTTATACCTAGACATCGCTTGTGATTGCATATGGGGTGGGTGGGTCAAGGTCCCCATTACTAAAAATAGACAAGCAGTTCCCGCTCAATACCTAGAGAACAAATTGAGATATTTTAATGAACATTTATATGTAGATACCTTATATTTAGACATCGCTTGCAATTTCATATGGGGTGGGTGGTGTCAAGGTCACCATTACTAAAAATAAAAAAGAACAGTTTCTACTCAGTTACTTGAGAACAAACTTAGATTTGGTTTTCGTCGAAATTCCACGTTTGTTGTTTCCACTATAGTATTTATATGAAAATAAATTTGTGAAGGCAAAAATTAGTGTTGGTGACACGCACTTGGTCTGTGTCCAAACATGCATCGTGGGGGCAAATGTGTCTGTGACACATTTAGTTATTTTAAGCTCACTCCTAAAAAATAAAGGTACACCGCTTAACTATACACACATTAGTTAACTTATTTAGGCTCACATATGGGTTCCGTTATTTTAAGCACTCTGACAATTGAGGCCCATTGGTTTCTGGTAAATAAAGGGCTGACATTAGGTTACTCTTTAAGTACAAACTTTTAATTTATAATTTTAAGCACGAACATTAGTTAAATATTTTAAGCACATATTTGAATATACTGTTTCAGAACATTTGTGGTCAGTGAGCAGGAACACTACATTTTAAAGTGTGACAAGAAGAATCTGCCCACTGTCTCTGTGCGGTAAGTCTTTTACTTGTTGTTTATCTTTAGCTCACCTGAGCACGAGGTGCTCGGTGAGCTATTGGTATAGGGGACCTCTCCTGCGTCGTCCCTGTGCCATCAACAATTGGGTTCGTATTCATGCTGGAGACTTCACTTTTTATCCATTCTTAACCAAACTTGCTGTTTGTGTGTGACTATAAAATCTCAGATGGGATTGTAATTGGGTCAGATCATGCAAAAAAAGTGCAAAAATGCCTTTTTCCAACATATATACTTTTTTTCCATCCAATCTTAACCAAACTTGAACAGTTGTGTATGGCCATCAGATTTCAGCAGACACCAAAAATGGACCAGATTGTGTTTCAAACACCAGAGTTATTGCCCTTTGTTTATAAAAAAATACACAAAAATGGACGTTATAGAGACTTCATTTTTCATCCAAGCATCACCAATCTTGCACAGTTTGTCTATGACCATAAGATAAAAAGTGAAGTCGAATATAAGCAAAATAAGGCCAGAAACACCAGATTTATTGCCTTTTGTTTGTGAAAAAAAATACAAAAATGGACATTATTCAGGATAGGGACTTCATTTCTCATCCAATCTTCACCAGTCGTGCCCAGTTTGTCTATGAACGTAAGACGACAGGTGAAATTGAATGTAAGCATGATCAGGCCTGAAACACCAGAGTTGTTGCCCCATGTATTTGGAAAAAAACATCAATTCATCAATGATTGGCTTGCACACATGATTTTTTATTCAATGTTGACCAACATACACAGTTTGCGCATGACTTTAAAAATTTAGTGATAAAGTTTGATTCTAACAGTTGCAAACATTAACATCATTTATCATCATTGGACAGAAAATTATCAAAGAAAAAGCAAAACTTTACCTTATAGCACAGCCATTACAAATATCGCATTGCAACTAGTTCTCCAAAACTGTCTGCGAAAAAGACATCAAAATCTACTGTTTCTGCTTCTTCCAGAATTGTCACTGACTTAATGAAAAAGGGTCAGGTAAGAATATCGAGAAAAATGATTTGAGAACCATTAACAAAAACACCGTACATCCTCTACCCAACCTGTACTTTAGTTAGCCCATTGCCCTAACTGATGTTTTAAATCAAATTGATCCTATCCCCTTCTGCGTATTGTTCATATACCTTAATTTTCAAACCTGTCACAACAGTATGCTCTTCATCTGTACCGGTTCTCAGGTAAGCACTTTTGGCCATCATGGCCCTCTTGTTATTTCTTTGGGTACATAATTTATCTCATAACATGTCTACAGTCTTTATAGTTTTTCACTTTTTCTTTTATTAAAGAATGTTTTTAATTTTAAACAGACTCATCATCGTCATCATTTCAGCAATTTATTAAAACATTAAGTTGTTTTGGCTAATTGACGTAGATCACTATCATATTCATTGCACAATAAATATTTTTGGTAGTATGACCTTAATTCAAATGCTTTTAAAGCTTGCATACTACTGTTCTGTACTAAAAAGTCTTAAATGTATAGTTGTGTGTTCTTTTCTAGAATTCTTGCAGCGGACAAGCGAGACCTACACAACTACTTCCCGAGCAGTGTTACAGCTTACCTTGTGTATGACGGTGATCTGAACAATTGTTGGAACGAGCAGAATAATTCTCTTGACATCAAAGCCATGGTGAAAGTGGCCAAAACATTCGACAAAAACCAGCAGGCGTTTGCGATGTCTAAAAATTGCGAGTACCGAGAGGCCAGTTTTAAAACTCTTTCCTTGAAGACGGCAACAAAGCTGAAGCAATTTGAGAGAAGTTCGGGAAAACATGTGCACGAGGAAAAGTATCGGATTGTTTTTGTGACGGACATGAACTTAAAAGGAACTAGCCACAAAATTTGGGTATGATAGAGTATGTTTGAAATTTAACTGATTGGTAAAATCGAAGGAATTTAATGTTGCATTCTGCTTTTTGGAAATTATCATTGCATTTGACAAATTACTATAGTAGATGATGATAGACATATTTACTTACATTTAGTGGTATTGGTTTTCCCTGCATGTGGTCAATTGAAACTCAATACACTTGGTTTAATTTAGCTAGACCTTATGACATGTCATGAAACACAAACTTTATGTCAATAATTCGGGAAAAGTGGTTCTAGTAGAAGTAGCAGTAGCTGTTTTCCAAAGCAGCAGCAGCAGCAGATTTTGTGTTAGTTTGTTTGGATTTTTCGCCGTTTGTAACATTATTTCAGTCATATCACGGCAGTCAGTTAACCTACTCACATTTTTCCTGGGCAAGCTTAGCCGATCTAAGCGGTTTACCAGTACTAAGTGCACGTACCTATGCCAGTAACTGACAACTCCCCTACGTGAATCAAAGGTAGGGTGAGAATAGCCGTATAAATAATTTCATGACCACCCCCACACAAGTTATGTGGCCGGGCTGGGGTTCGAACTCGCGATCCCCAGGTTTTCAGTCCAGCTTTCTACCAACTGAGCTAGCCGGGCAGAGCTTACAGCAGCAGCAGCAGTAGTAGTAGAATCAGAAGCAGTAGCAGTAGCAGTAGTAGAATCAGAAGCAGTAGCAGTAGTAGTAGTAGTAGAATCAGAAGCAGTAGCAGCAGTAGTAGTAGAATCAGAAGCAGTAGCAGTAGTAGTAGTAGTAGAATCAGCAGCAGCAGCAGTAGTAGTAGAATCAGAAGCAGTAGCAGCAGTAGTAGTAGAATCAGAAGCAGTAGCAGTAGTAGTAGTAGAAGCAGTAGCAGTAGCAGAGGTAGCAGTAGATGCACTGATTTTCTAAACATTCCTAAATCATAACCAGCAGTAGTACTATGAGCAGCTGCAGAAATCTTGTTTGCGGAAAAATAATGCCTTATCTGTCCGTGTTTAATTGTCAGACCCTATCCCTGCCGGTTGTCGTGACTACGGGGGCCAACCAGGGATTGCAGAGCCAGGCCTCAGTGATGTGGGAGTGCTTTGGAACCAACGTGGTGAGCAAACTTCCAATCCTACTTAATTACCTCTGCCAAGTAGTTTATGTTTTTTTTGCATTAGGGTGAACATTCAAACATCATTATTTTGAAGTCGTTAGGACCAGTGAAAAAACTTTGAAATAACGGTAGTTAAGATGAAACATTCTCACCATTTTATAATAACCCATCACAGTTGAGTCACATTTCGCTTTTTACATTGGTAGGACACAACTAAGAAAGTAGTTTTAATTACTCAGATTACCATGCGCAAAACTTACACAAGTCCCACGTTATTGAATGTTAATTGTGCCCATTAGCAAATAACGGCCACTATTTTGACACACACTGTCCACGAATCTTTACGTTGAAGATGTGAAAACGTCAAGTCTCAATCAAGAGGCCGACTTTGAATTAACAATAGACAAATAAGCATGAAATATTAAGTTGGGACCAAATTTTTTACTTCAAAATAATAAAATTTGCATTAAAGAAGTTCGAATTAAACAAGTTTATTTTAGTTGAATAAAAAAGAAATAAATTTTGAACCTGCAAAATACATTGAAATAACGCTGACTTCGAATTAACAGAGTTATAAAGATGTTCAAATGTATTGTAACACATTTTTATCTCTCTTCCTTTATCAATTTATATCGCTGCCAATTCACCCAATTGCTTAGGAAACATAACGTTAATCAATTGTTATTTAATAAGTTGTTAACACCATATAAACCACATATTTAGAATTCATGATTAATTTTATTTCTTAAACACTGGAAGTTTTTCATTCACCAAATTATAATAAAATGTCCAGAAAATTTTAATCAAATAGCAGGAGCCCAAAAGAAAAAAAATTAAGTCCAGTGAGTCTAGTAAAGTTTTAGTAAGTCTTATTAAGGTTTTGAATCAATTTTGCTGCCCTATTATATACTACCAGTTGCATAAGTCACCCAAAATCTGAAGTACTGACCCAAAATCAATTAGTTCCGAAAGTTTGGCTTGAATTAACATTTTTCTTGGGTAGGTTATGTAATATTTTGGGTCTCTCAAGTACCATTAAATTTTTTCTTGGGTAGGTTGTGTAATATTTTGGGTCTCTCAAGTACCATTAACATTTTTCTTGGGTAGGTTATGTAATATTTTGGGTCTCTCAAGTACCATTAACATTTTTCTTGGGTAGGTTATGTAATATTTTGGGTCTCTCAACTACCATTAACATTTTTCTTGGGTAGGTTATGTAATATTTTGGGTCTCTCAAGTACCATTAACATTTTTCTCGGGTAGGTTATGTAATAGTTTGGGTCTCTCAAGTACCATTAACATTTTTCATGGGTAGGTTGTGTAATATTTTGGGTCTCTCAAGTACCATTAACATTTTTCTTGGGTAGGTTATGTAATAGTTTGGGTCTCTCAAGTACCATTAACATTTTTCTTGGGTAGGTTGTGTAATATTTTGGGTCTCTCAAGTACCATTAACATTTTTCTTGGGTAGGTTGTGTAATATTTTGGGTCTCTCCCAGTACCATTAACATTTTTCTTGGGTAGGTTATGTAATATTTTGGGTCTCGCAAGTACCATTAACATTTTTCTCGGGTAGGTTATGTAATATTTTGGGTCTCTCAAGTACCATTAACATTTTTCTCGGGTAGGTTCTGTAATAGTTTGGGCCTCTCAAGTACCATTAACATTTTTCTTGGGTAGGTTGTGTAATATTTTGGGTCTCTCAAGTACCATTAACATTTTTCTTGGGTAGGTTATGTAATAGTTTGGGTCTCTCAAGTACCATTAACATTTTTCTTGGGTAGGTTGTGTAATATTTTGGGTCTCTCAAGTACCATTAACATTTTTCTTGGGTAGGTTGTGTAATATTTTGGGTCTCTCCAAGTACCATTAACATTTTTCTTGGGTAGGTTATGTAATATTTTGGGTCTCTCAAGTACCATTAACATTTTTCTTGGGTAGGTTGTGTAATATTTTGGGTCTCTCCAAGTACCATTAACATTTTTCTTGGGTAGGTTATGTAATATTTTGGGTCTCTCAAGTACCATTAACATTTTTCTTGGGTAGGTTGTGTAATATTTTGGGTCTCTCAAGTACCATTAACATTTTTCTTGGGTAGGTTATGTAATAGTTTGGGCCTCTCAAGTACCATTAACATTTTTCTTGGGTAGGTTATGTAATAGTTTGGGTCTCTCAAGTAGCTTGGTCACTGAGTGCAAGATGGAAAATACTTCAAGTAAAAAGGAAAGGAACAGTGTGGAGAGTAAATCCATGTTCTGGCTGGTGTATCATCATTAAGCTTATTAATAATCTTATTAAAATGCCTTGTTGTATCTTGTCTAGCCCCCTCTTTTACATAAGTAATATGTATAATACAAATATGTAAACATACACAGCCCTACATTAAAAACTGCCCCAGTATGTTTGTTAGTTTGCAGTGATTTATTTTCGCTAATTTGAGCTGTTCAGAGGAAGTTTCCCCTGACAAAATATATTCCATTTTTCACCCAAATTATCAATTTTATTCCCCTTAAGTAATTATTATGCCCCCATCGAAGATGACGGGGTATATTGGTTTGCTAATGTTGTCGGTTGGTCAGTTGGTCGGTAGACCACTTTGTTTCCCCTCTCTAAGTTCAACAGTTTCATCTGATCTTCACCGAAATTTGGTAAAAATCTTTGTGGGCGTATTATCTCGGTTAAGATCGATAATCAACCGAATCGTCCCAGTCACTGCACTTGAGTTATGGCCCTTGATTATCTAAAATTTGCCTGTTTAGCTATTTTAACCTAGAGGGGGCATAATTGTTTTACAAACAACTATTGTTATTTTACAGGTTGACCAGAGCATAGACAAAAACAATTGTTGAATTATAATTTGAATAAGCCAAAAGGAAGTTCAATAGATTAAACATTTGAATATATTTATCAATCAAAAGCAAAATAACCACACATTTCATGAAAAATAAACTTAAAATCTTTCCCTATTTTGAAATTTGTCGCGCTCAAGTTCCCCGTTTCATGGGCATAGGCAGTAAGGAAATTTTGAAAAAAATTCACTGACTTTCTGCAAAAAGTTAAGATTTATTTGAAATGATTATAACTGGGAGATGGGGCAAATTACCACGTTTGCTCTATAATTCATTAGTTGAACAACACATGGGAGGAATGGGCTTCCTTGTCAAAGGTCTGTAGTTAATACGAAACTATGCGAATATTCAATTGAAGGAAAAAG